>CM038463.1:56735338-57460006 GCA_021464415.1 Lonicera japonica | reverse complement strand
TCCCAAAAAGGTCCTCTTACTAGTGAAAACCCCTTGGGTGACATATAAGGTACTTAAGTTTCTCATATCCGATGTGGGACATTACACGAATAGTTGTCGATTTTATAACTTACTAAATGTTTTAGCATAGTCAATCCCAGATTGCTGCTTATACACTTTTGCCACAAGACGAGCTTTATAACGTTCAATGGAACTATCAGATTGTCTCTTGATTTTAAAAATCCATTTGCATCCAATAATATTAGCATGTGGAGGAGGAGATACAAGTGTCCAAGTCCCGTTTCTTATTAAGGCATTGTATTCAATAGCCATAGCATCTCTCCATTCAGGAACTTTTGATGCTTGGGTGTAACATGTCGGTTCGGGAGTACAACTAAGAGCTTGAATTGGGTACTGAGTAACTAAGAAAATTTTAAGTTTGCGAGTTCCATCACGGGTAAGAGTGATCATCGGGTGTATCAATGTTGGATGGTTAGAGTGAGGGACTTCATGTGAAACTAATGGATTAATATGTGGAGAAGAGAGAGGTGAAATAGGAAGAGGTGAAGGCTTCTTGTTATTGCCGTGTATCTTGCACTATTTATACAAATCATGTGAGCCATATAGTTATAATAGATAATGATAAGAATAAGAATAAGTTATGATGAGAGTAATCTCTTAATTTAAATTCAAATGCGAACTATCTCTAACATGCAGCAACATTTAAATAAGAGGCAAATAATAACACTTTGTCAAAACAAGGAATAAGATATTGTTAGAAACTTAAAAAAAATGAAAAGGAAAAAAATAACGATAATAGCACTACAATATATAGTTTGGTGAAACAAAAAAATCACTTACCGAGGAAATGATACAATTGCTAAGAGAAATCGCAAGAGCCAGTCATTCTTGTCCTTTAAAATGTATGAGAGGTATCTCTGTAGAATGAAACTGGAAAAATGTGTTGTTATCAAGAAAGAGAGGCACATCATAAATTGACGCGGTTTCACAGCTAGATCCCATAAATGCAAAGTGGAACGAAGGCAAATAAATTAACTTTTACTCCCTCGGTCCTAAATTAAAAGTCAACTGTTCCTTTTTTGGGTGACCTAAATTAAGTGACCACTTTCCTTCTTAAAACATAATCAACGAACAAAAATTCATGGTAAGGAACAAGTTTTGTTCTAACCCATTGACTGCGTGAAATTAGTGCATTCTTAGAAAAGGTGAAAGTCAAACATGGACTCTTATTTAGGGACGGGGAGAGTACTATTCAAGTAAGATACAAGGATCATTATCAAACACTTGTCTAGTCTACAACTTGACTTGAAGAAAGCTTGTATCTAACCTACTCTTAGAAATACGCTTCACGTATCAACTTAAGATTATTCAACTATACCAACTACCAACAGCCATATCTTCTGCAAATAGAACTACCTAATGCTTGTAAATGAAGAATATTAACATTAGATGGTAAATGCAAGCTTTTTATGGCATCCCATTTTTTTTTATACAACAGATTAAAGGGGAAGGAAGACAAAAATTTGATATATCCTCAAATTACTGCAAGGTAGTGTAACAATATTATAGGCAAAAAAAGTCTATCCATAATTTCAAAGAAACTAGAAGGTAAAGTTTTACCTTAATACCTTATAGAAGGTGTGTTTATGCTAAGAGCCCCATCATCACAGCTAATGCTTCAGGGACAATTTCCAGTCCTTTGTAAGCAGAAAACATTACAATTGCCCATGAAGAAAAAGCCAAATGATCTGGTACCGCAGTTGAAGTTTGTTCTCCTTAAGTCCAGACTTTTCATTTTTATTTTTGTTGATGCTTTTGCCAGCTCCTTTTCCAGTAGGTCCCTCTCCCTCTCAAAAGCATAGACAGGAGGTTGAAGAAGCAAAGAAAATTATAATACAGATTGATCATTCTTCAGTCTCTCAGCCTTCATTCCTGGCAGTTTCAGTGCCCTGTTGGTAGCTATGCATTAGCTGCAGCAGTAGCCGTTTTTGGTACAGTTTGCCTCTTTGCTGCAGGCAAATTTCTACAGTTTACTGTTCACAGCTTTGCATTTTTATTTTTTTGTCTTGTTGGCTGCTTGTTTGGCCTTCTTTTTTGGTCTTTGTAGATGCCATGTTTAAGCTATGCATTTACTTTTTGAATTGCTTAATGGACTTATTGGTTTTTTCGTTTAGTCCACCTTGCAATTTTGGTCATTTCATTGTGTTTTTTGGCTTATGGCTTTGCAGATGGCCTTGTTGTAATCTCCCTCCTTTTTCTTTATTTATGCTATTACTCTATTGCCCTTCCTAGGGCATAGAGGGCTTATTCAAAGAAAATAGTATCTAGAAAACGTTAAGAAAAAAATAATCCCATCTCATGAAGATTAAAGGTAATTTTTTATCATGTAAAAGTTTCTTCAGTTCTCGATGTATGAGTCAAACTTAACAGTAGTGTAGAGTAGTAGAGCCTTAAATGATAAAAAGAACATACAACAAATGAAAACAGGAAATCTACAGACACGAACATGGTGTAAAATGGCGAATGATGGATGATAAACATAAGTATGCAAGTTACTTTTTGAATAACAATCAACAATGCAGATTTATATATATGCAGGCCTAAACACTACAAGTGTATTTTTCTCCTTGTATGATCAATTTTCTTTCTTAATTTGAGTATAAGACAATATAGAGCCAGTGGAAGTAATAAGTAAAAAAAATAGTAAGAGGAGATAACGCACGGGGTACAAATACATGTATAACCTTACCAATAATGAAAGTCAAACTATCAATTCTAAATGTTAAGAAAACCTCAACAAGAAGATATAATTGAAGATGTTAAAGAGTAACACAGGTAATAGCAGGAGATACCCTAACGTCCACAGCTCCACCCATACAGATATGACAACCTACTTAGAGATAATGAAGTAAAATCATTGACATTTAAATACGTGAAATAACAAGAATATCCAATGATGTCAATGCATTAAGCCTCATGTACATATACTATAATCAAATAGGCAACTTTCAGAAGGATTGCTGGACACAAATCTATTG
Organism: Lonicera japonica; assembly: GCA_021464415.1. NCBI lineage: Eukaryota > Viridiplantae > Streptophyta > Magnoliopsida > Dipsacales > Caprifoliaceae > Lonicera > Lonicera japonica. The sequence goes on along the minus strand of CM038463.1, from coordinate 57,456,968 downwards.
CATCTGCTTTAAAAGTGAATACATATGCAGAACACACATCATGAAGTTACTTTATTTTCAACTTTAATTTCTAAGTTCATGTTTTAGTTGTTTGGGCAGGGCATTAACATATAGAAACTTCAATTTTCGGATAAAATGACTCAAAGAATCAAGTCAATGGTAGCCCCTCATCCATCAGTGGCGTAACCAGGAATTTTCAGCCGGGGATGCGCAATTTGAACTCAAAAGTAAAAATAGTAATAATATAAATATGGAATTCTTACATTAACAAAAGTACTAAAATAAAGAAATTAACTACAACAATCCTCACCGAGATTTCATGCTTGGAATGGTAGAACTCGCACCAACATTTTGAGGATCAAAGGAGAAACTTATTCCTATTTTGCTATAATACTTCTTCATTCTAAACTCAGCCCTATAAATTCAACATTTATTAAATTAATAACTAATAATTAAACCTAAATCCATTAAACAATTAATATACAATTAACTAAATAGTCTAATAATATAAAATTATTCAATTCTTCAAGAAATTGGTATCACTCACAGTATTCACAATCAACTAAAGAAAATAAGAAATTATTTATTACTTCATTAGACTAATATAAAATTAGCTTAATAATATATTAAAATCAAGTTAGGGACATAAAAAACACCATAAATCACTACAAAATCATATGACGTTCTTATCTCAACAAGCACGGAACAACAACATCAATCATCAAATTGTATTAACTACACTCCTCAAGCTTGGGCAGAAACTCACAAACTTGACACCCAAATTACTCTTGTCAATGTGAACCCACAATAAATATAGCACAGAAAAAAACAAATACAAATTTCAGAGGCAATATCACAACCAAAATTGAAATTGAGAGCCTATTATTTGAAGCACAATATGTAATAGTCAATAGATAAATTCCTCACAAATTTCACAAGTATCAATTAGGGCATTGTGGGATAATGGAGTAACGCAGATCTTCCATCAAGAATTGTATTAACTACACACACATAAGGTATATAAACCGGATATAGTTTTAAAGCAAAAAGGATAACTAAGTAAAAGTCAAAAACTACACTGAGCTACATCTGCTATTTGAACTGCTCTTCAAATTTTTATTTTTTTTTATCAGAAACAACAGCTTTTATTGATATGACTCATAAAAGGCAAGCACCAAAGTGTTACAAAGCCAATACAAAGGTGGTGAACCAGAGGATCACCCAACAACAACTAGAAAAACAACAGCTAACAGAAGCCCTATCATACAAAAATAATACAAACTAAAACAAACTCTGCCTCAACCTCCCCACTGAATTAACAAACAGAATTGCTCTTCAAATTTGCTTCTTTCCCCAATTTGATTTTCCAGTCCAACTACAACCCTGAGAAACAAAATCTGAAGCAATACATCATACCTTACATATTCTTTAGGTTCTCCCCTAATCACTTTTTTGTTCCCCTTAACTTCATCATCTTCTTAAGGAAAAGGTGATGCTCCTCTGCTAGTAACTACATCACCAAAATGTCCCTGCCTCTTGAACACTTCACTCAATTTTGAATTAGGACAAGGCTCTCCATGTAAGTATCTACATAAAATGAGTTTGTCTTTCCATGTATACCAACACTTTTGATTTCCTTACTTTCAGGATCATAAGAACTCAAATCCCCTTCATCAGAATTAGCACGTCCAAAGTGCTTCGCCAATAAGATACCACCATTCTGTCTAAACCAAACTGATCTCTGGTAACTTGGTTGTTCTCGATCTCGATCTATATTGAATAGCTTTGTCCAAGAGTCTGCTATGCCATAATCCTTCATCATCCATACAGAACAACAATTATCTTTTTGATGTATTAAAGAAAGAGATTCTCCAGATGTAGCAACCCACATGCACCACTCGCTCTTTAACGTATTTGGCACCATCACAGCACCAAACGATTCATTTTTCAAGTCAAATGACACAATACGCACTCTCAAACTATAATCAGCATTGTTTCGATCATATCCTATCCAATGGACGACGCCATTCAAAAAAGCCTGCGGAGCACGTTCCTTGATAATGGACTCAAAATTCCCAGCATTAACATCTCGCCAAGAGCCAGTGCTAAGCTCAAAAATCTCTACTAGCGGCGGAACTTTGCTGTAGCCATGTTCGTTTTGTAGATACACAACCCTCACAACCTTGTAGTCATCAATTGAAGGTATGTAGCCAAATCCCATAGAACTCTGATAAGGACCATGTGACTCGTATAAAACACCGGCTTTGGCAAAGGCAGAGTTTTTTTTAAGAGAGGGGTTCCATAAGATGATGATATCCTTGTAAACCCCTTGGTCATCAGACAAACAAAGCAATCCATTTAAACTCCCAATTATTCGGAAAAACCCATGTCCGCTAGTAAATGGAAAATTTAGTTCGGCACACTCGTTAAATGCCTGGTCATCAATGTGTACAGAGAAGCGCTCTCTCTTAGTTGTAGAGGAGTGTGAGTTAAATTCGTTATCCTCCGTCCTCTCATCATCATCAGTGCAAACCCTAACTAACAGGCGACTAGTCTGATTGTTGTTGGAAACTGATAGATTGATATGAGAGGTAACGAAAGAAGGAGAAGTGATGAAAGAGTACCATGATTTGGAAACACTAGTGCATCTCAACAGAGACTTGATTGGCAACCTTGCTAAGATATCGGTCAATACTTCTGGGGGAATATTGTCAGACATTTTTCTTCAATTTCTTCTTCTATTTTCTTCAGAAACCCTAGATTTTGGGGAGGAACAAATGCGGTGGCTCAAAAACCAAATTATAAGAGGATAGCTTCTAAATTCGCCTCATCAAATGGCCCGAACCCCTTTCGGGGCCCAAGTCCGAAAATATTGGGTTGTGGGATGAGGTCTTATTTTTGAGTTGATAAATGCACCTTTTTGTTGTCGCAAATAATCTCTAAAATTTTTATTAATATTAAATTAAATTTTATTTTTACTACTCTTTCATTTCACTTTTTTAAATAAAAGTTAAATATTAATTAACTTAATTAATTAATCATTAATCACAAACAAACGATATTACAATATTTCACCATCTTTTCACCACCCTCTCCTCCTCCTCTTTCTCTTCTTCAAAACATACATATATATACATAAATATATGTAGATTCGGAAAAAAAATGAATTCTTCCTCCTCATTCTTCTTCTTCAAAACATATATAGTATTCAAAACATACATATATACTTACACACACACACACATATATATATATATATTCTAAAACGAAAAAAAAAACGAAAAAATGCATATATATATATAGATTTCTTAAAAGAAAAGGAAAAAAAATTATACTCACAGATCTATTTAAGTTTCAGATACTCAATCTTGAAAGAGTAACAATGAAGATACTCTCCTAATGAAGGGAGAATATTACACATTTACTCACCATAAATTGGACGAGTATATTTCAAAAACTGGACCGTAACTTAAGTTATTGCTCAAGTTTTAGATGCTCAATGTCGAGTATGCACCAATTAATATACTTTCTCAATAACGGGAGAGTATTAACACATTTACTCACCATAAATTGGACAACTATATCTAAAAAAATGGGTCATAACTTAAGTTATTGATGAAATTTGAGATACTCAATATCGAGCGAGTACCAATAAAAATACTCTCTTAATGATAGGAAAATATTAACATAACTATGGTTATTAAGTTAGATGGTGGTAAAGTGGGGTGTTTGTGATAATTTTTTTAAAAAGGGGGGGGGGGGGGGGGGGGGGCGTAAGTTATAAAGAGTGTTTTTGTTAATAAAAAGAAGTGCATTTATCCCTTACCCCCCCCCCCCCACACACACACACACAACCACCACCACCATCTTTAGATTTGTCCATCGTTTACCCGCCCGTAAATCCAACTTGAAGCTCGCTGTCAATAATTAAAATAACTAAATTTAAGATCATATTAACATATGTCTTAAAGATTCATATTACACACTTATAAATAAAAATAAAATAAAATCATAATATGCATTAAATTATGCAAAATAATATTACTTTCTTTCATAATATAATAACATATGCTCAAGTACACGTGTTATCAATTTTCATAAATTTAATACAGTAACACAATTACATTTAAATCAAAATAAATGAAGTCAAAAAGTATGCCTACTTATTAATTATATTTTTAAATAAATAAAAAGTACACCTAACCTATGTAGCATGTACTTGAATGATTGCCTTAATGCCTTTTTGCAAAGTCTATTTTTTGATGGGGACGAAATTGAATAGGGTCATGGGATCTTTAATAATAAAATAATACGTGTTCACTCTCATCTAAAATTAATTTTTTTTTATTTTTTTATTTGATTTAAATAGATAAAAATGAACATGTGTCGTTTTATTATTGGAACTCTATGACTCCATCCAATTTGTCCCCATCAAATTTTTTTCCCTTTTTGCAACTGTGAGGATGGGCCTTGGAGAATGGAGAGTTAATAGAGGTAATTTAAATAAAATTATTTAATTTTGAGTAACGATATTAGCATTTCATATATTTATTTTAAATTAATAACTTTGCAACGAATATAATTTATTTCTTTATATATTTGTGTACATATTAACAATTTATATACCATAATTTTATTTTCAAAAAATATTACTCTTTATATTGAAAAGAGTATTTGCTCACAATAAGACGGCCAAAGAATGACAACACAGTGTAGGGTATTAGTTATTTGATAAACAGATAATAGATGATAATCTAAGGATGGTACCACTAAGATGGAGGTTAGGTTCAGAGTGTCGGGTCTATTGATTGATCATTTTCCCACTACAGGGACTGGGGCACCATAGGCTGTGGAAACAAATGTCTGAGATGACGAGGTTAAAGGAGTAACTATTTTTGAATTAGATGTCATATGATCGGTTGCACCTGAATCAATTACTTATGTATTATTCAAAACAGAATGTAAAGCCGTACCTGAGGTATCTGTGGTGGTAAGTAAGCCTAAGGCCTGTTTGTTACCTCCTTCTGTGGTTTGACCTGTTCTGCGATGGCGAGAATCCTTCCACTAATTTGGATAGCCAACGATTTCATAGCAACCCTTTTTCGAGTGTCCCATTAGTCTACAGACAGAGTATGGATGGTATTTGTAAGTCGAACCCCATGCCAAAGAGTTTAAGTCATTTGTTTGGTTCTCAAATGAAGTATATGCAGATGATCCGGTCATGTTTGTAGGGTCGAGAGTCATTTGAGAGTTGTAATACTCAAAGATTGAAATAGAATTTGGAGATTCTGAGGCAGTTGTTGCGTTCAGAAGGTTGAAAAAGACTAGGAACCGGTCTGGTCTTCTGAAAAATCGGTCAAAAAAGTAGTGAACCGGTTAGGGTTTCTGGTTTGGTCAATGGTCAACTGATGTGGCGGCAGGGCTGACGTGGCAGCTGAAGTGACAGCTGACATGGCAGGACACGTGGTAGCGAGTTGAGCAGGTGGCGCGTGGGTGACTGGTGGCGGAGGTTGGGTTTGTTTATGTGGCGCGTGAGGGCGCGTGGATGGTTAGAATGTGATGGATCGAATGTTCTGGAATTGTCTCTTGAAGACGAACAAAGTAGTATGATATTTGTTTTGGTAAATAGTCGGTACGTGATGGATGAAAACACAGAAGTTCCTGGCATACGGGTGAGGGTCCGGGGTGGATTCTGAGATGAGATCTGGGGTTTGATGAATGTTTTTACGTTGACAATAAGTGTGTATAGTAGTAGGGTCAAGGGTATTGTGGGGTTCATGATGATGATGATAGGAATGGTGTCTAGCTTATGGTGGATTTGGTTTCGTAGTTATAAGTTGTTGGTGGTGGCTGTGTGGTTGTGTGGTAAGGGCGGCTAGGGTTTTTAGGTCGTGTATCGCTCTGATACCATGTTGATAAATAGAGAGATAGAAGAGAAAATATATTATATTGTTATATTATGAATGAATACAAAAGTCCCTTAAATAGGGATGGAATGAGCTATACATTTGGAAAAAAAAAATCCCATGATTCTAGGAATCATAGTAGTCAACTATACCATATTTATAATATATTCTAATAGTTGTTTCAGATGTTATTTCAGTGATGTCAAAAATCACTGACCACAAACTTAAGGGCTCTAATTACCTAGATTGGAGTAAAACAATTCAAATATATTTGCGAAATATCAACAAAGATGATCATATGACTAATGATCCACCCTTAGATGATTCTAGGCAAACATGGTTAAGGGAGGATGCTCGATTATTCCTGCAGATCTGAAATTCCATTGAACGTGACGTCATTAGTTTGATTAATCATTATGAATTGCTTAAGGAATTAATGGATTATCTGGATTTTCTATATTCTAAAAAATGAAATATTAATCGCATTTATGATGTGTGCAAAGCATTTTACCATGTAGAAAAACAGGACAGGTCTATTATGAGTTATTTTATGGATTTCAAGAAGACTTATGAACTTAATATGCTAATTAGTAGGATTGTTTCCTTATGTTAATAAGAGTCTCATGTATATAAATGTGTAATCGTTTCTTTAATAAATATACAATATAATTTTCTACCCATCTTAGTTAACACTCCTTAAAATTGGATTTCTGCATCACAGTATCAGCGACTTCAGTGATGAAGTCTCCTACTAGTAAATTGACTGCTTAGCTTATATAAATAATATTTTATTTCTTTGATTCAACATATTTTAAGGTCTACTTACATTGGCTAAGTTTTGCCACATGGTACCCCAAATCATAAATACGTTTATTTGGTTCTTTGTACTTAAGAACCCTTTAAACATTCAGAATTATTCAATATACAAACCCATTATATTGCAATTGTATGTGGGAAAAGATTCACTTGAAATCATCGCACCAAAAGTTTCAAGAAAGTTTATGCCTGTGGATTGGACAGTCTAGCCAATTTGAGCACCATCGAACAACTTTTAGAGAGAGAAACCGACAAATTTTGCTAGAGAGTGAATGTAGAGAGAGACCGTTAAATAACTTCATTTTGGCTCTATTGAAGCGAAAATCCAAGAAAAAAAAATCCCCTAAGAGCTGCTGCATCATGGAATATATTTAAGTGGAAGGCCTTGAAAAATTCCCTCAGAGATTCTGCCGCAAATACAACATCAAATTTCCAGTTTTTTTCGTCTCGTGGGCAAATCAAGTGCTACCAATGACTTCTTCAATGCCCTCTCTCTCTCTCTCTCTATCTATATATATATAGACGCAGATTTTACTATTAGCAAACCAGTCCCAAAACCCACTGCGACAAACTGCAAAATTATAATTTTTTGCAAATATTTTCTAAAGAGCTGCAGTTTAGTCGAACCACGGTTTTTCATTTACCAATGTTTTTCTTGATGAATTGGAAGACAAAACCATGTGATTCTTTTTATGCTATTGTCTTCCCCTACCCTTCATTTAAGTGCCTCTCCAGCATTTAATCCACATTTTGAAGGATCGTATCCACTTTCCAACTACACCTAGTCACCTACATATATGCATATATTCAATTGGGCATATTACCAGAACCAGGCCTCACAAATTCCATTGCCACTTCTTCTAAACATTTTAAAGTTCCTTTTGAGACAACTTTTCTCTTGATATAAGGGTGGCATCCATTATCCATAAAGAATCATGGCTATTCGCAGGCCTTGTGTTATTCATGCAAAACAAATTCTTCAACATTTTTCAGTGACAATTAATCAAACTGCTCTTTCAGGTGTAGATGTCCCAAAAATGGTATTTTAGGGTTAATATTGGAGAGCAGGAACAGAAGCGTTTTGCAATTCTTATATCATTTTTGAATCATCCTTTATTCCAAGATCCGTAACGTCAAGCAGAGCAAGAATTCAGATTTGATCATCCAATGGGTGGACTATTTATTCATTGTGGAAAGGATGGATTCATTTATCTCACTTCTTGCGAAGGCAGATTATAAGTTAAAACCATGTATCATATCTTATCAAATACACTGTTGTATAGAGGTTATTGTCATTTTCTTTTAGAATTTTTCCTTCAAATTTATTTTTCTTTTGCCCAGTAAGAGTATTGGGTGCCCAAGAACATTATATATAAAAACAATGTCAATTTCAAAGGCAAGCAGCTTTTAACTGAATTTTTCTTCAGCAACGTCTCCATTATTTTTGCCAGGGCTGATCTTGAGTGGAGCTCTTCTAAGATCCTTTAACATTTATTCATTAATGTGGAATAATCTAGTGCTTTGACACTATCTACATTCTAATAGGCTATTTTTTTGTACCAAGAAATGCAGTGGCAGCTTTCTTGGACACCACCTTCTTCAAATTTCACAATAGTACAGATAGTCATATTATACAATGCGCAGTCTCCCCCAAGAAATGCTATTGTAACAGATACAATATAACATCCACAATAAAAAACAAAAAAAAAAAAAAAGAAAAGAACTCGCAGGGTCTTCCTAACACTAGCTGCACCCAAAAAGAAGGAAAGAAAAACATGACTTGCATCTGATAAGATGATTTAGGTACATGTTTTAACTCTGCATATACAATATAACGACAACAAAACATGCACCTAAATCGTTTTATTTCTTTACAAAGTATCCAATGAAATAGAACGTCCTCGAGGAGCCAAGTATGAAAATAAACTGGATCTTTTGAACATGTTTGTAGATATCATACACCAGAGCATAGACATTGATTCCATGCTTTTATGGTTTCTCACACAGTAGATATAATAATTTTGAAGGGACTTGGGATATGACTCAGATCATGTGCCACCAGTGCATTGGTCAGTGACCAGAATGACAAGAGTGCATCCCACCCACCAACCAATGAACTTGTGCCACATCATGAATCACTTTTTGAGTCCTAAAATTGAGTACCCCTATAACTCTAGTTGATAACACATCCAACAATTCTTCCATCTAGATCCTCACAAATCTTCACTTCTGTAGTTAATTAACCCATCTTATATTCAAGATTGCAAAGTTTCACCTTTTCTTTACACCTACTGGAAGGACATAACCTGTTTTGTATGATTGAAATTTACATTCAAATATATGTGTGTATGAATAACCAACTCACTGGAAGTGAATTTGCCCTTGAAAGACCAGCAAATTATCCCATTTTGATGTAAAGAAAATTTTATGTAATGGAAGTTATGAGTAACGCAAATGATGAGTGGAGATGCGCACACACATACATAAACCTTTAATGAAATAAAATTCAAATGATATGATGTAAATTTAGAACCAAGATACAAGGTAGCAAGTCTAATATACTAAGAGCCCATATATTCAATGAAACGGCCACACAGCCGCAAACACGTCATTACACGCCATATATCATAACTAACTCTGATGTATACATAACTTAAAAACTAAACAAATACACGTGCATATACAAATTTATATATATATACCGTCACTCTATTTGTGTGGGATTTCTATGCTATTCCCACATTCAAACACCTCTTTAATGACTTAAAAATAAAACACATGGAAAAGAAACTCAATCCCTATTCCCCCTAATCATATATACTGTTTCCCCCCTTACCCTCTCGCTCTCCCTCCTTTGCCGCCAATCTCCTCTTCCGCGATTGACCCCACCCCTTAGTCTCGCAAATCTTATCCTTCATCACATCATACACATCAAAATCTTGAACTTTTATAACATTCATATACTCAACCTTTTGGACCTACTTCACTTTCTTTCCCTTCTTCCCCCAATTTTCGACACATCAAAATCTTGAACTTTTACAACGTTCATATACTCAACCTTTTGGACCTACTTCACTTTCTTTCTTTTTTTCCCTCAATTTCCGACCTCTCTTCTCTCTCATTGCAACCACCGTTGACTAATACTCCTACTCCTTCCATCAACGACAACGGGGAATAGATAAGAGTGCAAATGAGAAAAGAAAAGTTGCCAGGTTCAATGGAAAATGATTATGGATGGAGAAGAAAACCAATTTTATCAATTTAAAGGGTTTCGATATGTTGAAAAAGAAAATAGGTTTAGATTTATAGTGAGAGAAGGAAAACTTGAAGGGGTTTGTCGTGAAATGGGTTTAGTATTACCATGAACTATGCACAAGGAGTTTTGATGTTTGGTTTACATCTTGATTTGATTTTAACTTTCCATTGAAAGTTCAAATTAATGGACTTAATTTCTTTTCCTTGCAGTAATCATTTCAAAATTTCAATGAATAAGCTAAAAAATCATTTGTTGCAGCAAATGGATTAGCACAACAATGATTGTTAAAAGCAAATCTCTAAAACCCCAAATCAAAACAAAACATATCATATATTGGGATTGAATTGCTGGTCGGCAACATCTGTGTAATATGTAGGTGGTTGGAGGTGGAGACACAACAATGGATTTGGTCGAAAGAAGGGAAATGGAGAGCTTGTTCGAGAGAGGTTTCCCAAAAATGCCTAATTACTTACTTAATCATACTTTGACAGGTTAAAATTAATAAAACATACAGTTCTTATTCAAATATATATGATGAAGTTAAGTTTTTATTACAGTTTTAGTTTTTGCTTTTATTATTATCTACCTCATCTTGAAGATACAATAACTATTACATAAGAGTAAGATTAAGAATGCAATTTAAACAAAAATGAGCCAAAGTCCACATTGACACACATGTTTGGAAATTTTAGAAAACAAAACAAGATAATCAAAACCAAAATCAAAGCCAAAATCTACATGAACCCAAATTAAAGGTACCACCCTCCTTACTTTGTTTAAACAGTTATCTTTCATTTCTTTCACCTTTTTTGAAACAACTAAAAACAGTTGAGACACAATCCAACTGGACACTAACTCACTAAGCAATGCAACATATCAAAGATTCCGAGAAAAAAATAGTACAAATAAGATAACTACAATCCCCAAATAATAAACAAGTCTTAACTATTTAGTTTAGTTCTATAAGGTCCTGATTAAAAGAAATACTCATTCAGATAAACATAAATGCAATAGCAATAGCAAAACTAAAACATTAGTGTTTGAAAGTATATTAAATTAAATAAACAATTCATCCTAAACTACACTCAAACAAGCCACTGATTAGTTGAACATCGTACCTCACAAATTCTTGAGATTCGCCCTTAATTCTCATTTTGTATGTTCCCCTTAAATGGCTCCTTTGCAGTACCTACATCACTCCCAAAATTTTGTAACCTCCCCAAAACTTCATTTGAGCCCTTAACTAAAACGAGGCTCTCCATGTAAGTATCTATGTAAAACGAGTATGCATTTCCAAATCCAAAATTCTTGATTTGTTTACGTTTAGGATCATAAGAGACCAAGTTCCCACTATTAAAAATCGAATTTACAGAGTGTCTCACCAATAAAATATCGCCATTCTCTCTATGGTAAGCAGGTCTCCAAAGACCATGTTGCCCAAGATCTATAGTGAACTGCTTTGTCCAAGAGTTTGCCACACTGTACCGTACTCCTCCATCACCCATACACAGCAAGAATTATCTTTATGCTGTATCAAAGAAAGTGATTCTCCAAACATAAAGACACGCAAGAGCCAGTCTTTCTGTAAACTATTTGGAACCATCAAAGCACCAAATTTCTCACTCCCCATGTCGAACGACACAATCAACCTTTCGAAAGCACCCTCTGGATTGTATCCGACCCAATGGACAATACCATTCAAAAAAACCTGTGGAGCACGTCCCCTGATATCATACGAAAAATCCCCAGCATTTACATTGCGCCAAGAGCAGGTGCTAAGCTCATATATCTCTGCTTTTGGCAAAATGTTGTCGTCGAAAAGCAGTTGGAGATATAAAACCCTCACAATCTTGTAGCCATTGGTTGCAGGTACAAAGCTGAATCCAATAGAATGCTGATAAGGCCCATGTGACCCATATGTAAAACCGGGCTTCGGCAAGATGGCAGATTTTTTAATAGAGGGATTCCACAAGGTGATTGCTTCCTAATAGCCCAGGGCATCATCACACAAGCAAACCAATCCATTAAGAGTACTAATTATCCTAAAGAAGCCGTTTGCGCTAGTAAATGAAAAATCCAGTTTGGCAATTTGTTGAAATGTAGGATTATCATAATGTAGAGAAAATTGCTTTTTCTCAGTGGCAGTGATATGAGAGCTACTTAATCGTTTCCCTATTGTAGAATCTTGAGTGTAACATCTCAGCAATAGGCAACTACTCTCATTTTTGTTAGCATAAATTGAGATAAGAGGTAATAAAATAAGGGGGAGTGCTGAAAAAATGCCATGATTTGCACACACTTGTGCATCTCAGCAAAGTTTTTCAAGGATAAACTGGTGAGAATCTCGGTAAATACCTTCGAAGGTAGATGGCCAGCCATTTCTTTCAATTTGTTTTTCTTTCCGTCCTCAGATACCCTAAAACATTTGGAACAAAGAACTTTGATTCAAAAACCCTAACCCTAACCCTAAACCCTTGGATTCTCGCAGAATGCGTTCGCTAAAAAGGTAAACCACAAAATATTGTTCAATCTCATTCTATTTTTAATAAACTTTGCCATGTATATCCTCCCTTATTTTAGTTACAGTCCGTTTGAATTGAAGGGGAAAGATGAAAAAGAAATAGTTAATTAGGAGCAAAAGAAATTGAATAAAATAAAAAAGAATGAGTTCAATTTTATTGTTGATTGAATAGTTAAAGATGGAAAAAAATACAATGAAAATAAATTTTGTTTGGATAGAAAGAAGAAAGAAGAAAGGAAAAGAAAATAATGTGATTTAATATATTATTAACAAATTAAGGTTAAATTTGGAATATTTTCCTTTAAACGAGTGAAATGTAATTATTCATCTTCTTTTTTTTATTTTTTCAATTCAAATGGACTGTTAATTAAAAACCGAAAATATTAATGCAAACCCTTACATCTTAAAATATTATATTATATAATATTTTATATTAATTATGTAATTGATTAGAGAGTAGTTTTCATAATTTTATATGTTATTTTCTTATTTAATTTCTCCAAACGTGAAAAGAATACAACATTCATTCTTTCAATTCTCTGTCTAAAATACTTGTTCTATTTGACTCTTCTCATCAATTATATAATAATTTATTTACTTTTACATCCTTAAGTTACATCAAGACAGGGAGAGAAAAGAGAGTGAGTGTACTTTTAGAAAGATGAAGTACTAAAAAGGGGATTTACTTTTTGTCTCGGAGCTCTCCAAGAGAATAAAAGAATTTACAAGCATGGTTCAAAGTCACGACATGGTTCAAAGTCGCGGTTTCGGTGCTTAACTCGGACACTCAATTTTCAACTTGGATATTGGTATCGGTTTCGGTGATATGGACCGATTTATTATTTAAAAAGCCCAAAAAATTACAAAAAAAAATATGAAATTTTTTTAAAGTATAAGATTAATAAGATGGATCAATTAGATAAGCATAATAACATTATTTAATACAAATTACATATCTTACATCAAAATACCATCATCTGTCGCACTTGATAATATAATATTACATCATAATTCAATAAATATATAACAATACAATCTTATAAAGTACAAATATTTTAAATATAAGTTCAATTAGGCCTAGAATAATGATATAAATTATAATTATCATCATTACTCAAGAACTCCAATGATGAGGAATGATGATATAAATGAGATTGGAAATTAGCACTTGTGGGTTAAAGATGAGATTAATTGCTAGATGACCCATAGTGATGAGATGAATGGCTAAATGACCCATAATCAGAAAAATTTGGTTTACCATTGTGATGATAGTACCCAAATCCCGGATAATCGTTGCTAATTGAAGATCCATCATGATACGTTCCACGACCACTTCCATAATAACTACCACGACCAGGAATATTATTATTTGATCCCCCACTACTAGCATAATCTTGTGCAGAACCCCCATAACCAGTACCAAAACCATAACTAGATATTCCACCTCCGGATATGCTATGTCTACAACTATCATAATCATAGTCGTATCCATGTCTACCGTAATAGTGTTGGCCTAAGTTCAAGCTCTGTAGTTGATCATCAATGCCCCGATAGCTTTGTGAATGAGGATCATAGCCACTAGAATACTCATCATAACTAGGGAACCTAGTTAAATCTGCTAGATGCCTACGCTGCTCATTTATTCTAGGTTGATATACGTGGTCTGTGTCTTGTGTGGCATAATAATTATCATATCTACGCCATGACATACCACAATCATGTTGGTTATCAGTATCAGAATTGTAAGCACCACCTCTACTACCACTATTAGTACCTCGTATAGCACCACTACCTAACCCACCTCCACCATCATTATTAGCATCATCATCATCATCCCCTCCGTCGTCGTCATCGTCACTTGAGAAAACGGTAAGTTTTTGAGGTTGCTTACAATGGAGACCACCCTCCATCTCTTTTTCGCTATTTTGAATACCCCTATCCAACCATGCTAAATCATCAGATTCTAAAACCCCTACCTTATTCTCCCTTACCCACTCATCCAATATATCACTATCATCAAATATATTTTTTTGGTCGACTGGGTTATAATAAACGTCTGCATCACTCATGTACATCAAATTTCTAACTTTAAGGCGCATATTATAGTGCACATACACTAGTTTATGCAACTTTGTCATTACTAATCAATTGCGAAGTTTTGCATGGATTATTGACCACGTGCTCCAATTTCTTTCACAACCAGAAGATGAACATGTTTAACTTAGGATTCTTATGGCAATGCGCCTGAGGTTAGGAGCCGATTCACCATAGTTATACCACCACTTAGCTACATAAAAATAATTATAAGTAAAAAAATATATATTAGTATTACTATTATCACATTGCATATGCTTATAATATTATGTTTAATTTAAAAAGATAATTTATATAGTCATACCGGGAAGAGAACTTTTCACTGTTTTTTTTGTAAGAATTGATCCAAACTCTCCATTATGATTAACAAATTGTCTGATCTCCTTCATTGCTTGCACTTGTTTTTCCAAGTCAGGTTCCAATCTTTTGATAGCCTCTTTTATTCCTGTTCTTACTTCTTCGTCACCTGAAATGTTGCCTTTATATTGAAACATTGGATTCAAAAAATATGTTGCGATAAGATAAAATAAGTATATGTTAGTAATTATAAATTTTATTAAACATATACAAGTATTTAAACTTAAAAATGGAAGTACCTGCTGCATGTAAGTGTGCAGGTAATTGACGATCCTATCTATCTTCAATCACATTCGAGTACTTTTTCTAATTGCTAACGTTATCTTTTATGCTAAGTTTAACCATGGCCATTCCTTGGTATATAACAGAAAATGTAGGCTTTTTATCTTGATCAACCACCTTCAAAAACAGTACCAATGGTTCCATGACCAACATAACTTCAGCCGCTCGTTGCCAAAATCAATCGGTTAAAATTAAATTAGCGACCTTTGATGCTACTCCCCTTCGATTCTTTTCTTGATTGAATTCAATCCATTCAGTTGTTGTGCACATTCGCTTTAATTCAATTTGATGCCGTATAAAACTTTCAAGGGCAATATATTCAGTTGCAAATCTTGTAATGCCCGGTCTTAACAACTTTTTATCATTGGTATACTGCTTCATTAGATTCATAACTTTTTGACTATTATAAATGAAAGACGTGATTGACTTGGCTTCATTCAATGTAGATTTAATGGACTTCATGTTGCCTATATCTTCAAGCATTAAATCTAAACAATGAGCAGCACAGGGGGACCAAAATAAGTGTTTTCTCTTGTCCATTAACAATTTGCTAGTTGCTTTAAAGTTAGGCTCGTTGTCAGTTACGACTTGTACGACATTACTCTCCCCAACTTCTTCCACCACTTTATCCATAAGTGAAAAGATATAATTTGCATTTTTGATTTTATTTGTTGTGTCTACTGAGGTGTGGTATATCATGTTCCGGTTTAAATAAATCATAAAGTTAATGATTGGCTTATTTGTTCTTGAACTCCACCCATCACATATAATAGTGCAACCATATTCTGGCCATTTTGCCTTAAGAGTGTTGGTATAAGCCTCAGTCTCCTGTACCTCATCATCTAAGTACACACCACCAATTTGATAACCCTGGGCCAACCTCAGCGATTGTATCAATCATTGTTTGATAATAAGGTCCACTATCAACTGCATTGAATGTAATTGCATTGAAGTGAAAAAATTTGCTTATGGCGTTTCCTACTTTCTTTACGCCATTAACGAAGAACATTCCCTTCAGCGTTTTCTAATAAGCTTTTTTAGGCCTGAACATCTGTGAATCAATTCCAGTTGTTGGCATATTGACTCATTCCTTAACTGACCAAGCTCTCAACATTTGTGGCTGCTTAGTCCCAGAAATAAATGGTCGTGATCCTGAAACAGAATGTCTCCGTTCCTCTTCTGCTAAGTGCGCCATCTGCCTACTTTCTTTCATTACTTTTTTTAAATGTGATCTTTCAAGATAATTCATTCCTCCTATATCTTCCTCATCATCATCATCTCCACTGGCATTTATATTATAAAAATCTTCACCGCGCAAATTAGCCCTTAGTTTTTCTTTTTTCCTTTTTTCCAAAGCTCTTTGTTTTAAACCTTTGGTTAGAAGCTCTCTCATCATACTTGTTACTTCTTCAGGTGCACAAGGACATGCTTCAACATTCCCTGGTATACATGCTATATGTTCCTTGAATTTGGTGATACCACCAGAAATAATTTTCTGACAGTAATTGCACACCACTTTTTTTTTTATCCCATTTAACAAGTTCTTTCCCATGTTTCCAACCTAAATCAGTTTTTGGAGCCATTCTACAAAAAAACAAACAATTTATTAAAACTATTTTTTTTTCATTCTTATGATTTTAAATCCAACATAATTCTTAATATGACGTATGACCTTTTAAATATTTTAATATCTACATATAAATAAATATCTATATATTAATCATAATGTATTTTATCATATTAATATAAATAGCACTTACATTGAAAAAAAAAAATTAGCAAGAACATTCCTTGGTATACATGTTATATGTTCCTTGAATATGGTGATACCATTAGAAATAATTTTTTGATATTAATTGCACGCTACTTTTCATTTATCCTCTTTAGCAAGTTCTTTCCCATGTTTACAACCTAAATCAGTTTTTGGAGTTATTCTACAAAAGAACAAGCAATTTATTATTACTATTTTTTTTTATTTCATTCCTATGATTCTAAATCCAACCTGATTCTTAATATGAGGTATGATTTTTTAAATATTTTAATATCTATATATAAATAAATATCTATATATTAATCATAAAGTGTTTTATCATATTAATATAAAGAGCACTTACATTGAAAAAAAAATAGCAAGAACATAAAAATTAGCAAGAACATTCCTTGGTTTACATGCTATGCTATATGTTCCTTGAATATAGTGATACCACTAGAAATAATTTTTTGATATTAATTGCACACCACTTTTCATTTATACCATTTAACAAGTTATTTCCCATGTTTACAACCAAAATCAGTTTTTGGAGCCATTCTACAAAAGAACAAGCAATTTATTATTACTATTTTTGTTAATTTCATTCCTATGATTCTAAATCCAACCTAATTCTTAATTTGATGTATGATCTTTTAAATATTTTAATATCTAAATATAAATAAATATCTATATATTAATCATAAAGTATTTTATCATATTAATATAAAGAGCACTTACATTGAAAAAAAAATTTAATAAGTACATAAAGTGTTTTTTCATATTAATCATCGTATATATTTAATATAACAATATTGATGAATCATTATCCCTAAATACAACAAAAAAGTGTAAAATTAAAGAGGTATCTATCATCATCTATATATATATTGTATTTAAATTTGTATATGTTGTATAGAACAAAAAAAAAGAAGGAAAGAAAGACATACATGGAGGCAGAGCATATGAAAAAAGGGAGAGAGGTGTAGAAACAATTTAGATGCAGAGCATATGAAAAAAGGGAGAAGTGTAGAAACAATTTGGAGGCAGAGCATATGAAAAAAGAAGGAATGAAAGATATGGTTGTCTTTAAGCTAGAATATGAATTTGTAAATAACTTTAGAAATCTCGTGACCTTATTCCCTTTTTGTTTTTCAACTCTTACTCCATTAGTCTTTCTTTTCATCATTTGTCTGCTAGTAATATAGACAAGAATATTACCAAGTTTTCCAACAAGCCATGGCAGGCTTTTGGTGCCTTTTCTTCATTCTTTTGCCTTTTTTCTGTTCTTTCTTCTTCTGTTTTATTTTTTTTCTTTTCCGTTTTTTTTCTTCTTTCTTTTCTTCTTTCTTATCATCTTCTCTTTAATAGGATTAAGGTCATTAAGCCTATTTAATTAAGTAAAAATTAATAAATTACTTTGGAACAATTGAACAAATTAACATTTTTTTAATAATTGTTAATTTAATTAAATAAAGATTAACAAATTATTTTGGAACAATATTAACATTTTTTTTTCAATAAATACTAATTTACACTTCAAGTCTCTAAAGTCAAATATGGAGTAACCTTTTTTTTTTTCAAATTTTAGTCACTTTATTCAATTATTCAATATCAGTGAAATATCGGCGAAATATCGGTGAAATATCGGCAACTCGGCGTGATTTCGGTAAAATATCGGTGATATTTCGAAATACCGCGATTTTAATCGTATCGGGTCATAATAGCGGTTCGGCACCCCCATTCTAACTCGGTATCGGCCATCTCGGATCGGTTTCGGCCGATACTTTGAACCATGCTCATGGTTCAAAGTATCGGCCGAAACCGATCCGAGATGGCCGATACCGAGTTAGAATGGGGGATGCCGAACCGCTATTATGACCCGATACGATTAAAATCACGGTATTTCGAAATATCATCGATATTTTATCAAAATCACACCGAGTTGTCGATATTTCACCGATATTTCGCCGATATTTCACTGATATTGAATAATTCAATAAAGTGACTAAAGTTTGAAAAAAAAAAAAGTTACTCCATTGAATAAAGTGACTAAAATTAGTATTTATTGAAAAAAAATGTTGATATTGTTCCAAAATAATTTGATAATCTTTATTTAATTAAATTGACAACTATTAAAAAAATGTTAATTTATTCAATTATTCCAAAGTAATTTATTACTTTTTATTTAATTAAATAGGCTTAATCACCTTAATCCTAAAAAAGAGAAGATGATAAGAAGGAAGAAAAGAAAGAAAAAAAATAAAACAAAAGAAGAAAGAAAAGAAAAAAAGCAAAAGATGGAATGGAGAAAAGACCAAAAGCCTGCCATAGTGCCATGGCTTGTTGTAAGATTCTTGTCTATATTACATTATTACTAGTAGACAAATGATGAAAAGAAAGACTAAGGAAGTAGGAGTTGAAAAACAAAAGAATAAGGTCACGAGAGTTATTTCTAAATGCATATTCTTAAAGATAGCTATCTCTTTCTTTCCTTCTTTTTTCATCTTCTCTGCCTCTAAATTATTTCTACATTTCTCTCCCTTTTTTCATATGCTCTACCTCTGAATCGTTTCTACACTTCTCTCCCTTTTTTCATAAGCTCTACCTCCAGGTATGTCTTTTTTTCCTTCTTTTTTTTTTCTATACAACATATGAAAATTTAAATACAATATATATATAGATGATGGTAGATACATCTCTAATTTTATACTTTTTTGTTGTATTTAGGGATAATGATTCATTAAATATTGTTATATTAAATATATATACGATGATTAATATGAAAAAACACTTTATGTACTTGCTAAATTTTTTTTCAATGTAAGTGATCTTTATATTAATATGATAAAATACTTTATGATTTATATATAGATATTAAAATATTTAAAAAATAATACCTCATATTAAGAATTAGGTTGGATTTAGAATCATAGGAATGAAATAAAAAAAAATATATAGTAATAATAAATTGCTTGTTCTTTTGTAGAATGGCTCCAAAAACTAATTTAGGTTGTAAACATGAGAAAGAATTTGTTAAAGGGGATAAACGAAAAGTGGTGCGCAATTAATATCAAAAAATTATTTTTAGTGGTATCACCATATTCAAGGAACATATAGCATGTATACAAAGGAATGTTCTTGCTATTTTTTTTTAATGTAAGTGCTATTTATATTAATATGATAAAATACTTTATGATTAATATATAGATATTTATTTATATATAGATATTAAAATATTTAAAAGGTCATACGTCATATTAAGAATTATGTTGGATTTAAAATCATAGGAATGAAATTAAAAAAAGTAGTAATAATAAATTGCTTGTTCTTTTGTAGAATGGCTCTAAAAACTAGTTTAAGTTGTAAACATGAGAAATAATTTGTTAAAGGGGATAAATGAAAAGTGCTGCACAATTAATATCAAAAAATTATTTCTAGTGGTATCACCATATTCAAGGAACATATAGCATGTATACAAAAGAATGTTCTTGCTATTTTTTTTAATGTGAGTGCTCTTTATATTAATATGATAAAATAATTTATGATTAATATATAGATATTTATTTATATATAGATATTAAAATATTTAAAAGGTCATACGTCATATTAATAATTATGTTGGATTTAAAATCATAGGAATGAAATTAAAAAAATTAGTAATAATAATTTGCTTGTTCTTTTGTAGAATGGCTCTAAAAACTAATTTAAGTTGTAAACATGAGAAAGAATTTGTTAAAGGGGATAAATGAAAAGTGCTGCACAATTAATATCAAAAAATTATTTCTAGTGGTATCACCATATTCAAGGAACATATAGCATGTATACAAAAGAATGTTCTTGCTATTTTTTTTAATGTGAGTGCTCTTTATATTAATATGATAAAATAATTTTTGATTAATATATATATATATATATTTATTTATATATAGATATTAAAATATTTAAAAGGTCATACGTTATATTAAGAATTATGTTGGATTTAAAATCATAAGAATGAAATAAAAAATATAGTTTTAACAAATTGTTTGTTTTTTTTTTTTTTTTTGTAGAATGGCTCCAAAAACTGATTTAGGTTGGAAACATGGGAAAGAACTTGTTAAAGGGGATAAAAGAAAAGTGGTGTGCAATTACTGTCAGAAAATTATTTCTGGTGGTATCACCAGATTCAAGGAACATATAGCATGTATACCGGGGAATGTTGAAGCATGTCCTTGTGCACCTGAAGAAGTAACAAGTATGATGAGAGAGCTTCTAACCAAAGGTTTAAAACAAAGAGCTTTAGAGAAAATGAAAAAAGAAAAACTAAGAGCTAATTTGCGCGGTGAAGATTTTTATAATATAAATGCCAGTGGAGATGATGACGATGAGGAAGATATAGAAGGAATGAATTATCTTGAAAGATCACATCTAAAAAAAGTAATGAAAGAAAGTAGGCAGATGGCGCATTTAGCAGAAGAGGAACGGAGACATTCAGTTTCAGGATCACGACCATCTATTTCTGGGACTAAGCGACCACAAATGTCGAGAGCTTGGTCAGTTAAGGAAGGAGTCAATATGCCATCAACTGGAATTGATTCACAAATGTTCAGGCCTAAAAAAGCTTATCAAAAAACGCTGAAGGGAATGTTCTTTGCTGATGGCGTAAAGAAAGTAGGAAAGGCCATAAGCAAATTTTTTCACTTCAATGCAATTCCATTCAATGCAGCTGATAGTGGACCTTATTATCAAACAATGATTGATACAATTGCTGAGGTTGGCCCAGGGATTAAAGGTCCTTCCGGTTATCAAATTGGTGGTGTGTACTTAGATGAGGAGGTACAGGAGACTGAGGCTTATATCAACACTCTTAAGGCAAAATGGCCAGAATATGGTTGCACTATTATGTGTGATGGGTGGAGTTCAAGAACAAAGAAGCCAATCATTAACTTCATGATTTATTCAGACCGGAACATGATATACCACACCTCAGTAGACACAACAAATAAAATCAAGAATGCGAATTATATCTTTTCACTTATGGATAAAGTGGTGGAAGAAGTTGGGGAGAGTAATGTCGTACAAGTCGTAACTGACAATGAGCCTAACTTTAAAGCAGCTGGCAAATTGTTAATGGACAAGAGAAAGCACTTATTTTGGTCTCCCTGTGCTGCTCATTGTTTAGATTTAATGCTTGAAGACATAGGCAACATGAAGTCCATTAAATCTACGTTGAATGAAGCCAAGTCGATCACGTCTTTCATTTATAATAGTCAAAAAGTTGTGAATCTAATGAAGCAGTATACCAATGATAGAGAATTGTTAAGACCGGGCATTACAAGATTTGCAACTGAATATATTGCCCTTGAAAGTCTTATACGGCATCAAATTGAATTAAAGCGAATGTGCACAACAACTGAATGTGTTTAATTCAATCGAGAAAAGAATCGAAGGGGAGTAGCATCAAAGTTCGTTGACTTAATTTTAACAGATCGATTTTGGCAACGAGCGGCTGAAGTTATGTTGGTCATGGAACCATTGGTGCTACTTTTGAAGGTGGTTGATCAAGATAAAAAGCCTACACTTTCTATTTTATACCAAGGAATGGCTATGGTTAAACTTAGCATAAAAGATAACGTTAGCAATTGGAGAAAGTACTGGAATGTGATTGAAGATAGATGGGATCGTCAATTACATGCACACTTACATGCAGCAGGTACTTCCATTTTTAAGTTTAAATACTTTTATATGTTTAATAAAATTTATAATTACTAACATATACTTATTTTATCTTATCACAGCATATTTTTTGAATCCAATGTTTCAATATGAAGGCAACATTTCAAATGACGAAGAAGTAAGAACAGGAATAAAAGAGGCTATCAAAAGATTAGAACCTGACTTGGAAAAACAAGTGCAAGCAATGAATGAGATCAGACAATTTGTTAATCATAATGGAGAGTTTGGATCAGTTCTTACAAAAAAAGCAGTGAAAAGTTCTCTTCCCGGTATTACTATCTAAATTATCTTTTTAAATTAAACATAATATTATAAGCATATGCAATGTGATAATAGTAATACTAATATATATTTTTGTACTTACACTTATTTTTATGTAGCTGAGTGGCGGTATAACTATGGTGAATCGGCTCCTAACCTCAGGCGCATTGCCATAAGAATCCTAAGTCAAACATGTTCATCTTCTGGTTGTGAAAGAAATTGGAGCACGTGGTCAATAATCCATGCAAAACTTCGCAATCGATTAGCAATGACAAAGTTGCATAAATTAGTGTATGTGCACTATAATATGCGCCTTAAAGTTAGAAATTTGATGTACATGAGTGATGCAGATGATTATTATAACCCAGTCGACCTAAAAAATATATTTGATGATGGTGATATATTGGATGAGTGGGTAAGGGAGAATGAGGTAGGGGTTTTAGAATCTGATGATTTAGCATGGTTGGATGAGGGTATTCAAAAGAGCGAAGAAGAGATGGAGGGTGGTCTCCGTCGTAAGCAACCTCAAAAACTTACTGTTTTCTCAAGTGACGACGAGGATGACGATGGATGGGATGATGATGATGATGCTAATAATGATGGTGGAGGTGGGCTAGGTAGTGGTGCTATACGAGGTACTAATAGTGGTAGTAGAGGTGGTGCTTACAATCCTGATACTGATAACCAACATGATGGTGGTATGTCATGGCGTGGAGATGATAATTATTATGCCACACAAGACACAGACCACGGATATCGACCTGGAATAAGTGAGCAGCGTAGGCATCTAGCAGATTTAACTAGGTTCCCTAGTTATGATGAGTATTCTAGTGGCTATGATCCTCATTCACAAAGCTATCGGCGTATCGATGATCAACTACAGAGCTTGAACTTAGGCCAACACTATTACGGTGGACATGGATACAACTATGATTATGATAGTCATAGACATAGCATATCCGGAGGTGGAATATCTAGTTATGGTTTTGGCACTGGTTATGGAGGTTCCGCACAAGATTATGCTAGTAGTGGGGGGTCAAATAATACTATTGCTGCTCGTGGTAGTTATTATGGAAGTGGTCGTGGAACATATCATGATGGATCTTCAAGTAGTAACGATTATCGGGGATTTGGGTATTATCATCATGATGGTCAACCAAATTTTCCTGATTATGGATCATCTAGCCATTCATCCCATTATTATGGGTCATCTAGCCATTCATCTCATCCTTACCCCACAAGTGCTAATTCCTAACCTCCTTTATATCCTCATTCCTCATCACTAGAGTTCTTGAGTAATGATGATAATTATAATTTATATCATTATTCTAGGCCTAATTGACTTATATTTAAGATATTTGTACTTTGTAAGATTGTATTGTTATATATTTATTGAATTATGATGTAATATTATATTATTAAGTGCGACATATGATGATATTTTGATGTAAAATATGTAATTTGTATTAGATAATGTTATTATGCTTATCTAATTGATCCATATTATTAATTTTATACTTTAAAATTTTTTTATATTTTTTTTGTAATTTTTTGGGCTTTTTAAATAATAAATCGGTCCATATCGCCGAAACCGAAACCGATACCGATATCCGAGTTGAAAATTGAGTGCCCGAGTTGCGCACCGAAACCGCGACTTTGAACCATGACCATGAGTCACGATTTTAGAAGTCAATTTGATCGCTCAATTTTTAACTCGGATATTAGTATCGATTTTGACGATACGGGCTGCTTCATTATTTAAAAGACCCAAAAAAAAAAATATAATTTTTTTTAAAGTATGAGATTAATAAGATGTATCGATTAGATAAGAATAATAATATTATCTAGTACAAATTACATAATCTACATCAAAATATCATATGTCGCACTTGGTAATATAAGATTACATCATAATTTAATAAATATATAACAATACAATCTTATAAAGCACAAATATTTTAAATATAAGTTCAATTAGGCCTAGAATAATAAGATGGATTATAATTGTCATCATTACTTAAGGACTCTAGCAATGAGCAATGAAGATATAAAGGAGGTTGAAAATTGAGACTTGTGGACTAAAGATTAGAGGAATGGCTAGATGACCCATAATTAGAAAAATTTGGTTGGCCATGGTGATGATAGTACCCAAATTCCTGATAATCGCTACTTGAAAATCTATTATGATTTGTTCTATAATCACTTCCATAATAAGCACCACGAGCAGCAATACTATTATTTGATCCTTCACTACTAGCATAATCTTGTACATAACCTTCATAACTAGTGCCAAAACCATAATTACATATTCCGCCTCTAGAGATGTTATGTTTATGACAAATCAAATCAACTTAATTAAGCAAAGATTAACAAATTACTTTAGAATAATTGAACAAATCAACCGTTTTTTTTTCAACAGTTGCTAAATTTAATTAAATAAAGATTAACAAATTACTTTAGAACAAATTAACAGTTTTTTTTTTCAATAGTTGCCAATTTACACTCCAAGTCTCCAAAGTCCAACATGCATCAACTTTTTTTTTTTTTATAACTTTAATCACTTTATTCAATTATGTCACTTTAGTCACATTTTTTTTGTTTGAAATATCGGTGAAATATCAGCGACTCGGTATGATTTCGGTAAAATATCGGTGATATTTTGAAATACAGCGAATTCAATCATATCGGATTATAATAACGGTTCAGTACCCCCTATTCTAATTTTGTATTAACCATATTAGATCGGTATCGATTGATACTTTGATCCATGGTTAGAGGAGGTGAGGAACTCTTTCCAACCTCAAACTCTTGATATACTGGCAAAAAGTGAAATAACCACTTTTGTCTTGAAAGTGACATAGATGGTTATTCTTGTGCTTTATTTAAAAAGGCTTAATAATAAAATAAGAATACTCTAGATAATATGGTAGAGGCTTTGCATGATTAAATAAATATGAGAAGTATGAACTATCCTTGAATTTTTGTTTCTGAATATGATTGTTCTGAATCCAAAATCATTTTTATTAGATAGAGTATAAAATTATATTTTCATACATGCCAAGATCATAAAAATGGGACAAAAAACGAAAGAGATGTGAATTTTCAAAGTTTAATGCTAAAATATTACATTTTAAGACGAAAATCTAGAGATCCTAATGGAAAATGAATTTTCTTGTGCCTATTAGAACTTTCTTTGTTTCTGCAAATTTTTGTATTTTAAAATATTCGTGCATGTACCTATCATATGAATTATTTGAAGCTAAATTAGTTGTCTTACTATTTTTCATGCTATGCTTAATTAAGACCAGAAATCTATTAGATCTAACTTTTCTATGATAAAATAATTATAACTTCAAAAATAAGTGATGAAAATTAGAAATTCCACTTGGATAATTAAATAGACTCGCTAAGGTACAATATGTCCAAAATTTATAAATCTAGGACTTGTAGATTGTTGTGCATGAATTTTAAAATTGGAGATGCAATCTGTCTTTTATTTACACAGCACAATACTTTATGTTTGAACAATTTATTTGTAATAATATTAATTAAAACTTAATCAAAAATTATGAAATTATTCATGAAGAAAATATAAGATGCCATTTTCATGTCCTACTTTTTAAATTTTCCAAATACTGAATCTACAATTCGTGGCAATTTTGTGAAAAACAGTGGGCTTAATTGTTGGTAAAGTTTCATAAAAGATGATAAACAAGTAAGATATCCTCTTCGTGCTTCTTATGCACAATTTTTTTTTTTTATTGTTTATTACCTTATTCATTGTCAATTCTTGTTGATGTAAGGTTTGTTTACATTAAAGATTCAAGACTAATTACGTGTTGATATAGTATGAGATGTTAATGTGTTTAAGCTAAATTTGTTAGTTATGTGCAAGAATTATTATATTTATGTTATTTTTTATGAGACCTGTGTAGCGTGGTATCGACCGGGATGAAATATCAAACAGTTAGTGCACTAGTATACCCATTTATATTTAATATAGAGTGTTGGTGTTTTGGGTATACATGCCATGCATGATGAAAAAGGCATGGGTGCTATGGCTGAGTGGCATATACGGGACGAAAGCTAGCATTGGTGATACATGTTGGATAGTACACAATTGAAAGGTCCGGTGTGTACTATTATGATATAATTTGAATTTATTGTAGACTGTGGGAAAAGGTTCATGTGTGGGAAATTTTAATTATATAAGAAGGGTAAAAAACAAAATAAGTAAATAAATAAATTAATTAACTAATTAAAATAATAATAAAAAAGAATAATGGGGGAGAGTTTTTCATTAATTCCTCCCGACGTAGTTAATATTTTTGCACCCAACTATAAATTTTTTGCTTGGGAAAGATTTTATTTTTCTCATAATGCTTATAACACACAATTGATTTTATGTAATTTGGGGCGTAACTACGTAGTTAATATTTTTGCACCCAACTATAAATTTTTTGCTTGGGAAAGATTTTATTTTTCTCATAATGCTTAAACACACAATTGATTTTATATAAATTGGGGTGTGTGACAATAGAGTTGAGTGTGTTTAGGCCTCGTTTGATTCGGGTATTAAAAAGTGAAATGGGATTATTAATCCCACTTTTTTTATAATACCTTGTTTGGTTCGCACAAATGTGTTGGGATTATTAATACCGGGACTAACTTAATCCCACTCTTTGTGGTATAATTTAATACTAGGGGGAAGGTGGTATTATTTATCCAGAATTAAAAAAAATGAACTATATATTTTCAAAAATGCCACCACCACCCTGACCCCCCCCAACCCCCACGCCCCCCCCCCCCCCCCCCCCCCCACCACCCCACGCCACCCCCACCACCACCCCAATCCCCCCATGCCACCCCACCCCCCCACCCCACCCCACCCCACCACCCCAACCCTCCTCCACGCCACCCCAACCCCAACCCCCCATGCCACCCCACCCCACCCCCCACGCCCCCCTCCTCCACCCCAACCCTCCTCCACGCCACCCCACCACCACTCCAACCCCCCCCCCCCCACTGCTACTGCTACTACTACTACTACTACTATTATTATTATTATTATTATTATTACTATTATTATTATTATTATTATTATTATAAAAATAATAATAATAATAATAATAATAATAATAATAATAATAATTTTTATTTTTTTTGTTATTTCAAAATATAATCCCGTATACGTGTTACAGAACCAAACATGATATTAACATCAGCATGGGATATCCTAATATTAATACTGCATGAATCAAACATGGTATTGGTATTAAATTAATACCAGGATTAATAATCCAGTACTATTAATACTGGTATTATTAATCCCACTGATCCTAATACCTGAATCAAACGAGGCCTTAATGCATCAAACTAGAGAGTCGGATAACATTATTTAATTCCATCTTTCGTTAATCCCTCTCTCGGTGGCGTAACAAGTTTTAGTGGGATTAATAATTTGTCTCGATATCCAATCCCAACGAACACCAAACATGTGATATAATAAAATTATCATATCTCACATTCTTATCTTACATGTCAAACGTAGCCAATTGTACTATGGGAATATAGAGTAATTAAGAGTACGGTTTTACTCAACAATTTTATGCAAAAAAGAAATTAGTTATAGTAAGACTGTTTTACATAAACAAAAAATAAAAATAAAAAAGAAATAGAGAAGTAGTAGGATTTTGAGTAAAATAAATATTCTTAACCAAAACGTAAAAAACACAAAATAGAAAAGAAAAGAAAAAAGAAATATAGTAGTAGTAGTAGTGGGAATTTGAGTAAAACTAATATTCTCAATTAAATGGTAAAAATGGAGTATGAATTACTTTCCTTCATAATCAATTGATAAAAGTGTAAAACATTTTAAATATAAATCACCGATCAACATTCATACTTTTATAATAAACTAGTTTTTGTGTACATGCGTTGCACGTGGTTTTAGTACTTGACAAATGTTATTAAATTCATTAATAAAATATATCTAACTAAGAATTGAATAATTAGTATAAAATAAAAATAATAACAAATAAATAAAACATAGTGAGAGTAAAAGTCATTTGGATTTTTTTTAGCGACCTAAAAGCCTTCTAATTTTAATACGATCTAAGTTTGGGAAGTTTGTTATCATATTATACAGAAATCTTATATAGACCATATAATTTAATACAAATTATAATTTGTTTAATTATTTTAGCTAAATACAGTAGAGTTTAAATTTATCTGTTATACTAATACTGAGATAAAAATATATGGAGTTATACACTTATAGTCTTATACTATTATATTTAATGTAAATCTAGCTTAAAATTTTTGTTTAATTATTTTAGCAAAATGGAGTAGAGTTTGAATTTATCTGGAATACTAATACTAATATAAAAATATATGGTATTATACAGTTTTATTTAATCTAAATCTTAAACTCTGTTGTATAAAATCAAAGGCATATTTGTCTTCACAGAAAAAGGAAAAAATACTTGAGTTATAATATTTAATTTAACACAAATTCTAACTTGTTCAAATTTTTTTATCCAAATAGAGTAGAGTTTAGATTTATTTGGCATACTAATACGTACTAATATAAAATATAATACTATTTTATTTAATGTAAATCTAATTTTAAATTTTTATTTAATTATTTTAGCCAAATATAGTAGAGTTTGAATTTATTTGAAATACTAATAATAATATAAAAATATATGAAATTATACTGTTTATTTAATGTAAATCTTAAATTCTTTTGTATACAATTAAAGGGTATATTTGTCTTCACAAAAAAAAAGAAAAACACTTAATGTTATTTGTACTTTTATATATAGTATAGATATAGATATAAATATAAATTTTGCTGCAAATTCAGTTAGAAGAGTGAATGGCAGAATAGAAATTACACCCTCCATTCCAATTTCAGAGTTTATGGGCTTCTTCACAATTTTTTAAACATGCATTTAACTGGACATAATTAATTGTTAATGGACATAATTTTGTATTTGCCACACAGTAGAAACCTAGGGTGAGGGGTCAGGCGTGTGGGGCCGGGCTTGGGAGGGTTGCTTATCATAATAAACACACTAATTAATGCAAATCTTGTAAATTAGAGTATTCTAAACTTAACTCATTTCTATTATCTTTCGGTTTAATTTTATTTATGAATATTTAGCTTAAGAATTAAATAGTTGAATTTTTTCATAAAATTTGATAAAAATAATATCTATAATAAATAGATCTCTACAGAATTTCATTAAAAGATTCAAGTTAAAAAATAAATGAAACGATGTTCTAAAATTTAAATGGTAAAAAATGAACAAATGTATAAATCTTTTATCACGTCTATTTCCGGTTTGAATTCCTTGGTGAAATTTTGCGGACTTAATTTAGTCATTATATAGATCATCTATACCAAATTTCATGAAACAATTCATTAGTTTAGCTCTCGAACTAGATTCCATTAGACGGAATTGAAACGAAGGAGTATTAGAGAGGAGACAAGTCCGAGTTTTCCTTAAAAAAGGAAATAAGGAAAAGTAATGAGCAAAGAAGAGTTTTGAAGGGGTAACGAAATTAGGTCCGTCAATCACGCCGTATGAGTTATATTTGAAATTGTTTAAGTTCACCCCTAATTAAATTGAGCTTGCTCAAGTTTGAACTCGATTCAAAGTAAATTTCACCATATGTGTTCAAATTCATTTCATTTTTTATTGTGGGCTTCGGGCTCAAATTCTAGCTATAACCTATATAAGAAAATAAAGTAGTCATTAAACACTTCATACGCATTGATACTAGTGGTGGATGTGCTCCTAAGTTTCGGTGTTTGATCATGTCCTTCGATATTAGTGAGGAGGTGTTTGGAGAGAGAATGTTACCAGAAAGTTTGGTGTGTGAATCTCCTATGAACATGTGTGCTTCGGGTGATTAGGGACCTATTTTCGGTTAATCTATATGATATAAAGTTATGTTCTAATTGGATGAGGAAGAATATAGTGTGGTCAAATCATGGAGTAAGCAATTTAGTATATGTTTATAAGGAGGCTTAGGGATGATGATGGTGTTTAAGAGGAATGGTGATGTATTAATGGCAGAAGGTTGTGGAGAGCTGGTGGCTTATAATCCGGGGACTGGACAAAGTGTGAATTATGGGATGATTGGGACTAGGAACTCGTTTTATGAATACTTACAAAGAGAGCCTCAGTTTACTTGCCGAAGGGAAAAGGATCAGGGGAAGGCAAACAAATGATAATGAATCGTATTCATCGGGAGATGATAATGAAATCAGGGATTATGTAGAGAAGAATGAGCAATTGGTCCGGAGAATTACCATTCAGTATCTTATGGCCTTGTTTAATGATAGCCGATGCTTGAACTTGTTCAAATCATGGGCTAGTCTTATGGTATGTCTCAAACTTTATAAGTTAAAGTTGCAGTTATCTCCTTGGTTATATATACAAGTATATATGTATTGCTTTATTTCCATACTTGGATTCTGATTTCTTTTGAAGCTCTACAGGGTACCTTGGTGAATGTTCTGTTTTCAATTAGTCACATATTCATGTTCACAGTGTTTATGATAGAATGTAGAAACTAACTGGCTTAGTACAAAATGAACAAGTTTATTTATCACTTATGTATCTCAAGAACAAGAACCATGAGAAATTGCCAGTTGTGTGTCGGTGAAAGAAAGAGCAGGGTATCACACCTTTCATACTTGAAGGTGGCTCTATGGTGTTTTCTTTTTCTCATGCCCACCCCATTCCCCTAGAGTTGACAATTTTCAACAAGACCTGCAGTATGCTGGGAAAACTCGACACGAGGTTAGGAGGTTTGGGTGAAGCCTTAATCAGGTCGTAAATGAGTTGACCCACCAGAACCGACTAATAGAATGGGTGACAAGAACCATAAGAAACAAGAGATGAATTCACTAGAGAGTAGAAACGGTGAGTACATGACAAACACAATTAAACATAATATCGATCATTGATTACAGAATCGGGTGTGTTTGAGTTAATCTTGAGATGACTAGAATTAGACCCCACACAAAATCCAACGCAACGCGATCCATAGTGTCACGGGGTGCCTTCCAACAGCACTCGTGACCGACATCGACGACACTTCATCAGCACCGTGCTTGCGCCCGAGCGCAGCACGGCCCAACAGGCGATCCAGCGCCATCTAGTTTTTTTTATTATGTTTAGGTTTCTCATATGTAAATATTGTTTCCATGTAATTAGATCTAGGAATTTCCTTTGTAATTGTATTGCATTTCCTTTGTATAAGTTTTCTTGTAACTTGTAAGACCCAACGTGCACTGCTACAACTTTGGTATTTTCATTAAGTGGTTATATGTGGGGATAAGACTATCTGCCTCACACCCGAGTTGCCTACCAGTGCACGTTGTTTAGCACTTGCTTTCAACCTCTTACTTTCTTTCGAACTGTAATAGCTTTCCATGTAATCTAATTTTCTTGCAATGAAGTAATCTCAATTTGTGCTCACGCTCTCTTTCAAATTACTGTTGTTGCATGTTGTTCATCGATTGTTAATAAAATTCGATCACATTCAACCGTGCTATCGGTTAGCACGGTCGTTCACGCGGCCTCCTTTGTGCCATCAAAGGACGCCCCGTGACAGTTGGTATCAGAGGGATTGTTTTCGGTTGCTGCCTTGTAAAACCCAGTTGGTGTATCTTACTACGTTACGATGGGAACCAATAGCCAGAGAATCGAAGCCCTCGAGAGAAATGTTGGATCGCTAATGGAGAAAATGGGCGGAACGCCCTCTCTCGTCGATCGTGTGCAAAGTTTGGAGTTACGCACTCAAACTATCCCAGCAGGGGATGCATCGGGTAGCTCACCCGCACTAATCGATCGCATACAAGATTTGGAGGAAGGCCTCCAAAATCTTCAGGGAATCCCACCAGGGGGTCACTTTGGGGAGATGATGGATGAGATGAGAACTGAAATCGATCAACTCGCCCAAAAATTGACTATATTGTCGATGGTAGTCGCTAACTCACCAGTTGGGGGTGGGGAGCGTACGAAGATAAAAGTGCCCGAACCCAAAGCATTCACTGGTGTTCGTGATGCTAGAGAATTAGAAAATTTTGTTTTTGACATGGAACAATATTTCCGTGTAACAAAGGTCGACGAAGAGGAAACGAAGATATCCTCTGCGTCCATGTACTTGTCCGGGGATGCCAAATTATGGTGGCGGAACAAGTACAACGAGGTTCAAGCTGGGGAGTGCGAGATTAGCACTTGGGAGGATCTGAAAAAGGAGTTGCGTGATCGATTCCTTCCCGAAAACACCTCCCACAACGCACGACAAGAACTCCTTCAAACGAAGCACTCAGGGAGCATCAAGGAGTACGTCAATGCGTTCACCACCATCATGCTAGATATCCACGATATGAATGATGCTGATAGACTATTCTTCTTCATGATCGGGCTACAACCGTGGGCCAAAACGGAGTTAAATCGTAGGCAAGTGAAGACGTTAACTCAAGCCATATCAGCTGCTGAAAGCCTGCAAGATTACACCACCGGTCCTAAAACAAATGTTCCAAGAAGTGGGCAGACGAAGAATGCGGGGGAGAGAAAACCGAATTCTCCTGCCCGACCTGATTGGAGAGGCAACACACCCACCAGGCCATTTACCCAGCAAAATAATTACAAAAATGGGAACAAGTTCACAGGGAACTCCCAAACCGGCAATAATGGGAAAAGGCCCGTCAGCCCCGGAACGTGCTACTTGTGTCACGGTGCTCATTTCATGGCCAACTGCCCTGACAAGCAACTTTTAAGTGCTCTTGTTGCTAGAGGTGGCGGCATGCTCCCAAAAGTACCATCTGGTTCTGGACAACCCTTCCATATCCAGCCAAATGACCACACAGAGTTTGAGGAAGAAACCGAAGAGTGTGAAGGAGCTTCACTTGGTGCTTATCAAGGGCAGTTCATGCATTCTTGCAACGCGGTGACAGTAGAGGAGGATCATCGACAGAAAGGGAAGGTAGACCCAACCCCAAATGGGAGAGCAGGTGTTGGGAAAAGTCCTCAAGGAAACGGTCTAATGTATGTTGATATCAAAATCAACGGGAATCCGATTCAGGCCATGGTGGACACGGGCGCAACGCACAACTATCTGGCAAGTACTGAAGTTGAACGGTTAGGCCTTATTTTGGAGAAAGGAGTGGGCCGTGTGAAGGCCATCAATTCGGCCCCTCAACCTGTCGCTGGAATGGCGAAATCTGTGTTAGTCAAGGTGGGTCCTTATGAAGGGAGAACCAACTTCTCAGTAGTGGTAATGGACGACTTCAAGGTTATCCTGGGGTTAGAGTTCTTAAGGGAAACTAAGGCTAGCGTCATGCCCAGCACAAATAGCCTCATGATGCTTGGCAAGAACCCCTGCGTCATCCCGGTGATGACCCCTTCCAGTAGTGGGAAGTTTTTATCTGCAATTCAACTAAAGAAGGGACTGAAGCACGACAATCCTACTTTTGTGGCCGCGCTGAAATGGAATGAAATTCAGGAGACGTCAGGACCCTTGCCGAAATCCATTCGACGGGTGTTAACCGAGTTCGAAGATGTAATGCCCGACAACCTTCCGAAGAAGTTACCTCCACGTAGAGAAGTGGACCACCAGATTGAACTAGTGCCGGGTGCTAAGCCTCCAGTTTGAGCAGCTTATCGGATGTCCCAGCCCGAACTGGCAGAACTTCGAAAACAACTAAAGGAATTATTGGATGCAGGTTTAGTGCAGCCAGCCAAATCGCCGTACGGGGCCCCAGTCCTCTTTCAAAAGAAACAAGATGGCTCCTTGAGAATGTGTGTCGACTATCGTGCTCTCAACAAGGTAACCATTCGGAATAACTACCCGATCCCTCTTGTGGCTGATTGCTTTGACCAACTCAGCCGGGCAAAAGTTTTCACTAAGCTCGATCTCAGATCCGGGTATTGGCAAGTTCGCATTGCAGCAGGAGATGAGGGAAAAACCACATGCGTCACCAGATACGGGGCTTATGAATTCCTTGTTATGCCATTTGGGCTAACCAATGCTCCAGCCACTTTCAGCACCTTAATGAATCAGGTTCTTAGGGACTACCTGGATGATTTTGTCGTTGTTTATCTCGATGATATCGTTGTGTACAGCGAAAACATGGAAGAACATGAAGAGCACCTGAAGAAGGTATTTGAGAGACTTCGAAAACATGAGTTGTATATCAAGTTGTCGAAGTGCTCTTTTGCGCAGAAGCGTATCAAATTTCTTGGCCACATCATTGAACAAAGGGAGAGTGCAAATGGATCCGATTAAGGTCAGGGTTATTCAGGAATGGCAAGCGCCCACCAATGTGTCGGAACTCCGTTCTTTTCTGGGACTGGCGAATTACTACAGAAAGTTCGTGAAAGACTACTCCAGTATCGCATTGCCCCTGACGGAACTACTAAAGAAGGCAAAAGTTTGGGACTGGTCGACAGGGTGCCAAGCCGCCTTCGATGCTTTAAAGAAGGCTATGTCTGAAGACCCGGTTCTTACTTTACCGGATGTGACCAAGCCGTTCGAAGTGCACACCGATGCATCAGATGTTGCCCTCGGAGGAGTCTTAATGCAGGAGAGCCACCCGGTAGCATACGAAAGTCGTAAGCTCAATGACACCGAGAGGAGGTATTCTGCTCACGAGAAGGAGTTACTAGCAGTTGTCCATTGTCTGAGGTTATGGCGGCACTACCTTCTTGGTTCTCGATTTCTTGTGAAGACAGATAACACTACGGTCAGCCACTTTCTTAGTCAACCAAAATTGAGTTCTAAACAAGCAAGGTGGCAAGAGTTACTAGCTGAATTCAATTTTTGGATGGAGTATAAGGCGGGTTCGACCAATAAAGTAGCAGATGCTTTGAGTCGCAGGGTGGAGTTCAACGAACAGTCCAACGCGTTCCTTAACGCCATTCTTCGAATCGACAGCCAAGTGTCTACCGAAATCCGAAACAAAATCAAGAATGCGCTACCGCAAGATCCTGTTTCTGCCCAACTATTGAAAATGATCGAGAAGGGGAAGACACGTCAGTTTTGGTTAGACAACGGGTTCATCTCGACAAAGGGAAATCGAGTGTTTGTTCCTCGAGTAGGGGAGTTGAGACGGACCTTGATTCGAGAATGCCATGATACCTTATGGGCAGGACACCCTGGTCAAGAAAGGACGTTGGCCCTCCTCAAGCAAGGGTACTACTGGCCTCAAATGGAAGACGATGTGGAGAGCTATGTTAGGACTTGCCTGATCTGCCAACAAGACAAAATCGAGCGGAGACAGCCTGCAGGGTTACTGGAACCTCTACCCATCCCAGAGCGACCTTGGGAAAGCGTTTCGCTCGATTTCATATCAGGTCTGCCCAAAGTGGGGGACTTGACGACTATCCTTGTGGTTGTCGATCGTTTTTCGAAGTATGCCACTTTTATTGCGGTTCCAAAGAACACGTCAGGAGAGGAGACTGCACAACTATTCTTCAAGTATGTGGTTAAGTATTGGGGGATCCCTCGGAGCATTGTTAGTGATAGGGACTCACGATTCACGGGAAATTTTTGGAAGGAACTTTTCAAGGTTCTCGGTTCCAAACTATGTATGAGCTCCAGTTACCACCCTCAGTCCGATGGGCAGACTGAAAGATACAACGCAATGCTTGGGGAATATCTGCGCCATTTTGCTAGTGCAACACAACGAAATTGGGTCAAGTTATTGGACGTGGCTCAACTGTGCTTCAATGCCCAGAAAAACTCCGGGACAGGCAAAAGCGCCTTCGAAATCGTTACTGGACAACAACCCATCCTTCCTCACACCGCCAACTCGATGCCAGTTTCAAAATCTCCTAGAGCCCGTAATTTCTCAGAAGAGTGGAAGCAGAATATTGAGTTGGCTCGTTCGCACCTGGAGAAAGCCACCCATCGAATGAAGAAGTATGCAGATCAGAAAAGGCGACCGTTAGAGTTCCAAGTAGGAGATCTCGTAATGGTGAAGCTCCTTCCACAAGATAGGAAGTTCTTGAGGGGTCGAGACCCACGCCTTCTGCAAAAATATGAGGGGCCGCTTAGGATTGTGAAGAAAATTGGGAAAGTGGCTTATCGGATTGAACCCCCTAGCTGGCTGAAGGTTCACCCAGTATTTCATGTCAGCATGCTGAAACCGTACTTTGCTGACACAACCGATCCATCCCGGGGAGAGTCTAGTCGTCCAGGGCTAAAGCAGAGAGCAGAAGGGAAGCAGTCAGTGGAAGCCATCCTGGCCGATCGAGTTGTGACAGCTTCTCGCAAACAACACCAAGAGTTCCTTGTCAAATGGGCAGGAAGAGACCCAGAAGAGAACACTTGGGAAAGAGCATCAGACCTATCGGCCTTCCAGGACCAGATCACAGCATACCTCAACCAGTTGCCGAGGGCGTCAACAGCTTTGGTGGGGGAGGATGTCACGGGGTGCCTTCCAACAGCACTCGTGACCGACATCGACGACACTTCATCAGCACCGTGCTTGCGCCCGAGCGCAGCACGGCCCAACAGGCGATCCAGCGCCATCTAGTTTTTTTTATTATGTTTAGGTTTCTCATATGTAAATATTGTTTCCATGTAATTAGATCTAGGAATTTCCTTTGTAATTGTATTGCATTTCCTTTGTATAAGTTTTCTTGTAACTTGTAAGACCCAACGTGCACTGCTACAACTTTGGTATTTTCATTAAGTGGTTATATGTGGGGATAAGACTATCTGCCTCACACCCGAGTTGCCTACCAGTGCACGTTGTTTAGCACTTGCTTTCAAGCTCTTACTTTCTTTCGAACTGTAATAGCTTTCCATGTAATCTAATTTTCTTGCAATGAAGTAATCTCAATTTGTGCTCACGCTCTCTTTCAAATTACTGTTGTTGCATGTTGTTCATCGATTGTTAATAAAATTCGATCACATTCAACCGTGCTATCGGTTAGCACGGTCGTTCACGCGGCCTCCTTTGTGCCATCAAAGGACGCCCCGTGACACATAGCCAGGCCTACAATCAGTCAATCACCAATGTTGTGCATTACAATTAACCAACTTGGTATTCTGAGTGTACAGTATTATGTCATTAATTGAGGTAGATACACTGAGTAATATTTTAATTAGAAGTAAATACATAGACAGATAGTTATATATCCTGCTGCAACTAGCTAGCATACAGCAAAAGAAAAGAGAAAACTGATGAAACAAATTATATAATTAAGCACATGCTGATCATGCATGCAACTAACTAGCTAGCTAGCTAGCTAATTAATTAATTATTAATGAGAAAGTTGGGATAAAGCTTAGCGTAGTAGAAATCAGTCAACTCGGGGCATAAAAACTTGAGGAGGAAGAGCACCCTCATAATTTGTGGTTCACTTATGTGTCTTTCCCCTTTGCATGTCCCTTCCACTATTGCCTTTGCACATGTCTCCGTACTCATTACTGGAAATACATTCGCAATAGCCTGCAGCATGCCAATATTATATGTATCATATCATATATATGTGGTAGTTAATCTATGCATCATTTAATGCATGTTGCGCTTTTGTTCTTTCTATAGTTAGGTTCTTATCACGTACACACGTTAACACTTCATACCTATCTTTAATTTAATTCATTATATATATGATTAATCTCACCTCCTGCAATTATTTAATTAATTAGTATATTCGCCAGCTAGTATCGTCCTTTCATTAATCAACATCTAATAAAAATGATCTATATGTAGGAATTATTTAATTCATCAATACACGCTATCTAGATAGATAGCTAGCATGGGGCTCAAATTAAAGAAGCTTACATCTCCAAGTTTTGTATCGACTCGAAGGACACCTTCCTTTGTAAACTGCTTGCCTCTAACAATCTCTGAATCAATGAAGCCCAGCGTCACTATTGTTATTCTAACACCTTGGGGAGCTAATTCTACTCTCATCGCTTCATAGAAGCTTACCAATGCT
The DNA here is from genome assembly GCA_021464415.1 of Lonicera japonica. Classification (NCBI taxonomy): domain Eukaryota; kingdom Viridiplantae; phylum Streptophyta; class Magnoliopsida; order Dipsacales; family Caprifoliaceae; genus Lonicera; species Lonicera japonica. The sequence continues at coordinate 57,418,033 of CM038463.1, read as the reverse complement.
GCTTTACTTGCCTGCATATATAATATATATTTAAACTGAACCCGATATATGACTACAGATGAAGAACAAGAAGTGGTTGTGGCTTATCTTACGCCATAGAAACCTGATGTAGGAGGGTGCAAGAGAGCAGCAGAGGAAGAGTTGACAACAATATTACCCTTGCTCTTTCGCAGGTGTGGTATTGCAAAGTGTGTCGGGTAAACTGATCCCCAAAAGTTTATGTCCTGCATACTGACACACATTCATGTTCCATTCATATATTTCAACAACCTGGCTACTACTCTTAATTATGTATATATTCTTTACTAGCCAGCTAGCTAATTAGTACATAATAATATCTAAATTATATTTGGTCAATCAAAGATATATCAATTTAATTACCATGAAAGGTGCAAATTTGGTAACATCCATGTCAATCGAGGTATGGCCGCCAATCCCAGCATTATTAACCAGATGATCCACTGCAATTATATTAGTGCAATGCGTTTAGTTTGTTATACGTACATAGTACTCGATCTACATACTTGAAATCCATGTGTATATATAAATTAAGGGGGTAGGTACGACATAGCCACATAGGTACTATAGTTCTAGGAAAGTAAATTAAGAGGTTTGTACACAAAATATAATGATGCAATTGAACATCCTTTAGAATAGATAACAATTCCAAATAAAGTGAGCATGTGGGTTAGTTTAGTTGATAAGCCACCCACTCGGACCTGGGAGAGATCCCAGGTTCAAGTCTCACCAAGAGAGTTTTGGTTTTAACTAAGACTTAGATCTCCCTTTTTCAAAATAAAAATAAAAATAAAACAATTCCAAATAAAACAATCATTCAGTCCAAATAATAATAATAATAGTAAGGCAATAATTCACAGCTGGAAATCAATTTCGTTTTTGCTTTATCTTTAGCAATTAAACATTCATACAAGAATTAGTAAAGATTGAGTAGGTAGCTAATAAATGATAGACTAAGGGGGTGTTTGTTTGCCCATCTGAAATCTGAAAACTCAGAGTTTTCAGATTTCAGTGGTAGAAGTGTTGTTTGTTTGAAAAAAAAAAAAATAAGTGCTAACTCACATAAATCTGAATTTTTTGGTCCAAATTTTTAAGCGGTAAAATCCCAACTGAAATTTGAAAACTCAACCCATTTAATTGTGAAATACCTATTTTATCCCCATCCAAACCATCAAAATACATGATGCTCCTTCATTCTTCTCCCTAAAACGACGCCCATCCTTAACCACAAAACCATAGCCGCTTCTCCTTCTCCTTCTCTCAAAGCCCGTAGCTTCTTCTCTCGCCGGAGGTACTTTATTTTCTCTCCCTTCATTCTTCTTCTCGATTAATTTGGGTGTTGATTCATCATGCTTTTAGGGTTTTGTTTATGATTCATTTGGGTGTTGATTCATCATGAGCATTCAATATTTCAATGTAGCAGTTAAAAGGTGAAACAAAGTACTAATACTAATACAAAGTAAAAACTTTAAATAATAAATTTCAGTACTAATACTAATACAAAGTAAAAACTTTAAATAATAAATTTCAGTACTAATACTAATACAAAGTAAAAACTTTTTACATCCAATAATAATAATAATAAGAGTAATAATAATAATAATAATATACTTTTAAGTGGTTACTTCCTTCAAAAAATGAAACCACTTTTGAACACAAAGAGAGAGCCGCAATTACTTGACTGCAGCAACCTATAATTATGGATTTATGGAGTTTGTGATTTTGTTTTGTTTTATTTTGTTGTTTTGTAACTTTGACTTTATGTTTTCTTTATGGATTTATGTAGCTTGTGAATTTAGTGCTCTTTGGTCTTTTTTATTTTCATTTAGAATCTTGTCATCTAAATAAAGTAATAAGGGCAAAGTTGTCATATTAAAAAAAATTCAGTTTTCAAATGTATTATATTCAAACAAACAACATTTTTTCAGATACAGTTTTCAGAAGTAAACAAACAGTTTTTTCAGTTTCAGTTTTCAGTTCAATTTTTAGTTTTCAGATGTTTAGATGTTTTATCAAACGCCACCTAATATAATTAATAAATAGACTTACATCGGCCGAAGTGGTCAATGGTTTGATCGATAAACCTCTTACAGTCAGTAATGTTAGAGACATCACCACAGACAACAAGTACTTGAGATCCAAGCCCTCTCGCCTTCTCTGCTACCTCACCCAGCTTCCCTTCCCTTCTTGCAACTAGTACCAAACATGCTCCTTCCTTTGCATACTCATATGCCAAATGCTACATATATAATTATATGTTAACTCCAATCAATAACTAAACAAGACTAGAAAATTAATTATTTATATTAAGAACAAATTGAACGAAGAAAATTTTTAAATACTAGGCAGATATATAAGTGTCCGTATGCACCTAGCTAGATACATACCTCTCCGATTCCAGAGGAAGCACCGGTGATTAGGACAACTTTTCCTTTGAGGTCCTTCTTGTGGGTGGAGCAGAAGAAGCTATTTATGAGGGTATATATGAATTTGAAGATAAAGAAAGGCGGTAATATTAAACACAGGACTGCGAACATAACATACATAATCGCTACATTACTCAACCTGTTGTTCATATACTCCTCGTACATCTTTGTTTGTTTGTTTGTCCAATGACAGACAGAAAGACAGAGAGTCGATCCGGCCCTTGTAATTTGAAGGCTCAGATCACCAGTATTGTATAGTATTGTATTCAACTATTGATGCCACGGCCCCGATTTGGGAAATGATATATATCCATATAGGGGTAGTTAAGCTTCGATTAATTCTCCTTGCAAAGAGGGGATTAATTCTCGCCGAGCTAGCTAGCTATTCTAAGCAGCAGGATAGGAATTAATTGATGGAATCGTACCTTAGGCCATTATAATGCCTAATTAGTTGACTAGTTGTTAGTTAAAGAAAAAAATAGGTAAGCTTAGCCTATTGAGATAGATGAGAATTGGCGAGTTCGCGTCATAACTCTATTAGCTGGAATAAATATTAGTGAGAGCCTACGACACAAAATTTAATGATCCACCCATAAAATTTGGTGGTTGGCGTGCCCCTTGAGAACATAAATTAAGGATCTTATAAATAAAAATTTAAGGTTCTGGATGAGTATTAGCAATGGAGTAATGCCCATTGAGAGATTTTTTTTTAGTCCCGAGGCGGACTTTTTCATATGCATTGCGTAGATTCCTAACTTTTTAGGAATGCTACAATAGTGTATGAGTGTATGACTTGGGTCCAATTGTGATACTAAAACTAGTGGTATTTTTACTCTTTTCAAAAACTTAAATTTCTTTGCATATTTGGAGTTAGAAATTTTAACTGCCCACAAGTTCTAGAGTCTAAATTGCAATCATCTCCTGGTTGACGGTAGTAGTAATTGTCAAATTCTAATGGTTGAAATATTATTATTGGTCAAGATTGTTTATCAAGCTCTTTAAATAGGCTCAATTTTTTTTTACGCAAAATGATGGTACATAAAACACAAAAGTTAAACAAAGAACAATAAATTATACAAGCACCATCAAACATATAGCTACTAGTCTCTTTAAGTAATATTGCAACTTCAGTTTTTCTTGCAACATCCTCTGCAGCCAGATTCATTTGTGACGTCCCCTTGACAATGAGCAGGGCAAAGTAGGATCACACTCCACAACTTGTTCGGAAAATTGAGGATGAATCATATGATACCACTAGTTTAATCATACGCTGTCTTCGGCAAAGATAGATTATGTTCTTGATTTTTTTCTGCAAAAATGGTCATTTCATTAGTGAGTGTATTAATAGTTTTTTTTTGCAAATGAAAAGAATAAAAGAATGATTCCAATAGTCATCCAATATCTATCATATATGCAACCTAATGAAAAAGTATAGAAAAATTGCACTAAATAAGAAAAATCAATTACAATAGAATACGAGTTAGTTTTGCAATTAAACAAGAATATACAAAAGTTTGCCAATTTGTTTAAAAATAACATCTACCATGAATGAAACAAATATGTAAAATTGGTGTAAAGAATCATAAAGTGAAAAAAAATGTGTATTTAGAAGCTCACATTTCTTATAAGACATGGGAATCCAAATCTTAGGGCTAGAATTGAGATTATGTGAGTCGAGTACTGCGTTGATAAAGTTCTAATATGTTTGCTCTAAAGGGGATGAATGGATCCTGGGAAGAGCTGGAGAAGAAGCAGAACTAGGGTTCTAGGCTCTGTATGTCAACTCCAGCTCAACATGGGATTTAAGAGTGGGGAGTTTTAAGATCTGATTTTGTCTATAAATTTGTTTTGGTTTTTAAGCAGAATAGAAAAGAAAGAAAAGAAAAGAAAAAAGCTGAGCTGGACATGACACCTCAGCGTGTCGTTGGTTTGAATCACCTAGAAGGGGTCGACCTCGAATTAGGTGGCGTTTGATAAAACATCTGAAAATTGAAAACAGAAATTGAAAAAATTGTTTGTTTACTTTTGAAAATTGTATTTGAAAAAATGTTATTTGTTTGAATATAATACATCTAAAAACTATTTTTTTTAATATGATAATTTTGCCTTTATTAATGTATTTAGATCACATGATTAAGGTTTTAATGAGGGTAAAATAAGTATTTTATAATGAAAAGTTTTAAGTTTTCAAATTTAAGTTGCAAACTTGTCACTTAAAATTTTAGATGCAAATTTTCAGATTTAAGTGACAAATTACTTTATTTATTTTGCCAAACAAACAACTTTTACATCACTTAAATAAAAAACATTTAAATTTTTAAATTTAAGTGGAGAAACAAACAACTCCTAATCAGGGTTAAAACTAACAGGGAAGAGACAAGGATGAAAGACATTTTGAGCGCATGTGGAAAACCAAATTTTCCTCACGGAATCATCATAATCCAGACTCCAAAATCTCGCAAACCATTGGATTTCTTCACGGAATCTTCAACATTTTCCTCTCAAATTCTCCAAATATAGGGTTCCATTTTCTTTCTGAACAAAAATCTCGGACTACATTCCCCAAGAGCTAGTCATTCAGATCCTTTCATGGCTACCCCCAAAATCCCTCCTTCAATTCAGTTGCATATCCAACTCATGCTCTTCCCTAATCTCAACCCCTAGTTTCATCAAAATCCACAAATGCAAACTCACTCTCATTCTCTCGAACCCCAACACCACCACTCAAAACACATGATCGCCATTACTCTAAGAGTGCGTTTGGCGCGCCGGATAAAGATGTGGATAGGATAAAGGCCGACTAGGATAAGAATCGAAATTAGTCGGATAGGAATTATGTGGGATATGATAGCAAAAGAATTAGTTGGATAAGGATTAAGCGGGATCGGACAGGATAAGGATTAGTCGGATAAGATTTAATAAATTTTACATTTGATGGAGTTCCGGATTACAAGTCTAGATATTATATAATACAACTTGCTTTTCTTTTGAAAATATGTGCAAATTTAATTTTTGTTCACAATTTTTTTTTAACTAATGCTATTCTTCTATTTATAAATAAGTTTCGTAAACAACTCTTTCAAGAGAAAAGTTCTATATCACGTACGATATTTACGAACTATGCATTAAGTACAATTTCAAAGTTTAATGTTACCATTTTTCCTAAAATTAAAGTTTCTTATAAATATCTTCATTTAATAAAAAAATAAATAAAAATATCATATTATAAAAGAAATGAATTTTATTAGTTGAGTTACTGTGATTTTGGGTGGTTGACAATTTTTATTAATAAATTTGATTATCTAAAAGGTGCAAAAAAAAGAATAAAATAAAATTAATTAAAAATTAACTTTTATATTCATTTTGTTATCCGACAATCATGAGATAAAATAATACCACCTATAGGGGTGGTATATATTTATCCAGTTTTAAAGCCAGTTTTAAAGAGTTAAAATGATAATTAATCCTGAATGCAATCAGGTCTCGTGTTGCGCTAAACGTGGGATAGGATTAAAATATCGTATCTATTTTTGCGCTAAACACATGACATAATTTATTTATCCTATCATTTCTAATAACAAATATCAAATAAGATTAATTAATCATATCCTGCTTTTAATCCTGCATGACAAAAGCACCCCAAATCTCCAAAGAAAGAACTCTACTCCGCACATTTCGATAGCGAATCATCATTCAGTCTGGACGATGATGTAAAAATTGAATTCCACGAATTGTAGACTGTTCTAATGGTTTGATTTACCTATCTGATGACTTGTTGGTGACGCTGATGTTGTAATCCTATTGAACCCTGCAATTAGGCGAAAATTAACCCTCCCTTTTCCCCATGGTGTATTAGAGAATTTGGGGCTTCTATGGTTGTTTTCGGGTTTGGTTTCGATTCCAATACTGATGATTACAAGGTTGTTCGGATTGTGCATATTCAAGGTTATTCTGTATGATATAAAGTTATGTTCTATTTGGATGATGCAAGAATATAGTGTGGTCGAATCATGGAGTAAGCAATTTAGTACATGTTTAGAAGGAGGCTTAGGGACGATGATGGGCGTTAAGAGGAACGGTGAAGTATTAGTGGCAGAAGGTATTGGAGAGCCACCTGGTGAAGTATAAGTGGCAGAAGGTATTGGAGAGCAAGGTGGCTCGTAACCTGGGGACCGGACAAAGTGTAAATAATGGGATGATTGGGACTAGGAACTCGTTTTATGCGGATACTTACAAAGAAAGCCTCAGTTTACCAGTTGAAGGGAAAAGGATTAGGTGAAGGCAAGCAAATGATAGTGAATCGGATTTATCGGGAGATGACAACGAAAGCAGGGATGACGTAGAGAAGAATGATCAATTGGTCCGGAGAATTGCGGTTCAGTATCTTACGGCCTTGTTTAATGGTAGCTGATGCTTGAACTTGTTTAAATCACGGTACAGTCTTATGGTACGTCTCAAACATTATAAGTTAAAGTTGCAGTTATCTACCTAGGCTACCTAGCTGTATATATATATATGTATGTATTGCTATATTTCCATTACTTGGTACTTGGATTCTGAATTGTTTTGAAGCTCTACAGGGTGCCTTGGTCAATGTCTTGTTTTCAATTAGTCACATATTCATGTCCATAGTGTTTCTGATAGAAAGTAGAAACTGACTGGCTTAGTACAAAATGAACAAGTTTATTTAGGGTGTTTTTAAATGCACCCACAAAATCAGTCTTTTCACCCCAGTGTGAGAATACTTTCTTCTCACCCCATCAAATCTTTAAAAATTTTGCACTTCACCCCAGCAGTGGGGTGAGTTTACTGAAATAATATAGGGACGATAAAATTTCGTCGCTAAAAGTAAAAATATTAAATAATATTAAATTTTTCATTGACTTAAAACATAATAATAAAATTTACATCGTTCTTAATAAATTTTATTAAAAAATTCATCTAAATAGTACCTCCAAGATACAAAATATTAATTGTCATGAATAAGTTTTAGTAATTATATGATATTTTATATAATATTTTCTTAAATGTTTATTATTCATATTTCAAATTTATTTACAAAATTTATTTTTATCTTTATCAAATAAGTAAATATAATACTTAATTCACTACTTCAAAAATATTAAAAGATCAATTTGTTGTTTGAAAATATATGTTATCTTTTGTGAAAATGGAAAAAATTAATTAGAAAAATAAAATAGTTTTCATAAAAATAAATCATTTATTAACATATTTTGTTACTTTCGATTTCTATGATATTTAATTTTTTGGAGATTCAAGAAAACGATTTCTTTACAAAATATTAAAATGATAGAGATTTTCTCACCAAAATATTTCATTTTTTAATATTTTTTACGAATAATTTTAAGAAATTAATTATTGAAACAATAAGAACACAACATACAATACATATATATATATATATATATATTTATGACATATTAAACACGCGTTAACACTACATTTCTTTAACTTTAACATTAGATAACTTAACATGAGTTTTATTGAATTTTACTTCCATGCATGCTCAAATAAAAAGATTGAATAAATTAAGAAAAACATCATTGAAAATGTTATTGTTCCGGTGCAAATAAAAATAAAAGTCTAGTAATCTATATAAAATTATGAGAATACTTATTATAAGCATATATTTATGAAATGTATGTAATTAATTGAAAATAGTAGATGTTTGTTTGTTAGAAATAATGTAATTTTTTATTTATTTTTAATTTTTAAAATTTTAAATGGGTGAGAAAATAAATTAGTGGCGATTTTTTCAAAGTATAGAAAGCGGGGTGAGAAGAAAGGGTTTTACGCTATTTTTTAGGTTAAGATTAACGTAACTTTAACTTTTAGTGGGGTGAGAAGACGGATTATGTGGGTGCATTTAAGAACACCCTTTATTTATCACTTATGTATCTCAAAATGAACAAGTTTATTTATCACTTAAGTTTTCCCCCCTTTAATTTTTAAAAATTACTAATAATCATCATCTTGCCCCTTCTAATTTTGAAAAGATAATATTAGTACTAAATTTTCTTTACTTATTTATAAAAAGTAACGTTAGTATTAAGCTTGCCCCCCAAAAAATTCCCGACTCCACCTCTGTCAAGAACTGCGAGAAATTGCCAGTTGTGCGTTGGTTGAAGAAAGAGCAGGCTATCACACCTTTAATACTTGAAGGTGGTTCTATGTTCTTTTCTTTATCTCACTCCCACCCATTTCCCTAGAGTTGGCAATTTTCAACACGACCCGTGGTATGTTGTGAAATCTCAACATGAGGTTAGGAGTATGGGTGAGCCTTGCTTGGGTCATAAATTGGTTGACCCACTAGAACCGAATAAGAAAATGGGTCACAAGAACCATGAGAAACAAAGGATGAATTCACTAGAGAGCAGAGATGGTGAGTACATGACGAACATAATTGGACATAATACCGATCATTGATTACTGAATCAGGTGGGTTTGAGCTAATCTTAAGATGACTAGAATTAGACCCGACACAAAATCTAACGCAACACAACCCATAGCCAGGACTACAATCAGTCAATCACCAATGTTGTGCATTATAATTATGAAGAACTAGATAGAACAATAATTTTCTTCATTCATACTTAATTAAGACTGAATACAAGCAACTTATATAGGAGACAGACTAGACTCCTTACTAATCTAAAATACTCCTTAAGGTAGGACATAACCCACAAACTCTCTAACTAGGAAATAACATAAATGAATAAAATAAATGTTAAATTATCAATACTCCTCAAGTTGGTGCGAAGATATCTGTCATATCCAACTTGCTCACTTGAAATTCAAACGGTTGTCTTAACAGGTATTTGGTCAAAATATCTGCAACTTATTGATTAGACGGAACAAAAGGAGTGGAGATTATTCCACCTTCTAGCTTCTCTTTTATGAAGTGCCTATCAATCTCAACATGTTTCGTCATATCATGTAAGACCGGATTGTGGGCAATACTGATAGTAGCCTTGTTATCGCAGTATAGCTTCATCAGGAGACTTATTGGCCTTCTAAGTTCTTCCAAGACCCTTTGTAACCAAAGAACCTCACATACTCCTTGAGCCATTGATCTGAATTCAGCTTCTGCACTGCTTCTAGAGATAACACTTTGTTTCTTGCTCCTCCATGTCATCAAGTTGCCCTAAAGAAATGTATAATAGCCAGACGTGGACCATCTATCAGTAACCGATCCAGCCCAATCAGCATCGGCATACACCTCTATCCCTCTTTTATCGTTCTACCTAAAGAACATACCTTTTTATGGGGAGCCTTTGAGGTAATGAAGAATATGGTACACAGCCTTTAGATGCTCTTCACACGGTGAGTGCATGAACTGACTAACCATGCTCACAGCAAAAGCGATGTCAGGGCGCGTATGAGACAAGTAGATTAGTTTACCAACTAGCCTTTGGTATCTCTTTGTTTCGACTAGAACACCGTCTTTAACATCTCCTAGCTTGGTACCCAGTTCGATGAGAGTATCCGATGGCTTACACCCACTTATCCCAATTTCTGATAATAAATCCAATATATATTTCCGTTGTGAGACTACAATGCCATTTTTTGAACGGGCCACCTCCATTCCATGGAAGTATTGTAGGTCGCCAAGATCCTTAATCTCAAATTCTCTAGCAAGATTTCGCTTCAATCGATTCATTTCTTCAACATCATCCCCGGTCAAAATCATATCATCCACATAAACAATAAGAACAGAAAGCTCGTTTCTTGTGGACGTCTTTGTGAAGAGAGTATGATCAAACTGCTCTTGATTATATCCTTGGCCCTTGAGGAACTTCATTAATCTTTCTGGTGGAGGTTCCATATAGACTTCATCTTCTAAGTCACCATTCAAGAAGGCATTCTTCACATCTAACTGATTTAGAGGCCAGTCCAAGTTAGCTACAATTGATAAGAGAACCCGAACTATATTTAGTTTTGCCACTGGAGAAAAAGTTTCGGAATAGTCCACTTCATACGTTTGAGTGAAGCCTTTAGCCACCAGGCGAGCTTTGTATCGTTCCACTGACCCATCTGAGTTATACTTCACAGTGAATACCCATTTACAACCAACAACTGTCTTTCCTTCCTTCTGGAAGCTTTACTTTCTCCCAAGTAGCATTCTTCTCCAGCGCTCTCATCTCCTCATAAACCGCTTCTCTCCACTCAGGAACATTTAGAGCCTTCTGAACATTGTTAGAAATAACTATATTCAACACACGAGAAATAAATGCATAATAGGAGGGTGAGATATTTTTATATGACACAAAGTTCGAAATGGGATATTTGAGAGATTTCGTACACGCTCTAACTCCTTTTTTAAGAGCAATAGGAAGATCAAGTTAATCAGACTAAGTTGACTCGGTATTAACTTGAGAACTACCTTCAGGTATCTCGGAAAAATCATCGTGAGTATCATGATCCACCTCCAGGTTGGATTCTTGGGGTTGCTGAGGAATGGTTTATGTCCTTCCTTGTTCTGGATTTTTTCTAAAATAAACAAGACCATTATACCGTTTTGCACACATCTCTGGTCCATCGGTAGTCAGATTTTGGGATGACAATAGCCCTAGTTGTTCACCATTACCAACACAAGTATCTTCAATATTTAATTCATTTGTTTCCCATATTGTGTATTAAAATAATTAGGTACTTGTTCATACAAAACATCAACCACCGAATTATCGAAACCACGACCACCATCTTCACTCGTGCTCTCCCCCTGAAGATAGGAGTCGTTGTAATAGGAATTGCCCCTCAAAGAAGGTAACATCCATATAGAAGTACAATTTTTTGAAAATCAGGTCAAAACATTTATACCTTTTCTGATTTGTAGGATAGTTTACAAAAATACATTTGTGTGCTTTTGGATCAAGTTTAGAATATTTTGGGTCATGATTATGAACAAAGGCAACACTTCCAAATATTTTTAAGGGAATATCCCTTAATAACCGAGTGTTGAAAAATATGTCAGAAAACAATTTGATAGGTGCTTTAAATTTCAAAGTTTGTGTTGGAAGTCCGTTAATAAAGTAAGTAGCTGTCAAAATAGTATCTCCCCAAAGGTATTTTGGAACTTTAGTTTGAAAAATTAAAGCTCAAGCAACTTCGAGTAGATGTCTATTTTTTCTTTCAGCAATTCCATTATGTTGAGGAGTATAATTACAAGAACTTTGATGAATTATCCCATTTGTGATGAAAAAATCCCCTAACATCTTATTAAAAAATTCCTTCCCGTTATCACTCCGAAAAATTTGAATTTTGGTTTGAATCTGTGTGTGTATCATGGTGTAAAAGTTTTGAAACACAATCTCAACTTCTGATTTCTCTTTTAAGAGAAAGACCCAACATACTCTAGTGTGGTCTGTAGGTCGGAAAATACCCTAGATGGGGGGGGGGGTGAATAGGGTTTTTAAAACTAAATCGGATTTTTAAAATTGTTTTAAAAACATTTAATATCTATATCAATCAAGCAAGCAAGATACTAAGGTAGTTCCAATCACAATGAAGATATAGCAATATATAATAGAGCAAGAGAGAGAAAGATTAAACCGATAGAAGTCGAAAACTTTTTGTCCACACGGTTCGGCTTGTTAACCCCTACATTCGCGCTCGGTTTGTTCTCCGAGAATTTTCACTAATACCGATCTTCTTCCGGGTGAAGATCAAACATCTACAAGAGTTAACACTCTACAAATGTTGCAATCTCACAACACTCAACACAAGAACAACCTCTTGCTATTTTAAGAGATAAACCTCTTTTAATATTTGAAGAAAATGATTTGGTGACTAACACCAATGTACAATAGCTCTCAAGTGTATGAAGATTACAATTTAAGCTCACACTAGGAGATATCAAATTTGATCAACAAGTTATAGCTCAAAATAATGAAGTTTGATCAAAAGCAATGTTCTTGAATATTTGAGAATTGAATATAGATAAAGAGAATAGTGTAGGAATGATTTAATAGTGTTTAAATATGTTTTAGATAGTGTATATATAGTCTAGGACAACATATGGCCGTTTGGAGGAAGTTGGTAGAAGTTTGGTACCAAAAATGGTAAAAAATCAGAAATCCAACGGCTAGTTTCTGGGCCATCAGTCGACTGAGCAATGCCCATCAATCGACTGATGGTCCCCACTGGTCTGCTGCCAGAAAGACTAAAAATCCAATTTTTCACACTTTTGCAAATCATCTCAAAAATCAATTTTGAAGCTAGGGGAATGTTAAATATAAGTTTCTAAGATTTTTATAAAGTGAAGAGCTCAAAATTAAGGTCATTAGAATTTAAAACGAATTTATTTCAAAAACGATTTTTCACCAAAAGGAGGTTTTTAAATGAATCTTGATTCAAACTTTGATTTGATTAAATTAATAATGTTAAAATAATGTATGAGCTATTATGATGATCAAATAAGAAACTTTACATGAATTATAAAGAGCTTACTCAAATATTAAATAAACGAGTCTTTGAAAACCTTTTTGAAGTTTCTTTAATTCTTCACTTGTCTTGGTCTTTGATCCTCATTAATTTGTATGGTGAATGAGCTTTGATCAATTGGATGTGTCGTGTGAGATAAACAAGATTTGTAAGCTTTGTGGAAGAGTGATCTTGGTTCTGGCTTATCGGTTTTTGTCCACGTGTTAAAACAATGTTTGTGGCTATTACTTAAAACAACAACTTAATTAAATACACAAGATTAATGTTATTGTTATTATCAAAACAAGATTAGTGACTATAAGGTCAACAAGGTCATCAATGAAAGTCACAAACCAACGTTTGCCAGATCAAGTGGGCACTCTAAAGGGACCTCAAACATTACTATGAATCAATGTGAAAGGTTGTGATTTCTTATATGGTTGAGACGAAAAAATCGTGCGTTGATATTCTGCTAATTCACAAAATTCACACCGAAATTTAAGCAAATTTTTATTCATTAATAACTTGGGAAACAAATGCTTTAAATACTGAAAGTTTGGATGTCCTAACCTATAATGCAATAACAAAATCAGACTATCACTAGAAGCAGAAATAGAATTAAAACAAGTATGCCGGTCTTGCCTTCCAGAGGTAGACCCATTATTGAAGAAGTAAAGACCCCCATCCTGTTTAGCAACCCCAATCGTCTTCCCTGAATTTGAATCCTGAAATTCACAATGAGAAGACCAAAAGTTAACTTGACAATTGAGATCAAGAGCTAATTTGCTAACAGATGTAAGATTATATAATAGATGAGGGACATGTAAGACATCTTTAAGAGTGAAAGACGGGGAGACGATTATGGTGTTAAAGTATAGAGAAACGGAAAAGGGGAATAATATTGTGGGAATTGGTGAACTGTTCATACCTAGTTCCCATCTCATTCTATTTATATAACAACGCATATTAATAATTACAGAATGGACCCTATAATATACAATAATACCAGACTAGCCACATACTACATAAGTAGCATTTACAACACTCCCCCTCAAGCTGGTACGAATATATCTAACATACCCAGCTTGCCTAATATAGTCTGTAAAGAAACCTTATTCACCCCCTTGGTTAACACATCGATTAACTGGTTATGAGTACCAACGTAAGGAGTACAAATCAATCCCAGGTCAATTTTTTCTTTGATAAAGTGTCGGTCGACTTCAACATGCTTTGTCCTATCATGTTGGCCTAGATTGTGGGCGATACTAATTGTCGCCTTGTCACAATATAAGCTCATTGGCTCATGCATTGGGTGCCCCAACTCGGCAAGTATAGTTCGTAACCACAATAACTCACAAACTCCAAGTGCCATGGATCTAAACTCAGCCTCGGCACTAGATCTGGCAACTACCGATTGTTTCTTACTACGCCAAGACACAAGATTCCCTCCGACAAATGTACAATATCCTGATGTAGATCGCCGGTTTATAACTGATCTTGCCCAATCAACGTTGGTGTAGGTTTCAACCTGCAAATGACCATGGCAGCTAAAGAGAATTCCCTTCCCAGGAGAATCCTTGAGGTAACACAAGATCTGATAGACTGCCTCAAGGTGAGGGGAAAGAGGAGCATGCATAAACTGACTAACCACACTGACAGCATATGAAATATCTGGCTGCATAAGTGAGAGGTATATCAATCTCCCAACTAATCGCTGAAATCTCCCAATATCTTCTAATAGTTCACAATCCTCCTCATTAAGCTTGTTTTTTTTATCAGAAACAAAACCACTTTATTGATAACTAGATGAAACAAGATACAAGAAAGTGGATGGTGGACCATAAGTTCACCCACACAAAACAGGAAAATAAACAGACCAAACAAAAACAAAACCATGTCCAAACTCCAAAGAAACAACCACAAGAAACATTAAAATAAACTATCTAATTGCAGCCTCCCAATTGTTGTTGATGACTGAAATGGACAAATCCCTAAAGCGTTTAGAAGAGACTGCCCACAATGAAGCTGAGAACTTAATTTTGCTCCAGATATCCGATTCATCCAAACTATGGTCTTCGAAAATCCTAGCATTCCTTTCTAACCAAATATGCCATGCCACCGCCATACAACAACATCTCCACAACAATTTCGCCCTTGTCTTGTTGCCCCTCACACACCAATCGATACATAAAAAATCATACTAAAATTTAGGGCAAGCACCCACCACATCCAGCTCCCCTCGAACTTTTGCCCATATATATTGAGCAAATTTGCAATGCAAAAGTAGGTGGTCATTGGTTTCAAAGTCTTTTTTACAAAGGATGCACCACGAAGGTGACGCGGCTAGATACGGTCTCTTTTTTTGGAACAAATCACAAGTGTTAACTCTATTCCAAGCGGCTAACCATGCAAAAATTTTCACTTTAGGAGGAACTCCAACTTTCCAAATCACCTTGTGTGGCACAAAAGTAGAGACACTAGGGGTGTCTATCAGCACATCAAAAAAAGATTTACAAGAGAAGAAACCCGATTTATCCCCTACCCAAATTCTTTTATCCGGTTCGTTCCTAGAAAGAGGAGTATCACCCACTAAGGACAATAGGTTCAAGAATTCCTCTTATTCTCTACCACTGAATGTCTTCTAAATGACAAATCCTATGAAAGGACATTAAATGAATTCCAATTGGCCAATGATGAAATTAAAGTATTTTTATTGCAATAAACTCTATATAATTGTGGAAAGAGAACTGCTAAGGTCTGCGAACCCAACCAAATATCTTCCTAAAATTGAGTTCTATCTCCCATTCCCACCTTGTACCGGATGTAAGAGGTGAAGAAGTCCAGGCCATTAGAAATGGCCTTCCAAGGATTACGATATGAACCTCTACCCACAATATTGGAATATCACCCATTATTCTGTAAACTGTATTTGCTAACAATTATTGAGCACCAAAGAGAATTTCGTTCTAGTGGGAATCTCTAAAGCCATTTTCCTAAAAAATTTTCATTCTTCTTAAGGATATTACCGATACCCAAACTCCCTTTTTGTTTGCTTTTGGTGATTAACTTCCAATTAATCAAATGATCATTTTTGCTTTCCCCATATCCATCCCAAAAAAAATCTCTTAAAATTTTTTCAATTTTAAAAGCCACACAAGAATGGATTTTAAAGAGAGATAGGTAGTAAATTGGAATACTTTCAAGTACCGATTGAATTAAAGTTAACTTACCTCCTCTTGAAAGACATCCTTTCAACCAACCTTCTAGTTTTTTTGAAATTCTCTCAATGACCGGTTTCCAAAAACCCATTCTACGAGGATTGTCACCCAATGGCATACCTAAGTACAACAATGGCCAAGTACCTATATCACATCCAACCTTGTTAGCAAGAGATGACAATTGATCCTTCTCGACGTTAATACCCACTAGGACACTTTTGGACATGTTTATTTTTAGACTCGAAACAAGACCGAAAATATCCAAAATCCCAATCAAGTTTTTAAAATTATCCTCATTATTCGAAAGAAAGAAAATAGTGTCATCGGCAAATTGCAAATGTGATAAAGTAACACAGTCCCTTCTTATTACAAAACCCTCAACTAAGTTATTATCTTTCGCCCGTTCCATTAATCTATGTAACATATCCGCTATTAGAACAAAGATGAAAGGTGATAAGAGGTCACCTTGCCTGATTCCTCTAGATGCCTTAAAGGTAACCCTCGGTTTACCATTGATCATGATAGAGAAATTGGAAGAAAAGAGACATCCTTTTATCCAACTTCTTCATCTTTCCCCAAAACCTTTGTTAACCAACACATGATCAATGAAATCCCAATATATATGATCATATGCTTTTTCAAAGTCAATCTTAAACACCACCCCTTCTTTCTTCCTAACTCGATATTCCTCAATACTCTCATTAGCGATCAAAACAGGATCCAAAATTTGCCTTCCTCTCACAAAGGCACTTTGTGACAGTCCTATCGTTTCTACCAAAACTTCCCTAAGTCTCAAAGATAACACCTTAGCCAAAATTTTGTACAAGCTAGTGACCAGGCTAATGGGTCTATAATCTTTTAGCTTCAAAGAAGACAATTTTTTAGGAATTAAGCAAATGTAAGTTGAATTAGTGCACACATTAACAACTCCATTCTCGAAAAATTCATTAAAAACTTTCAAAAGATCGTCCTTTGTTATCTCCCAACCTTTCTTAAAAGCCTCTAAAATGAAACCATTAGGACCCGGAGTTTTCTCTCCTTCACAATCTTCTAATGCAGCTTTAATTTCCTCTTCTTCAAAAGGTTGCTCAATTCTTTCCCTACTCTCAATGCTAATAGGGGCCCACTCTAACCCTTCCAATCCCATCGCAATCCCTTCTTTTTTGGAGTAATTTTTTTTGAAATAACCTATAACTTCACTCACAATCTCGTCATCCCTTTTAATAATGGAACCATCGTCTTTTTCCAATTTACAAATCATTTTGTTAACTTTCTTGCCTTGACAATTCTATGAAATAGTCTAGAATTACCATCCCATTCCCTAACTCTTCTAACTTTAGCTTTTTGATTCCAAGAAATTTCTTCCTTGAGGATAAGATCCTCGAGTTTGTTTTTTAGTTCTCGTCTCTCCTCTCTCAATTCCACACTAATAATCCCCCTCGCTTCATCTTCATCAATTTTTTGGATACTCTCCAAAATATGTCCCTTAACTACCCTCATATCCCCGAAGACTTCTTTGTTCCATTTTTTAATTCAATGTTTCACACTTTCCAACTTTTGCATAAACTTATACCCTTCCCAACCCTAAACATTACTTGCTTCCCACCAATTTTTGAAACTACCCAAAAATTCTTTATGAGATAACCACATATTTTTGAATCTGAAGGGCGATGGACCCCACTTAACTGGGCTTGTGTCCAATGTGATTGGAAAATGGTCTGATTCAACTCTCACTAGTGCTTCTTGCCTAACCGTGGAGAACAGATCTTCCCACCTTGGTGTGAATAAGAATCTATCTAATCTTGACCAAGACCTCCCGTTTGACCATGTAAATTCTACACCATTAATGCTCAAGTCTCTCAGTTCCGTTTCATTGATGAAAGTATCGAAATCTTTCAAACTTCTAGTCCTCCTCCCACCTCCCCCGTCCTATTTTTTCTGAAGGAAATCTAACCATATTAAAATCCCCTCCCAGACACCATTTATCCCCACATAAACCATATAGACCTGCCAACTCCTCCCAAAACTCTCTACGCTCCCTATATCTACATGGTCCATATATTCCCGAAAGCCACCAATTTTCCCCTAGTGGAGAGGATAGTTGGACTGACAAAGAAAAATTACCCATGACACAATCTATAGCTTTCACAACTCTAACGTCCTAAATTATTAAAATCCCCCCGGATCTCCTAATTAATGGAAGAAATGCCCAATCTTTAAACCTACTCCCCCATACAGCACTCACAAGCGCCCAGTTAACAAGTTCTTTTTTAATTTCTTAAAGAATCACGATTTTCGGTTTCTCACGACACATAATTTCTTTTATGTTTCTTCTTTTCTTTTTTGACCCCAACCCACGCACATTCCATGACAGTATTTTCATTAAACATCATTATCTCCCCTATTTGTTGCACACAATCCCCTCTTTTTTTTGTAATTGACACCAAAACTGAGATTTTTTAATTCTTTCAACCCTTTCCTACTCGCTCCCTTCCTCCCTGTTTTTCTTTTATTTCGTTTTTTATCAATAGAAACCAAAGACAAACCCATTTTATTAAGCAACCCATTGAGTCTTTCCCACTCTTCCTTGTTCAACCCAACCTGCTTGTAATCAAGATTTTTATCGAGAAAGATTGTTTGTGAAAAACTGCTTTGGATATCATAGCTATACAATTGGTTCTTTTGGTGCTCAATAATTGTATTTTTATTAGAAACTGGTTTATAACTCTAATTTCCGTCTAAGTAATGGGCACTTGAGGATTCTATCGTATATAATTGTGACTTCTTCACCAAATTATTTTCCGGTATTTGGCTGCAGAAATGGGTTTCAGCCTCAAATCTGGGATATGTGAATAATTTTAAGGTTACCCAATCCCGAAAAACAGAAATTGGTTTAGGAGTAGAAAAAAGAGGAGGAAGAAATTATTTCGATGCGTTTACTTTTGGCCAATTGGAAGAAGGAAAGCTGGAACGATTTACCTTTGCGCCTTTTATGAAAGGAAAGATGGTTATGTCTACCTCCTGTGTGAAATCAGGTAAGCCTTTGTGGACAAGTTGTACTTGTTCTCTGCTCCTCCAAGAGAGTTCGTCTTCCTCGTAAAAAAGTTTTTTCAACCATGTTTCTAATTCCACATCCTTTTCAAATACATACTTATTTGCCTTGTCATCATGGAAGTGGTTCTGAGGAAGAATTATTGCTCTTCTGTCATTCTTCCTCCCTACTATCAACATTGGAAAATTGCTCTTCTCTTGGGTCCCGCTACCTTCTCTTGTCCAAAGTTTGTTATCACATTGCCGAATTCTTCTCATCTTGTTGAACTGTTTACAATCCTTTTTGCTTGGTTGTTCTTTTCGTTCTCTTCATCAGAACTATCGATTATGGGATCCTTTCTAGCGTCGTTCGTATCATATATTTCATCGTCAGATTCTACCTCTTGTTCATTATATTGCAACATTGGCGAACCTTTCTTACTCTTGATCATGGTCTCTGTGTAATCTTGTAGGGCCCATTTTCCTTTTCTTAAATTAAAAGAAAGACAGTTAGCCCAGGCCCAAAATTTCTTAGAGCCCTCTAATTCACCTTTCTTTGTGGACTTATCCAAGTTGGGCCTGCCTCGTTCTGCGCTTCTTTGATCTTCTATCCCAATTCTCGGTTCCTCCTCTTCAGTTCCCAAATAGTTTTTCAAATTATTAAAAACCTTTTTTATTGAAATTTCTCTAGCGACATCTCTATTAAGTAACTTCTCATGGGATTCCTCTGCATTAAAAACCTCTTGAAGCATCATCTCTATACGTGGAACTGTTGTTTCAATATTGATTTTCGTATCTTTCTGACGCATGTGACCGGGCAGCTCCTCATACTCTACATCTTTATCTTCTCCACAAAACCTTAAGAATGCAAAATCCATGGTTGACAAAGGTCTTGATTTAGAAAACCTTCTGAACCCTAACTCCAACTTCGGCAAGTTTTTGAATATCAATGCATAACTACTATTTTCTCCTTTAATCGAGACTCCTGCTAGGATAAAACCACTAACATTACCTTTGACTTTAATTTTGGCTTCAAGCAAACTTGACCTGTTGACGGTACTTGGATGAATCTCTAAAAGCCCTCCACAGCAATCAACAATTTTCTTAAACACTTTAGTTTTACACATATTCAATGGTAACCCTGAAACAGAAATCCAACCTCCTGTACATGTAATCTTACTTTCCCTATAGCAATCTTTCTCATCCCATCTTCTGAATCTAATCACCAATGGCCTTTCCAAGAAAGCAAAATTCATACTAGCAAACTTTGTAGTTCCTCTTCACTGCTGCAAACAAATAAGGCTTTATCTGCTTGAAAAGGTTTCAATTAAATATTGGTCTTGAAAAATTTGTTCATAGTCCTTTGAATAGACATCCATGAATCCTCAACTTTTTCTCTAAGACATACCATGATCCTATTTTCTGTGAAAGCATGATTATCTAGGGAACTTTCTACATCATTTCTACTTTGACTTTTCAACTTCCTTTGAACTATTTTTGCATATGATGGACCGTAGGAGAGACGATTGTCTGAGTTGAGTTTGTGGCGTTGCTGATGATTAGCCATCTGTTTCTTTTTTCTCATTATTTTACCCTGTGGATGAAGGTTTTTGTTAATCTTACTTCTGGACATCCCTCCATTTAATAACATAAAGATTGCTTCTGCCATGTCTTCGCAATGTTTACCTTGATTTCCTGATGGTATTACAATGTTAGAACCCCTTCCATTGTTATTCTTGTAGATTTTAATGTATTAACCCTTGGTATTCTGTCGTCTATTCAACCAAACAATATAATTACAGAATGGACCCTATAATATACAATAATACCAGACTAGCCACATATTACATAAGTAGCATTTACAACATATGGTTCTTTTGCTGGCAACTGCAGTGAAAGAAACATCAGTAATTTTAACCTTTTGATTCCCTGCACACGGAGTATATAATGAAAAAAATTCTGAGGTACCAGTCATGTGGTCAGTAGCCCCGGAATCTAATATCCAGTTTCTATGGGATTTGATGCAAGCAATTGTAGCTGTAAACGTATTACCTAACTAAGCTATGGAACATGAGGAGCCAGATTTTCCTACGGAATGAGCTTGAACCATTTTATATAGATGCTCTATTTGTTCGGCATTGTGAATGGAAGTGTTCTGAGAAAATTGTTGCTCTGAATCTGATTGCTAGCTGGAATGCTCGTGCACCCCTCTTGTTTTGTTATCACGCTTCTTCCAAGTTGCTGGTTTACCATGAAGCTTCCAACAACTATTCCTAGTATGATCTACCCTTACAATGAGGTCACACCATAGCAATCTCTGCTTTCCTCCCCGCTTATCACTGTCTCGGCTTTATCAAAGACTACCAGTGCAGATCCTTCACTGTCTGCACGGGATTCACTTCGTCTTTTAACATCAAACCAAATCAATCAACTCTTCTCTGCATACTTCTGAATACACCTCTCTAATAGGGGGCAAGGGTATCCTGCCTAACAATACGATCCCGAACTTCGTCTAGATCCTTGTTTAGTCTAGCCAAGAAGACAAATACACGACCTCGCTCAACCTTCTTCTTGTAACGAGCAGTTATCATTCGGGTTTTCCCACTTTTCGGATACCAAACAAATCCTACTCTTCCCATATGGCCATATGTCGTGGTAGTAAGCTGTAACCACGATCCCTTTGTTGCATCTTCCAAACCAGTTATTAAGTTCGAACATTTAAGAATGGTTGTCTAGATCAGAGTACTTTCCTAAACAGTGATCCAGATATCTCAAGCGATTGGCAAGAACATGTAGGGTTTACCAAGTCCAGCCTCCATGGAATTAATTAATCAGTGAATTAACCATTGAATTCTCCTCGCAGCCACGATTTGAAACTCGGTTCGTAAGCCAGTGGTGGTACCACCTACCATTCACATGGGAACCTAACCGTCTTTGCGGTCAATAAACAGTTTCATGATTGTGCCCATGATCGGAGTAGTTTCTTCTATTTAACTTGTGATTGATGTTTACCACGCGAATTTTCATTCACCGAATGGAAATCGACGTAAATTGCGCATATAGAATCGGCATTGTTGGATGTAGAAGACTGACTTGGTGGACCCACTAGTCGAA
Organism: Lonicera japonica; assembly: GCA_021464415.1. Taxonomy (NCBI): domain Eukaryota; kingdom Viridiplantae; phylum Streptophyta; class Magnoliopsida; order Dipsacales; family Caprifoliaceae; genus Lonicera; species Lonicera japonica. The sequence goes on along the minus strand of CM038463.1, from coordinate 57,395,784 downwards.
TCTATGAAACCCAGAGAGGTGGCACCCACCATAGCAAGTTTATGGTTTCATATGGTACGCGAAACTAACCAAACCAAACAATCAACTGAACACAATACCAACTGAACAGTACCAAACAATACCAACTGAACAGTATCAACAATACTCAAACAGTCTGGAGATTCCGACCATGAAAATGGACGGTTTATACAAACAGTATCAAACAAAACGGAACAGTACTAAACCACGGCCAAAAAAAGGTGATGGCGGAACAGTGATATGATGGGATTTGGAAATTTTGGTGATGATCGGAGTAGTCACGTGCTTCCACGCGCGGTGGAAGGCGACGGCGCATAAGATCCATGTGCTAGAAGGGGTGGTGCGTGTGAGCGCATGTAGCGTCGGTTTCCGGCGCTTCTTTCAAGGTTCTACTCGTCTGGAGATTCCGACCATGCTTGCGTGGTCGGTTTCAGGAAGGGTCTGGCATGGGTAGGTGATGGCGGTGGCTAGGGTTTTTTGATCCGACCTAGGCTACGTACGGAGTCCTAACATCCTTTGATACCATGATAGAAACCGTCTCACCCAAAAGTTTAAGCTGTTAAGTAGTGGGTCAACAATATATATTATGCTCTTCAACACTTCCCCTCACATGCAACCAACCAAAGGTGCACTTTGTGCACAAACACAAAGGGGGACACAAATGCAAGCGGAAGGATTCAAACCCGAGACCTTGCAGAACCTAAGCTCTGATGCCAAGAAGAATTAGAGAGAACAATAATTTTCTTCTTTCATACTTAATTAAGACTGAATACAAGCAACTTATATAGCAGACAGACTAGACTCCTTACTAACCTAAAATACTCCTTAAGGTGGGACACAACCCACAAACTCTCTAACTAGGAAATAACATAAATAAATAAAATAAATGCTAAATTATCAATAGCCTAGATGTGCCACCACTTGGTATTCTGAGTGTACAAAGTTATGTTATTAATTGAGGTAGTGTAATTTTAATTACAAGTACATAGGTAGTTGTATATCCTGCTGCAACTAGCTAGCATACAGCAAAGAAAAGAGAACACTGATGAAACAAATTATATAATTAAGCACCTGTTGATCATGCTGCAACTAGCTAGCTAGCTAGCTAGCTAATTAATTACTTATTAATGAGAACACGGGGGTAAAACTTAGTGTAGTAGAGATCCACCAACTCGGGGCATAAAAACTTGAGTATGAAGAGCACCCTCATAAACTGTGGTTCACTTATGTATCTTTCCCCTTTGCATGTCCCTTCCACTATTGCCTTCGCACATGGCTCCGTACTCATTACTGGAAATCTATTTGCAATAGCCTGCAGCATGCCAATATTATGTGTATCATATCATATATATGGTTGGTTATGCTATAAATGGAAAGAATCGGGTCTTGCATGACAATCCGTGCATCATTTGATGCATGTTGTACTTTTGTTTTTTCTATATTTAAGTTCTTATTACGTGCCCTTAGGGCACCCATTAACACATTGTAGCTATCTTAATTTACTTGATTAAATATATATATATATATATATGATCAATCTCAACTCCTTTAATTAATTAGCTAGCTAGTTCCATCCATTCATTAATCTGCATCTAATTTAATCTATTAATTAATCAAGACACGCTATCTAGAACGATGGCTGGCATGGGGCTTAAATTAATAAAGCTTACATTTCCAAGTTTTTTATCGACTTGGACGACACCTTCCTTTGTAAGGAGCTTGCCCTTGACTATCTCTGAATCAACGAAGCCCAGCGTCACTATTGTTACTCTAACACCCTGGGGAGCTAATTCAACTCTCATCGCTTCATAGAAGCTTACCAATGCTGCTTTACTTGCCTGCATGTATATATATATATATTTAAATTGAACCCGATATATGACTACAGATGATGAAGAAGAAGTGATTGTGGCTTATCTTACGCCATAGAAACTTAATGTAGGAGGGTGCAAGAGGGCAACAGAGGAAGAGTTGACCACAATATTACCCTTGCTCTTTTTCAGGTGTGGTATTGCAAAGTGTGTCGGGTAAACTGATCCCCAAAAGTTTATGTCCTGCATACATAAACTTACACATTCATTTTCCATTCATATATTTCAACAGCCTAGCCACTACTCTTAATTATGTATGTATTCGTTTACCAGTCAGCTAGCTAATTAGTACATAATAATATCTAAACTATATTTGATCAATCCAATATGTATCAATTTAGTTACCATGATAGGCGCAAATTTGGTAACATCCATGTCAATTGAGTTATAGCCGCTAATCCCAGCATTATTAACCAGATGATCCACTGCAATTAGTGTAATGAGTTTAGTTAGTTATATTTATGTACTAGTTACAAACCCGTGCGATGCACGGGATGATATTCAAATTATTATTAAAAAAAATTATGTAATAATGAACAAAGATTGAATAAAATCATTACAAATCCATGTAAAATATAGCCTTAACTATACAATAAAACACACAATTAATTCAAATAATAAAAGCAGTGAAAGCTTAAAATAACGCGGGTAAAATGATGCATTTTTGCTATAATAATAATCATAATAATAATAATAATAATAATAATAATAATAATAATAATAATAATAATAATTCAGTTCATGCTTAAAAATATAATTTCAAAAAAGAAAAATAAAAAAGAAACATTAAAGAGTACAATAAATAGGGCAACCTCTTCTTGTTCCTTCCATTATACTAATATATACTAAGTATAGATGTCAATATGAAAAATGAAAATTTTTAAAAAATAAAAAATGTTTCAAATAAAAATTATTTATCACTAAATATTATTATTACAATTCCTAGTTTTAAATAAATAATAATAATAATAATAATAATAATAATAATAATAATAATAATAATTCAGTTTCAAAAATAATAAAAAAGAAAAATAAAAAAGAAACATAAAGAGTACAATTAGGGCAACCTCTTCTTGTTCCTTCCATTATACTAAATATTAAGTTATTAATATGAAAAATGAAAATTTTTAAAAAATAAGTAAATAAATGTTTCAATAAAAATTATTTATCCTAAATATTATTATTACAATTCCTAGATTTTACTATTATAATAATAATAATAATAATAATAATAATAATAATAATAATAATATTATTATTATTATTATTATTATTATTATTATTATTATTATTATTATTATTATTATTATTATATAAAATAAATATATTATTATGGCAATTATTATAGAAATTAATAAGAGAGAGTGCATTGGTATTAAATGTGTTATTATTACGGCAATTATAATAGTAATTAATAAGTGAGAAGATAATATATGATTAATACGGAGGAAGTGGATTAGTATTATCAAGAAAGTGGATTATTAATATGGATAATTAATAGGACCGAGGAAGAAGAGCAGCCGGCTGAAATTAAGGAGATTGAGAAGCCGGAGAGGGCACCGTAATTAAGCGGAAATTAAATAGGAGAAAGAAGACTTTTTACGGAGGACTTCCTCCGTAATACTATAATAGTATTAGATACCATACATACTTGAAATCCATACGCATATATAAGAAATGAACTCGTCTTACTGGGAGATAGGTACGACATAGCCGCTTAGGTACTACAATTCTAGGAAAATAATTTTAGGGGTTTGGACATGTATTGTGTAAAAAATATAATGATGCAATTGAACAACCTTTAGGATAGATAACAACTCCAATAAAACGAGCAAGTGGGTTAGCTTAGTTGAGTTAGCAATTAAACATTTATACAAGAATTAGTAATCGAGTAGGTAGCTAATAAATGATAGACTAATATAATTAATAAATAGACTTACATCGGCCGAAGTGGTCAATGGTTTGATCGATAAACCTCTTACAGTCAGTAATGTTAGAGACATCACCACAGACAACAAGTACTTGAGGAGATCCAAGCCCTCTCGCCTTCTCTGCTACCTCACCCAGCTTCCCCTCCCTTCTTGCCACCAGTACCAAACATGCTCCTTCCTTTGCATACTCATATGCCAAATACTACATATATAATTATATATATGTTAACTCCAATCAATAACTAAACAAGACTAGAAAATTAATTATTTAAGAACAAATTGAATGAAGTTTTTTTTTAAAAACTAGGCAGATATATTAATGTACGTGTGCACCTAGCTAGGTAAGTACCTCTCCAATTCCAGAGGAAGCACCAGTGATTAGGACAACTTTTCCTTTGAGGTCCTTGTTGTGGGTGGAGCAGAAGAAGCTATTTATGAGGGTATATATGAATTTGAAGATAAAGAAAGGTGGTATTATTAAACACAGGACTGCGAACATAACGTACATAATCGCTACATTACTCAACCTGTTGTTCATATACTCCTCGTACATCTTTGTTTGTTTGTCCAATGACAGGCAGAAAGACACAGTGTCGGTCCGGGCCGTTGTAATTTGAAGACTCAGTTCACCAGTATTGTTTAATATTGAATTCAACTATTGGCACCGAGTATATATCTATATACATACATATATATATGTATGTATCCAGTAATAAATATTAAGATGTGGTAGCCAAAGGTAATTAATCTTCCATTAATTTTCCTTGCAAAGTGGGGATTAATTCTTGCCGTGCTAGCTAGCTATTCTAGCCAGCAGGATAGGAATTAATTGATGGAATCGTACCTTAGGCCATTATAATGCCTAATTAGTTGACTAGTTGTTAGTTAAAGGAAAAAATGGGTAAAGATATTGGCACCTCCTATCTCTTGGTAGCACTCCTACTTTCATTCGGTTCTTTACAATTTAGTAAGGTGTCTGGTACCTAGTTTTTACAGGCTGAATATAAGACTATATACTTGGTCCTTAAAAACTGAGTAAGATACGCTTTATTTAGTTGTGAAGGACCGAATGAAAGTGAGAATATCATCAAGTATTTTTTGGGTGCCAATATCTCTACCAAAAAAAATAGGTACAATACGTGTCTCTCTTTTTAAGCTTAAGTTTAGCCCACCTCCTTATAAATTAACTAGGGTATGCCCATGCCACCGGCACGGCATACCAATTTTTTTTTAATCAAAGACGTTTAGGATGCATTATCTAATTTAAGATGCATTCAAAAAAATTACACGTAAAAGAATGAAATTCAAAGAATTTTTTCATTGTAATATTTTTTTATTGGATGTGATTTTAAAAAAAGTACATGATTCAATTTAATATTTTGGTACGAAAATTTTCTAAAGATATATTCACTTGGGTGTAACAAAGTTAGTAAGAGGATCGACTTCTCGACCAGCCAACCAGAGCTTGAGCCTCGAGAACTCTAATTACGTTTTTCATTCTTCCAAAGTTGATGTCAACGGGTGTATTGATATATGGCTTGTAATTACTAAAGATTAAGACTGTGATTGGAATAGTAATTCTAATGAATTGATTATATGTAATTCTTATTAGAAAATATATTTTTTTACATAATTTTATAGTTACAATGAATCTTGTGATATAGATCTCAATGAGTATATTTAAAATATATAATTTTTATTAAAATTTAAAATTTGGCTTAAAAGTTATTATATTTTCAAAGTTTTCTAAAAATGTGAGGAGAGATCAAGTTAATCTGGTTGAGTGCGTATGCTTGTGTGTGGTAATATATTATTCTATGTTTATGTTTTTATTGAATGGTGGAGATTGTGTAAAACTAAAAGAATCCAATAGTATTGATTGATTCTTAAGATAAACAATATAGTGTAGTTAAAACAAAAGATAACTTTTTAAAATTTCATCTAGACCCTTAATTGAGTTGATTTATTGAATTATTCTTAGTCAAAAAGATCTTTTCTTATTATATAAATTTGTTTAAAGAAAAAAATAGGTACAATACGTGTCCATTGGGTGGATGGCGTTGACTTTCGGGCCTCTGCCCAAAACTTCACGACCTAATAATAGCCAACTGAAGTAGATGAGAGTTGGCCAGTTGGCGTCATAACTCTGTTAGTTGGAATTTAATATTAGCGAATAGCGAGAGACTACGACACAAAATTTGACTATCCGCCCATAAAATTTTGCTATTGTCGTTATGCATGAGTATTAGCACGAGAGTAATGCCTAGGGGTAAGTTCAAACTAATCGAACCCAGAAACTTTTTTGGCTAAAGGCACAACCATATGTTGTGCATAGATTCATCACTTGTACCGGAATGCTACAATAGTGAATGATTTGGGTCCGGTCTAATTTTGATACTAACCGAATCATTTCGGTCCGGTATTCGGTTTACTCTTTTCAACACTTCAATTCCGTTGCATGTTTGGAGTTGGAAATTTTAACTGCCCACAAGTTCAATAGTTTAAATTTGTAATCATCTCCTGGTTGACGGTAGTAATAATAGTCAAATTCTAATGGCTGAATTATTATTATTGGTCAAGATGGTTTAGAAAGCCCTTTAAATAGGCACAATTTTTTTTACACAAAATGATGTTACATAAATGGTTAAAACTAACATGAAAACGGCGAGGTAGAAAGACATTTTTGAATGCGTGTGGGAAACCAAATTTCATGTCTAGAAATCAAAATTTGAATAGAATTATTTCAGGATTTAACTAATTTTGCTCTAATTCTAATTCCATAACTTTGGAATTTAGGTTCCCAACGCGCCTTTAATTTGAAAGTTATTACTCTCAATAATTTATGTCTAAGCATCTTTGTTCAGAGATAGTGTATCAGATTTGGAAGCATTCCTCTCTGAGATGCTTGGCTTGAAGTAAAAATTTGGTATGGTACCAGTCAACCAGCTCATGGTACAAAATCTTTAGCAAGAAGAACAACACCCTAAACCATTTGGGTTCAGTCACACATCTCTCGATCTCCTCTTCTAACTGCATCAATGATCGCTTTTGCACAACCTCTAGTACTCGTCAACTGCAGTGATTGATTAACGCTCTGTAGTACATCGAAGGTCATATGAAAAAGACAGTATACAAAGCATTTTAGTACTTTAAAGATGATTATATATATATATATATTACTCTTACATCCGCAAGTTCTTGATTGACTTGTACTAGGCTTTTCTTGGATGAGTGTCTTCCTCTCATAGCTACCCCGAAAACCCCTGCTTCGATTCAATGCGTATCCAAATCATGGCTGGAGTAGTACTGGATGCTTTACAGTATACAAAGATTATTAATGTATTCTTAAACACTATCATAATTAAAGTAAGACTATTAATTTGATAACGAGGTATGCGTAATATTTAGGTTGTGTGTATTTTTTTTTCTCAAATTATCGAGAATCTCTTTGCACATGCTCAAAAGCTAGCATGAGTAAAACTAAACAATTTTACGGGATATTTCCATTTGAAGGGTAATGTCCTTTGGGAATTGACATGCCCTTTTTAAAAGAGACATGACTTTATTGGTGTGTTTGACGTGTTGGATTAGAGGTAGTATAGGATTATTTATTTCATTTGAATAGGATAACAATCCCACCTCCTAGGTGGGATTGAATATGTTAATCCTTCTCTAGTTGGGATAATAAATTTTAGCAGGACAAATAAGGGTTATTTTGCTTTTATCCCCGGGTTTTCACAGTTTATCCATCCTTAATTTATGTTAATCCTGTGCCAAATTTCTTAAAACTTCCTTTTCAAAATTGAGAAGTACTATATCCTTTAAATATATTTACTTTTAAAATTAGTTTCCTAAATAGAATATACTTCCTTAATAATCTAGTTTCTTAATTTGTAAAAAGGTTTATTTACGCTAGTTCCATAGATTCATTATTCAACAAAAATATACAATACTACAAAAGTGAGTGGAATTAATTTATATTATACACCATAACACTAATGAATAATTTTTTTTAACAAATGAGTTTACTATTTTTTTTTCTACACAAGGGGTTTAAAAAAAAGTAGCATTGGAAGTTAAGAAAATAATTAATAATTTGTGGAGACAATGGGGATCATTTCCTTCAATCTCAATCATTTCACATGTCAAAGGAACAATATTCAATTGTACTATGTGTTTTTGCATTTTTGTTGGGCTATGTTATTTACACCCCCATATCTGTCACAAACACCGCCTAAAGGTGAATTTTTAATCATTAACACCCCGAAGACTCGCTTAATAAGAGGCGAGTGTAGATGCACACACTCGCCCCACTTGAAGAGAATTTGTTTGTAATAACTCGCTTAACATCAGGCAATGAGTTACTAGAGTGTTTTCTAAATAAAACCCGTCTAATTAGAGGTGAGTGCACTTACATAAACTTGATTTACATGAGAAGAGGGTGTTGTTAAACAGTCACTTAATATCAAGAAATGGAGGGGGTGTTTGTGACAAATAAAGTGGTGTTAAGATGTGTTTTTAGTTAAATTTTAGAGGGGGTGTTGACAGATTTAAGGTGTCAATAACACCACCTTTTTTATTTTCCATTATGAATCTGTAATTAAAGCTATAATTTTAATTCGTTTCTTAGGTAAGAACTAAATTTTGTAGACATGTTACATATATTTCAAATTGCTCTTTGTTTAATTAATTGACAGAGTGTAGTTTGAAACATAATTTTTTTTTATATATGTAGTCTTATAAATGTATTTTTTTTATGTGACCATCAATATGGTCTAAGTTGCGAATGAAGATTATCGAGGTGCGCAAAAACTGGTGTGGACACTGCTTGGTTTAAACCAAAAAAATTTAAATAAAAAGTTTTTCAGAAAGTGGGCAAATTTTTATGGATTTTTTTTTTCCCATTGAGTATAGTTAAAATGGTGTTATTGTCTGCTTTTCATACAAGTGGTAAAGTTTGAACATGTCATAATCAATTGATTAATCACTTAAGGGATGGTAAAATATGTTACATTTCTACAAAAATTATGACAAATTCAAAGCACAATCAAGTTTTAAGAAAATAACCCAGACATTAGAGACGCAGACTTGAGCACCTACATCAATGGCAATTTTATATTCCTTCAAGTCACATTTTTTCTTTTTTTTAGTTTTTTTTTTTTTTTTTTTTTTTTTTTTTTTTTTTTTTTTTGAGTTACTTTCAAGTCATAATTGATTGCGCATGGTTACCCATTTGGGTGATTTTATTTTTATAAGTCATATTTTGTAGTTAATATGCGCTATTAAGTTAACCCACATTGTTTATTAAATTAATGTGTGAATGTAGATAAACAGACAAAAAAATATTATTAATTTAATTTTATAAATATTATATTGAATAATAATTTAATATTAAAATATCCATAAAATTAATAAGTACATCCACTTTAAAAAGTTATATCCTAATATTATTAAGCAATGGATAAATCCTAATTAATTTTGAAGTAAAATAACAAAAACAAAAATTAAACCCTTATTCCCAATTCAAATTTTTTCGGTGTTTTTCCCTCTTTCTTAGTTACAGATACTCAATATCCCTCTTTCCCCCACAGACTCGTTCTTCTTCCCTCTTTTCCCATCGTCTCCTCCTTTATCTCCTTCCCTCTTTCCCCACTATCTCGTCCTTCCTTATAAGTTAAGGGCCATATTTAGAAGGACCACGCTTGCTGTCTTCATATTCTTTATCACAAACCCTAAAACTTTATCTTTATATCCTTCATCTAGGGTTTATATTAATGATTGATAGATATGTGTATATATCTAAAAAACAATAAAGTTTTAACCTATTACAACACTTCTTGCATCGGCACATCATTGACATCACTTTTAACAGATTGTAACACCGATAAAGCTTATAAAATAACCAATTCATTTGGGGTGGATATCTCAGGATCTTAAAAAAATCATAACTGATTTTCGTAAGTTTTAAAAAAATAATACAATGATTATTTTGGAATAACAAATTAGTTTTAGATTTGGCATTAGATATTAACTCAAGTTCTGCTTAGTCTGTAATGTCCTATTCGGAATTAAGTTTTTTTACCAGATTTCAAATAAGAGTATAATCTCAAGTATAAATTCATAAGCAAAACAAAAAAGAAAACACCATGGAACATGCAACCTTTACTGATTTTAATGAAAATAAATCGTCCTCAACACTAATATCTAGTTCTTTCTGAACTTCCAATACTGCTTTACTCCATTCTAATTTAGAGTCTTATTCGTATTGCAAAATATCGTTTAATTCTCTCATTAGCAAAAGATTTTTCATTGTTGTATGGTTAATTTACGTATTGATATTAGGGTTTGTATTTTTAATCAAACAAAATACATACGGATAAGTTAATCGATGTTCAATTATTTTGAAATCAATTCACGCACAATGATCACTAAACCCTAACCCTGAAACCGTTTAAAAACTCTTTAAAGGTAAATATGAAATAAATTAAAAAGGAATTATATTTGGATTATGAATCTTAATTAAAATGGAATCTAAATTGATATAATTATAAATTAATTTGAGTTGGTGGATATAATTATCAATTTTAAAAAGAGTAATATCATAAAAATTTAAGGGTGGATTAACCGTAAGAAGTCGTGGATAGAAACAAAATTACCCTACCTATTTGTGTAAAAAAAGCGAAATGTTTATTTATACTCTAAATTCGGAAACCTGGTTGGCTAAACTTGACAAACCTTAGCGCACAATTTTTGTAAAATTCAAAACGGCCCGGTGTGCGCTATTTACACTCACATATTTACTTGGTTGCACTCTTAAACAAAAAACAGAACATTTTTTTTAACCCTAGCTTTGACGACACACATTTTCCATCTATTACACAAAAATTAACAAAACAATATACATTAACTTACAATTAAATACATGCGAAATCTAGCCAAACCAAGTAAGAGAGGATGTATTCTATCGATTTCTCTCTTCTTTTTTCCTCTAAAAACCACAAATAACTACATTAATTCAATACAATTAAATACATGGATGTTTGCAAGTTTGAATCATGGAGTTGATTTGTACAAAGATCATTGCAATTTCTTCTCTTCAATTGTTTTTCAATATTTTTCTTAACTCAATCATTCGTACTCCGTAATGTGGTCATAGTTTTTGTTCAAGTTTTTTTGTTTGTCCCCAAAAATAATAAAAAAAAGGTTTGTCCTAATTATTTGTTTTTATGTTTTCTTAATAATATTAAATTTAGTAAATAGGGGTGCTCATTTGGAGTATAATTAATTGCAAAATTAACGATCCTATCCACAAAAAATTAGGATCTGATTTTTGATTTTTGAGAAAGAAAATTTATTAGATGTCACCTAGGTAATTTAATTTTTTTTAAAAAAAAATTCGGTGTTTGTAGATATATTTTTTTAAACGACCCGGTTTTAATATATACTAATTATTTTTTTTGGTTCTCAGCACATATATTAATTTTCTTAGGGTAGATACTTATTTTTTCAATCACACAGATACTATATTTACTAGATTTCTACTTGGCCGATGGGCAGTTGTTTCTATAAATTTTGTTTCTTGGATTTTCTGTACTTCATTGATCAAATCATTTTATACCTAAACATTTTATTAAATTTTTTTTTTTGTAAATATATCTGGGTTTCATTTATTATTTATGAAAAATGAATTTTATTTTACGGTGTTAAATACATAATTTACGACTTGTCATATCTTATTATAGTTTTTAGAAAAAAATAATAAAATTATAAATAATTAAGTTTGTCCCCATGACTATAAGGGGAATGGATTTAAATCTCATTATTGTAATTCTAAAAAAAAAAATTCACGAAAAAAAAAAGTGATACATGAAAAAATATAATACCCAATGTAATCAGTCATAAACATATAAGATTTATTTTTTGTTTGTTGTTATAATATTGATAACCACAATATTTTTAATCTTTTCATTATAAAGAACAAAAGTCCCAACATCGCTCTTAATTATAAGAGTGAAGTCTCAAATTCGTATCATGGCACCCCCATACATTTCCCCTCACCTTGTGGTTCGAAATCCAAATGCATCCGTGTATTGCTTGTATACTACCACCACCACTACTACTACTACTACTACTACTAATAATAATAATATAATAAAATGAAAAAGAAAAACCCAATGTAACTACGATACAAAAGCCTATAGCCAACTAAACAACAAAAGAGATAGTACTCAATAGAAAAATGAAACATAATACAAGAGAAGTCATAGTGCCAAATATTTCTACACTCTTTTCTCGTTTAATAATTTTTTGTTTGTCCCCAAAAAAAATTAAAAAAAATATTTGTAGTACCAAAAAACAGCGAGCAGCAGGGATATCAGCTCAAGGCATCCTTCTAAACTCTTTGTTTAAATTTGAAAGTGGTTGAAAATAATATATATATATATATATATATCTTCCCTTATAAAATTGAGTAATTAAAAAGGAGATTGTAAGAACTAACGGGATTATAATAAAAAAAGAAGGATGAAAAGTTTAGAATTTTGTTTTCATAAACAGGTGTTTATATAGTATTGGAAATAAAGGGATTACAGAGAAATTCAAAATACGTTAGATAAGTAATATGGAGGAAGTAAGAAATTTAATGCAAAATTAATGCAAAATTTAATTTATTAATGCTTTATTAATCTCAATTTCTTAATGTCGTGCTTTTCTACCTTCCGTATTTGCTCCACTTTCTGGATATGCATTCATTTCCTTAATTATTATTTTAATTGCTTTATTTCTTTTTTTGCCTTTTAATTTCTTTATTTTTTCGCTCTTTTCTCGTTTAATAATTCCTTTATTTCTCTTTCCGCCTTCTAGTTTCTTTATTTCTATGTTCTTTTTTATTTCTCTTTTTGCCTTTTTTTCTTTATTTCTACACTCTTTTCTCGTTTAATAATTCATTTATTTCTCTTTCCACCTTTTAGTTTCTTTATTTCTACGCTCTTTTTGCCTTTTAGTTTTTTTTATCTTTACACTCTTTTCTTGTTTAATAATCCCTTTATTTCTATTTCTGCCTTCTAGTTTCTTTATTTCTATACTCTTTTTTGTTTCTTTTTCCGGCTTTTAGTTTTTTTATTTTTACACTTTTTTCTCGTTTAATAATCCCTTTATTTACTTTTTTGCCTTTAAGTTTCTTTATTTTTATGCTCTTTTCTCGTTTAAAGAAATTAGAATAATAATTAAAAAAATAAATACATATCTAGAAAGAAGAGCCAGCTAAAGAAGGAAGAAAAATATGACATTTTGAAATAGAGATTAAAAAAATATTAATAAATTAAATTTTACATTAATTATACATTAAATTTCACACTTCTTCTGTATTATTTATTACAATTACTTAATAGATGACCAAGAAAATAGTATCCATAAATAATCAAAAACATTATACAATATCTCACTTCTGTTATCCACAAAAACTAGGGTTTCAGTGAAGAAGACGAAAAATTGAGGGCAAATGTCAACTGGCTATCTACACGTAGAACTATTGAGCAACATCCTCACCCGATTACCAGTAAAGATTTTGCTTCGATTCACAATTGTCTCCAAATCATGGTATTCGCTAATCACTTCCCCCAATTTCATCACCACACATCAACTCAATAATAATCGAACAACTGTCTCAAACAATAGCCAGACTCCCTTATTGTTAATGGTTAGGCATTGCACTCAATTGAATCAATATTTGTGTAAAGAGCACTACTCTATACGGTGCGATAATGATACATTTGATGAGTTTGCTAAATTCGATTTCCCATTCATTAGCCAATGTTCGCACTTTAATCTGGTTGGTAGCTGCAATGGATTGGTATGTTTGTTTGATGATCATGGAACTAGAACATTCATAGTGTTATGGAACCCCTCTCTTAGAAAATCAGTGACCCTTCCGCAGCCCCGCGCTGTAACTAAGTCGCGTGGCCATTTCGGATTTGGAATTGACCCTGTAACCGGTGACTACAAGATTGTAGGGCTTGCATATCCGTATACAGATAGGTTCCTAGAGGTAGAGCTTTTCAACCTTAGCACCGGCTCTTGGCGAAGCATTAATGTCAGGGACTTTTCGTATGTTACTTCGCCTCATACTCAACAGGCCTTTTTGAATGGTGTTGTCCACTGGAGTGGGTATAGCAGTTACAAGGTTGGTGGTAGTATGCACAATCTGATAGTGTCATTTGACATGAAAAATGAGTCGCTAGGCGTTGTAGTGGTGCCACCTTGTGTACAACAATATTGGGACCACATTGCCATGCGTGTAACAATATTTGGAGAATGTCTTTCTTTTTTACATCCTGATGGAGATCATTCTTGGTGCCTATGGGTGATGAAGGAGTATGGCGTGGAAAGTTCTTGGACAAAGCAGTTCACTGTTGATGTGCAATTGGGTTTGGGTAGACCAACTTGCTTTAGAGAGAATGGTGATCTCTTAGTGGAGAGAAGAGATTGGTCATGCCGTGAAGTGGAGTTGGTTTCCTATAGTCCTAAAAGTAAACTAATCAAGCATCTTGAAATACGTGGAACAAGATGCTCGTTTTATGTGGATACTTACAAAGAGAGCCTTGTTTTAGTTAAGGGCTTAAATGAAGTCTTGGGGAGTAAGGAAACTTCTGCTGGTGCAGTTACTTGCCAGGGGACATCGGTTATGCCCAGAGAAGATGACGAGGTTAATGGGAATAGGAAAAAAATGAAACTAAATTGAAGGAAGAATCGCAAGAATATGTAAGGTACGATATCCGTTGTGTGGATGTCCAAGTTCAATCTGGCAATACTGATAATCTATTTCATTGAGTGGCCTATTCGATTGTATGTGAAGGTGAATTATATGTAAATAATATATATTGTTTATATCTAGCTGTTGGTTTGGTTCGGTTGACATGTTAGGCAAAACCGAGCTAGTCGGTTTGGTATATGCCCCTAAAAAGGGATTACCCAAGTAAAAAGTTTAAAGGTCCTTTTATTGGCAATATAGTAATATTATATTTCAACCAGTGTTTTTAAAAGCGTCCGGAGGCGCGCATTGGGGCACGCATCAGGGCGCCTTGACGGAAAAACGCAGCAAGGTTCACTGAGAATAGCGTTTTGCACACTGTGCGCACGCCTTTTTGACGAGGCTTACGCCTTTTGGACGATGTGTACGCCCCCCCCCCACCAAAACGACGTTGTTTTGGGTGAAATAAAAATAAAAAAAACCTAACTTGTTAAATCGAATAATCGATTGAAACGGGAAGGACAAACCCTAGAACCTGATTTGTGCCGTTCAAAGGAGAGACGAGGGAGAGCTGAAGGAAAGACGAAGAAGGGACGAAGGAGACAGTGTGCTGCTTACCAGGAGAGACGAAGGAGACAGTCTTTTGTCTTCATTCTTCGATCTTCATTTAAGTATAACACTAGTTTTACCTTCTTTTTTTTTTTTTCTTTTTTGATCAGAAATTCAGAACCATTTATACCCCTGCCTTGTGCTCCGTAGTCTGTTCTGCCCTTCTGCCCATTTTGACTTTGCTTTTTAGTTTTTATATTTAATGTCTCTAACTTTGCTTCCAGAAAAAAAAAAAAAAAAAAAAAAACAAAGGTCACAAGTAGCAATAATTTTTAAATTTGAAAATGTATAGAATCCAATTTTATATTTACCTTGTTTGTTACATTTAAATTTAGGCTGTTTGTTACATAGATTGAACGAGAGACTTTGGCTTTACGTGCATTGTAGTATTTCTAGTATTTACTTTCTTCTTTCTAAAGACTTATATTTTGTTGTAGTATCTACTTTTATTTCTTAAGACTATGTTATTTGATATTTAGATTTTATTTGTTTGCCTTATAATTTTTTTTTTAATTTTTGTTAATATAAAAATGCCTTGCACGAAAGGCTTACGCCTCGCCTTTTGGCATGAAAACGCCTAGGCTTACGCCTTCGCCTTTTAAAACACTGATTTCAACTGAACTTAACATCATTTTCGAAAAGTTATGTATAGAATAAAAGCGTGTTCGATAAATTCTTGTGGTCAGAGCCATTTCTCTTTGAACAAGAACACTGTATTGAGATGATATGATTGTTCTTAAACAGTCGCAATTTGACTTCTTACTTGTGCTTAATTTCATATTTTAGTAAACTTTGCAGTGGCATTAATCTATTGTCTCGTACTCGTATTTTTGAGTATTAAATAATATTTGTTTCTTATCAATAAATAAATAAATAAATGTTCCCGTCATATACACACGCATTACTCATTATGTTTAACATAGATGAAAACTTCTGTGAATTGGAAAAATGTCCTTTAGTTACATATTCTGTAAGTTCAGTGTTCACTATGCTTTTATTTATTTTGAATTCGGCAGTTTACACTTTAGTTTTGAATCATAAATATGAAAAGCAGTAGACATATCCTTAACGTAGAGTAGAGCCAAGTTGGATACTTAACGACGAATATCTATATGCGACATATTTGAATTTTTCAGCATAGTAATTTTCATTAGTAAGTCCTATCAATCAATGGAGGAGACAATTTACTGGTGGGAACGCAGTTGTTGTTGGTAATAGAGTTTCTTGCATGATCCTTCCTTTTCCTTCACCATTTTAGACGAACTGCTTCATTTTATTGTTGTACTATCTTGTACTAAATTGAGAAAATATTGAGATTTTCTATTCCTTCCCCTTTATCCGTTGTTTGGTTTTAGTTTTTGTGCATTCTAGTAGACCTGGCAACAGGTGGGTTTGTGTCGTGTCATGTCAATTTTGAGTCATTAAGTATTCAAATTGTTGTTGACTCATTAAGGACCATGCTTTATTAGGTTTGTCTGACATTGGTTTCCCATCGTCATTAAGGACCTGTTCATCTTCGCAGTTCACAAATGCGTATGATTAATTTGCCATAAGTATGAATTGTACCGTATACATAAGTAATTATTTATAAATGTGGATAGTACTGTAGACACTGTTATTTGTAATGTGGATAGCATGGTAAATAGTGTTGTAGGCACGGGTAAGTTTCTATAAATATGGATAGTGCCCAAGTATGGATTGTACCTAGTATACCAATATGCTTCTATTGTTTGTGGCTTGGCCATCGTGAACTGCAATTGCTCTATTGAAACCAAAAAAAAGTGCATTTATCTGCGTTTTCTTCAGAGGAGATTTTTTTTTATCTTGCTATTTAGTTAATATATATCATAGTGATTTTTGTTTCTTGCTAGTGGGAAATGTATATGACTGCTCACTAAGCGTGTGATAAAATGCTTTCATCATAATGGTTTGGTGTTCCATTATCCATTACGTTTAATATAGATGAGTTCTTTGGCAATGTTTAATATAGAGTTTAAGCATCATTCCTTTTTGATTTTCACAATTTAGGATGATTTTTTGTTATATTGCTGCTCTATCTTGAAAATTTTGTACATTCTAGATAGGCATAGGAACAGGTTAGTTCGAGACATGTTGGTTCCGTGTCACAAGAATTGAACCTTGGACCCCTCAGATAACCAGGAAGAGGCTTGACCCTAAAGAGTTGCATTAAGCCAAGTCTGAACCCATGATCCTTGACGTTACTTGTGGCCTGATCCTCAACACCTCAACGTTTTGCTTGTGGACTTCAACTGTTCTATTGAAACAAAAAATGTGCATTTATCTGCATTCTTTTGAGGGTTGATTTTTCTATCTATATATTTAGTTGATAAATTGATGGAGACAAGCAGGAAAAAAAGAAGAAGATAAATACTAGAAGTGGATTCTTTTGAAATCAATATGGCTTTGTCTTTGTTAAGTCGTTCTTGCTTCGAAAAACAGGGGGCGCTTCTTTACCAAGGAAGACTATTCTTTATAAATTAAATGTTGATAGTAACTAATGAGTAATGACAGGTTACTTTTCTCTTCTTTTTCTATTAGTCCCGCATCAATAGGACTGCTTTGAAGATTATATTGGACTGCTTGCAGGCCTTCTTTGAGTTTATTTGTAGATGTTGGAGACAATAATGGTCAGAAATTCATGTGACAGTGGAAAGCAATGAATATCAGTTAAGAATGCATATTTAGTGACACACGAGTAAGATATTTCCCCTGTTTTCTTCTTCTATGTCATTTCTCATTGTGTTTTTAGTTGTGAGTGGTCTAATATATTTGTCCCGCCTACTGCCTAGTTTTTTATTTATCATACAAATGCTGGATAGATCCAGGTGATTCAAGGTGGGGGAGTGGATGGGATGGGGATTGGGCTCAAACCTCTGTGCCCCGTGTGAATACTCACACTTTCAACAACTTGAGCTTGAACTTGAGCTCGGATCTTTGCCTTGCCAACTTTAAGAGAATGAAATTATAGTCTTCCAAATTGTAGAGGTTCAACTTAACGAGCTTTTATCGCTTTAACTTACATAAAATAATCGCAATATGTTGTCCCTTTCAGCTATATATAAGACAATGCTTAAACATGTTTATCTTTTCTCTTCACAAGTATGCGTGTAATTTTCTGAACATGGACAGCGACGAAGGCATTAACAGATATCCCTTTAAGGAGTGAACTGATAGATGGGCTTCCGATAATCAATCTTGAGTAGCGAACAAAACTAATATAATTAAAAGCCCATTTTCTTCAAGTGCAATGTTACCCATGTTTCTTCATAACTCTGCACATATATTTCGTATGTTTTTCATACTATGAAGAGTTTCAAAAGAAAACGTAAAATATTTATCTACAGCATTGTCGCCCAGGAAGGAAAGCACTTTTCTGCAATAATGGGTAAAATAAACCTCAACCTATTAGCAAGGAATAATTATATTGATGATCTCGTAGAATGCATTACGTAAACTGGTGATGGGTCTAAATTCAGTCATAATTTGAGGCTTTTTACACCAACAGCGGAGGTCAGTGTATCATTTATGGCTGCAATAGATGAAGAAGACCCTTGACAGAAAGTGCAATTGATCTTCCCCTTTTCTGGTACAATAATGTCCATTTGATAATAAAATGAAAAATCGTTGGAGAAACAATGTATTTTTGCGAGAAGTCGGAAAATAGAGAGATGTGGTGAAATATTCTCTTGCTTTTTGCTTTTTCCGTGAAATTTTTTTCTTTGATGGTGGTGAAGAAAATTTTTCCACAAAAACTAAAGACTTGCAAATTTACATATGATTTCCATTACTCTCAACTAACTATTCTGTGCCATGACAAGCTTAATTTAACCATTAATTGCAATTATGTATTGATTCTGTGAATCTTAAATCAGCAAATTTGTAAATGATTTGCATGTAGAGATAAAAACAAATTGCATTCCTCTTTTGTAGTACAAATACTTTACTCCCTTCATCTTACTTTTCAAAATTGATAGCCCAAATTTTTTTTTTTTGTTGGACAATTTCAATCCCACAATATTTTCTTTTAGCTATGATTCATATTTATCATTCTTTAATTTCTCTGGTATACTGAAAGAAAGTTCGAGATTATTAGGTTCCTATATATTATAAGGGTAAATTGGAGAGGAGTACTTTTACATCTTACTAGGAGTAATTGGTGCAAATGTAGTTGTTGGTGATTCAATTTCATCCCCCATTTTCTGTGGAGTTTTAGGATCCAATTCTTGAGTTAAAAAATTTTAGGATGCAATTTACAACTTGGTTTTTTTTTTAAAAGAAAATAGTTCATGTAGATGTCATAATATATATCTCTTGGCAAATACTCAGATATATAAATACAATTCGATAGACACTAGTATTTCTCGGTAATAGTTATTCATTTTCTCCATCACATTCACTAATTTTTTCGGCATAGATAATATATCTTTGATCGAGCAAATTAATAATTGTGACCAAGAGATATGAACAAAAAATATTTATGGGGATCGCATCCTTTTAAAAATCAAGTTGGAAAATCACATCTTAAAAATTTCATCTGAAGGACCAAATCATAATTTTTTCTTCTTTTTTCCTCACCGGATGGATTTTTGTTTTCATTGTTGTACTATCTTACCGTAACTTGGGAAGAAAAGATCAAAGTTATTTACTCCTTTGTCTTCACCCTCATTTAGCTGGAGATTTTGCACATTCAAGATCTAATAGCGGGTGACTTTGTGTCATGTTGGCTTATGTACTTAATTTAGGGTGACGTTATTGTCACACCGTAACACTCTCCTTTTCTATAACACTCATATGATACATTATTTTTCTTCCTTCCACCCCCAATGTCTAAGAAGTATCCACCCTTAATCAAAAGTAGTAGCAGTAGTAATAATAATATTATTATTATTATTATTCCTCATCTTTACCAAAAATCTCAATCTCGATTTCTCACTTTTCTTCCTCCATTTCTTTTTCCACTCTTCTTCTTCCTTCATTTCTTTTGTCGTCTTTTCTTCTCTCTTCTTCCCCATTATCTTCTTCCACCAAAGTTCCAAAAGTTTTTAACCCAACGAAGAATCCAAGTAAAAAACAGGTAAGATTTCCTTGTTGTGATTATTAGCAATAAATAACGCCACGGATCTTAATTCAAATAGTGGATATTAATAACTAGAGATGATATGGATGAGAAAAAGCAAGAAGATAGATAATAGAACACACAATATTCAACAAACGAAGATTTCACTAATTCTTTGAAAACGATTACAAAATCTATCACAAGAATTATTGCACTCAAAGCTCTCACAGAAGAAGAAAATCAACAGCCCTTTAACCCCTCTCTCACAACAAGATGAACTCTCCCAATAATTCTCACAGAAAGAAAAATAATTCTCTTATGCCTTAATCTCTTGAATGATTCTATCTATATATAACGATATAATAGAGTTCATCCAATCTAGAATAAGGTAATAACAATCCTACATAAATATGAAAACTAATAACAAGGTAATATAGACCAAAATAAACAAGAAAATCAAGTTTGATAAGGAAACATATTTCTCGCCTAGCTGCAAAACTACTTTTGCACTTTTTCCACATAACTGCAAAAGTGCATTTGCACCTTTCCAGAATGCAATATTCTAGGTGCAAAAATGCTTTTGCACCTTTTCAGAACCGCAAACCCTCTTTTGCACCCTTCAAGTGAACAATATGATTTCCCACAAAACTTATCTTTTCTTGGGTTTGGAACCGAGCTAAAAACACAACACTTATCACTAGTGAATGTTTGCTCAGCTTAACATAACTGGGTTAATAAGAAGGACTCGGTGGTGTGAAGCCCAGTCTAGCTCTATATTTTTTTTGAATTATGAATCTTCCCTTGGCTTTAATTAACCGAAGCTATGTCCTTGCCTTGGTTTCATAGAAACTAGTGCTTCACCAATGCTCGGCTCTAAATAACCGAATTTGACTTGTTTCTTTTGGAACAGTGAGATTTTCAAGGAATAATGCTTGCTCTGCTAATACCAACCAAATGATTTAGCCAAACTCGACCTCTTAAGGCTGAATGAAGTCATATTATGCAGTCCTACACAGTCGAGCAAACATTCATCTTTAATAACACTCCAAAAAGTTTGCTCGGCTGTGCAGAACAAATCTCTTGCACAATACTCGGTAACGTTAAGCCGAACTTGGTTATGTGTCTTTAAGCTAAAATGGAAATTAATTCCAGCACGAATTAATAGTCTGAACAAGTTTAGAGCTATCGAACCTAGTGAATTTCTAAAACTATTAGTTCTATGTCTTTTTCTCGATGGTGAACAATTTGATATCAAATCAAAGATTTTTCTGACATAATTCACTAGAATTTTTGTCAAACACCGGAAAATTAAATATACATTAACCTGAGGAGAAAATCACAATATATATATATATATCACAAATAGAAATAAAATCACCCTTAATTAAAACTCTTGGTTAACGGTCAACTACTCAACTTAGTTTGAATGGTTATTAATTAATTATTAATGACTGAAGATTAAAAAAAAAAGTTGGCATGTGGTAATAGAAAAATCTTCATTTTTTAAGAAAGTGTTACAAAGAGATTTGGGGGTGACAATAGCGCCTCCCTCAATTTATTAAGTTTGGACTAGTTAAGTAATTTCCGTTTTATGTTGTTTTCACAAATTTTTATATCATGCATTTTATATTTTGTAAAGCATGTGCCACTCTCTTTGTTATATCAATATCAAATATTATGCTACAAGTTGTTAGGATTTTGAATTGTACTGAATTTGGTTTATGGTGGTTTGATATCAGTAAGTATTGTTTGCTGGATCCTGGCTTATCAATATTTTGGTTGTGTTAGATGACGACAAGTAAAGAAGAAGAAGAAGAAGAAGCATGTGTCAGTCACATATAAGTAGGGGTGGGCATCTGATCCAATTCGGTTGTTCTTAGACCATCTTCTTCTAATCCAATCCAATGCCAGTTTTAGAATTTAGTATCCAATCCAATCCAATATGGCCCATAACAATCTGACCCAATCCAATCTCATTAAATGTTGGATTGTATCGATTTCAATTTGATTCAATTGAACAAGAAAAAAAGGTAGCCAATATGGCAAATTTGCAATATCCATACCAAAATTTAAAATTGCCAAATATGGAAAATTGACAAAATAAATAACATACCTAAAATGTGGCAAATTGGCAATAGACTCTAAAAATGCGTGATTTAGAATTTGATTCGTCAAAAACATGAATGTTGTAGAAGGTTATGCATTCTAAGTAATGGTTCAAACGTTGAGTCATTTGGATATCATATGCGAGAGTTACGTGCCCAAAAAAAACTCGTGAAAAACTCATTTTTTTTACATTTATTATTTTCCTTAAATAATTTTTTTTCCTTTCTTTCCTTATTGCTTTTGTTAATTCAATTTTTTGAGGGAACGAAAAGAAAAAAAATATTTAATGAAAAAAATGAATTTTTTTTCCCAACTTTTGCGGGCACATAAAACTTTCATATGATATCCAAATGACTTTCCATTTGAATCAATATTCAGACCACATACTCCTCTAAGACTTATATGTTTGGTTGAATTCCGAATCACGCATCTCAAGTACCTTTAACCACTATGTACTTGTCTAGTTTACTAGGCCACATGCGGCACCTCCATTTTTTTCTCTTCTTCTCAAGTTTTACCCTCTCAAGGATAGTTTAATACATTAATAACTCTTGTTTTTTTCTAGTTAATTTTTTCCACATTTTATCGTTTGATACATTATATTGTTGGTTGTTTGATATTTGATGCTATATTTTACTTCTTGTTGGTTGTTTGATCTTTGATTTAATAGCCTAATAAATTTAGCCCCAATTTTAATACATTTGGACCTAATTTTAGCTAGCCTTACTTTCGATAAATTTGGCCCTAATTTTAGTTAGACCTAGTTCAATGAATTGAAATTGATTTTTATATTCAGTTTTGAAACAATGGCATTGATAATTTTTTAATAAAGAGGAAGAGAGTTGTTGAACAATCTTGTTCTCAATTCGAAATCCAAACCTCTTTAAATGCGAGGTCAAATAATGAACAAAATAGGTTTTCGACCTAAAGTCCAATCCTTTAAAAATGCAGGGTTTAATGAAGAGTAGGTCAATATAGATGAGCTTGTAGAATTGCATTATGTAATTGTAATCAATGTTTTTATTGAATTGTATGAAAGACTTTTATTATTGTATTTGTGTTAAAATACTTGTCCTATAATTAATTTAATTCATCTTGTTTTAGCAATTTTATAATATATCCCTAAGGACCAATACTTATGGACTCAAACTCTTACTCCCGTAACCAAACATCAGCGGTAGCTTATATCTACATTATCACTAACTCACGTTCGAAGCCTCAGTTCTCCTCCCTCCCTTTCTCACTCATGCACGCACGCAGCAGTAGCAGCAGAAGCAATAGCTAAGGCCTCACTCCTCCGTTGCAGCAGGTAAGGGTTTTTCTCCTACTTACGCTACATTTGCCTTCCATTTTCGAAATCTAGGGCATTCCGAATATGGTTGTTGGGATAATTTCGAAATCCTCTATCTGGAACCCATTCGGATAAATTGAAAGTTCTGCCCAAGGTTTTAAGAATGATGTAAATTCAACCCATTGAATATATTTTCGATATTTTGTAGCATTGGGATAATTTCAAATGTGTTTGAACATTGGTTGGGATAATTTCGAATATGGTTGAATATCATATTTACGTGTATTTTGTGTAATTTATATAGGTTCGTTGCAATCATTTGTGAGAAATGAAAATTTTGAACAATGAAGTAGGGGAAAATTATGGAAAATCAAGTTTTAAAATTGATAATCAAGCTAACCAAGAGTTAGGCTTGGATGAAAATTGTGGTTTTAATAATAGGATATACATTCCTCAAGTATCAAATTCACTGAAGCCAAATAAAGGGCAATAATTTGATACATTAGATGATGTTCATTTATTCTATAATGCTTATGCTAAAGAATGTGGGTTTAGTGTACGGAGTTGGACTACTAAGAAAGATTCAGGAAGTGAAGAGGCTAGAAGGAAGGAATATGTTTGTTTTAAACAAGGAATAAGTTCAAAACTTGCTGATGTTGGAAGGAAAAGATGTCAGGGAAGCTTAGGTGAGGGTTATAATGCTAAACTTGTTGTTTTAAAAGAAAACTCTGAGAAATTCATTGTTACTGTTTTCAACGAGGGCCATTTCCACCTGTTATCAACCCCAACAAAGACTCACTTTTTAAGGTTGCATCGTAATGTTTCAGCCGCAACAAAGTCTTTAACTAAACAATTATCCATGGTGAATATACCCTGACATAAACAATTTAGTTTTCTTAAAGTGCAATATGAAGGTATAGAAAATGTTGGATGCACACAAAGAGATTTATACAATCATGAAAGAGATATACATGCCAATACGAAGGGTCATGACGGTGAAATGTTCTTTGAGTATTTGAAATTGGAACAATGAAAGAATCCTCCGTTTACTTTTAAAATTGAGGCAGACGATGAAAAAAAGATTACTCGTTGTTTTTGGTCTGATGCCACTTCAAGGTGGGCTTACAAGTTTTATGGTGATGTGGTAATATTTGATACTACTTATAATACCAATCGGTACGACTTAATATTTGCTCCAATAATGGGGGTTAATTATCATAGTCAAACAATCATTTTTGGTTGTGGATTCTTAAATCATGAGAGTATTGATGATTTTGTATGACTATTTACTCAATTTTTAGAAAGTATGCCCGATGGTCCTCCAAAAATGATTATTATTGATCAAGACATTGCTATGACTACGACATTCCTTCTTATTCTTCCAAATACTTTTCATAGGTATTACAGTTCTTATTCTTCCAAATACTTCCAAATATGATTATACATAGCCTTTTTTAATAAGACTTTGTTTAATTATTTTCACAGGTATTGTAGTTGGCATATATTAATGAAGTTCTCAGAAAAAATTGACGCAGTCAAGTATAGTATTTACAAAAATGAGTTCTCGAATTGTATTTGGAAATCAGAGAATCCTGAAGAGTTTGAGCTGCAATGGGAGAACCTTATGAAGAAAAGTGGGTTAAGAGGAAATAAGTGGTTGAATGACATGTACCAAATTCATTCAAGATGGATTCCTACCTATGTTAGTCACGTTTTCTCAGCTAGCATGTCAAGTAGCCAAAGAGCGAAAAAGTGTTCATGCATTTTTCAAGAAATTTATTTCCAAGGACAATTAATTAGTAGATTTTATGGTACAGTTTGGCAGGGAACTTATACTCCAGTGTCATGAGGAGTTGATGGTCGATCATAAAGATTTAATCGAGAAGCCAACAATTGGAATTGAGTATGACTTTTTGGTTCAAATGGTTGATATTTACACCAATGAAATGCTTTACAAATTTAAGGACCAATTGTGTAAGAGCTTTAATTACAACTTCAAGTGTATTAGGGAAAGTGACAATCATCGTGCTTATCATATTCAAAGAACGAATGTCGAAACAAGTAAAGTCTGTGAATTTATGACAAGGACTTAAATTTTGCTTCTTGTGCTTGTAAAATATTCGATAGCGCAGGAATACCATGTAGGCATGTTATAGCATATTTGTGTAGATATAATGATCTTGGTAAGTTGCCCGATAAATACATTTTGAAGAGGTGGACTAAGTCCGTAAAAGATGGGACAGTTATGGAACATAATGGCGTGAAAGTAGTCAATAATAGTTCGTATCTTTCAAAGAATATTAAACTTATCCAATTGAGTTTGAATGTAATTGAGAAGGCCTTAGTATGTGAGGAAACAACGAATATATTTACCAATGGATTATATAGCATTAATGAGCAACTTGATGAATTTATTAGTACCCGCGCAAGTGCCGAGTTCAATACTAAGAAAAGTAACAAAATTGGTGTTGGTATTATTAATGTGCATGATTATTGTAATGCTCCTACTACTTACAATGAACCTGATCTAGTACGAGCAAAATGGCGTGGGAAAAGGCTTAAAGGAGGAAAGGAGAAAGCATTGGCAGATTGTTAATTTTGTTGAGTTGTACTTATAATCTATTGTATTAGTGTGTTTGAGAATGCTTGTAGTTTATATTAATGTGTTTGTAAATTTTTGGATGAAATTTCGAAAGTGGTGGATTTTTGGATGAAATTGTAGATTTTTCTATGATAATGCTTGTAGTTTGTGGATTTTTTCTTTAGTTTAAAAGTCTTGATTTTTGGATGAAATTGTCGATTTTTCTATGATAATGCTTGTACTTTCTGGATTTTTTCATTAATTTGAAAGTATTAATTTTTGAATGAAATTGTGGATTTTTCTATGATAATGCTTGTTCTTTGTGGATTTTTTCATTAGTTTAAATGTGTTGATCTTTTCATGAGAAATGTCGAAAGTGGTGGATTTTTCCATTACAGTCCGTTTGGATTGAGGGAATGGAGAGGAAAGGAAAGGAAAAAAGGAAGAAGGATTATATTTCACTCGTTTTGATAGATTTATAAGAGGAAATGGAGGGATTGGGAGGGAATGCCAATCCCCTCTATTCCTTTATTTTGTTTCCTTTCAATATTGGGAGGATTGGGAGGGAAAGGAAAAGTTTATAATGATATTTTTGCGTTATTCCGAATTTAACCCTAATTTGTTAATAATATATTAAATCACATTCCTTTCCTTTCTCTTCTTTTTTTCTATCCAAACAAGATTTATTTCCATTCCATTCTTTTCCATCTTTAGTTATCCAAACAACAATAAAATTAAACCCATTCCTTTCCATTCTATTACATTCCTTCCCCTCCTAATTAACTATTTCATTTCCATCCATCCCCTTCAATCCAAACGGACCGTTAGTTTAAAATTGTTGATTTTTGGATAAAATTGTGGGTTTTTCTATGATAA
The DNA here is from genome assembly GCA_021464415.1 of Lonicera japonica. Taxonomy (NCBI): domain Eukaryota; kingdom Viridiplantae; phylum Streptophyta; class Magnoliopsida; order Dipsacales; family Caprifoliaceae; genus Lonicera; species Lonicera japonica. Next base: position 57,368,677 of record CM038463.1, on the reverse strand, counting down.
TGCTTATACTTTGTGGATTTTTTTATAATAATGCTTGTACTTTGTGGATTTTTCTATTAGTTTAAAAGTACTGATATTTTCATGAGAAATGTCGAAAGTGGTGAATTTTTGGATTAAATCGTGGATTTTTGTATGATAAGGTTGTACTTTGTGGATTTTTCCATTAGTTTAAAAGTGTTGATCTCTAATGCTTGTATTTTGAATCATGTGATTTATTCCATTAGAACAAGTGAATATAAAACTACAAAATGATTCTAAATATGCATTATAAAAGGTCATTATAACAATACAAAATGGTTGTATTCCATTACAAAAAGTTATATTAATAATTCAAGTTTTGGTTCAAAATCCATTACATCACAAATACTACATTACATCATGATTTTATCACTACATAAATAGATAACATCAAGATTATCACAACTAATATCTTCCACAAAATAAATTCATGCTACGTATCGACATCACGAACGATAAACTCAGCCGATGTACCACATTTTAAAAGTGCACCAATAGTATTCGATGCTGGTTGAATCGAAGAGATCTTGCACCAACCCAAGAAACTACCGTACCTTTGCCTTTTGCACGCGTAATAAATTCTAGCACAATTCTTGTTTTTATTTGAGAGTGTTATTTTTACATCTGCTATTTCTCCGCAAAAACATTATTTGACCACGAATCGAATGTCACCTTTTGGTTGATAAAGAACCTATTTATCTACACCAAGAAATACACACTATATATTAATTTTTGAACAAAGGAAAGCCCCAGATTTCATACATAGGTTTTATACAATGCTGGATAGCTCGTATCTCAGATTATAAAAGATGCACAAGCACTTGCAAATAGCTTCCATAGTTTTTGTACAAGAACAATTGTTAAGTTCAACATTGCAATATGAAGAAGCTGAATTTATACAAGCACACATATGATTTATACAGGCATACATGATTTCATTGCTTCTAAATTTCAAAAGCTTCGGACTTGTTACTTGAGGTACATGATATTATTTGACTGTCGTATAAACTAGCAGTTAAGAAATGTTAAGAAATTTCATGGTCTGTTGTTTTTTTGTCACATTCGAAATAGGTTCTAGATAAAGGATTTCGAAATCTCCCTTTCAAACACATTCGAAATCATGGTTTGTTGTCTCTTTCAAACACATTCGAAATATCCCTTTCAAACACATTTAAAATATCCTTTGGGCAGAACTTTTAATTTATCCGAATGGGTTCTAGATAGAGGATTTCAAAATTTTCCCAACCAATGTACAAAGTATCGAATAAGCCCTAGATTTCGAAATGGAAGGCATGGTTCCAGATAGAGGATTTCAAAATTATCCCAACAACCACATTCGGAAAGCCCTAGATTTCGAAAATGGAAGGCAAATGTAGCGTAAATAGGAGAAAAACCCTTACCTGCTGCGACGGAGGAGGAGTGAGGCCTTAGCTGCTGCGTGCGTGTGTAAGTGAGAAAAGGAGGGATGAAAGAGATCCTGAGGCTTATTTCGTGAGTGAGAAAGGGAGGGAGGAGAACTAAGGCTTCGAACTTGAGTTAATGAGAATGTAGATATAAGCTACCGCTGCCGTTTAGTTGCAGGAATAGGAGTTTGAGTCCATAAGTATTGGTCCTTAGGGGAAATATCCTATATATATATATATTATAATACTAACTTTAACCCTCTACCTCAAAATCCAAACTTCGACATTGGACATGTGTGTATATGATAAGATCCAAGATGAGTATTTAGGCATTTACATAAGCTTTTAGGGGCATTTGGTCATTTAACACTTAAACCTAACATTATCCTGATGTACCTTTGTGGTACAAATACCACACAGTCCCTTAAATAGAGAATATTTAGTGAATATGACACTTTAACTATTGAAAAAAAGTTTCAATGTGGCATATAATTTATTTTTTTTTGACAAATTGACACCTAAATTATTAGTTTGTGTCATTTTTTAACAACTCCGTCACATTCCGTTAATAAACTAAACTAACGGAGGAAGCGCCAAAAGGACACAATTTTCACCTAACTTTCTTTTTCCTTCATTTTTATTAACTAACTTAGCAAACCTGTAACTTTGAAATGCAATGTTTAAATAACTTACTATTTGAACCATTAGTTAGAGTACATATTTCTCTACAACTTTCATGTTTTGGCCGAATTCTAAATCACGTATCTCGAAGGACTTATTAGAGGCTGAAGTTGAATGCATGGATAAAAATAGTGACATGCGTATGCAAACCATGAACTTTATCGGTTGATTAGACCCTCGAGATGCATGATTCAAAATTCATCCAAAACATAAAAGTTGAAGAGGGATATTTGTTTTAAGTAATGGTTCTAACAATGAGTCATTTGGATATTATATTAGAGAGTTACGTAATTGCAAAGACGGTGAAAAGCTCAATTTTTTTTAGATTTTTTTTTTCGTTAAATATACCTTTTTCTTTTCTCTCCCGCTTGCTTTTGTTAATTCAATTTTTTGAGGGAAAGGAAAGGAAATAATGAAAAAATTAACTCAAAAATAAAATAATAGTTTATACCAACTTTACGGGCACTTACCTTTCTCCTAGGATATCCAAATGACTTTCCCTTTGACTAAATAGTTAGAAACATAGCCCTCTACACTTTTGTATTTTGGCATAATTTCAAATCCAGAATCTTGAGGGTCTAATCAGCTATTTAATTGGGGGTTTGCATTTGCAAGTGTCACTGTTTTAATCCATGCAAACTCCCAACTTTTGCCGTTGATCACACTCTTGAGACATGTGATTCGGAATTCGGCCAAAACATGAAAGTTGTAAAAGATATATGTTCTAAGTATTAGTTTAAACGGTGAGCCATTTGGACATTGCCTTAGAGAGTTATGAGCCAACTAGCGCGAAAGTTAGTTAATAAAAAATATAAGAAAATTAACGTTGAGTGAGAAGTGCATCCTTTTGGTTCTAATTATAGTATGCTATAATTACTTTTACTGCATTAATGTGTATGTATATATATATATGTATATATATATATATGTATATGCATCGAATAAATCTATACTCACGAAATGTGCACAAAAGTTTGTGTACATAGGGTCCATTTAATGACCATATGAAAAATGATACTACCTCCGTTCTAATTTAATTGTCCAACTTTGAAAAACTAAAACTTAAGGAGACATAATGATTACTCTAAGAGAAAATGCTTATTTCTAAAAATGACCTTTACTTTTTCTCTAATACAAAAAGGTGATGGGACTCACAATAAAGAAAGTGGTGATAGCTTAAAGGGTAATATTAGAAATAATAAAAAGTGCTCTAATTAAAGACTTGCTAAATATAGAAAGTGGACAACTATTTTGGGACATCCAAAAATGGAATAGTGGACACTTAAATTGGGACGGAGGGAGTAACAAAATCAATTAATTTGTATGAGATTGTGAAAAATAAGTTGAAGGATGTGGTGAGATTCTTTCCATCGCATGCTCATTTTTTTGAGTAGATGTCTTCTATCCTCCTTTATTTTTTGTATAAGATGTTTCTTTACCACCATCCAGAAAAAAAAAATTCATAGAAAAGCAAAAAAGTAAGACAATGTTTCAATTGGAGGCATAGAGTTTTGTTGTTCTAACAAAAAATAAAAATAACATTTATGAATTCCGTAATTCAACAAGCCTATCTTCCCAATTTTGAGTTTTGTTTCTATAGGTAGTTGAGCAGGATATAATGTTTATTAAAAAAACAAGATTTGATATTAATGTTATAGTTATTCCAATAAATAAAAACCATTATTGGGAAAAAAAATAAAGGAAAAAGAAAGGGAAGAAAATTGTGATAGAAAATACAACTCATGCTCCCTTTCAGCTAACAAAATCCTCGTGACTATGAACTTATAAATTATGTCATACTTGGTGTGTAGCACACAAAGCAGAAAGAAAATGATTGTTTACAAAATAATTAGAATGTTAATTGTGAAACTTCAATCCTAGTTTGAAATAATGAGATAGGGGAGAAAATTAACTATACGGGCTTGTGTTTGATTAAGAAATAAATGCAGAATATGGTAAGGATGATACAAGGATAACTCCTACAAGTTAGCAATTTTAAAAATTATGAGTGGCAATTCCTGCATTTGTGGGTGTTGAGATTATCTTTCTGGCATATTTTAATTTTGAATTATTTCTCGACTGTAACTTAGTTAAAAGAATTTTCAGCTTACAGTAATCGAAATGTTAATCGTCCTCTCTATTTTTTAACTCCTGCTAATTTGATATAAAATTATACTAAATCAATTTATCTTCTCGTTAATATTAAATAAGGTATAATACCAAGTAAGTCAACTTATCATTAAAAATGATATAAAAAAAAATTAACCTACATTTAAAATAAAATAATAGGCTAAACACAAAAATTTAGAGTATCGACTAATTTCACGAACAGAATATTGAATTTGAAAAGATTGTTGTACCTCTTGTTTTTTGAATAAAGGTAGGAAGACTTCCTGCGCCATTTTAAACTCACCTCACTAAATTGTGTTGACAGATGTAAATACAAACACATATATAGAGTGAGAGAATATATATATATATATATATGCTCCCACAATGGTCTAGTTTTTTAATAGCAACGCCAATCTTGACACTAATTAAATAAATTCTCCCATATTTATTTTGACTTAAAAAAAATACCATAATTTTTCGGATTGAAGATGTTAAGGTTCCATTTTATAATAATATATAAAATAATAATAAAACAATTACTTTTTTGTGAAAAGTTGAAACATCTAGTAAAATGTCTTCTTAGGCTCTATTTAATAGCAATATATGTTCTTCATCTTATATTCATTTTTGTGAATATATTTCCTCTGTCCTTTTTTAATGTTTTGTGGAATAATGTTCTCCACCATTACCCAAAGAAAAAAAATTCAAGAAAAAAGGCAAAAAGTAAGAGATAATCTCACCACTTAAGCTCAATATACCGGACTTTGAGTCAATTGCTGCTACTGAGATTAAGCTTTGATTGCAAGAGGAAGAAGCTGCCAGTCTTTCATGGTATACATGGTTAATTGTCTTCTACATGTTAGTTTAATTTAAGTTTTCCTTTTTTGGAATTTCATATAGTAAACTAGGTTTTAGCCGATTTATATTAGTTGATTTTTATGCTTTAGTTATGTTCTTACTTTTGTTCATAAATTGTTTGATAGACCCGTGCGTTGGTTTGAGTAAGGTCTAAAATTGTAAAACAATTTAGTTTTGTAATGTTTATATATGTATGTGTAGACGTAAAAAAAATACTTCAAATTGTTATTCATTGGTGCAAAGAAAAGAGAATGAAATACAATTCAGAAAGCAAAGCATAATACAAATGTTAAGAAGCTACAAAATCTCATTGAAGGCAAACCAATCTGCGACTAGGTAATTGTTCATCACATCTTACTTTCTTTCAATTCTAAAAATTTATGGATATTCCATAGGCTATGTCAAATAGTGGATCTTTTTGTTGTTGCTATTTGCAATTTTATTTCACGTCCCTTCAAATTATTTTGGAACCTTTGATTGAATTCGAACCGAAATGATGCATACTAAATCACAGTTGGTTAATACAATAATTAAAGTAGCTTTATAGCTACTATTTTTCCAATTACAACTTTCTTATTTGAATTCAGCATAGTGTGCCTGAAGTGTTTGATTAAAGTCCTTAATGAATATAACAAAAATTCACACAAGTTTCTCTGTTGTAGATTACCGTAGTTTGAAATCTTTTTTTACCAAATTTATTGAATTTGTAGCAATTATTTATCATGAAACATAGCAATTCAACATCAATATAATGAAAATAAGTAGGCGATATTTCCTTCATTTTTCCTCCCCTCTGTCCGCAAATATTATATATGGAATTATGAACATGTTTATAGAAATTTGCTTTCTACTTAGTTGGAAGACGTCAAGCATAACTGATATCTGGAACACACCCAATTTAACTACAAATTATGTTTATGAGCAAGTACATCAAGATTCAAAGTACTCAATATTAATGGGGAAGGTAAATATTTTTCATCGATCTATATGTTTTTCTTTAGTTGATTTAATTTAATTGGATTGCAATTATTAATTTTAATATCAATTAAGTAGTTATGTAGACAAGTTACTTATGTAGTTTGGTTGTATACATGCTCTCCACTTTAAACTTTTAAAAAGGGTTTTTCTTACTTTACCCGAATTTAGGAAAATATTGTTTTGCGGCATTGGTTTACTCCATTCCATTGTTAGTGAATAGGCCATCTGATTCAGGTATTAATGTCAGTGAGATTAATAATATTAGTATTAATAGTACTGGACTATTAATCTTGGTATTAATTTAATATCAATACCCTGCTTGCATGATTCATGCAGTATTAATACTGAGATATCTCATGCTGATGTTAATACCATGTTTAGTTATGTAACGTATATACCGGATTATATTTTGGAATAACAAAAAAAATATTATTATTATTATAATAATAATAATAATAATAATAATAATAATAATAATAGTGGGGGTGGGGGGTCGGCATTTTTGAAAATATTATAATAGTAATGACATTTTTGAAAATATATGATTCATTTTTCTTAATCTCGGATAAACAATACCACCTCCCCCCGGGTATTAAATTATACGACAAAGAGTGGTATTAAGTTAGTCCCGGTATCAATAATCCCAGTACATTTGTGCGAACCAAACAAAGTATTAAAAAAAAGTGGTATTAATAATTCCATCCTACTTTTTAATACCCGAATCAAATAAAACTTAAAAATATATGACACATTTTCCTTTCCTCTCCATATTTATGTAGACGATGTACGAACATATACTTTGCGTTCCTTCTGCCACTATACTATGTATCTCCCATTCGAGTTTCAACTCATTTGACATTTATGAATAAGGCAATTAGATTGGTCCATGTTATTTATTGAGACTTTTGAAACACTTTTATCAAAACTCTATTGAATGTTTGGTTGCTTAGTTTATTTAAAAAATCGAGTTGCTTGGCAGTTGGCTATATATGCTTTAGACATGGTAATTGAAAAGTTTGATACCTTTTATGCCATGCATGATATAATGATAATCTACAAACAGGAAATAGTAACAAGTGGAGAAGTGTAAATGTTGTGTTGGAAATTGAAAAGTTTGAAAAAGTAAAAGGCTCTAGATAGATAATCAATTGTAATTGGCAAACAAAAGGCTAGCATTAAAATTGTAAAAAAATTATTATTATGTATATAAATATGTGAGAAATATTAATTTGTATCTCAAGTGCATATGTTAAGTTGTTAAGTATACTATAAATAGAAAGAATAATCTCGTGTGAGAATTTGTGTCTTATTTAATATGTATTAAAGCTTTAATATTTTTATAAATAGGTTGCTAATATATGTCTTAGGACATACGTTAACATAACATTATATATATATATATGTGTGTATATGTGTGTGAACGCTTGCTCGTGTGTCAAATTGGATTGGGATATATCTATATCGAAGTCGTTAAACAAAAGCTTAATGAATTTGGTTCAAATTTGGACAGCAGCCCAATATGTTGACATGGGTGTATTTAAGAGTTTAGATTTGACTATTGGCTAGAGGTCGCAAATTTTTTCATTGCAATATTATAGGAAGTTTCTTGTGTCAATGTCGCTAACTTTAATGAGAGAGAAAAGTGGGACATTGATTTGACAAGTTTGTGATATCATGTTTCTTTTTTTTATCTATACAATAAAGATTAATGTCTTTGAATTTAAAAATTTATAAAGAGATAAAAAATTGTATAAGAGATTTAAAATATTTTTTAAATAAATGATAATATATTCTGACACATGTTTCAACCTAGTAATATAATTAAAAGCTAATAAAATTTGAATCCTAAAAATATAAGAAGATAAATAATTATACAGTTGAAATTTAAAATATTTTTTAAATACTTGTTAATGGGTTTAGTGCTGAGATGCCACCTAATATATATGTATATATATACAAAACATTTCTAGGAAGGTTTAGATCTTACGTATTATCGCTTTTTACGATATTTTTGTATCGTAAAAACATATCTCCAAGTATTTTTACTACACAAAAATACCGTAAAAAAAATCAATCCGTAAAATTTTATCCTTATTTAAAATTTTCCATATATATATACTAGGGTATACCCGTGCCATCTGGCACGGTGAAATAAAAAAAATCTGATTATAGGTTAAAAAAATTAACGTGTGACAAATTTAAATCAACAAAATCAATCAGTTTATTTTGAACCCATTGTCTAGTCTAGTATATTTTAACGTTGTGAACAACTGAAACGTAAATTCAATATATCTTCATGCTGAAAAAAAATAAAAGTATACCGGATTGGACGGGGCTGAGAAGAGCTTCCTGCTTGCTGTCTACTTCGCGAGCCTTCACTGTCGGGCATCATTAAAGTCTACGATTTTTTAACCCCCGACTTGTTTTTAATTTTTTAAAGAGTCCTTTAATCATAATTCAACCACGTAACGTATGTCCTAAAAATGATAGATTGAGATGACCAATAATATACTCACACATAACATACGTCCTTAATGTTACACAATAATTTTTCTTATTTTTTTTTGGCATAATTATATAGTTATGATGGATCTTGTTTAATTGATCTTGATTAGTATATTTTAAATATTAAATTTTTATTAAATTTTGAATTTTTTATTTTAAGTTATGGCATTTTTAATGTAGACAAAATTATTAGTATGTGAGAGTTTATTGTGTGTATGTTATTGGTTTAAATGTTTTAATTTTGATGTGACATCTTAATGTGTGTATAAAACTCATCCAATGGTGTAAAATTAATGCACACCATAACATGTATATTTTTAACCATTAGATTCTTAAATTTAAAAAAAAAATTAGTCAAACATGGTGTTTTATAATATAGATATAATAATCACACCGCACGGTGAAATAAAAAAAATATAATAATAGGATAAAGAAAATTAAGGTGTGACAAATTTAAATCGATAAAATCGATCAGTCTATTTTTAGCCCATTGTTTAGTTTAATCTAACGTTGTGAATAATTGAAACGTAAGTTCAATATATCCTCATGCTGAAAAAATTAAAAGTATACCTGATTGGACCGACTTATTTTTAATTTTTTGAAGAGTCTTTTAATCATAATCCAACCACGTAACATACGTCCTAAAAATGATAGATTCAGATGACCAATAATGTACGGACACATAACATTAGTCCTTAATTATATAGTTATGATGGATCTTGTTTAATTGATCTTGATTAGTAGATTTTAAATATTAAATTTTTATTAAATTTTGAATTTTTTATTTTAAGTTATGGGATTTTTAATGTAAAGAAAATTATTAGTATGTGAGAGTTTATTGTGTGTATATTATTGGTGTGAGTGTTTTAACTTCGATGTGACATCTTAATGTGTGTATAAAACTTATCAAATGGTGTAAAACTAATGCACACCATTAGATTTCTATACTTTTTGAAAGTTATGGCATTTGAAAGTTTTTTAAAAATTTGATGAGAGATAAAGAGAAAAAAAATATTATATTTAAGGTAGGTCGAACCCTAGTATAAAAAATTTCCGCCCCATTTGGCTCTGTTTGGATTAAAACATATTTGATCGGGATATTTTATTATTTTTAATTTTATTTCAGTATCTTTTATTTATTGTATAATATTTTCAATAACTAATGAATTAGAAATATGTTAAGTGTGCCTTTATAGTTGTAATATTTTATAAGTTTTATGCCATTATAGTTGTAATGTTTTATAAGTTTTATTGTATCTTTTTGTATACATAATTTAATAATCACAATGGATCTTGATTTGTAGATCTTGATGAATATATTTCAAATATATAAATTTTATTAAAGTTGAATTTGTAAATTTAAAGTTATAGCATTTGAAAGTTTTTTAAAAATTTGATGAGAGAGAAATGTTGTAGAAAAGTAGAGAGATGTAAGAGTTATATTTGTGTATATGTTTAGGGTGTGAATAAATGTTGAGTTGATTTGACATCTTAATGTGAGTATAAAAGTGATCTAATGGTCTAAAAGTGTTAACACCATAACGAATTAATATGAGACATTGGATCGATTTATTATTTTATTAAAAAAAATCCTTGTTTTATAATATAGATATATATATGCATCTGCCAATCGTGTGGTGCGAACTAGTTTTAATAATGTCCGCTCTCCCGTGAATGGTCGGTCAATAACAGCATTGACCACCGGCCTTTTTCGGATCATCCACCTGGCACTCTCTGTATCTCTCTCATCTCATTTTCTCTCACAACTCTCTCTCCGATCTCCTATTCTGATCTCACAGCAAACAAACAGCGGCATCTCTACTCTCCCTCTCCGATTCCTATCTCATCTCAACTCTCCCGTTCCCGGTATGTGATTTTTTTAATTTTTTATAAGTTTTCATCTTCATCTTCATACTCATACATTTGTGTTTTGTTTATGAAAATTAGGGGTTTATGTAATTTTATAAGGGTTAGAAATTAGGGTTTATGATTCTGTTCTGTTTCCAGTGTCCGTTTGCTGCTCTGTTTTTGCTCGGTAGGTTCAAATAAACTGAATGCCGAACCGACCCGAATTTGACCGCATTGGTCTGGTATCGGCTTCCTATGAGCCGACGAACTGGCAGTTCGGTTTCCGAAGTGGCAGAACAATAGTTCCCTGCCAGAGTGCTGTTGTATCATCTTTGATGTTTTTAAATTGGAATAAAATTGCTTTGACGAGAAACTATTGGTTTGAGAATAACATCTCCCTAACTAATTTAAGCAACTCAATGATTTATGCCTCTGTGCAAATTGCTGAGAAACTATTGGTTTGAGATTAACATCTACCTAACTAATTTAAGCAACCCATTGCGTCAAAGACACAACTAGGGTTTTCTTCTCAAGAATTCCGGGTTTTGTTTTCCAGGACAAAGAAGAAGAAGAAGAAGAAGAAGAAACTTAAGTAAATGTCGGATTATGTGGCTCCAGATGTGTGGACCGAAATCCTCACAAGGCTACAGCTCAAGAATATCCTGCAATGCACAGTCGTCTGTAAATCATGGTACTCTCTTATCACTTCCCCCAATTTCATAGCCACACATCTCAATCGCACAATTGCAAGAAATGAAAGACGTCTATTGATTAGGGAATCAGTTGAAAAGGCTGGGAAAGAACATTATTCTGTACACTGGGATAATAAGGTAACATTTGATGAGTATGCTAAATTCGATTTTAATTATAGTAGCAATTCTGGGTATCTTAGGATAGTTGGTAATTCTAATGGACTGGTGTTGTTCTCTGATGATAGAGTGTGTGGTACTCGTATAATGTACTTATGGAACCCATCCATTCAGAAATCCGTTATCCTTCCACAGCCCACTGTTAGCTATATGTCTCATGGTGCTTTTATGCATGCTCTCGGGTTTGGGTTCCACGCTAATGATTACAAGATTGTTAGGGTTGTGCATCTCCTACAAGTGCCAGGTTATAGTACAAATGTTACACCACCTCTGGTGGAGCTTTATGAGCTTAGAACAGGCTCTTGGCGAAGAATTACTGCTGGGGAATTTCCTTATGTTATTAATGAGTGTGCTTCACAGGCATTTTTGAATGGTGTGGTCCATTGGTTTGGATTTAATCCGGACAATTGCAAAGGTAGAATTAGTCATTTGATTGTCTCATTCAACCTGAGAAATGAGGCACTAGGTGCTCTGATGGTCCCAGCTTGTGTGCAACAAGATTGGGACTGCCACATGCGTGTTGCAGTATATGGAGAATCACTTTCATTGATACATAAACCAAGCAATGAAAATTCTTGTAACATATGGGTGATGAAAGAGTATGGCGAAGCAAAGTCTTGGACAAAACAGTACACAATTGATCTATATCAAGTGAATTTTGCTAGGAAATATTTCTTTAGAGAGAATGGTGATATCTTAATGGTGCCAACCCGATCGCCTTATTGTGCCGATGGGAGTTTGGTTTCTTATGATCCCAACAGTAAACAAATCAACAAGCTTCAAACACATGAGCAGGTAGAGGTGTTTTACGTTGTTACTTACATGGAGAGCTTAGTCTTGCTTGAGGGATTAAATGGAGTCTTGGGGAGGGTTGAAAATTGTGGCAAGGGAGCATCCCTTTTGCCTAAAAAAAGATGATAAAGTTAAGGGTAACCAATGGCATGAAATGAAAATGAAGGAAGAACTCAAAAACAGGCAAGTATCTTTATTCCCTTATTCTTGATTGTTTATTGTATCTTGTATCTAATGTTGTTGAATTCTACCTCTTCTAGTGACATATGAGTTATAAGTTTGATCTTGCAATAATTAATTGCTTTGAATAGCTTGTTTGAATGTACATTTTGGGTTGAACTTATATTCCTTCGAAATGTATAGCGGCACTGCCTTCCAATGTAATGAATTAAAAGGAAAGGGAAGAGAATTGTTTTCTTGATTCTTAATGCAATTTTAATATAACTAAAACTAAGAGTAAAATTTATTCTTTACGAATTGATATAAGTTCAAATAAAATCCACCGATATATCTACTATGAATATCCGATAAATGAAGGCTGTAAAAATATCAATTTTCTTGTTAATTACATTTGATATTTATATATGGGGCCTAATCTAACTTTCTTCAGTTGTATCTTGGGCTCGTTGTATTAAGTTTCTTTGACATCAATTTTTTCTTGTGCAGCTATGAAAGTTGGTCATTGGGCTGAGTTACTTCTTTTATTTTATAAAAGTGGCCTCAACCCAGTGGGGTTATGCAATTGCCTGGGTCTTCAGGATCCTGCTCCTCTGGAGTTGAGGGAATTACTTTGAACAAGTGAGCAATCTACGCGATGCGTGAACGTGTTACATAAAATGATAATGATAAAAATATAAATAAGTTGAAGCTTTTAAACAAAGATAAAATTAGTAACAATACTAATTCGGGTTGTTGAGTAACTTGGGATTACATTAGGGTTAATCCATATAATAATGTGAGCCCTTCAAAATATTAGTTGCCATGTGTTAAACTATCAATTATCTAATTAAAGGAAGAATGCCTTGGAAAGGAGCATGTTCATAAATTACGAGTTACGACTAAAGAGTTCATTTCCACTTGTATAAATACCATAATATAATTTAGCACAGTTATTCTTTCAAAAAAATCCTAGTTTACTTCTTTTTTTTCAAAAAAAAAAAAGGTTCTATCATGGTAGGGATAAAAAACGTAAACAACCACACAAATTAAAGAGCCCGTAGTAAACGGCTAAAGCAGAAATAAGGATAAAACGTCCAAATAGGAAAAATCAAACACAGAAACAAACATAAAGAGTAAGGCCAACGTAGAGTAGAACACTCCCTTATTTATTTATTAAGGGACGGGGACATATTTCTCCCTAAAATTGGAAACCATTAGTCCAAAACCCAGTAGAGTAGAGAAATTTGCTAGCTAAAAAAGGAATACTACTAAAACACGAAATAAACGGAACAAAGACAAGGATAATATGCATGGACATAGAAGACGAAGAAGAAGTTGATCATCTATCCAACTAGTCAACTAGGAGGACGAGGATCATCTATCTAACTAGTCAACTAGGAGGACGAGGAGACAACTTGTTTTCCCTTACTATTCTTTTGAGGAGTAACAATCTTAAAGCCCAATCTTTGAGCCTTATACCTTATGACTGATTCCAAAGTTCGACCGGTGGATAATCCCAAAACGAGTACAAGTGTGATTCCCTTCTAATCTCTGAACTTTTGCATGCAACTGAAGTCAGCTGTCCTGGTAATAGTCACCTTATTATTTTCAGGGACATTAAATCAAATCATCATGCAAAAGTTCAAAGATCGGAAGGGAATCACTCTTGTACCCGTCTTGGGGTTATCCATTGGTCGAACTTTAGAATCAGTCATAAGGGATAAGGCTCAAAGATCTTAAGATTGTTACTCCTCAAAAGGATAGTAAAGAAAATCAAGCTATCTGCTCGTCCTCCTAGTTGACTAGTTAGATAGATGATCAACTTCTTCTTCGTCTTCTATGTCCATGCATATTATCCTTTTCTTTGTTCCGTTTATTTTGTTGTTGAATAGTGTTCCTTTTTTAGCTAGCAAATTATTTACTCTGCTGGGTTTTGGATTAATGGTTTCCAATTTTAGGGAGGAATATGTCCCCATCCGTTAATAAATAAATAAGTGGGTGTTCTACTCGCCTTACTCTTTATGTTTGTTTATGCGTTTGATTTTTCCTGTTTAGACGTTTTACCCTTGTTTCTGCTTTAGCCATTTATGGCGGGCTCTTTAATTTGTGTGACTTTTTATGTTTTTTTTATCTCTACCATGACGTAACTTTTTGTTTTTTTGAAAAGAAGTAAACTAGGATTTTTTTAAAAGAATAACTGTGCTAAATTATATTGTGGTATTTATACAAGTGGAAGTGAGTTCTTTAGTCGTAATTTATGAACATGGCTCCTTTCCAAGGCATTCTTCCTTTAATTGGATAATTGATAGTTGACACGAGGCAACTGATATTTTGAAGGGCTCACATTTATTATATGGATTAACCTTAATGTAATCCCCGAATTAGGTATTTACCGGGTGGCAAGAAAGGGGGGAGACTAACACCTAATAGATTAATTAGGGATTAGTCAGGAATTAATTAGATAAAATGATTAGTTTTCAATACACAAAGGAGTGAAAGACTCCATTACTCTTCTTCTGTGAAGCACGGGTACTTCATTTTTTTCTGGGTACCCGTTTGGACACGGCTTGGGTACGGGTACGGACATGGCTGGGACACGCCATGTGGCGTGTCCAATAAAAATAATATTATATTTTGTTGGACACGGCTAAAACAGATGTGGGTACGGGTACGGCTGTGATGAAAAATAAAAATTAAGGGGTCAATTTACAATATACAATGAACTTTGGGGGTTTTGTTTAATTAATTTTATTAAGAGATGAGATGTCCCAAATATCAATGGACAAAAAATTAGGTCACGCTTAAACCCATTATCACATCTCTCCTCTCTTCTCAGCGGCCCTCTCTCATTTCAATGGTCCTATCATCGTTGTCAAGTTCTCGCCGTCCAGTCCTCACCGTCGAGTCATTTCACTCACAGCCTAGACTCGTCGTAGACCTTCTCTCTTCTACTCTTCTCACTCATGGCGGTTTGACTCTGCTTCGTCGGTCTTTTACTCTTCTCACTCACGGCCTGAGCTACTCGTGGATCTTCTATTTAATGCAATCATTTTTCTTGTGGATATGACTTGTTTATTTTAAGTGATGTTAAATTTTGTTTGTTTGTAGTATTCTTCGGATATGAATTTACATAATGCATATTATTATATAAATATATTTATTTATTAAACATGTCCCTTGCCGTACCCGTGTTTAAGTTTTTTAAGATTTGTCGTATCCTTACTTCGTACCGATATCGGGTACGACACCCGTACCCGTGTCTGTGCTTCATAGCTCTTCTTGAATTAGTGAAGACTATGTTTTGCCGTGGTTTACTAAAATAACTTAATTACTTAAGTAAATATTAATAAAAAGAAGAGGCAATGGGTTAAAAAGGCTTCTTTCATAATTATATTCAAAGGGACGACATGTTACATTTTCATTCCAAAATAAGGACACTATTTTTTTTACCTAAAATACCCTTCATCCATTTCTTTTATTTTTTCTTAAAAATAAATTAGTCTCATAGTAATTTGAATCATCTAAATATCTTCTCTTTCTGTTGATCTCATCTCTACTCTGGTTTTGCTTCTCCTGGCCTCGTGAATTTATATCCATGAATCTAAAATTGGTTCACATTGAATCTGTTAGGACATTGTGGTACGAGGCATCTAATTACAACTGGAATATAAATTATAAAAATGTGAATTTTGTATGCACCGGAGGTAAAATGATAGGTAAATTATTGAAAGATTTTATTAAAATAAAAATATTACAACTTATCTTTAAAATATGGAGGGGACAATTAACAATACCATCTCTCTTATATTAAGAGTAAACATTCTCTCTAACAAAGGAAAGATTATAGTATTTAGGAGAAAATTTACAAATTTTTCTCTCCCCGTCACTCAAAGTGGGATGCTTAAAAGACATATACCCAATACATATGTATATTGGTCATATGGTATTGAAACAATGGCAATAGTTTCCACCAAAAAAATAAAAAATGGCAATAGTAAAAAATAGTTGACTGCCATCTTTGACTCCTTCAAAGCCTTCATCTTTGACGTGTTCAAATACTTAATATTGAAACACTTTTTTAATTTAATAGGTAACTTAATTAGAAACAATGTCTTAATTTTCTTATTTGATCCAAAAAGGTGGCTTTACAGACAATAGAATCAAGAGAGAAGGGTTGAGAACCAGACATAAAGGTTACTTTTAGAATAGAAATTGTTATTTGCCTGCAAACAGACAACCGCCTTATAGTCTGTTGGCAGCATCCTCTTTGTCCTCACAAGGAGATCTTGGGTTCGACCTACATGAATATAGATGTTGAACTATTTGTTAGTTTACTCTTATTGTAATGGTTGTGGATTCATAGTTGTACGGATAGCTAAAGACGCATGCTTCCCGAATAGCTAAGCTTCCGCTTGCAAAATAGAGGTAGAGAAATCAATTAATCTACCGGAACCATCCCTGACAATGCATCCTATAGCAGAACGAAGCCAATGGAGAAACCACCCTACCATTAACAAGAGAAGCAGGTGCCGAATGACGAGAACTAGCTTCTGTAAATTCAACTACCAACCTCATTGGTTTATCGACAACTTTAAAAGCATTAGGAGAAGAACCATTGAAGATAAACTCATTTCTAGCGATTCAAATGAACCAACCACAGCAGCATGATATTGAATAGCTACTGAAAGCGAACTCCAGTGGAAATCTCAAAACCAAACCAGTGCCGCCATAGAGTCAAAAAAAAAACAAAGAAAGAATGCATTTGATCCAAACATCTCAGGTCCAAGGCAGCCAAAATAGATGTGCTCAATCGATTTTGTCTCGTTCTGCCAATTAGAACAAAGGGGAAGCAGCACACTTCTTGACAAAATGATTTTCATTAGAGGCAATTTCACATTGCTAAAAACCATCCACCAAAAATGACAAATCTTGTGGGGAACTTCTGAATATCAAACACATTTCCACATCCACTTATGAACAACGATGGATGAAGAAGGATAAGAGTTCAATGAGTTCTTAGTTTTTGTAGCTTCGAAGTGTGTGGACTCCACCGAATATTCACCGGTAGAGGCAAAGAACCACACTAATTAATCAACATCGCCCAATAAGCTAAAATTCTCTGTCGAAATAGTGTTAATTTCTTTTGGGTTGAACAACGAAGACAACTTCTAATGATTCCATAAACCTGTGCCCATATTGATTAGAGAACTAGCTTTTGACAGTTGCACATTTTCGGCTTTTTACACGAGACACAAAATCCCAAATATCAACAGAATCACCATTACTGATACACCAAATCAAACCTCCCCATCATAAATCCCTACCCTCGAGCAAACTGTTCCACACCCACAAAGGTTTACTTCCCTTCTTGGCCGATAAAAATGACCTATTCAGGAAGTACCTAGCTTTAAAAATCACAGTACAGCAAAGACGGGTTTTATACAAATCTCCACCCCTATTTAGCAACCAACAAGCACCCAATTAAACGCTTTGAAATCTCTAAACCCAATGCCCACTTCAATTTGGGCTCAGCAACCACATTAAAGCTTTTCCAAGCAATTTTCGACGACAAGACACAGCGAAAGACAGGACAACTTGGACAACAACTTTCAAGAGCACCTCTCTACCCACTTGAGAAAGAGTCGAGTGTTTCCAACTATTGAGCTTATTAGCCACTCTATCATAGATGAAATCTAGAGCGTCTTTTTTTGACTTTCCTCATTCAATTGAAGGACCAAACATCTTTTTAGCTTACAAATCAATGAATTTGAGGAAGTGGAAAGGGCGAGGGGGAGGAATTTTCCCTTTGGAATTTCAACAGACAACATGGCATAGCACAGACAAAAGATTAAAATTAGCAACAGAACAAAAACATTCCTTAATCTTTAATCTTGTCTAAATCAAAGCAGCACATGTAAATAACAACAATAAGGTTTCAAAATAATTCATCCACTCATCAATCAGTCATACATAAACTGAATTCAAAGGTAGGAAGAGTGCAAATCAAAAGCACAGATCATGATAATCTAGGCCTTACCCAAAACTGGCCCCCAATTTGACGGATGAAGAAGGCTAGCTAGGTAATCCGTCGACACAGAACAACTGTATTTCTCTCTAAAATAAGTAAAACAATACACTACTAGTCGCCTATCCTTCATATAAAATACAACTAACCCCATCTTCGTACTGAAATAAATGCAATTAGCAGTGCAATCAACCCCATTGGCCGGAAACACAGAAATTGAATAATTATCACCCAAGAACAATGCTCGGTCTCCCAAATCATCCAATTCCCCCCATCTTCTAGTCTCCATATCGAAGATATAAACTTCAAACGCTTCCTTCTTATCGCTAAATTTCTCCCTTACCAATGCCATAAGTAAATCTCCTGCTGATTCGATCAAATAAACCCTCCCCACATTATTGAAATTTATGAGCTCGGGTGGAGGAGCAAAATTAGCAACCATAGGATACGATACATTATCGGTCTCACACATCACAAGAGTCCCGTTGGCGCGAACCCCAAAGATCTTGTCCTTGTAGCAGGCCACATCAGCGAGGCCACCATTTTCGTTATCTTGTAGAGTAATCCATTCACAAAAACCTGGCCTAGCAAAGGCTAACCCGTATTGATCTCTATAATCGTAAATTACCATGACGGTGACGTTATTTCCATTGTCATTTTTATCAGAACCATCAACGAATACTAGGGATCTTGTTATAGATTTCGAAAGGTGGGGAAGAGTGATTTGCAATCCGGTTAAGGGGTTGACGAGTGCTGTGGTATAATCATGAGCCAAAGTGAAGATCCAACCGAAAGAAGATCCCCAACAGCGCTTTGCGTTATCTATGAGCGACTCTTTGACAGTGTATCTCTTCTTCCTCTTGTTTCTGGTAGGAATGAACAAGTAGTTGGCGTGTACCCGGGAGAAATGGGGTTCGCGAAGAAGGAGCCATGGAACGCAGCGGTTTGACCAGTTTTGTTCATTAGAGAGAGCCGATCGCCAAGAGGTACACACAGATGAAAATGCAACAAAATCTTCGAAAGCACCTAATCGATTTGTGATGGAAAGGAGCAGATCGGGCGGTAATTGAGACCAATCCTTTGTTTTCGCATTCTCCATTGCCAACTCCTTTTCTTTCCTTCCTTAATTCCTTTGAATTGATGATAATCCGCTCGCTCACTCCCACAGTCAAACAAAGATTTCTTGATATCAAAACCTTGTCAAATCTGCTGGACGGAAACTCCCTCTGAATTGGTCGGTCATGTCATCCCACCTCAGAAGCCAATCAATTATCAGTACCTTTTGAAATTAAAATAGTATAATATAAAATTTTGAAGAGTATTTTAGATCCACATCTATATAACAAGGAAAGATATTTTGTGATCGAGGACAATTTACCAAATTAACTCAATTAAGAGTTTAGATGAAGTTTCATAAATTTACTTTTTGTTTTAATCACGCGATATGGTTTATCTTAAGTTCACAACATTAAATTCTTTATGTTCTTCGCAATCTCCACCATTCAATATAAATATATACATAGAATGATATATATTACTGTGCACAATCATACACACTTACCCACATCAACTTTCTCTTTTCTCACATTTTTAGAAAATTTTGAAAATATAATAACTTTTAAGCCAAATTTTAAAATTTAATAAAAATTATATATTTTAAACCTACTCATTGAGATCTATATAATAAGATCAATTGTAGCTATAAAATTATATATATATGAAAAGAAGTATTTTCTAATAATAATTACGTATAATGAATTCATTAGAATTACTATTCCATTCACATTTTTAATCTTTAGTAACTACAGGCCATATATAGATACGCATGTTGACATCAATTTTGGAAGAATGAGAAACGTAATTAGAGTTCCTGAGGCTCAAGCTTTGGTTGGCTGGCCGAGAAGTCGACCATCTTGCCAATTTTGTTACACCCAAGTGAATATATCTTTAGTAAATTTTTGGTAGCAAAATATTAAATCGATTCATGTACTTTTTTTTAAAATCACATCCAATGAAAAAATTATATGAATTTCATTCTTTTACGAATAAGTTATTTAAATGCATCTTAAATTGGATGATGCATCCTAAACATCTTTGATTAAAAAAAATTTGGTACGCCGTGCCGGATGGCACGGACATACCCTAATTTATATACATAGCAAAAAGTCTTCTACAAATTGCCACATAAATCCGCATTATTACAATTTTAAGGAGGAGCCTTTGAAAGGTTTCTTGGTAATGCTCTAAGCAAGTTGGAAGATCATATAGGTAATTTAAGGCATCTCCCAAGGCATTTTTTTTATAAATTCATTTTCTTTCCTATGTAAAAAACGCATCTTGATATTATTTTTATATTACTTTCCAATTTTAGTTTGCACTTGTGTAATTAGTTTGATTGGCCAAAGTGTTGTGGGGTCCATTTCATTGTTATCATCTATAATAGATTTATTCTATGAAATAGTGATAGAAAAAATTTCATGTGACTCACTTTATCAGTAAAGTGAGTTTTTACCATTTTACATTTATGTTATAAAAAATTGTATTGGTAAAAATAACTATTGGGATGGCTTAATGAGATGTTCTCCATTTATCATCACCAAAAAATAATCTTATTCCAGGAAAGAAACGAAAAGGTAGGAATATGTGTTACCACATCACTCTAGTCATTTTTCAATTTTTGTGAAAACCAAGTCATTTTTCAAGTTCTATGAAAACCAATTGTTTTTGCTGTCATGTTTTGACTTATCATACAAAGCCTACACGTCTCCAATTGGCTAGAACTGTATTCAATGAAGAGATAATAAGTGCATTTCCAATGCAATCATCACTTAAATAAAAATGAGATGTCACTAGGATGGATAGACAAGAACCAAGAAAATACTATCTGATGTAACCATCAATAATGACCACTAAGCTTATATGGCAAAAAAAGAAATAGATATTGTGAAAGCGACCAACTATTTTAATAGGGTCTCTTAAACAATATTTTAACGTTACATCATTTTTTGGTCTACCTATTTTTCTTTTTCATTTAATTTTTTAAAAATTTTAACATTTATTTCATGTGTTATTTTATTAAGGGCAGTGGCGGAAGCAGGATTTAAGATTAGTAGGAGCTTGGTAAATATATATATTTTTAATTACAAGGAAGAATAACACTAAAAAATTGTATATTAAACATCAATTATATTAGTATATGTTGACATTTGAGGTTTCATATT
The DNA here is from genome assembly GCA_021464415.1 of Lonicera japonica. Taxonomy (NCBI): domain Eukaryota; kingdom Viridiplantae; phylum Streptophyta; class Magnoliopsida; order Dipsacales; family Caprifoliaceae; genus Lonicera; species Lonicera japonica. The sequence continues at coordinate 57,347,208 of CM038463.1, read as the reverse complement.
TTTAACACATTGAAAGATATCTTTATTTTTTAATATTTTTTTATTGTAACTTTCTTAATGTTAAGAGTTTTTTTTGGGACAAATACACACATTTTAATACATACATTTCATGCATTTTCTTTAGGAGGTTTGGAGATTTTCGTTGTTTGTAGTTAGAAGGAAGACATTTAAACGTTTCTTTTATTTAGTTAAAAGAAGAAGTAGGATGGGAGAAAATAAAATATATTTGAAAAATAGAATATAGGTCTATGATCATTCAATTTAAAAATAGATAGCACTCTAGATATATAACTATTTGTTTAATTGTTAAATTAATAGAAATCATCTTATATGAGGGACAAACCTACAATATCTAAAATTTTGAAGGTCTATATATGTTTTTGTATAATTAATGGTGTCAAAGATGAAGTCCAATCTCTGAGATACCAAACACAAATCAGACCCTAGAGTTTTGAACATTTTACAAAAATAACCTTATAGTTTTGAACTTCACAGAAAGGTCCCTATTAAAATACAAAAATATTAACCTACTAAGAAAATTTTCCAAAATCAAGTGGGGGCTTCAGCCCCCACCGTGCCTTTCCTCCCTCCGCCCCTAATTAAGGGAGATACTATTGGCAAAACAATACTTATTCGCCCAAGCTTTCCTCATGATGCTATGCCAAATGCAATTTGAAATATTCTTCTTTTTCACCACCCGGATTGTGATGATGAGGAGTTCGGCTGTGCTTTTGCTACCGGAGACCAAGGGGATTCCGACCAATGAGATTAATAAAAAGGTGAGGAAGAAGCATTGGTTTTCGAAGAGGTATTTTGGTGATGACTAGTTTTTGTTCATGACTAAGAATAAATAATCAATATGTAGTGTAAATAAAAAATTATGTCCAAAATAAAAGTTTAATAAATAAATAACAATATGATATCAAATGTAAAATCTAAAATAATACCGTCGAGGCTTATAGGTAATTGATTGTACCTATAGCACCATTCATGCTTATTATTTCTAATATCACACTCGTCTCAAATTAAAAGACTTCAACTCACATATTTCTGAAGAGAAACACTAATTTTAACCTAATCAATAATAAAGAATAAAACTTAATTTTCTATGGTTAGTTATGGTACATTGATTATGTCACAAAAGAGAAATAGGACTCTTAGGCCCCGTTTGATAATAAGTTGAAAAATGATAGCAAAACTCATTGATTTTTGTGAGAAGTTAAAAAAATGAGTTTAGTGATGATATATGCTTTACAGATTTGAAAGCAAGAATTCTTTATAAACTAAATTCTTTGTGCGGGACTTTTAATTGTTGAAAGTTTTTGATTTAACCAGTACTTTTAGTGTGGACAATGATGCTCCTCTGGATATATAGGGCTATGTGTAGCTGATCGTGAAAGAAACTAGTTGAGGCGAGAAAATGTCAACACGAGGTATTGTTTGTCCTTGTGACTTATTCACTGTCGTGGCAAAACAAAGTCGTAATGGAAATTGTTTCCTTTTGAATTAGAAAGGGCATCATTGATTTAACCTTTATCAACTCGAAGCAAGAAATCGCTCAATTATTGATTTGACCTTTTCCTCGTATTCTTAATCAGGGTCAATTTCTCCTTTTTCAGCCATATATAAGAGGTGACCGAGCTCATATTTACATTTTCTTCCTTATTGCCTCAACGAACAACGAATAAACCCTGGCAGAAATCTCCTCTAAAGACAATAACTTTTCTTCCAAATGATTATTCGTTATTCACGATGTTTTGTTAGCTTTTATCTGATGTTTCAATAGCTTAACGTTTTGCCATCGGTGCTACGTCCCATATAATAACATGTGCCTTTTCATAGTAAATATATAGTTCCACTTTGTTTTGGTATGATGCAAATGCTTGTCTTGTTCGTAGTGATTGGTGTTTTAAAGTGTGAATGTGTGGTTTATCCACTCGAAAATGGGCAAGTAAAGCTTGGTATAAATATGTATTTTCAGTTCCTCGTGGGCCGTTAATGAAAAATAACAACACTTGTTTCATGTTGGACCCGATTTAGTATGATTGAGGAAGCATAATGTAGTATTTATAGTCTTTTGGTGATTCATCTCTGACTTCTCTCAAGTACCATTCTCTGTCATCCAAATCATCTTATGGTATAGTCGGTAATTCATAACTTTTTTATGCTCTTTCCAATACTGTCCAGGAAGGAGTTCAACTTTTTAGAGATTGTGCAGTTATTTGAATTTTCTTCTCGTCTTTCAAAATCTTGAGATGTTGCATCGAAATAAGTCTCCCACAATTTTCTAACATCAGTCTGTTTGCAATAAACTAAGGGTGATTTGGAATATGGGTACCACTAATTTATTAAAATTGGGCTTTGGTACCAAAGTTTATGAAAATTGGATTTTGGGTACCATTTTGTCCAATTCTATGACCGTTAATTCTGTGCAAATAAGTGTGTAAACTACCAAAATTGCCCTCAACAATTATCAACACTCTCACCTAGAAGAAAAAAAACCCTAAATGGCATAAATTGGTGATGGTACTCCATTTTTGCTACACGAAATCACTTGAAAGAAAGTGAGGATCAATGTGTGGAACCCTAGGACGCAAACAAAAACCTAGAAACACATAGCTTTTGGTGCTTGAAGGTTCGATTTATTTGCAATCAAAGTGACAGGACCAATGGACCCGAAAGATGTGTGGTGTTTGAAGCTTTTGGTGCTTGAAGGTTCATCACTTCCATGGTCTATGAGGTATACGGTTGCTGTGGGGATTGCTAAGCCTATTGGGTATTTACACAATGGAATCGAAAGATGTGTAGTTCACAGAGACATTAAGCCCTCAAACATTTTTCTTTCTTCTAAGAAAACACCCAAGGTGAGAAAATGGTTTGTTTTGTTGATCTATATTTTCCCCCCTCTTTGGTATGATTGATTACACCCGTGGAAAAGATTATTTCCGTGATTTTGTTTTCTTAGAATTTTTTTACATGTAAATACATTCTTTGGTGTTTGACTGAGTTTGTTGGAAAATGATACATGTTCAAATTACCTTTCGGGTGGTAAGATTTCTTAGGAGGGAAGTGCTCTTTGGATTCTTTGCTTTTTGTGGACAATAATGAATATGAAACTTGTACATGGGAACTTGATTCTTTGAAAACTAATGGAAGTCAAACACACAAGGTTACTGCATTTAGTTGGTTGAAACGTGAGATTGGTGCAACAAATATGGACTATTTTTTTCCCCTGAAGGTACTTCATAACTTCAATGCCAGTCAGAATTATTATTTATCTCTAATTTATTATTAAAAAGTAATAATAAAAAACTTAAAACTAAGAGATCAAGTCTTTTCTTTATTTTTGAACTTCAAAATAAAAACTTCTTTATTGTTCTGCATGTTGTAGATATATTTAACAGTCACTCTAAAGTTAATTCTCTCAACACTTTGTTATATCAAATGAGCATATGGTTGGTGTATCTTGTCTTTACTTTAGTTTCCTCTTATTGGTTGCGGAAATCCTAGTTGTAAGATAATAGGCATTGGATTCTGGTGATCTAAGGCTTTATGGAATGGGTAGGGAAATCATCAACAGGAGCTTAAAAATGAAAAAAAAAAATGAGAATTTCCATGAAAGGAACTGTAATCAAGGGTGTGATTGAATGTATGGATTGAAAAAGATACAAAAAAAAATTTGGTTACCATCGTATTGAGTTCAATGGAATTGATTTCCTTGATGGTGTTTGACTGCATTGTTTTTCCTTTTGTGGCCTATTAGTTCTATGCGTATTTGAATACCATGATCTCTGTGTTCACTTTCCCAATTTATCTAGTGTGGCATTTTAAATAATGGTGTTATTGCATTTAGTTGTTATGGACAAACCCTCTATATAAATGGGAAATGGTAGTGCCGATGGTCATTTGTCAAGGTTACTTTAGTCACAAAATATTTAAGCTAACAATCAACGTTGGTTGACTGACAAAATTAGGCAAAATGGTACCCAAAACCCAATTATCATAAACTTTGCTACCCAAAGCCCAGTTTCGATAAATTAGTGATACTCAAAACCCAAATGACCTATAAACTAATATAGTAGTAAAAGTCTTCAAAGGGCATGTGGCATTTGAAACACGTTATTTTCATCTAGATATTTCAAAACACATGCTGTTATCTGATTCTAACAATCCCCTTATCTATACATATTCTTTGAATGTTGAGTATCTTGTTTCGTTCACTATTAACAAATCTACAATTGATCTTGGTCCTCTTATGTAACACTAATAACCTTAAAAAGCATCTTTACCCTTTTTACTATATTAGCATCGTCAATACGTCCAATTACATCCTCTCTTTTTTTTCATGGATTCCATTATTGGTACTTATTATCCCAGACAGTGTTAAGGAAATTCCCTAGACAAATAGGCATGCGTTTTGCTCTTGGAACATGTAATAAAGCCCTGTGAGAATTTTTACAATATATGGACGTATGACGTTTTCAACATTTTTATTTTCCTAGAAGGTGACCAATTATTTGTTCAAGAGGTGGGTGGGAGTGCCATGTTTATTATTGCGGGATACATCTCATTGAGATTAAATTCATATATTCTCCACACTGCCTCTTGTGGTGATACCCATCTTGCATTCTGGAAGTGCTTTATGTTGTCAACTACTTTATCTTGTCTAAATCAAATAAATAAATAACATGCAGAAGAATTATAATATTTTCCTTGGCACTTAATTCACTTTAGTAACAAGACAAGAATTAGATCCCACGTAAGATATGTTCTTTTTGTTACAATCATTGCCATCATTAACTACTACTAATATGGGTTGGGAAGAGGGGGGAGGTTTCGTTGGTCTAGAGAGAAACATGTCCATAGTCTTCATCAAATGCACCACTGACTGCTATAATAATATACGCGCTTCAGCATTTACCCGACTACAGCTAGCTCAACATAAGAAGAAATGAAAAAATAATTGTTTCCTCGCAACTTTGGTTAAAAAAAGAGTGTCAACTGCATGTTAATTAACTCACGTGTGATCACTTCTCCTTCACATGGGGATAACAAAATAATGTGTGAGAGCTAGATTCATTTTCTGTCCACCAAAATCTGCACTGCAAATCACATATGATTCCATTCTTGCCCAAGCTTAATGACCAAGGCAACACCTCCAAAAAACGATCGCCAGGCACAAAATAATATTTTTGGTGCCAGCTTAAGAGCCCAAAGCTTTCTCCAAAAATCTTCCTTTTTGGAGGATGATGCAGCTAAGGACACTGCTAGATGATATGCGCTCTGCAGTGAAAAACCCTCTCTTATGAAAATGCCACATAATAAAATCATAATCTGGGATGCATCTGATGGGCATAGAAAGAATGCACTCAGCTTCGAAAAGAAGGAAATGTTGTCAAATTTTGTTTCATTCCAGCTACCCAATAGACCAAATAAAGCCGCCACCATAGTATCTTCGGCAGTCTAGCTGTTGGCGCGAGTGGTAAACCAACCAACACAACCCTGTTTTGGTAAGGGTTCGAGCCTATGCCGTAGTCTTTGGTGCTTTTATATCCCCTCTCCCACCAGCACTCCTCTGAACCAAAAAAAGAAAAAAGGAAGGGATCATGCAAAAATCCTAATGCACAACACCAGTTTACTTGAATTTGGCGCAAGTGGTGAAAATGGTTAGATAGGCTTTGGACATTTGGTTTACTTGAATTTGGCGCAAATGGTGAAATTGGTTAGATAAGCTTTGGACATTTGGTGACAGAGCCAATTTACTTCAATTTGTAAGACAGTCCTATAAATTCGAGTTAATGAAACAAGCCTACGGCTATTAGGGGTATTTTTTGTTGGATATTTTCAATATAAAAATATATTAACAAATTATTTATTTTGGTTTCCATTTATTAAATATGGATAACTGACATATATAATAATATATGTTAAAGATCAGGACATTATAAGCATTGGTATCTACTTGAATGATTAAACGGAGATAATTCAAATTTATAAGTCATTTGTCTCTTCATGAAAGGGTGTGACTATTCATGTACTAAAGGGTGTGATTATTCATATACCAAAGGGTGCAACTATTTATAAATGAAGGGGTGTGGAACGTGCCTATTCATGTACCAAAAGGTACAACCATTCATGAATGAATGGGTGTGGCTCTTCATGAATCAACTCCACTAAAGGCTATAAATAGAGGGGTAAATCCTCAATTTTGTTTCATCCCAAAAATCACTTAACTCCATATTTATTTATTCTTCTATTAGCATTATCAGCCTTATAATTAGAGTATTCTAAGTGGTTGGTACGGGGCGTACATAACCTGATACCAACAATTAGATTATAGGCTTCATTGAATCCTGACGGCAATATTCTAATACCTACCGTGTACTCGCTGGTTTACGGGAAGGGCAGAATTATTGTCTGAAAGAATTGAACTTTTCGAGCATTGAAGTCTAATAATCAATTTTTTCTAATTTCCGGTGTTCTCTCTTTTAGACCTATGTTTTCCAACATTTTTTTAATTGACACGTGCATAGACAATTATAGTGGCCATTAAGGAAGATGTTGTGCCAGTATGGGGACAATCACAGTGAGCGTGGTTTTAAACTTTCATAGACAATCATAGTGGGCGTAGTTTCAAGCGCATGGGGACAATCATAGTGGGTGTGGTTTCAAGCTTTCGGCCATTAAGAGCCATTAAGGAAGGGTGTGTTGTGCCTATCGACACATGGGCCAGTCTGCAACCATTAAGGAAGGGTGTGCCGGTCCGTGTCCCCAACTTAAACACCTTTAGGCAATGTTCCTTTGGTTGTGGTTTCAAGCTTTACATGGGGACAATTGGTTTCAAGCACATAGGGACAATCATAGTGGGCGTGGTTTCAAGCTTTCGGCCATTAAGGAATGGTGTGTTGTGCCCACTGGCACATGGGGGTGTCGTTAACTTAAACACCTTTGGGTAATGTTCCTTCGGTCAATGTACATCGCGAAGTACACCCTATTTCACCTTACTCGAAGGGTCACAATCATAGTGGGGGTTTCACATGGAGATTTCAAATGGGGCCAATTATAATGGGCATTGTTTCAAGCTTTACATGGGGACAATCATAGTGGACTTGGTTTCAAGCTTTTGGCCATTAAGGAAGGGTGTGTTGTGCCCACCGGCACATGGGTGTGTCCCCTACTTAAACATCTTTGGGCAATGTTCCTTTAGTCAATGCACATCTCGAGATACACCATATTTCACCTTACTTTCAACCTTTCGGCCACCTTTTGGTAATGTTCCTTTGGTCAATGTACATCTCGAGATACACCCTATTTCACTTTACTTTCAAGCTTTCGATCATTAAGGAAGGGTGTTTTGTGCCCACCAACAGATGGGGGTGTCCCCTACTTAAACAACTTTGGGCAATATTCCTTTGGTCAATGCACATCTCGATTGTGCCCACCGGCACATGGGGGTGTCCCATACTTAAACACCTTTGGGCAATGCACATTTCGAGGTACACCCTATTTCACCTTAATTGAGGGGTCACAATCATGGGCCAGTTGTCCGTGTTCCCAACTTAAACAACTTTGGGCAAAATGTTTGTTTGGTCGCACATAGTAACAATATTGTCCCCAACTTCAACACCTTGGGAGCACATGTGTGGGGTTTTTAAGTTAAAATGCCTCGTTACTATATGGTGACACTCCCTCACTTCTATACCCATGTTGATGTGGGATCAATGGTTTGAACCAACCATTCTCAACAGAAGGGCAATTATGAACAGATGAATCAAATGTGCAAATAACATGCCAAAGAATTATACAATTTCCTAGCCACTGAATTCAACTTCAATCCTTTATCAAAAATAAAAAATAATTCAAATTCAGTAACAGGGTAGGAATTAGTTTCCAGACGATGTGTAGAGTTGTAAAAAGGACACGGACAAGAACAAGGGAACCCGGATAAACTATTACAAAGTACACAGAGTGTTCATAGTCTTGTAGAGTTGTGAAAAGAACATGGACAAGAACAACAAAAAAGAAACTGCTATGATCATTGCCATCATTAACTAGTACTAATGTCATTATGTAAATGTGAACACCTCATTTTTCGACCCTTGCAAGAATCCCGAACTCTTAGAAGATGATCACGCATACATGCACAAGCATTCATAGATTCATGTATATGCTTTACATGTACTATAGGTCAAAGAACGAGTCGAAAAGAGCATTCAGATTGAGAGATATGAGAATTACTGGAAACTGCCGAGACCGGGAACCATCAAATCACCTGAGAGAATAAAAAAAATAGTTATTGATTCCTGATCATCCTCAAATTTGTAAGGTTATTAGGTAATAATATCAGGAGCATCATACTCAAAAATCACCTCGTTCCGACGGCCGGATCTCCAAAAATTTAGAAAACCGGGAGTTCGCTTCGGGTATTTAAACGGAGACCTTCCCGAAGTCCAAATGAGCCCAAAATTGTTCAGAAGATAGGATATGTTATGGAGAGAGACATATCAAAAAATAGGGTTGATCCGATGTTACGTGTTTCCAGAATCGTAAAAACCGTCGTAGGTAGAAAACACCTGTCGCCAAGACAGATGCTTAGCAACTGTCGCCAACACAAATGCTCAAGGATTTTCATTTGAGGGACTTCCCGACCTCATAAAACCATGAAATTTTGTGGAAACCTAGGGAATAATACCAGGAGAAACATACTAAAAAATCGGCTCGATCCGACGTTCGGATCTTCGGGAATTTGAAATACCAGAAATTTAGTTCGGAAAATCAAACAAAGGCCTTCCCGATGTCCAAAAATTCTGAAAATTTTTCAGTAGGTGGGTTTTATCATGGGAAAAAACATATCAAAAAATGAGGTAAATCGGATTCACCGTTTGGCCAGAATCGCGAAAACCGTCGGTGGCGACAGATGCCTATCATTTGTCTTGGCGACAGATGCTTTTTTTCTCTCCTCCAGCTATAAATAGACCTCTATTTTTTCACTTTTGGGACATGATTCAAGGATGAAGCTTCGGGAAAAGTGCTCCAAAATTCTCCATTTTCATTTTTGAAGATTTGAGGTAATTTTCGTCGCAATCTGAATTAAATTTTTTATCGGTGTTATTTTTAATTAATCGCTTGTAGACACTGCTATTCATCTCCAAATCAGTCCAAATTTCATATTTGAGCTTTATTTCTAATACTAAAAATTTAGAATGAGTTAAAATTGTTTTTTGGATATAAATTTTTATCAGTTAATTATTGTCTTATCACTCTCAATCTGATGAGCAATTAATTAATTTTTGTATCCAATTCATCTCCAAATCAGCCCAAATTTTATATTTGAGCTTCATTTTCAAAACCAAAGGTGTGGAATGAGTTAAAATCATTTTTTGAACATAAATTTTTATCAGTTAATTACCATTTTATCAGTCTCAATCCACTAAGGAATTAATTAGCAGTTGTATCCGGTTTAATCTATAAATCGCAATACCTAGCTAAATATCCAACATGAGAGTTTTGAATTCGTCAAATGCCAATTTAACAAATTAAATTGTTATAAATTATTTGACGAAGAAATCTCAAGGATTACCGGATATTCAATTCCAAATCGAATTAGCTTCCAAAAAGTCCTGTATTTTGCTAAAAACACTTGTTTTATTATCTATCATTCCCAAAAATCATTTTTAAAATTATGCACACACACATTGATTTCGAAAATCATCAGGGCGAAATACAAAGCACACGTCTTCAATCCCCACCCCAAAATCCCGGTTTTCTAAAATTATGGACTGATATGCGACAATATTAGTAGACATGCGAATATTTGATTATAACTACACGCATATTCTATTTAAGAGACCGAAAGGGCGAATTGGGTGCCTAACACCTTCCCAATTCGTAACTTAATTGCTGAACTTTCAAAATATCTGGGTTTGCAATAATTGTGTTTAAGAGGTCATTTAATTCATAAATGTTCCTTTTTTACACAAACTTTTGTTTGTTTAGTAAAACAAACTGGCGACTCTATTTTTTCTTTTAAATTAACATATTTTTTCTGAAAAATGATAATAAACATATTTTCCCAAAATTAATCGGAAAATCAAAGGAATCGCCGCCATGGGATCCGGCGTCGAAAAACGCGGGTTCTCACAGTAAATAACCTAGATGTGTTTAGTTTTTACCCTGCGCCTCCAATAACAACACACGAAACATAAATGCGATTTGAACATATATAGTAACTGCATGCATGAGTCTTCATCAAGGACATTATTACGACCTATCGACTGATAGCAAAGCCCATTGGTAAATTTTTTGAGGATTCCACAGGGCTATTTTGATGCAATTTAGAGTTTTGACAATTTTATGAATCTAGCTGACTTAACAAGAACAAGGACAGTTTAGATGCTAAATATAGAGAAACTAAACGCATGCCATCATCCATGATTTATTTATAGTAAAAGAAGTGAAAGAAAGAAGTCTAAATTACACAAAGTGAAGTTTGATATTTATCGAATTTTGAACTAGATACTTCAATCTATATACTAAATTCAGCACAATATTATTCACAGAAAAAAATTTGAATACAATATTCACCTAAGGTAGCTTTGATTGCAAAGTTTTAAAATGATTGAAAAAACATCTAACTTTAACGAGAAATTGGAGAAAAACGAGTTATTTGGTGACATGCATATGAAGCTTAAAAATACTAGACTTGTCCCACAAACTAACCGACTCGGAGTCAAAGCTCTTCTGAATTACCCGTTTATCGTTGGTTATGTTTGACACACAATGAATTCAAAGAAGCTAAATTGATCCTGTCCACATATTAGCGGTTGTATAACAGAACAATTTTCATGCAATTCAGGGTTCTTTGATTTTCATGCAATTCAGAGTTTTAATGCAATTCTGTTTTTTGATTTTCATGCCCTTGGATTTGAGGATTTAACAACAACAAATGCAAGTAAAATAATAGTAAAACTGAAACAAATATATGGCGCCATCTGTGACCTGGGTGGATTTTGGCCTCGGCAAAGCAGGCTCTAGTCTAGCTCAACCAAAAAAAATGTTATAAGCCATATATTAACCAACAAAAATTTAACCTATCCAAGTGTAATTCGGCACACTCCTCTCTACCTTATCAACTAGGCAAAAGTAACATAATAGCATCGACTCCAATTCTTTTAAGTGTATCATCAAGACCTGCTGTTATTAATAAACTTCTTATTCCCTAGTCAACCTTTTAACATCATAATAACAAGCTTAAATTGCTCATCCGATCCACTATATACATGGCCACAATCATTGAACCAGTATTTTCATAGTTTTAAATTTTAGAGTACGAATTGTGTTATACAAAGTTCAAGCACAATAAGTGGTTAAATCATAAATTGATGAAACTCAAATTTTATATGTGAAATTACCATTTTGCACTTCATGAATGAACAAAAACTCAAATCAAACGAGTAGTAGAGGTACAAGTTGTAATGTAAATAATAAAGGTCCCCTAGATTTCCTTCAAATTGTGAATTAGACAATTTACCATTTTTATATTTATTTGTGTTTAGTTGTGAAAATTGAACAATTATAAATATCATGATTCACGCTTCATTCGTGAAAACTCAAATTATGTCATTTTAAGTAAAACTTGAAATTGTCGAATTATAGGACTAGAGAATTCATCCCAACTCTATATTTTGAGATCTAATGTCTACAGTCTACACTTATTGTTGATGCTTGTAGACAACAAAATGTAGAGGAATTATTATTTTTATTATACAAGTGATGATTACAATACAATACAATACAATGATATTTTATTATTTTTTATACAGGCTATTATACAACAATAGAGGGTGGACAATATAACACCACTGTGTGCTATGATTCATTCTGTAAATAAATTTAAAACTCTGTTTGATAACAACATGAAAAAGGAAAATAAAAACGCTTGATTCAATAAGTTGGAAAATAAGTTGAAGCATGTGATAAGATGTTCACCATTTCATGCTTATTTTATGAGTAGATGTCCTTCACCCTTCATAATTTTTTGTGCAAAATTTTTCTTCATCTACCACCCAAAAAAATTTCCCCATGAAAAAAGCTATAAAGTAAAAAGACCACCACATGTCTCAACTTATTTTCCAGCTTCTCAAAAAAAATCAACTATTTTTATTTTGTTTTTCCTTGTTGTTATCAAACGAACCCTAAATGAATGAATAACCCAAACAAATAGAAGTACTTCTAGCCATTGAATGTGATTGTAGTTAACTATATTAACTAAAGAAACACATGACATCAAGAACAATAACAAGGAAAAGAAAAATGATTATAGAAATACAGATTAACAAGGTAAGGCACAAATCATATTACCAATGCACCAAGCGAATGCAGAAATTATCGGTGCTACACACTTGCACCATCGAAATAACCCAAGCACCTCTTCGGAATTTTTTTCATAGATGACTAGCACTCCTAATCCAACCTCAACTGAACCCGCTCAGCCTCCAACCTTGCCAAACCCGCCTTTGACACCCCTGTAACCCAATTTGACTCCATTGACCTAAGGAATATATTGCAGCATATTCGATAAGGTTTCGAAAAAGATTGCAAACCCTGAAAAAACATACTTCCAAGGACAACAAAAAAATGTATTTCCAGCCGCATTAGAATCCAAACTATTCAAGAGAACTCCATATATCATTAGATTGTCAACTCAAGCATTAACATCATATCAATCACATATTGAACCTAATGCACAGCCTAATATCACAGCACCTATGGTGCACTGTACACATGATTAGGTAAGCTTTGTGCATTTTATGGACAAAGCCATTTTAGTTTAATTTGCTAGAGCTCAATGACGGACCTATAAAGTCAATGACAGAGACCTAGCTACTGGTATTTTAACATCATACTTTTTTTTATCCTTAATTCAAGTATTAACATCATTATCATCATTAACCAGTTTATAAGTTGCATATGGACACGTACCGAGGTACAAACTTTGCACACAAGCAGTGTGGGTGTAGTTGGGCTTTCAGCCATTAAAGGGCTCTAAACAGTTCAAAAAAAGAGCCAAATCATTAACTCCAAGAACTCTATCTACTACAAAGACAAAGGTTGTGCAATAGGCATAGGAGTACAACCAACAGTTAAAGCCTAATTGTTAATGAGAGAACATGCATTTAACTTTTAAGCATGAACAGATGAATCAAAGGAGCAAATAACATGTGAAAAAAGAATTATAAATTATTCCTCGCTATTGAATTCGACTCCAGTAACTGTGGAAGAATTACTTTCAGAGGATGTGTTCTACCTGCCTTCCACCTAGCCAATGGTTAAACCCTTGGTTTTCTTAACAAGAGAACCTGGATAAACTATTAGAAAGTACTTAAATGATTGTAGCCTCGTAGAGTTTTAAAAAGAACACGAACCAGAACCCGAGCCCAAAAAAAGAAAAGAAAACTCCGAGCGAGCGTTGTCACCATTAAATACCGTAGAGTAAAATAAGAGAAACACAAGTTTTAGTTTTTACCTTGTGCCTCCAAGAATGACAACATATAAACATGAACGTGATTTTAACATATATAGTAATTGCATCAATCTTTCATCAAGCACGTTAATAAAATCTCATCAACTGGAGCAAAGCTCATTGGTAATGTGAATTTTAGGATTCAACAGGGCTATTTTGATGCAATTTAATGTTTTGACATTTCGATGAATCCTAGTCGTGGAATTAAAAAGAATAAGGAGGGGTAGACGCTGAAAAAGAGAGAAAGAAACACATGCCATCATCCATGACTCACGTACTTGAAGTAAAAGAAATGAAAGAAGTATTAATTAGACATAGTGAAGATTGACAAATTACTGAATATTGAACTTGATACTTGCCTATCTACTAAATTCAGCATAACAAGATCCACATAAAAGAAATTAGAACACAATATTTGCCAGGGGTCCCTTTGCTTGCAAAGTTGAGTGACTTAAAAAAACAAATAATTTTCATGAGAAGTTGGAGAATGATGATGGAGTGATTTAGTGAGATGTTCCCCATCTTTCCCATGTTTTCTTGGAAAATTCTTTTAACCCACTGCTCAATAAATTGGATTCCATGGAAAACCAAGAACATAGATACATCTCACCAAGTCACTTCACTCATTTTCCAACTTCCCATAAGAACTAATTCTTCTTTCAATCAATTTTCAACCTAGCAATCAAAAATGCATCGTAAATTAAGAAATAAATGACATCAGTTCTTATATACAAGGGCAAGAGTAAAAGTTGAAAACAAGTAACATAAATATGAATTGTAGAAATTAATCATAAAAAAAATAAACCTTCACAATACATAAATTGTAAATTAAGAAGATACATATGAAGCATTAAAATGTTAGACTCATGCCGCAATCTAACCCGACTAAGAGTCCACACTCTTCTAATTTACCCACTCATCATTGGTTCAGTTTTCGGCATATGAACTTAAAGAAACACAATTGATCCTACCCACGTAGTAGACGATATAATTCAATAGGGCTACTCTCAACTAAATTAGAGTTTTGACAGTTTGATTCATCCTAGGTTGATGTCAAGGATTTAAAAAGAGGAAATGTAAGTAAAAAAATGACTCCCTCTGTCTCAAATTGGTAGTCCCGCTTCCTCTTTCGATACGTCTCAAATTGATTGTCCAATTTCCTTTTTGGGACATAATTAATGTACCAAATCGCATAATAGAAAGAATTTGTATTCTCAACTATTGACTAGGTTGAAAAAGTTTTCTTAAAAAATAACAAAGTCAAATTGAACTACCAATTTTGAAACAGAGGGAGTATCAAAAAGAAACAGATGGCCTCATCCATGGACTCCTCCTTTGAAGTCAAATACACAACTTAAAAATGAAGGAAAGGAATATAAATTAGACAAATAAGTAACATAATAACATCAACTCCAATTCATGCAACAGTATCATCAAAACCTGTTGGTATTAACATACTTCCTATTCCCTAGTTAAACTTTAACATTATAATAACAAACTCAAATTGCTCAAACACAGATATGCATACGACTTACAAGCGTTAAGCGAGTATTTTCAGCAGTTAGAGGTATAAATTCTGCTGTACAAAGTTTTAAAGCCTTAACTAATATTTCTTGAAGAATTAGGTACGGAAGAGAAAAGTTATACTTCCTCTTAAGATTCCCACTTAGACTTTTGTACTTTTAACAAAAGCGCCAACTTCAACATAATAAATGGCCAGGAATACAACTTATTTACCACAGCGAGAATGTGAGAATTGATACATTGATTATGGCCCAAACAGGAACTGAGACTCTTAAGTTGAGACGCACCAAAAAGGAAATTGTGACTACTAATTTGAGACGCAAAAGTACAAAAAGAGAACCAAGGGAATGAAATATATAACCGCACAGGCCATCACTAACATCATCTAAATACTCAAGCGCCAAGTAATGTCAAAAATTTAAACACAAATAAGTGGAGTCATTCAGAACCCACTGGCTCCAGAAGGAGAGGTGACTCCAGACACGCTGCCGCAGCAGCTCTGCATTTATGGAATTCTGAATACGCATAAAAATGAAATCTGAACATCAAAAGGTTGATACGTAAGTCTTGTAATGATACCAAATATTTAGTAGTAAATACATGCATTAGTGTACATCAGTGAGGAAATGATACCAAATATTTTAGTAATTACATGAGTTAATTTACATCAGCAAGGAAATGATACAAAATATGTAGGAAGTACATCCATTAGTCTACATTAGAAAGGAAACAATACCTTATCTACTAGTAACCAAAAAAGCCCATTAAAATCAACTAAGTTATCCAAAATTCAACTCTCCTCTCTAGACGAATGAGATCCAAAGTCGCCCAACCACCTCCCCTAGATTTCAGTTTTTTCTCCTTCGAAGAGTAAAGAGAAGCTCTCCTTGTAAGAATCCGCAAAAAAGTTATTCTTAATCCCATTGGTGATAAGGTTCACGCTTTCTCCGGTCTGCACATTATAATCTACCAGCTCTTCATTTCTTGTTGTCAATAACACTTCACCATTCCTCCGGACACCAAGCATTATCCCCAAACCAACCTCTGTATCAATATTATATAGCTTTGTCCAGGACTCGACCACACCATACTCTTTCATCACCCAAACCGAACGCATGTTAAGGGATTTGTCATATTCTACAACAGCTAATGAATCTTGTATCACAACCACCTCCATGTACCAAGCAGATTCGCCCACTAAACATCTGGGCAACATAATCTCACGAAAGACCTCATTACACATATCAAACGACAAAATCAAACTGCGTGTGCATCTATAGTTCGGAGGATACGCGACCCAATGTGCAGCCCCATTAACATAAGCCTGCCGGCCGTAGTACCCGGATATATTAAATAGAGGAGTTAGAGCACTGATGCCCCTCCCTATCCCCGTGTAAACAGTAAAAACCCCATTAACATAAGCCTGGCGCCTGTAAACAGTATAAAACCCATTAACAGAAGCCTGGCGCCCGTAGTACCCGGCAATAATAAATTGAGGAGCTGGAGCACTGATGGTCCTCCATGCCCCAGTTTTAACAGTATAAACCTCAACTAATGGGGGCACTATAACCATATCACCGCATTTCCTATACGAAAGTCTGAGAATCTTGTAATCATCAGCCTCACAATCAAACCCAAATCCAAGAACAAACATATAAGATCCCAAGTTCTTTAGTACACCCTGGGGCAGGGGAAGGGTCAATTTTCTCCTGATTGCAGGGTTCCATAGAATAATAGTATTTGTGTAGCCACGTACATCATCCGAGAGGCAAATCAGACCATTACAAGAACCCACAATTTCATAATAGCGTTTTTTATTAAAGGGGAAATCGATTTCGACAGCATAATCAAGGTCGAACGATCGGTTATCGAAGTGTACCGAATAGACGTCTTTGCTGAGAGGAGATATAGTGCAGTGCCTGATGAGTTTGCGAGTGTTGGTGATGCAGTTGGGAACACTGAGGTTGCGTGTGTGAATATGGATGAAATTAGGGCTTGTAATAAGGGAACACCAAGATTTACAAACGCACCTGAAGCGAAGCAGGGACTTTGGAGGTAACCATGAGAGGATTTGAAGGACTAACTCTTGGGGAATGTAATCTGACATTGTGATCCTGAGAAAATGAAACCACCCTCCTCTGGGTTATTTAACAGCTGCAAATTTTGATCAATGAACAAAACACTAAACACATGAAACTGAAATAGATGAAAGTGAAACAGGAGGATAGACAGCACATAGATATTTGGGCACTGATGAAGACTGAAGTCTGAAGGTGGGAATTTTTGAAGTACAGTGGTGTCTTGGCACCTGGTTCAACAGCCAGGTGTCATTCTTAAGTTAGGAATAGCTTGCTGCTTTTTCGAGTTGGTTCCTTTCCTTTTTTTTTTTTTTTTTTTTTTTTTTTTTATGTTTAAATATCGTACTTTTGAAACGGATAAGCCAACCAAGTAAATGATTGGGGTTGAGAGCATAAAAACGTAATAATAACTCAAATTTTTAAGGCTAAAAAGTGATATAGTTGGACAATTTTAAGGAGAAGAAAATTGGCAAGTATAAAAATGTGAGAGGTTCTCATATTTTTATATTTAAAAATAAAATTTGGTCTTATGTTTTTAACTGCAAAAATATGCAAAAGTATGAAATTAATTAAGGTGGTATTTGATAAAATAACTAAGAACTGAAAATTGAAACTAAAATATTAACATTGTTATCTTCTACAGTATGACTCTTAATTTGAGTATACATTTTTTTAGTACATAGAATTGATAGACCCAGGTAATTCAAAGAAGGGGAAGAGGCGATGCTTTATTATTTTTGAATAAGCATAGCAAATGGAAGAAAAACTAGTCAATGTATTTTTCAGACATCAAAATGGGCAAGCCGACCACTAGTCCTACGAGTCTTAAAGCGAGAAAGAAATAGGTTTATTCTTTCTTTTCTTGAGTCAAAATTCCAATCCCAACTCAACCGAAAATTGAGGTTTTGCTCAAAAAATCAGGGGGAAAATCTTTTTTGATTGGATGTGTTCATTCATTTACAAGAAAATTTAATTTATGATTGAAAATGAATATAATTGAATTACTATTCTACTCACATTCTTAATTTTTAATAATTATAACTAATAAATGGATACACCTATCGACATCAACTTTGGAAGAATAGAATCACATTCTTGATCTTTACTAATTCCATTCTTATACATATAAGTTTTTTGAATTCCTAAATTGGATGGAACAAATAAAATCTGAACATCTTTGATGAAAAAAAATTTGGTGCGCCATGCTAGATGACATGGCTCACCATGTGAAACATATGAGGACCTTTAAAAAGAAAAATAATTTTAAAATACAAATCATACTTTAATAATAATAGAAGAAATAAATTAAATTGTAGAAAATAAAGAAGAAAAGAAGAGATATGGAAAAAAAATCAACTTCATAAGAAAAGCCCGGATAAAATAATTAAAACTGTCAAGTGTAAAAGTGCGAGAACAAATCACATTTTTACACATTTTTAAGTGTAAAAACGTGATTTGTTCTCACACTTTTACAATTGACAAATTTTTTTTTTTTTATCGTTACTTTGGCTAACGTTTTTAAGGTTAAAAATGTTACTCATTCCCGTATTTTTTATGCTATCCTATTTATCCAAATAAGTTGAAAAGTATCATATTTATTAAAATAAGATTCAAAAGTACACTATTTTTAAAAAAAAAAATGTCCGCCTTTTCAAATAGTAATTCAGGTCTAGTTAAAGTTTTTTTTTTTTTTAAATTATTTATAGTGAAACATATGACCTTTATAAAATTAAAAAATATATATTTTTCATGGAACTTGACCTTTCTTTTGAAATATATAATGGGTTGGTAGAAAAACATTATGAAAAAAAGATACAATAAAATCTAAAATTTGCAAATTCAAAGTTGTCATTAAATGCATAATGAATTCCCAAACCTTTATGAACTTGGATATAAAATTAGTTAAGTAGAATTTATTTGAAATAATACAAATAACACAACCATTATTATTTTAGCATTCGACAAAATAAATTTAAGCAAAAATACAATAATAATAATTAGTCATGATAAAACATAGGAAGATAATAGAAATTAAAATATTCAACTTAAGATGTTAATTTTTAGATGCCTAATATTGGTTATTTTAATAAAGACCATATAGACATACCATGTAGTTCGAAAAAAAAAAAACATGTAGTTCAAAAATAAAATACAAATAAACTTAAACAAATCCACGTCAATCTAGCAGTTTACTATAATGTAACATATGTAAGTATTCTAGCAAATTTACGGCTTCCCCTCAATTTCGCCAAATTTCTTCTTCAAGTCTATATGCTCTTGACATAAATCTTCAAAGGCACTCTCGACTCTCTTAAAATTCAAATATCCTCAAAGTTGTCCTCCTCTATGAGAAAGTTGTTATTGAACTTCAAAAGGTTGATTGCGGATCAAATGGCAACATTTTTAGCTCGCGTAATTGGTGTAGAGAAGCCCCAATACATAACAGAATCTCCATCTCAGGAAAATGGTTTGATCACGATATACGATTTGAAAAATTCATCTTCAAAGACAGGTCCATACAGTGCTATTGGTAAGTTTAACTTTTGAAGTATTTCATTGTGGAATGTCTTGAAATCAATTCTAATAACAGATGGAGAAACCATATATTATAAAAAAAAAAAAATCATTCAATATTTTTAGTTATTTACGAAACAAAAAACTAAAATAACACTTAAAAAAGTCTACCTATGAGAAAGATAAATATACATTTATGTGTGTGCTATGTGGCGGTAATTTTGTAGAGCAATAAGGTATGATATATATTATGTATATATTACAATATAAATGGTAAATTATTTTAGTAAGAGAAACTCTTGTAGAGAGAAAAAATAATATTAATGGTGACTGATCTCTTGTGGAGAGGGAAAAATTTAAAAGGTCACTGTGAGGCAAAAAAATAAAGTAGGAAAGAGCAAGTATATAATAATAGAAGAGGATGAACCTTGACATAGAAGTACTAAAAATAATAGATATTGGAAGAGTAAAACTGAAATACACGTAAAGCAGTACTCTAGATAGAAAAGAGATAAATTTAAATTTAAATATTTAAATCATGTTTATAAAAATGAAATTACACTTAAAAGACCGCAAAATAAAGAAGAAATTGACACTCATTTGCTCCTTACATAATCCTCTCCCTTCTAAGGCAGTCTTTTCAACCTAATTCTATTTTAGAGATGGAGGGGAGAAACAAAATAAAAATTGATATTCTTCATTTCCCTTTTAATCTTTTCTTTCTCCTATTGTTTTCTTTTTCAATTTTCGTTTTTCATCTTAATACAATAAACCCACAAATATTGGCTAATAAAGGGAAAAAAAATGATTCCCCTGGAGATCACGTACGGAACAGTTTTGAGAGCTTCATTGTAAATGTTATTGTTAATCCTAGACATAATGATATTGGAGAAGATCCCACTTGAAGTCTTTTCCAAATATATTCAACTTCATCTAAAACTTAACAAAAAAGTTCATGGTGTAGTAAAGCATTAATAAACTAATCAAATGTATTATTATGTTGGAAATAAGTGATCACTTCGCTTCAAGTTATAAACCAAACATATGTAAGGCGTGAACCATTTTATAATTACCAAGGAAATAGGTGCACATTGTCATAGCAAGCATTACGTTGAAATGTTCCTTCGATTCTTAAAAATAAAGAAATCTATTAGAACAATATAATTAACTTACCATGGAAATTTGCACTTCATAATTCTAAAGCAAAAGAGAAATAAAGACAATTCACAGTATAATTCGTAATAAAACATCTCCAATCCAAATGATTTAAATAATACATACATTCTTAAATGGTTGAAATCAAATTGCAAAATAAAACTGATTCCTAAACCATAAAAACATTATTTCAAGGAGAGAAAAGAAGAATGAGTTTAGTAAATGTAAAATTGGGTCTTCACAATTTTCATCGAAAAAATGGAAGTTGTAAGTAGAGAAGGGGAAAGATAAACTTTTTATAATTAAATAATAATACATAAACATACATACCGATTAGCAGTGGAGCAAAATTAATTAGATTGCTTAAGGATAGATGATAAGAATAAAAAAGATATGTGATAGGCAGAGAGGGGGAGTTTATAATTTGATATCCGTGTACAACTTGAAAAAACCACTAATACGTAGCTTCTCGAATCAGCATAGCGCATGGATAGTGAATTAGTAAGTTCAATATTTGCACAAGGTACACAAACACAAGTAGTTCCTCGTTGTAGTGGGAAGGTTGTTCGTCAACCTGGTCATTTTATGTTCTTATGAGAGTCTCATGACTAGATCCTTGATGAATAAGAAACGAACCCTTTTAATTATAATAAAGCATTTCAAGATAAAGATGCAGAAAAATGGCAAAGGGTTATGAAATTTGAAATGGAGTCTATGTATTCAAACAAAATCTGGGATCTTGTAAAACCATCCGAAGGGATAGATCCTATCGGATGCAAATGGGTATAATATAAGAAATAAAGAGGATCAGACAACCTTAAAGTAAGGCTTGTTGCTAAAAGAGTTCACTCATAAAGAAATGATCGATTATGATGAAACCTTTTCACCTGTAGCTTTACTAAAGTTTATTCGGATTCTATTATCCATTGCGACTTATCTTGATTATGATATTTGGTAAATGGATGTCAAGACAGCTTTCCTTAATGAAAATCTTGATGAAAGCATCTATATGATTCAACAAGAAGGATTTATAGCAAAGGGACAAAAGCACATGTTGTGCAAGCTTAAGAAGTCCATTTATGGGCTTAAGTAAGCATCTAAATCTTGGAACATCTGTTTTGACTAGGTAATAAAATCTTTTGGTTTTAATCAATGTTTGAACGAGTCTTGTGTGTACAAAAGGCGTAATGAAAACGCGGTGGTATTCCCTGTATTGTATGTGGATGATATCTAACTTATTAAAAGCCATATGTGAATATTATCTTTAGTGAAGGTATATGGTTATCAAGTCAGTTTGATATGAAGGACTTGAGAGAAGTCCGTCACATCCTTTGTATTAAGCTTATGTAAGATCAGAAAAATAGAATGTTGGGATTATCGTAAGATACTTAGACTAATACAATTCTTGTCACATGTAGTATATAAGAGTATAAGAAAGGGTTTATCCCTTTTAGGCATGGAATCACTATATCTAATATTAGTGTCCTAAGACACCTGATGAGATAAAGAGGATGAAGGCAATTTCTTATACTTCGGCAGTAGGAAGCCTCATATATGCTATATTATGTGATGGACCAGACATATGCTTTGTTATTGGTATGGTTAAAAAATATCAGTATAATCCATGGAAAGAATACTGGACTGCGGTAAAACATATACTTAAGTACCTTAAAAGGACTTGAGATTTTATGTTGGTTTACCAGGCAAATAGTCTAGTACCTGTTGGATACACAGATTATGATTTTTAGTCAAATATTAGGATTCTAGAAAGTCAACTTCAGGTTATGTGTTTACTTTAGGAGGTAGAGTCATTAGTTAGAGGAGTATCAAGTAGTAATGCATTGCTGACTCCACCATGGAAGTTAAATATATGGCCGTTTTAGAAGTAACTAAGGAAATAATTTGGTTTAGGAACTTCCATATGCATCAAGATGTGGCACCTTCGGTGTGATTAGCTATTTCATTTTATCTTAATAATAGTGAAACGGTTACGAACTCGAAAAAGTCGATAATTCATAAGAATGGAAAATACTTAGAGCATTCACGTTAAGGTAATGGGAGTGAGATGCATAATTGCATGGCTTTGAGTCTAAGTGGGAGATTGTTAGAGTGATATACTATCGCCCGAACCCTCCTCCGGAGTAGGATCGACTGCTGGGACATCCGGATGAGAAGGAACTGCTGCCTGAGAGGGCCCCGTAGACTGGACCGGTGCCATAGGGCGGATCACCGAAGACCGGGATCGCCTAAAGGTCCGACTGGTACTCCTTCAAGACTCTGTCCTAGCACGAGAGGAAGACAAAGGGTCATCCGCCCGCAGAAAAACATTGATCGCCCTCTGATAGTCGCGCATGTAAACCGTAGGGTCTCGACCAACGTACTGAAGCAGGTTCCAGCTATATAGATACTGAGAGTGCCAAGCTCTCAGATCTGCCACACGCACGCTCACCCGCTGCCAAAAGAGAGAATCAGCACAGTAAAGATAAATGAACATGAATATGAAGGGATAGTAAGGGAAGATAAGACATATACCTCATCATCAGAACGACCACCCAAGTAATCGAATGTATCCTCAGGAAGAGGATACTCAGGCACCGTATATCGATGTAGACCGGCGTCAATATAAGATATATCTCGAAGAAGTGGCGGCAGGTCTATCGGATGAACAGACGAACCAGTCGGTACAGCAGCAGAAGTGGACCCACCCTCCTCGCGGATCGGAAACAGGAGAGGCCGAGAAGAAGAGCCCCCGAAACCTAGAGATCGGGCAGGAGGGCCCATAGCAGTCAACGAAAGCGGAGTCAGTGTGACGTAGGTACGAACACCTAGAGGATCCACCATGGCCGTCATTCTCAGAGGCGGGATCCCACTAGAAGGAGTAGCCGGCGCAGCAGGAGGGGTTCGCCCGAACTGCTCATAATCGATCCCGAAGTCCGTAGGCTCCCGGGATCGCTCCAAAAAGTCTGCCGCCCCTCCCTCAGCAGCCTCCGCAGCATCAAAAATAGTCCCCGGAGATACTGACGGACCAGTGGGGAACTCAAAACCCTCAGCAGGCTGCTCCTCTCTAGGTATAGTGGGGAGGCTGCTCAGGAACAGCCGCTGCTCCACCTCCATCACCGCCCTCAGGCCTATCATCACCTCCCTCAGGCCTATCATCGCCTCCCTCAGCACCAGCAAGGACGTCCCTCTCTCCCTCAAGATCGTCATCATCGGAATCCAAAATGTCTTCCCTCTGATCGGGGACAGGCGGCAGATGACCGTGAACTGTCCGGGACAAATGAGTCTGCCTTCGTATATAGTTGGGATCGCTTCCCAATGCTCGGTACCTCTCATAAAAGACCCGTCCCCGAGTCTCTTTCGATTTTCTCATCAAGTAGCGGGCAGCAAAGACAACATAATTCCCCTCCTCGGTAAACGTCTGGAAATTGAGCCCGTCAACCAACGCTTGCACCATCACCGAGTCAATCTCGCCTGTCCGCCTCATCAGAACTGGAGGGAATGAAGGAACTCTAGGCCACTGGGACGGTGTATGCTGGCGAATGACTCTCTAGCCTAAGTAGAAGTGGAGGCCGTACTCATCCCTGATAAGCCGCCTGGTCCTCGAGGCAGTCAGAGCACGTCCATATCCGAAGTGGAGACCCAGATCACCCCAGGGGGCCCACTCAACCTGGACAAAAATAACATTTTATTTTAGTTATTTGCATTATATTTATTATTTATCTATTTGAAAAGAAAGAATACTAAGATATTTACCTGCTCCTCCAACAGGTCGTGGACGGCAGCAGCTCCGATCTCCCGAGTCCGGTATACATAGGGAGCCCTGTAGTTCCTCGCGATGAATCGACGGAGAAAAAGAAACTGCTCCTCGTTCTCAATGAGGAGATCTACCTGGGCGCTACCAAGGCGGGTATAAGCCACGAACCAACTCTGAAGAAGAGACATAAAGAATATCAGCAACAACAGATGATAAGAAATAGGAGGACTGAAGCAAAGATAATGAAACAAAAAGCATATACCTCCCACAGCAATGAAAAACCCTTAAGGTTCAGGGCTAAGTGGCGAGAAACCTGGTTCGTAGTATCGTAAAGGACAGCAAGAATAAAACCACCCCAATCATAGTCGAACATAATGCTGAAATCCCGGAAATAAAGCAGCCACTAGAGATGGGCCGTGTCCCCCCCACGGGCCTCGAACAGATCATGAAGCGTCAGCAAAAGAAGAACACGGGCATATTGGCGCGCATCCTGACGGGTCATCGGCACCCCTGAAGTAACTAATCGAGCTCTCTGTGTGGCTAACCGCATAACCAAGACAGCCCGAAGAATCGTATCACCGGAACTCCGTCGCTCTAGGAACCATCCTAGTGCACCAACAATACCCTCTGCCGTCAGACGCAAAGGGACATCGATCTGTATAGGGACCCCCCTGAAGGAATCCCAGTCAAAGCAAATAGGTCGAGGGGGGTCATCGTCATCTCCCCCCAGCTCCAGTGGAAGGTGTGAGTGGTGTCCCACCAGTGACAAGCCAGAGCTGACACCAACACGGCCGCCCTAGATACCCGCTCCGGGAGGGCGTCGAAGAGGGAGCCAAAAGGAGTCGCAGAATCAACTCCTAGACAGGGGCCGGTGCCTGTCGTCACTCCAGAGATATAGTGTTGGGAGAACTCCAACCTCGGCCAACCCACTACAGACAAAAAAAAGAGATATATATATATATAGGGAGTTATAGGGGTAAATTATGTAATTTTCTAAACCTGAGGGTACTTTGGTGTAATTATGAGAGATATGAGATTATAGGGGTAAATTATGTAATTTTCCAAACCTGAGGGTACTTTGGTGTAATTATGAGAGATATGGGGTTATAGGGTAAATTATGTAATTTTCCAAACCTGAGGGTACTTTGGTGTAATTATGAGAGATATGGTGTTATAGGGGTAAAATATATAATTTTCTAAACTTGAGGGTACTTTGGTGTAATTATGAGAGATATGGGGTTATAGGGTTAAAATATGTAATTTTCCAAAACCTGAGGGTACTTTGGTGTAATTATGAGAGATATAGGGTTATACGGGTAAATTATGTAATTTTCCAAACCTGAGGGTACTTTGGTGTAATTATGAGATATATAGGGTTATGAGGGTATATTATGTAGTTTTCTGAAAACCTAAAAAGGTATCACAAGTAAAAGTATGTGTTCGCTAAATCGGACATTATTTCTAGACAGACATGCATACTAACATTGCTTAAAAATACATGCAGGAGACGACTGAAATAACAGAACAGATAAAAACACAAAAAGAAGACATACCAGAGACCGTCGACGGATCTCGTGAGAAACAGGTTCTATCAAGAACCACGGAATATCGGGGACCGGAGCAGCCCGGGTAATGTCTCGGTAGACCACCGCCCGACCACGGTCTACCCCATCCTCACTGTACCAATCAAGGTCCTCACAGTCATCTTGATGAAGGCTACACCGGAGAATGCCCTGAGCATCGGTAAAGGTGACCTCATCCTGGTCACCCTCTAATCTATCTGACTGTGCAGGATCCATCTGAGTGTAAGTAGAAAGTCAGAAAAGTCAGAAAAGTCAGAAAAGTCAGAAAAGCGGCAGGGCTTCCGCGCTTGGGAGAATAGAGAATGAGGGCTAGAGAGAGAAAGAGAAATGAGAGAATGAGATGGAATGAGCTCAGCAAGGGGCTTAAATAGTGAAGAGGATTGTCGCGTGACAAATGGCCACATTGTCGCGCGACAAAGAGCCAGAGCACCGAAGTGTCGCGCGGCAATCACCCCCCTCCCCTGATTTTTTGACCTTTGTCTCATTTTATCTCCTGCGGGGGTACTTCAGAGAAGCAGTTTTTGAACAAATTGCTAAAAACCGCACACCCAGGATGAAAAAATTCGAAGAAAAGACTTCCAAATCATCTCTCCGAAAATGCGAGAACAAAGACAAATGGTTAAAATAGTCTCTGATCTCCCAAGAAGACCGAGTCCATCAATGAGAAAAAGCAAAATATCAAGATAAGACGGAAAAAGGAAAAAATTTAAAGAGTAGAAAAGAGAGAACCTGCATGAGTGCCTAAAGCGAGCGAGAGAAACAGAAATACAGAGTGACAAGGAGAGCCACACCAAAAGTGACAGCTAGGCCAAAAACTGGCTCAGGGCTTCATTTTGGGTGAGTAAAGCTCCTGATCACGACAAAGGGATAAAGAGACTCTTGGTCAAAAACAGAGAAGGCCAGGAAAAGTCTTTCCCAAAAAAGGGAGAAATAAGGGGATCGAAAAATAGAATACGATGTGGGCCCACCAAAAGAGAAAACTAAGAAAAGAACAAAGATCAGAGATTGAACTTTCAAACAAATTTTCTTTTCAGCACGATACAAAAGAGATGGTTTGGAAGACTCGAATCACCATTTTACGGAGAGCAAAAGAAATTCAAAAATCGCTTTCTGAGAGAAGTATCTTCACTCGAGAAAAACATGACAGTAAAGTCCAGAAAGATACAGAAAAACGGACATCCGAATAAGATTAGACCTCGAGAAGCTCTTTCCACCCTCACTAAAATTTCCCCTCTCACTCTAGCAGTCTAAGAGAGACAGTAATTAAATTCACCAGAGTACAACACAAGCCCTCTCGAGAGGCAAATCACAAACACAAGCCCTCGTCAGAGGCAAATCACAAACACAAGCCCTCGCCAGAGGCAAATCACAAAACACAAGCCCTCATCAGAGGCAAAATTACTCACGAAAGCCCTCCCAGAGGCAATTTTCTTTCTTCTTACAGATCAAAAAGCCCTCCCAGAGAGGCATAGTGTAGCAATGGTAGTCTTCCCACCTGAGGCGAAAAGATCAGAAGCCCTCCCAGAGAGGCACAATGCAACAATGGTAGTCCTCCCACCTGAGGCGAGAAGATCGAAGCCCTCCCAGAGAGGCACATTGTAGCAATGGTAGTCCTCCCACCTGAGGCGAAGCGCTCCCAGAGAGGCATAATCTAGCAATGGTAGTCCTCCCACCTGAGGCGAAACCCTCCCAGAGAGGTACGGTGGAGCAATGGTAGTCCTCCCACCTGAGGCGCAAAGTGGAACAAAAGGTAGTCCTCCCATCTGAGGCTAGTGGAGCAATGGTAGTCCTCCCATCTGAGGCGAGTAGAGCAAATAAAAGTCCTCGAAAGAGGCAATGAGGTAACACAAGCCCTCTCCCGAGGCAAAACCAAACACAAAGCCCTTTCCAGAGGCATTCACGAGCACTCTTTTTGCATACACACACTTCCTTAGAGTTCTTGCGGGAGCCATGGATCATGGTTTCTTCCAGTCGCCTCAAGTCCTTGCAAGCAAATAGCTTGAGTCGAGAGGGTCTGTAGACACCCCGATCTGTGACCCTCGCAAGAACCCTAACGATCTTCGAAAACTACTGTTTTTGGGTCCGGGACCCACCCGAGCACCCGAAACTATTCTGAAAGGGTTTGTTGGCCAACAAACCTGTTTAAGTGGGATTATCGCACGACATATCAGTGTGTCGCGCGACAATCACTAATATGTTGTACGACAATCACTACTATGTCGCGCGACAATCCCTCCTGACACCAGACCATCCACTCTCTGACACATTAGTCTGTCAGAAATATTACTTCAGCCGTTTGTCGTGCGACATTGAACACTATGTCGCGCGACATATGCCCTTTTTGGAGAAGTGTCGCGCGACAATCTTCCCCAAGCACTATAAATAGGCCAACACCCCCAAGGGTTAGAGGCAGCAACTTGGGATTGAAGAATTATTGGCTTATATCTGATTTTCTAGTCTTTCATCAAACATTCTCGATTCTCGTCTTATTTCTGAAGAATTATCGAATCTATTCTCGACACTCAACGTGTCCCGTCTCTGGAAACAAATTCTCGAAAATATCTAAAGAAGGAAAAGATTATCATCACCGGAGATCTCTCTGCCGTATTATATTTTTGTTCTTATTATTATTCTCGTCGAAGAGGTAAAGAGAATCCCTTCTAGTATTTAAATTAGATATCTGTGTACTTGTTTTACTCCTGTTGTTCTGTCCACATTTTATGTGAGTAAACTTATTGCCAAGTTACAAATAGTCTACCATTTTCAAAACAAAAAGACCCTGATAAAACCATTTTTAAAACCAAAAGAGTAAGTACATTACCATCCGGATAAAATCCTATTTTCAAAACTCGGACCGGTAAAACTTACTTAGGAATTAAAAAAAACCTGGTATATCCTATCTTTTTCATAGATTGTGATATATCCGGTAGGACTCTCCTCAAGAGTTACAATTCCATATTGAATTAGTTCCAATACAAGATTCAAACTTTTCCAAAACAAGTCAAAACCCGAGAAAAATCGTCGTTATCCGAGAAATAACACGGTAAAACTCCCTCTAAAAAAAAAGAATAACTCTTGACACTTGTATTTGCATCTCTCAAAACTAAAACATTAGATCTCGGAACACAGATGTTTTCATCCATTTCCCCGTTTTCCCAAAAATGAGAGTTTTCACTTAGAAAGTAGTAGACTGTCAGTAAAAGCATCCAAGTTTTTCAACATAGAATAAACATATAAAAGACCACTAGAGACCGAAAGGGAGGAATGGGTGCTTAACACCTTCCCAGACTGTAATATAGTTTTTCAACCCTATAGAATCCTGGTTTCGTAGACAAACGTGTAAAGAAAGGCTTGACTATAGTCTTTCCTCTTACACGATCTTTTTTGTCCGTTTTCTCGTAAAACGTACTAGCGACTCTGAACGAACCCTCTTGCATCTAGAAATAGAACATGGGGACACGAGATATGAACCAACAAGGATACTCCAGCAAATGGAACGATGAAATCCGTTCCGACGTTTCAGACGCACAAAGCGGGGACGAGACCCGGGGGTTGCATTTGTGGATTCTCACAACAACGGATCAGTTCATTCGGTTTTCAAATTTCTGACAACACCCCTAATTGTATTGACCCATTGGGCCCCAGTTATCGTGGGCTGGCCCATCGTCAATCATAGCGAAATTATCCTCCCACAATTACGATATATTATGATTTATTTGACGTTACTTTAAAATTACCTGAGTGGAACATAAAATATACTTATTGAAAAATCTAAACACATCATTCAAATCAAATGTGCATTAAATACTTTAGATTGCAAAGTTTGCACATAACACAATTTTGGTCAAAGTCCATATTTTAAATACAATTGATAACCCAAATTTCAGAAAATAAAAAATAATAAAATAAAATTTAAAAAATAGATCGACTCGTATTTCATAAAAAAAATATTATTCTCTAAATTTTTTTTGCAAAAAACATTGTCTCGGAAGATCTTTTACCACATTTTCAGGAAATAGTTTTGAATTTGCCCTTGAAATGTGTTACATGTGAAACTAATAAGGAAACGCCCAGTAGGCTATCTGCTTTAGCAGAAAGAAGTTTTTAAACATTTTTTTATAACTAAATTTTTCATACTAACATGAGAAACTCTAAAAAGGGAAAATATAATGAAAACAAGAAATATCAATATTTCTAAGGTAAAAGATAGTACTCCTCTATAATTGCTTCTATTGAAGTTTATAACTTTAACCCGTAAGGTTGGTCTATCGGCCTGTTCACCGCTGGGTTCCTGTGGGGAGCGGCTCATTTAACAAAAGATTCCGTGTTCGGCCCCACCTAGGTGTAAATTCTCATGAGCAACAGTAGGCTCATTACAACAGGGTGGGACTATTTACAACCCCCATTTCTCTCTATAACACCCCCACTTAATTTTGAATAGATCTACTTTTAAGCACCCCCTTATATCTCACAAACACCCCCCTCAATTAACATATTTACTCTCCCCACATCAGGAGAATAAATAGCATATGTTCTCCCCACATGAGGAGAGTTTAACTTTAAAATTTTTTCAGTGGATTTAAAAGTCAGTCTACTCACTTCAGCCGAATTTATTCCATTTACTCTCCCCACATTAAGAGAATAAATATCATATGTTCTCCCCACATGAGGAGAATTTAACTTTAAAATTTTTCAGTGGGTTTAAAAGTCAGTCTCTTCACTTTAGCTGAATTTATTCTATTTACTCTCCCCACATCAGGAGAGTAAATATCATATATTCTCTCCACATCAGGAGAGTAAATAGGGGGGTGTTAGTGATAAAAAAATTACATTTGGGGGGTGTTTGTGAGATGGAGGGTGTTTGTGAGAGAAATGGGAAGTGTAAATAGTCTCACCCTTACAGCAACCAAGTGTAACTCGTAAGAGTTCTAACTTTAATTTGCAAAAATTGTTCTCCGTATAATATAATTATTATTTTTCTAATTTATGCAATTTTTAACGTTCATTGCCTATCCACGTGCAACGCACGTGCACTATAATTAATATATATATATATGTGTGTGCGCGCGCATAAACTAAATAAAGTTCAATAACGCATTGACAGTGAAAAGTGTTATTGCCAACACAAGGTAATGTTGACTCGGTAAATAAAAAAGAACTTAAAAGTGATATTTGGTTGATGTTTTGAGTTGAGTTTTTAAAATCTGGTGTTTAGTAGAATTTGGAAGTATTTTGAAAAGTGAATTTGGTTTTTATTTGAGTTTTTTTCAATCAACTAAAAAATCTCATAAAAAATTTCAAAAAATGATCACAATGAATCTTATTTTATAGATCTCGATGAGTAAGTTTCAAATATATATTTTTTATCTAATTTTGATTTTTTGAATTTAAAGTTACGGTATTTTAAAAAAAAAATAGAAAGAGAAAATAAAGTGAAATAAATTTTGAAAAGTGTAAAAGTAAAGTTAATTTTAAGTTGAGTTTTTAAAATTTTAAAAAATAAACATCTACCAAACATGCCCAAAAATACCACACGCCACCAGCACATGATAAAAAATATATGTTATAATCATATAGAATGTGATATATTATGCACTTTATACTTGCCAGAACCAAAATATATCATAAATGCACTAGACCATAAGTCAAATCTTAAATCTGTCTAAAGTAGTATATATAACAAATACCAACATCCAAATATGGAAAAGCATATACTTCTATGCATGTATTTCAGATATTATGCACCTTAAAAAATAGGGTGATGTTATATGCACCCCTATTTTGTAGCCAAAACACCACAAAATTAGGGTGTTGAAGGTGTTGTGGCTACATAATTAGAAGATATTTGATTCGGTGGCAAGTTGCCGACTTTAAGGTTCATATTCGGTGACAGTTTACCGAATCAAATGTTCAATTTCGGTGGCACGTTGCCGTTTAGGTCAAGTCGGTGAAACGTTACCGAATCAAATGTTCAATTTCGGTGGTGTGCCACCGACTGGACGTGTAAATTTTGAATGTCATTTGTGGTGTCTTGGCTACAAAAAAGGGGTGTATATAACATTACCCTAAAAAATATGTTTCCATCTTAGCCATGCCTGTGACTATTTTTTGTGTTTCCGGGCCAGGTCCCTCACATGTCACTGTCAGTCCGTTTAAAATTTCTGAAGTATTCAACACAATTACTTCAGCTCTGTCCTAGTGTCCCCTTCCTCCGAGATTCTTTTACTAATAAATGAAGCTGTAGTTGAATTCTAGAATGCTATTGAGACGCCTACAACGAATGCATGTCATTAAAAGGAATGAACTTAAGAGCTTTTCCAATTTAAATGAGGAACGAT
Organism: Lonicera japonica; assembly: GCA_021464415.1. Taxonomy (NCBI): domain Eukaryota; kingdom Viridiplantae; phylum Streptophyta; class Magnoliopsida; order Dipsacales; family Caprifoliaceae; genus Lonicera; species Lonicera japonica. The sequence goes on along the minus strand of CM038463.1, from coordinate 57,314,740 downwards.
AAAATCGCCAACCTTATCAAATACCAGCATTGTTGTCCCTATCCCTTCTCCAAATTACTCAGTTAGCTGATAAAAGTTTCTTCCTTAATTAAAAGGAATTATTTAGAACTTTTGTAATTTAAATGAGAAACGGAAAAATTGCTGATCTTATCAAATAACAGCAGCCTAACCCTCTTCCGAATTACTCTGGTTGCTGATAAAAGCTTCTTCCTTAGTTGTAGGATAGGGAAGGAAAAATAAAAAGTCGTATATACAAATCAAAAGAGAGAGATATTGTAACACAATACAAGATTGCAACAAGATATATATTTCACTTGATCATCTTATGGAAATAACAGTAAGAACTCATTAAGGTCGAAGTTGCATTGAAAATCACTCAACTTACAAAATAGAGAAGGAAAAACACGATAAATGAGAAGATTATCTTAATAAATTCAAAAATTCTGAAGAAATCACCTTCAGAACCTCGACAACATCTTATTTGTTATCGGTGCCACCCGGATTCAACTCACAAGCAAATTGCTGTCCGCATCAACGAAAGCAAGTGAAATTTATAGAGCACCATTGAAGCGAACGGTTTGGAGTTTTTGCAATTTGTTTTATTACTGGAAAAATTGTCCAAAATTAACTAGAATTTAAATGTTAGAAGACCATGTATGGAATTCAAAGAGTAACCTCTTGTTTGAGTGCAGAGAAAGGAACTGTCTATGGAGTTCTCAGCAAAGCGCTTCGTGTCGCAGTGTACAGTTTCTTGTGTTGATGAGCAGATTTCTTCAAGTTGTCAACATATATTCATATAATTTGTGTTTACAGATAACTCCTTCAAATAACGATATTCCTTAACTGTAAAATAATTTACTTTTTTTTAAACCGCCTTCAAATAAAGATATTAATGCCACTGTCATGGATGCTTGAGCTCCTTCTTGTCTGCATGGAAGAAAGCAAGAGAAATTTATAGAGTTCCATTAAAGATCTTTCAAACTTTCTGCTCTAAATTTTAAGACACTTTGATTGCTACCTGAATCGGAAGAACGAGAGTTCCAAATTCATCAGACTAGCTAAACAGATACAGCTAACAATCCAGCAATTATTTACGGTCTCATTTTGGTACTTACCAATATCCTACCACAAAACAACCTTTCCTGCCAACTGCCAAGCTTCAACTCCACTGTATCATTGAATAAAGCAGTTAGCAGTAGCCATTTATGAGATCTCAGGCCATTTAAATAACGCTCTTCCTTGATGTCTTCTTTTTCCCGGTGTCTCATCCTCATCATCTGCAATTTTCAGAACAATAATATATTATTCATCCAACACAGGGATATATATATACACACATGCCGGTTTTAAAGAGGACAGTCCTCTATTTAAGCAAAAGAAGGACCGCCCTTTTCAAGGTTAAAAGGACCAATCTTTTTTCATGAAATTTGGTGTAGATAACCTTTATGTGTATAATGAGTAGATCATCTACACCAAGTTTTATTAAAACATTTAATTTGGAAGTCATGAGATGATCATGTAAAACATCAATAGCCGAAATTAAACATATATGTCACATATATATACACAAATATATTTGTATATACATTTTTAGAAATAAAATAGAAGACAAAAAACAAGAAACGTTAGAATAATGTATTGAAGAAGAAAACATAGAGTTGCAAGAACAAGTGTACGGGAGGGGGAAAGTGAATGTGAACGAGATAAATAAAGAGAATAATTTGTGTGAATGAAATGAATAAAGAGATTACTTTGTGGGTGTATGAACTAATGTAAACGTACATTTTTTTGTTCAGTTCTCTCTCTCTCTCTCTCTCATTATTGCTCTTCATTCCATCCAGTTTAACAGAGAAATTAGACGGAAGGGCCAAAGTCAGACTCACTCAAGTGCATAAATGGAGCATTTTAAAGCCTAAGGGCCAAATTGAGACTAGACGAACAATTGTGGGGCATTATCAGCATGAGCGAGCGCGCGCGCGCGAGAGAGAGAGAGAGAGAGAGAGAGAGAGATGAGCAGGATGTACATACATAAGTATTCACACATATAAAAAGATGACTGTAAAGAATGCACAGGTTACTTACTGATTACTCTGTAATCAATTGCAATTGTAGGAATATGGGAAATCTTTTCCCACTCAGGGCGGGAACCCTCTGTGCATCTTTGTGTTAAAAGCGGAGAATAGTATATTTCCAAACGGCTTAAATTGGTGAGGTGTCTCATTGCTTCCACAGAGGGCATATACATCAGCTTCTTGCAATTGTAAATACAAAGAGATTGAAGAGATGAAAGATTGCCCAGCCACTCGGGGAGAGACTCCAGCCCATGAAAGTAGCGTAATTCCAAATACAACAAGGAGGAGAGGTGCTGAAGTTGCTCAGGCAGTGACTTGATCTCCGGCCACCCTTTCAAGTCTACATGCGTTAGGCATTGGATACCATCATTATCTTCTGCTACAACATCACGAGTGGTAGAAGTGGAGGAGGGCCAGGGGAAATAATCAAGCTCTTCTTCTGAGATCCCAAACAATCTCAATTTTTGGAGATACCGAAAATCTGGAAAAGACACCATAGCAGGGCAGTTGCTAATCTCCAATTCCTCGAGAGACGTGCATAGTTGTGAGACACACGTCAACTGTTCACAGCGTGCAATAACAAGTTCACGCAGAGAAGTATGAGTGTGCATTTCTGGAAGCGCCAGTAGTTTAGGGCAACCATTAATCACCAATTTCTCAATAAGTGGAAAAAATTTGGTCAAACTTGGTAACCCAATCAACTTCTCACATTCTAAAATAGAAATGTCCCTTACCGACAGCAGAATGGGTATATCTCTTAGACTGTTGCAGTGATCTAGTCTTAACCTCTCAAGAGCCTCCAAGTTGTCAGATAAACAACTCAGACTGGGGCATCTAGATATATACAGGTCAGAGATAACGGCTTTTAGATTGTATGGTAAATATAAGAACATATCGCAATCTAAAATGCTCAACTGTCTTAGTGATGGGAAATGACAGGGAATAGTTATCAAACTTGAACAATTTTCGATATTCAAATTTTCCAGGCAAGGAAATACACTGGTTGAACCTGATTGCTGCACTGCTTCCAACCATTTTTCTAGCCTTGGCATGTCCTTTAAAGTGAGTTCTCTTAGTGCCGGAAATATCGTAGCTTCAGCTTCCCTACTGCTGCTACTTGCACCACCCCCAACTACATGCTTCCCATAGAATTCTGCCCCAATAATGTTAACATTATCCATCCCAATTATCTTAACAACTTTGAGATACTGAAGGTGCCCGAGCGGAGGGATTCGCTCGCATCCATTGCAATCACGTATATGGATTTTCACCAAATTGCGAAGTATTGAAGATGACCAACTTTCCACCGCCATCCATGATGGAAATTTACCACCTGCAAAGTTTTGAATACTAAAACCTTCCAAATTTGAGGGAGGTTCAAGACCTTCGAAGACATCCTCGTCATTGTACCACCAGTTTTCTCTTATTTCATCACGGTAACTCCAACAAAGGTTTAATGTTCGAAGATGTGACTTCTTAGACAAATTTGCACCTTTTGCTTCTCTAGAGTTTTCCACATCCTCAAGCCCCAAAATGGTCAAGTCGCTCCTAAGATTGTCCAAACTTCCCAACTCCTTAATGTGACATCCCTTATATCGGTTCACTACGAAGAAAGGTAACGTTTGTAGATAAGTCAATTGCCCAATCCCAATAAGCATGCAGTCCAGAGATTCCAAAATCCAATCAATACAAAAATGTCTCAAGTTAATCAAGTTTCCAAAATTTTTCGGAACTCCGAGAACCTTCTTGAGTCTTAACGTCTGCAAATTATAGAGCTTAGTGATGGTATTTGGCAATGTAGATATTGAAGTCTTTGAGACGTCGAGATATCTCAAATGCTTCAGCTCCCCTACCGAATCTGGCAACTTGTTGGTCCAATAATCGTGTAAAACTAGAACACGCAAGCATTTCAAGTTCGCTAACAACTTATCATCAAGACATGCGTCTAGAATTAGCGTCTGCAATCTCGAACAAATTTTCTTTGGAATTGTTGGTATCTCGAATAAGTAAGAAGAGATCAAGGACAGATGCAAAACATCAGAAATATCATTTATTGGCTGACTAGCATGCAAAGTGGAGCAATAATTCTTTGTGGTATCCAGCGCAAGATCATGAACAACATCGTGCATCTTACAGCTTGTGATGGAGTTGTACTCATCCTTCTTTGCATCTTGTAGCAATGAATTCCAAAGCAAAGCATTGAAATAGTCATTGCCCATATCCTCCATCAAATCATTGCTCGTAGGAGGTTGAAGCAACCCTAGGGCCATCCAAATGTGTATTAACTTACCCTTTTCAAGGTTAAGATCTTTGGGGAAAATAGAGCAGAATGCAAAACAATGCTTTAACAACAATGGTAGGTGATCATAACTTAGCTTCAGGGTTGGAAGGACTCCGCCCGTATTATCTTCTATATCCCATAACCGACTGCTCTGGATTGACAACCACTCAGATTCAAGCTTCTTAGAGTACATTAAACCTCCTAAAGCCTTTATGGCTAATGGCAAACCCCCGCACCTTTTAACCATCTTTCGACCTATATCCACCAAATTCTCTCTCTCCATTGCTCCACCCTCTGCAAATGCTCTGTGCTTAAACATAGTCCAGCTATCCTCTTCTGATAGTCTTCCTAATCGATGAGGAAGAGATGTTTGCATGTTTGAAACCACTAGTTCACTGCGTGTCGTTATCATAATTCTGCTTCCACCAGAACCACCTATTTCTAACAAAGCACGTCTCATGGTTTCCCATTTACTTGCATGATGACTCCAAACGTCGTCTAACACAAGTAAATACCTTTTTCCTTTCAAAATTTTCCCAAGCTTTTTTTTAATGATTCCATCAACATTCGACAATTGGGGATTTTCTCCTGTGAGAGATTGTACCATCTCGTTTAAAATCCTTAATTCATCAAAATCTTCAGATACAACGACCCATATTCTTTCATCGAAATGCTCCTTCACCTTGACATGCTTACAAACCAACTGAGCAAGGGTTGTCTTCCCTTGACCCGCCATTCCTACTACGTCGATGACCATCAGATTTTTTCCATTGTCTGGACATAACATCATGTCTACCATCTTTGAAACATCATCATCCCTTCCTACAACTTCCGAATCATCTACATAACGGTGAGTCAGGCGGATTTTACAATGTTCGATGGTGGTATCTGTCGCCCCAATAAGTTGAACAAGTCCGATCCTAGTTCCTTCTTTGTAAATCTCATCGATCGATTCATTGATACTTCTAATCTTGTGAGCCATATTTTGACGAAATAAGGCTCGTAGCTTCTTCTTCTTGGGGGGCTCTACCTTGCACCGAAGGGTTTCATATGTGAACTCATCCAACAAAGCATCAGCATCATAGGCCACAGCATTCAGCTTCTTCAGCCAAATCCCCACAGCTTTTTGATGCGACCTTTTGTTCTCAGCAGCATCGGAGAGTAGAGCTTGAACCATTTCCAAACTTTTCTCAAGCCTTTTGAGCTCATCCTTAAAACCCCAAGCAAGGCTAAGCTCATCAGCTACAAGAGAAAGTACCTTGCTCAGCATTTGTTTCCCAACAACACTAGCGAAAGCTTCAACCATATTCTTAAATTGCGTATTGGAACTCGTAGAAGGAAGAAATCAGTTGATCTGTAAAACAAGAATAAGGTAATTAGACAATGACTATCCAGGAAATAAAATACAGAACAAGTTGAGGTGGTTCTTGCAGTTATTCGATTGTTAGCTTGTCGATTTCCTTTATCAATATTTTGATTATTTGCACTTGTCGTTTTCGACTTGTCAACCCATTCTAACTTCTTTTTTTATATATACATTCGATGATAGATCTGGTGGGTTCTTTGGGGAGGGAAAAAGGGAGGGGATTGAACCCCAGTTGGCCGGGTTATAATATACCACGTTTACCACCAGGGCCAACCCCTATATCTCAATTCTCAACCCATAACTTTATAACACAATTTTCTTTCGATTTTTTATTTCTATAGGATTTAAGAAAGTGGGTTCGCACATCAACATACGGTTCTCTTTTGGTAGTAACATTTTCCCGTTAGTTTTATTTTAAGAGCGTAAATTGCCTTTAAAATCATATGGTTAATTGAATAGGAAAGTAGGATTTTACCCCTTTTTTTGAAATATATTAGAGGCGAAGGCCACCTAGTTTTAGACATTAGGGATACCTCTCTAGGTTGACCATATGACCACGAGTTTCCTTTAATACGGCTAGCCCAAGATAGAAAATCAAACGAAAATGACTATTTCACCCTTTATTTGTTTTTAAAAAGTTTTAGGGGTTGCTTAATTTTAGGATATAAAATTTGAGATTGTGTTTTTTGAATTTTGAATTTAACAAAGAAACTATAATTACTGATTTTATAACTCTATTTAATTAATTTAGTTAATTCAATAGTTGAAACCTAAAATAGATAGTTTAGTATATTTTTCAAATAGATGATTAATTTTCAAATTTATGAATATATAAAAATTTTCAGAATTTTCAAACATTCAGCCAGCTTCATTTTTATGATTACAATTTCATATGAATCTGTGCTTTTACATTCTTATTTTTTCAGTTTTATTAGTATAAATATAACCGTTTTAAAATATATATATATATATCTGTCTATTTTTATTTTTTTGGTTTTACAATCTTCAACTATATAACTATTTTCAAAATATATATTTGTTTACATTTCTTTTTGTTTTTACAATTTTCAACTAGATAACTATTTTAAAAAATTTAAATTTTCAAAATATGTATCTGTTATGCTTTTTTGCTTTTACAGTTTTCAAGTATATAACTATTTTTAAAATTTCAATATATATACATATGTTTACGTGACAGATACGCGAAAAAAAAGTGAATATATGATACGCCCGCATATAAAATTTCATGTGCATTATATTACATATGTATCATATAATCAACTTTTTTTTGTTGATAACCTTGGGTATCTGGGCCTATTGCATAATCAATGTTTTAACAGGCAAGAGGCAGTTTTTTAAGCATTTTGCCAAGACGAGGCAAGGCGTAAGCCTCATTTTTATTTTATTTTTCTTTAATAAAATCACAAAAAATTAATAAATTATATTACTTTTTATTTTCTATAAATTAAATTGCATTATGTACCAAAATTTTAACTAAATGTAATATTTATTTATTTATTTTTGTAATAGCACATTAGCACACATAAATTGCATAATAGTAAGCTATTCGGGACATGAATAGCGTAATAATAAAAAAATATTACACTAAAGCATATTAATAAAAACACACAATATTATTTTAAATAACTATATTTATTTATAGTTGTTTATTTATAATAAGATAATAGTAATAAATAAGACATTAGGAAAGCCTTTACAATAAGAAGACATTAAGAAATGTCAAATATTATAAATATTTCATATGACTAAGGGCACACATATCATTTTAACCTATACAAAAACCTAAATATAAAACATCTCATATCTTCACTTGATTCTATTTAGTAGCCTCCTGCCTCCTCCCTTCTTTGTCTCCCTTATTCTCCTTCCTTCGTTTTTCTTCTTCTTCTTCTCCTTTATTCTTCTTCCATTAAAACCTAGCCTCTTTTTTGAGTTGTTCTTCCACCATGGAACAAACAGTGAAACCCTACAATAGAACGTCTCTCTCTCTCTCTCTCATATGACTAAGGGCACACAAGTCATCTTAACCCATACAAAAACCTAAATATAAAATATCTCATATATTCTCCACTTGATTCTATTTAGCAGCCTCCTGCCTCGTCCCTTCTTTCGTCTCTCTTACTCTCCTTTGTTTTTCTTCTTCTCCTTTATTCTTCTTCCATTAAAACCTAGCCTCTTTTTTGAGTTCTTCCACCATGGAACAAACAGTGGAACCCTACACTAGAACGTCTCTCTCCCCCCTCTCTCTCTCTGAGCAAAAGGCCTCAAATGCCTCGAGGTGTGAGCCTCAAAGCGTGCGCATTACACACGCCTTGAACTGGTGAGGGATAAGCCTAAAAATATAGCACTTTGGAGCATTTTCCTCAAGCCTCACCTCGAGGCATGCTCCTCGAGCGCCTTTAAAACATTACATATCAATAAGAATACATATATATATATATATATTATTAATACAGATGTATCATATTGATCAAACTATGCAAACATTATGAAATATACATATAATCAATAAGAATTCATAGTTAGTATTATAATCAAGCTATGTTTAGCTGTTTTGATATTTTATTACATGCAAATTATATTAAGGTAACTAATAATTCAATCGTGTATATGTATATATTATATATCTATTTCAAAATTCATGATTTAATATTTTAACGTTTAAATAATTACATCGTTTACGTTTTTATAGCTGTTTATATAATTACTATATTTGTTTGGCAAAAAACTGATTATATATACTTTCACTATACATTACATCTGTTTTCAAAAAAGATGCATTTTAATGTGTAATATTATGTTCTACAATAAAACGTAATATAATTTCGATTAACTTATAATTTCATTCATATATATTCCTTTAGGTTTCCATATTTGTTTTGAATTAATTATGCACGTAATTAGTGTAAATGTTGTTAAGGAAACATACAAATACAATCGTCAACGTTTCCATTTATCTGTGAGTCAATTAGTGCCAAAATATGTGTCATTAATAGTAGGTTAGTATTATTTAAGGCAAGAGAAACCCGCTACTAATTACGAAATCCCGCTAGTCCTCAATATGAAAAATAGGGATGTAATACTAATTGCCCTTTAATTGAAACCAGGATACTCCTAAAACTCCGATCATACGAACTTTAAAGGTGTGTTAGATCAGTAATATTTTCTACGGAAAATGGGACTTTTCCACCTAAATTTTTACTTTTGTAGTGTTTGATTTAATAAAATTTCTAGAAAAAATAAGTTTCTGCTTTGAATCACGTGACCCCCAAATTCCTTGAAAAGCTAGAAAATATTTTCTAACGAGAATTCTATAGACCCATGAAATTATTCACCTTAACCCAATTATAAAAAGTTGCTACTCACTTTGCTAAATTTATTTAATTCCTTTTAACTTCTTTTTTCTCTCTTTTATTATTTATTTTTTGGATAACTGCTCCAACAGGGGTGTTGCCTGCATCCACTTTCAAACCATGCTCACTTATGTGAAAAGTAGACAGTCATACCATCTGAGTACAGCTCATAATTCCCATTAACTTACCCAGTTATTTGTAAAAGCCAAACAAATACCTCAAAGCCTTTTAGTAATCTTTTATCTGTTCACACACTAGAAAAAGAAATTTGTTGTTCATTATACTTGTTCAACGCATCTAGACCACAAATCTGTTCTATTCACTGGTTACTTCTATAGTTTATATAGTCTAACATCTGATTCAAGTGAAAATTCATTTAGAGTGCCATTATACTAAAAAACATTCCTGAGAAAGCCATTATACTAATTTAAATGACTAAATTAGTAGTTTAAGTTGTGTTACAAAGACGTTAATATATACATAAAACAGTGACTATAATATTTTCGGACACATCATTTAAAATTTAATTTGATCATTTAATTCAGCTCATGTTTTATAAGATATCATTAGGTTTCTTCTTCTTCTTCTTCTTCTTCTTCTTCTTCTTCTTCTTTTTTTTTGCACAAATGTTAATAGGCCTCTCTTTTGTTGACAAACTGTTGAATGCATTACAAAATGATTATTAAAGCCTTGCTACTTAATAAAAAATAACAATTAAAAATAGGGCACGACTATCACACTCCTAGTTAATCTTCTAGTATTTTAAAATAATTTTACTAACACTTTTTTTTAGATATACTTCTTTTACACTTGTGTATAAATTTTGGCATTTTAAATGACTTATTTAGAACATCAATAGTTGTACTGCCCAGGGCTGGGCACGGTTCAGGAACCAAATTACAATATACTGAACAGATAAGTTCGGTACGGACAAAATAGAAAATGGCCCGGACCGAATTTAAACAGGAACCGAATTTTCAGTAATCAAAATTACGGTTCGGTATATGAGTTGGATTCAATAAAACCGAAATTACCAAAAAAAAAAAGGAAAATTTTTTTTGTTCCCCACGGGTGTCCAGGCCAACTTTCGGACTTTCGGGCACCTCGACTAATCTTCGTTCGCAATGCGTGGCTACGGCTGGCCAAGTATTATTTTGACAACGCTAGGAGACCTTGGGAGCTCCAAGTAGACCCTAAGGTTGTCCCGGTGGCAGCTTTGTACCACTCGGCCAATTTCACACCTCAAACTTTCAGCTCCAATTTCACACAGTTTCAACAAATACAGTTTCAAGCATTCGAAAACCTCAATCAAAAAGCCACAACGCAAAGCAGATATAATCACATCACATGTAAATTAACACAAAGGTTAGGACAAAGAATGTAAACAGACAGATCGAATCGAGGTTTAATCAGTATTCACTGATGTTTTCGATAGGTATATTATATTATATTACATATAATATATATATATATATATGAACTTCGTAAGTATCAAACATTCAACTATTACAATCTTTGAATCTTACATAGATTATATATATATATATATGATATGATGTATCTATATATATTGTATTGTTATATATATGAACAGTGAACTCAAATAAGCTTATACGGACAATCGGACATACCTGTCAGATCAAATGTTAGGGCTTGATGAGAAGAGGGTGTTGTGAGAGTGAGAGGCAGAGCCGGTGGTGGAGGCGTGAGATTAAAGGGGGTGCAGCAAAATTAGGGACAGAGTTTGAGGAGTGGATAAGAGGTGAGAGATCTGAAAGACAGAGTCAACAAAGGGAAATGGGCCTTACTTTTGTTTTGACACTTTGACTTAAACACAAGTGGGACAAGGGGTGTGCACAAACTGAATCAGACCGAATGGACCAACCGGATCGAACCGAAATATAGGAGTTTTTTTGGGTTTTATAAATACAACGGTCCGGTTCGATCCGAAATTTAATGGACCGTTACTGTTCGGTCCGGTCTTTGGTCCAGCCTACAAAAAATTCGGACCGGACCGGACCGATCCGATTATATTTATATATATATAATTTTTTTTTTTAAATATTTACTTATTTTATATATATATTTTATTTTTATTTTGATTTGAATGGGTTCAATTGTTGTGATAAATGGATTTAATATATATAAATATTGCATTGAAAATTGGCTGAATAGGTGTAAAAAAAATAGCCAATAAGCCCAAATAAATTGGACCCATTAAAAAAGCCCAAACCGGTTGGACCGACCGAAACCGGACCGTTTAAACTGGTTCGGTCCGGTCTGGTCTAAGGAGGTAATTCGGTCCGGTCCGGTCCGTAAAATTCTAGGACCGAAGTTAGTGGTCCGGTCCAGTCCAAAGCTAACCGGTCCGGTTAACCGGACCGTGCACACCCCTAAGTGGGACTGTGGGAATTTTCCTTACAATTTACAAATTAAAAAAATAAAATAAAACCGTTTTCAAGTCGATTCGAGTAAACCGAACTAACTCAGAAAAACCATAAACCGAATCCACTCTGCATCGGTTCCCCATTTTTATCGATTTGATCCAATTCATTTTTTCTTTTTAATTAAAGCTTTTTCTATTCGAGTTTTAATTTTTTCGATAAAAAATGCCAATTCTAAATCATAGCCTAAGAAAAAACTAAAGATAGTGAAAGATTTTATCAAAACGAAAAAAATACTATAATTCTTAAGGGATAGTTATGATATTAATTTTGGTGTTTCCCAATATACCCATACACCTGTAAAGATTATTTACAATTTTTACATCAATTAATTTTCAAAATGCATTTATTATTAAAGTTTATATATCAATTAATTATTTTGGAGTATTAACGTGAATCAAATATTTTCCCACAATATATATAGATACATATGAGCGACTAAAATCACAAGACCTAATAATGAGCCAATATCGGCCATTCACCCCAAGAGGAAACCCACATTTCAAACAACAAAGGTCAATGCTCAATCTGAGGGTTGGCCTAACCCTATAGAACGGCTTAGTGATTTATTAGATCCTTGTGAGGAATCAATCTATTTAGCGGAAAATCTCGTGTTCGAATCCCTTTAAGTGCAATTGTTCAAAAAAAAATTCTGAGGGTTGGCCTAGCAAAGAGTCATCCAATGCCGAGATGAGCCTCTTCTCGCACAAGATCTTACTCAAATGGTCGTCACAACAAGTGGTTGGTAGGGAGATATATGCCTTTTTGTACTACCTTGAGCATACCTTCCTAGAGCTGGCATTTTTTTCTCGGAAAATTGAATTGAAAAAATCCAAACCGAACAGGAAATAAACGGAATCAAACCGAACCCGTTTAATTCGGGAACCGAAAATAAACTGGTAAGGTAACAATTTTATAGCTCAAATATTTCAATAAACCGAACTGAACTGAACCAAATTTTATTTTTTTTAAATATGTAATAAATTTATAAAACATTAAGGGGGTGTATTGGATTTAGAATCTATAGGATTTTTATGAACTTTTAAAGTTCATGGGTATTCAATTGAGATTTTAAATAGTCTTTTAAAATCTTGATGTATTCAATTAGGATTTGAAAAAAAAATCCATCTAAATCTTATGGTTTTCAAAAGTCTAATGACTTAGTAGGATTTTAATTATTGGTGGATTTTGGTGAATTGTAAAACTTTTTTTATACATAAAAATCCACCTTGAAATCTTCTCACTTAACCAGAGATTTCAGATGGATTTCTAATTCCTTTAACAACTTTACTCAACATTCTCTCTCTCTCCCCCTTCCCCTCCCCCTCTCTCTCTCAAAATTCAAATTTCTTATTATGTGATGAACGCGTTATTTTTTTCTTCATCCCTATAAAGTCCTTATTCTCTCTTTTACTAATAATGTGGTTATCACACATTAACATAATTTCAAATGGTTAGACTGTTAATAATCGTTTAAATTTTTAAAAATAATTCATGTCAGCTTCATTAAAAAATACTAGTAGGGTGAAAAGTCTAATTTTGTGGGTGCATAAAATCATCCATAGTTGTCTAAGAAAGGTTTTGGGTCAAAGGTATACATTTTCAAACTTTCTAACAGCTAGTTTTGATAACACAATTCAAATTTGTTTTAATAATTTCTCCCAATTTGACCATTGGATCATGCTTACATTTTAGTCAAAAGTGCTAAGAGATGTTGTCTAATTACTGTAAAAATTTCAAAATGATCGAAGTCCGGGAAGGCCTCCATCTTACCGTTAGATCAAAACTGTGCAAAAATTGAGCGAATTTTAAATGTAAAATAAAAATATTTTTTCAATTTAACAATTTAGTTTCAAATACAATTCTAATGATTTGTGAACCTCAAAAATATGTTTCTAAGATACCTATTTTTATTAGAGTTTAAAATATGATCATTTAAAATTAATATGAATTTATTTTGAAACTCGGTCTTTGTAAAATGATATTTTTCAAATAAATTCAATTTCAAGCTTGTTTGAATCAATCTTTAAAAGATGCATGACTACGTTTGAACTATAAGGATTTGATCAATAAAGTAACTTTACATAAATCTTAAGCACTCATTCAATTACTGAATTAACGAGTCTTCGAATGCTTTGATTTATTTCTTCGGATTGATCTTCATTTGAAACTTTTTCTTTGAAACTTTTCATATAGTCTTTTGATCATTTGTGCTTCATGATTTGTATTGAGAGATTTGATCTTCCTTGTCTTGTCCAATGATCGAATAGTGAAAGAGTGATCCTTATCGTGTTTTTCTTGAATTTTTCAAGTAAATGAACTATATACTTATATCAAGAAACATGTTAAATTACACATGATTGATTTATTGTTATTATCAAAATAAGATTAAGACCTTAGGTCAACACTTTTATCATTTATCCTTTAATTTTTTATTATAACTAATTTTTATGCACGTGCATTGCAGGTGATTGTAGTGCTTGACAAATACCATTAAATTTATTAATGAATATGTATATACTAAGAATTGAATAATTAGTATGAAATATAAATAATAATAACATATAAACAAAACATAATATCAAGTGTAAAATTCAATTGATGACTATAAGAAAATCATATAAAATTGTTGCCTTTAATTTTTTGAGTAAATAGGTGGTTATAAAATAATGAGAATGGAAATTAAGAGGACAACAATGAGAATGAAGAGAGTTATGATAATCATAATGATGGTTGAATAGAGCAATACAATTTTTTATAATATATTTCGTTAATTGTCTTTACATTTTTGATAATGTTACTTTAAACTCGTAATTAATTTATTTTATTGTTTGTCTTTTGTCTTTTGATTTTTTTTAATGGACTTATTAAAATCTGCAGAAATACGTGGACTTATTAAAATCTGCAAAAATACATGGACTTATTAAAATCTACATAAATCCAAAAGAATCAATGCATTAAAATATGTCAGATTCTATAATGATTTAAAATAATCCATAAACTTAACAAAATCTACGAATTTTAAAAAGTCAGTTAGAATCTTTTAAAATCTGAATTGAATACACCCTCTTAAAACTTAAAAGTTTAAAACTCACAGCACCAGAGTCTCCCACGGTTAAAAATCACACCCAAGAAGGCAAAACATTTGTTTTGGTTATCACTCTCCTCTCAAAATTGAAAATATCTCACTGATGGTGAACTCTCACTCTCCCTGTCTCTCACACCCTCAAACCGTCCCACCGTCCCCTCTGTAGTCGACTAGCCCTAATTTCGCACCACCCGTCGCTCAGTCACATCTCCACGGCTCCACCAACGATCCACCACCACAACACCTCTTATCATCATGCCCTAACGCCCAATCTCTCACTCACGCGCCACCAGAGCACCATCTCTCACTCACGCAGTTGCACAGCTCCATGGCTCCACCACCGATCTACCACCACGGCACTTCTTCTCATCAAGCCCTAACACCTAATCTACCAGGTATGTCCGTATCTGGTTTGCTGTTATGTTTTTTGCTGCTGGTTTATTGTTATTGCTATTTTTTTGCTACTGAAGTTTTGAAAATTTGGATGAACTAGACTGCTATGTTTAAAACTGGACTGTTGCTTTTTTTTCCTTGTTTTTTTTATTTTACCTAACCAACTTATACACCGAACCGTTATTTCAATCCCCGATTTAAAGTCGGTTTGGGATCAATTTCTATTTTGGTCATACCAAACTTATTGGTTCGGTTCAGTATATATAAACTAGGAGTAACCCGTGTCGATGGCGCTTCAGCGTAACTCGTGTAATTTTGTATACATAATAAACATGCTCTTATCCTCTAAATCCTATAAACCATTAAACATGATTTTACCTCTACACACCAAGGAAAGAGATTAGAAATTTTGCACGTTGTCATTGCATTGCACTGTTTCTTGCAAATTACATGAACCAAGTGAATATTATAATTTTGTTTTCAAACCCAAATCATCCATAAAACAGAAGACTACAGAAACCACTCCGACCTAAGTCAATTTTGTGCTTCATATGCAAGTTTGAAGGAACAATCCTATAAACTTTCTCACGATGCATGTATCGGAGGATATATGTTGGAATTGAATCTACAATTATTTTGAAGACATCACAATTACTTTGAAGACATCAATATGGATACATAAAATTACCAAATTACCCCTAAGTATCAATAATTTAAGTATTTATCCATTAACTATGGATAAGTAATTTAAGTATCTTATAAGCACCCAAGAGTATCGGTATTTGAGACAAATACAATACATATACACCACCTTATTTAAACTTTCCATGCTTCTTAGGTCCCACCACATAAATATCCCATCCTGATTTAAGTGCAATTCTTATCATACTAAAAGAACTCCTTAAATGATGTGAAAATTGGATCTCTCTCCCTTTGTGTGCATATCACGTTTATACCAAGTTTACTATTTGTAGTTTACACAGCAAAACATGTAGAACCAATTCTAAAGGGTTTGTAACTTTTGGTGAGACATGGACAAAAATATCATGAACATGAAGGGCAATCATATTCAATTTTTTTTGCTAAAGGGAATGTGTCAATGTTTAACTCAAGGTAGGCTTAAGCCCTAAAATAAGTTAATTGGTTTTGTAGTTGATAAATTATAACTTTCCATTTATTTAAAAAATTAAAACGTATAAGAGACAGAAGGGATGGAATGGTGATGTACTTCGAGATACTTTAAAAAAGGATATGCAAGGATGAGAGGCAAAATAAAGTCTAGAATTTTAAATCAGTGAGATAATTGCAAATTTGTAATATCAACGACTTAGAAAAACCAATGTATAAAAAAAAATAAAAAAAATCCCCAAAAGCTGGAACAAATGTATAAAAAAAATAATATGCGGACATTAATAACATAATTTTCTTTTTTCCAAAATCCTCCCTTTTTTGATACAACAAAAGCCTTCAGTTTCAAATTAGGTCCTCTAATTTCAACCTAGTAAACTAATTTCAACCTGATAACATAAATTTCAACCTAATAACGTAAATTTCAACCTAATAAACTAATTTCAACTTGAAAAATAAACCCTCCAAATTTTGAGATAAAGAAAGTAAAAAAAAAAAAAAAAAAAAAAACCTCCAAAGCTACATATGAAGAGAGTAAAAACAGAGTTGTGAAAGCCCTCCCTCTCTCTGATACAACAAAAGCCTCCATTTCTAAATTAGGTCTTCTAATTTCAACCTAATAAACTAAATTTCAACTTAAGAAAAAAACAAACCACTAAAGCGAGATGAAAAGAGTAAAAATAGAGTATTTCATCAAGTACCTTGTAGTGGCAAAGGTGGAGCCGGGTGCAAATCGTCTCGATGCATTGCCCTTTCATCATATCGGTAGTGCGACATGTATGTTTTTGTCACACATGTGATGAGTTGCGAAGTTGGTGGTGGATAGGTTTGAATGACTTGTTCATAGAGAGTTCATGGAGAGAGAGAATAGGAAGTAAAAGAAAAGTGTGTTTTTGTTTGGTGTGTAAATGGGGTGTAATGAAGAGAAAATTGATTTTTGTTTGAGTTGTAAGAGAAACCTTTAGTAAAAATGAGCGGCCATGGTTATCCTAAAAATTGGATGGCTAAAAATGACTTGTTGGTTGGGCCGGAGGTTTAGTGTGTTCAAAAACAGCTCTATTTTGTTATTATATATTTGGTTCGGTTCCGGAAACGTGCACAACCCTATACCTTCCTATCCAAGCAAGCCACCTAACATCAAGGACCATGTCCAAGCTCTTTGAACTAGGATAAGGAGTTTTTTTTTTCAACTATGCTGGTTTCGATACTTATTTATGAGAATAGGGTACATTTCATCTTATTTGTGGAAATGGGGTGGAGCTAAAAAACGCCATAATTTCTGGCGATTTTACAATAAAAAACGCCATTAATAATAACGAATTTTCATTTTCCTAACTCCTAAAAAATGCCATAGATGTTGCCGTTTTTAATGTAAAAAATGCCATATGATGTGGCGATTTTTAGCTATAAATTACGTCCAAAAAACGCCATTAGAGGTGGCATTTTTAACCCAAAAAATGCCAATTGTTCTAGCGTTTTTAAGGCTCACCGAAATCACCCAATGGCGCTAGAATCAATGCGAGGTCGCTGGAGTAAAACCCTAAATTTCAAAGATAGTTCATTTTCACAAGTTCATAGCCGCCCCGTAAGATTTCCTCATTTTACACGCTGCTTGTTCATTCCTCATTTTCCTACTGCTTCCTCATCTTAGCTTATTCTTCATAATATAAGAAGGTATGTATATCTATTTATACTATTTTAGTTATAAAATATTGTTATATTTCACATATTATCAACCTATAAGAAGAATAAACGATGTTTAATTATTTATATTGTGAGATCAATTGTATATATGTAGATCTATGTATGCAGAATGTCTATATTTATGGTTATATGTTAAATTTATGAAAAATGTATATCTGATTTTATGATATATATTTATAATATGTAGAATGTTTGTATGTGTGTTCATGCATTTATTATCATATTTTTGAAAATAGAAAAATCGGTTACAATATAATAATTTTTATTTAATTTTAAAAATGCAAATTGTAATAATGCAAATGTTTGTATGTGTATTCATGTAAATTTAAAAAATGCAAATTTTAATAATTTCTAAGTTTTATATTTAAAGTTAATATATTTTAAATTTTAAAAATATGTTAATGAGAGACAAAAGTGGGAGAGAAGGAGTAAATTGGTATAATGTTTTCATCTATATTATAAGGGAAAGAACTATCACATCACCAAATTATCTAATTAATGATCCACATTATTTGCAAAAAAGAAGAAAAAATGTGGACCATTAGATGTGTTTTCAACCCATCAAATCCAGAAAGTTAACTATTTATCTGTCTTATTCCACAAATTTTAATTTCTTATCTTTTTTCTCTATCTATTTATATGAAATTTAAAATACATTGAATTTAAAACAAAATACCATGCAAGAGTTTTTATATTTAAAATTTACCAATAAAATTTTTTATATTTAAAATTGTAGATATAAAGTTACGTATAATTTTCACATTACTCTTAAAACTATTTAATTTTTTTTATAAGTTGTCTTTTTTTCTTTATTTTGTTATTATTAAGTAATGGTCAAAATTTGTTTACAAAGCAAAAAGAAATGTGAACCCTTTAGATGTGTTTTTAAGATATCAAATTACCCAATTACATAATACTTTTTACATAATACCCAATTTAAAATTTGAGATTTAAATTTATAAATTTTCTCACCTTTTTCCCTCACAATTTTTTTATAAATACAAGAACACGCTTTATATCTCCCGAAATATATATATATATATATAATCTATCTTTCTTAAGATTTTTATGGCTAAACACCCATCAAAATACTAGAGATTTTCTGCTCTTTTTTATGTTTACTCTTTTAAAGAATGTAATATTTTGTGGTTTACTTTTATTTTTTTGTATTTTTTAAGAACGCATATATATGGGTTTACGTAACTCATTTGAATAATGTATATATGGGTGCTCATTTTTTATTAGCAGTTATTAACTCATTTAGTTGAAGATCGTAGCTTTATTTTATGATATGTATATCTAGTTGAGGATCCGATAATTATTTGTTTCAGTGGCAGCCTAGGTTAAAAATAATGCATATATTTTTGAATTTTTGCCTTTATGTCTGTTGAATATCCATTTTATAGTCAATAGGAATAGGAATAAAAAAGTTTCCTTGCATGCATATGAGAACTATAACAGTTGATATTCATGTAAAATATTGTAGGGCTTGGCAATTTTAAAGAAATTATTTATAATTAATTGGTGATAAAATTGATTAATTGTGTTGAAGGTGAATAATGCCCAGCAGACAAGTTTTTATGCTTTTATATTGGGGCGGTAATATTATTAACGGGGAGCATGGTTGGAGTTATGATAGGCAGCATAAAAGAGGCATTGTGTTAAAAGAAGGTTCTATTTACTTGGAATTAGTTGGAATGATTTATTCTGCTATGGATGTTGACAGCTCGCCATCTACATTAAAGATTTTATGTAGATGTTCAATGTTTGTAACATCAAATACATGCAGTTACTTCCTTCACGAAATTAACGATGACGAAAGCTTACAGTTTGCAATGGGTACGGTTTTGAATGCTCCCAATGTGAACGTAATCGAGTTGTATATAGAAAAAATTGACCTAAATTATGATGTCCGACAGTTTCACTAAATTCTACAACACTGACAGCGATGAATGCGAATAATCGAACCAGATTGAGCGGTTGCAGAAGATGTACTGCCATTTTACACACAATTTAATGTTAGATATGTGGATCAAGATATAGAGATGAATGAGCAATTGGTGGATGAAAATGATTTGCGGAAGGGGCTGATTTACGAGACTAAAGAGAAATTGAAGATTGTCGTGAAATAGTTTGTAATTAAGAATTTAAATGAATTTATTGTCGATGAATCAAAGGTAGATACATGGGCAATTAGGTGTAAATTGCATAAAAGATGGTGCAAATGGCGGCTTCGAGCTTATAAAAAGAGGAAGAAACACGGGAAATTTGAGATAACCAAGTACGATGGTCCCCACACATGCACATTTGACCGTTTGAAACTAACTCACTAAAATTTAGACTGCAAATTTATTGCCAACAAAGTGAAACACATGGTTGGGGTTGATCCTGGTCTTGAGATTTGTGTTATCGTCGCATTTGTTAAGGATCAATATGGTTACAAGATTTCATATTGGAAGGCATGGAATGCAAAACAGAAGGCTATTGAAAAATTATTTGGCAATTGAAAAGAGTCTTATGCTATTATGCTTAGATATTTGACCGTCGTTAAGTTCAATAACCCACACATAATCCACGAGTGTAAATCCAAGCAGTATGATAGCCATTATCGAATTTTTGACAAGAACTTTTGGGCCTTTAGTGCGTCCATTGAAGGTTTTATGCATTGTCGGCCTGTTATAAGTATAGATGCGACACATCTACGTGGAAAGTACAATGGAAAATTATTCGTTGCAATGGCCATGGATGGGAACGAAGGAATATTCCCGCTTGCGTTTGGATACGGCGATGAGGAATCCCATGACACATGGCATTATTTTCTCACCAGGCTTTGGCATTACATCATAAGAGGACGAGATGGCGTCTGCTTGATATATGATCGCCATAGGGGGCATACTGTCTGTAATCAATTTCGATCCACAATTTCAAGAGCCAGCAACGTACCATCGGTTCTGTATGCGACATGTTCATAGTAACTTCACAAGCAAATGTAAACCATATGAGACTTTAAGGATACTAATGTGGAAGGCTGCTACTGCTTACTACTTGCCAAAATTTAATAAGTACATGGCCATGATAAAAGAGTACAATGAACTGCAGGAGAGCGAAGGAAAAAAACTATAGAGGTGGCTAAACCAAATTCTCCTAGAAAAGTGGACTTCTGTTCATAATGGAGGGCATCGCTATGGGATAACATCGACAAATATTTTGAAAGTTTTTAATAGAGTTTTAATTGGAGCAAGGTCTTTGCCCATTACTATGTCGGTAAAACTCATTTTTCATTGCCTTGTTACGTATTTCTGCCAAAGAGGCAAGCAAGGAAACAATAGGCTTGATAATCTGGAGTTGGAACACACGACATTCATGGCGCTTAAATTATCAGAAAATATGAAGGATATCGCGAAATATATTGTTTTTAGGCATAATAATTCGGAGAGAATAGCCTCCGTCACGTCAGTCAAAGGAAATGTAAAGAATGTAAACATCCTGGAAGGCACATGCAGCTGTGGGAGGTGGACAATTTATAAATATCCCTGTGCACATGTCATGACGGTGTGTGCGGAACTAAGGTTAGATCCGAAGTATTTAATTGATCAATACTTGCTACTTGAGGCGTACGTGGGGACCTATTCTCGTAATTTGCATCTTGCTTTGCCAAATGATTATTGGGAAGGCTGTTTGCAAACCCCTATTGCAGGTGTTCTAATCCCTAATCCAAATTTGTTACGTCAAAAAGGCCGTCCATCTAGGCGTATTTATAACAAGATGGACGTAAGCGACCGTTGAAGGAACAATCATTGTGGGATTTGTGGAGAAGCGGGACATGATATCCGTACTTGTCTCCGAAATAAGAAGAACCAGTTGTTACCACTTTATAATTAGATATGTAGTATTAATTTATTATTTATATAATGCCCAATTTCAAACTTTTAGTTATTAGGATCTTTATGTTAACTTATGATGAAGTTCAATTATTATGTTATTGAGATATTTGTGTTTAACTTATTATGTAACTTGTTTTGGGAAATTATGTTAACTTATTTTGTTGTTGTATTTTAACAGTATAATGATGTTGAATTTATTTGTTAAATATGATGATGTTGAACCAACTGACATAAATGTATTCTCAATAAAGTGTCATTTCATTTACAAAATACTATATTGTTCCAATGCACGCCTATGCACAGCATTATAAAATAAATATGAATTTTATTTATCTCAGTGTTAACAAACAATGGCGTCTTCTAGTTCAAACGATAACAAATCTGAAGATATAGATGGATTCTCAATGCCTGATGAAATTATGATGTGTGATGCTTGGAAACAAGTGACGCATGATGGTAAATGGTGTGAGTGGGATAACCCGCGAACGTGGGAGCAAATGGCAGGAATATTTAATGCAGTACCTAAGAAGGAAAACTCTTTATGGAAAGACAAAGTTGTGACGCCTGATCAACTTTCTCAGCTATGGGCAAAGGTTGAACCGGCGGTGAAAAAATTTAACCGCTTTTACAATGAGAAAGAAAGGCCTACTCATCATCCAAAATTTATGACTGCCGACCCTGCCCGTAGGGGCCACTATCTCGCAAAATTTTGCGGCGATATTGAGAGGGAAATGGTAAGATATTGTTTCAGTAATTATATTTTAGTAAAATTTAACTGATGTTAATTTTTAGATATTTATTACATAATACTTTATCTTGTCTATCCTGTAGACGGATCACACCTATCTCATATACTTGGTGGAAGAAGGTGTAAACTTCCCCTATATAATGTACTGGATGTTGCTTAAGGACTGTCTCAATTAAAATTTGAAACAATATATAATATTCGAGTTTATGTCTTTAAATGTTTTAATTTCTTTCATGTATCAAGTTGTAATCGCTTGATAGCGTACTGTCTCGGCAACGTTAAAAAACTGTTGTATTTCAATTTCATCTACAACTTATCTGCGTAATTTGGTTTTCGTTCCATGTAATGTTTTCTCCGTACATAATTCATTACATTATCTGCGTAATGCATTTTTGTTTGTTGGCAAAACTTGTAATATAGTTAATATACAAGAAAAAATATTTATAAAAATTAACTTAATTTATACAACTAAGCAATATAAATATCCATGTACAAACCAATTAAAAACTAACAATCAACCTACCATGTACCATAACTAGGTTTTTTTTTTCCTCTTCGGCCTTTCAACCCTTTCCACACCTGCATGGGTGTCTACTTCCACGCCCTCACCTCTGCCCTTCCCCTTACCCTTAGGTCTACCTCTCCCTCGAACTATACCAGTAGATACCAGAGGTACATCTACAACCTCTGGGATGACCAACTGTGTCAAACCCTCAGAATGCTCCGTGGATGTAAGTGCAGGTGACTGCGAAGCCATAGGCGGAACATGTTGTGACACGTCAGGTGAAGTAAATTATGAATCTGTGGTCAATATAGTCACATAATGTCGCAGGTCATTATCCTCGAACATGGTTGGGAGGGTTGAAAAGTCTGTCATGCTGGGTTGGGATACACTGGAGTCTGGTGGTGAAGATAGCGTAACTGGATGTGATAAGATGGGGTTCGGTGGAGAAAAAAATGTAGCAGGCGGTGATAAGCTAGAGGGCGGTGGGGAAGACAACATGGTAGAAGTAGTACTAGCAATAGTAGCATCAGTATTAGTAGCATCAGGAGCAGTAGTTGCGGTGGGTAACATGGTGGTGGTAGTAGTAGTAGTAATAGCAGTTGCATGATCAGTAGTAGTATTAGTACTACCAGTAGCAGCAGCATCAGTAGTAGTACTAGTACTACCAGTAGTAGCAGTAGCAGCATCAGTAGTAGTACCAGTACTACCAGTACCAGCAGCAGCAGCAGCAGTAGTAGTAGTAGTAGTAGTAGCATCAGGAGCAGTAGTAGTGATGGGTAATATGGTGTTAGTAGTAGTAATAATAGTAGTAGTATCAATATCAGTAGTAGTACTAGTACTACCAGTACCAGCAGCAGCAGCAATAGTAGTAGCATCAGGAGCAGCAGTAGTGGTGGGTAACATGGTGGTGGTAGTAGTAGTAGTAATAGCGGTAGCAGCATCAGTAGTAATACTAGTACTATCAGCAGGAGTAGTAGTATCAGGAGCAGTAGCATCAGGAACAGCAGTAGCGGCAGTAGTAGTAGTACTCGCATCAGCAGCGGCAGTAGTGGGATGTGATAAAGTAGATGGACCAGCATCCGATGAAGACATGGTATGCTGTGAAGATGGCAAACCCTTAGTTGAACGCCTTTGCCGACAGCGCGGAGGTCGTGGGACCAGCTAGGGTATAGGGTTGGGGGTTTGTAATGGATCAACAGATAGCCGAAACTCCTAATGCACCCTAACAAGAGTAGTATGTGCCAACTCAGATATCTCATCCGATGTGGAATCTCCTGTGATCGCTCACATTGGATGGTTAAGTGCTAATGCATATATCTTAGCAAGCGCATTGCCCTGTACCATGAAAGTATAATATAAATATGTAATTGATAATAAAAAAAATCAAAATTACATATAATTTATGCAAATATAAAATTACCAGTATCTCCAAAGTGACTCCTACTGGCTCAGGATCGAACTCAGGAGGCAGCTCCGGCGCTGCAAGTATAAAACGTCGAGTAACAGTATGAAACCAAACCATATAAGGGTGGTCGTACTGAATCGGGCCTTCCAACACATCCGCGGTAACTACATGATCCTGTCGGCAGTCCCAAAAATCAATAAACTCGCGGTGATGATGCATCCAATCAACGGGATCTCCTCGCCCCCTCCCCCTAAGATCCGTATCGTGCAATCCCTCACTTGCGTCAAAATTGACAGGGATGTTTTGTTGTAAACCAAATTGACGCATCACTCTGTCGGGGAGGTGCCACTCCACTATCTCAAAGCATATAAGTGGTGACCGCGTCTGCCATATAGCCTGCCCAGCAAGACACTAGTGAGGCAAGGTTGCCATAACATGGGTGGTGTAAGGCTGCCAGATCATCTGTAAATTATTAAATACAACTTATGAATATAATCATATGTAAATTATTAAATAAAAGATATGAATATTCAAAATGACATTAAAACAATAATTAAACATAAAGTAAATTAGTAATTTTAAAAAAATTCGGCAGAGTTTCGTTTGTTTCTATAGCAATCCAAAATTTATATATTAACCTGTTTAACAAGTTTATTTCAAGATACCAAACAAGTTCATCTCCCAATCAACATTCAAGAATTTATATGTAATTGTCGCAAATGGAATCATAAAAACAAATACATTGACTAAAAAATGTATCAGCTCGCTCCCACACTAATTAATTGATATTAATAATGAATCAAATTCATTAGAATAACTTGCTCCGCTCGCATACGATCTAACTAGTCCCTGTAATAAGTCAGAACATGTATTGGAGCTCGATCCAATAAAAATCTCGTCCGCCACCTGTATTAAGTAAATATAGGGTGTCAAAGTTAACCATATCATATATTGATAACAACATGTGTATATAGCATCATACCTAGCTCTGTGTGGTGGTCTATCAATATAAACGGCCTCCTCTTCGTCAATAACTATACCGACCTGTTGGGTCGAATGTGCGAGAACCGCTCCCAACACCATAACTATAAAAAAAGACAAAGACCTATTTGTAAACCAAATAAATCTAAAATATAAGATTAAAATTAAGTAATTTAGATTAATGTTTACTTGCAACAATATTAGAGGACCTACAATCTGCTTTGCTCTTATACGACAGCCCCAGCACATCTCCTTATATAACACTGCAAGTGCAGCGGCCCCCCAACTATAATATCCCACCGTATTTAAATCGTGAACCAGTGAAAATAACGAAACCTTCACAAATGATGACGACTTGTCATCCAAAATAAAACCGCCGAGTGACTGAATAATCCATGCCCGTGCATATCGCTCGATAACAACGTCGTTAGCATTGTCAGCAGGTATCTCCCGAAAAGTAGCGGCAATCTAGGATAGCTTCAACTTCGAATTCCTAAGAGCGTGGGCCGGTGGTCGGATGCCCAATACAAGCTCACACACATCGGCCGGAGGGGCATCCAATGGAGGGGCAGTAATAGCAAGGCCATAAATTGGCAAACCAAGCAATACAGTTACATCCTGCAATGTGATACTGCACTCCCCAACTGGAAGATGAAATGTGTGCGTTTCCTGCTGCCATCGCTCAACCATAGCTAAAATCAACGCGTGGTCGTACTGAATGTGACCTACGCGGTACACTCCGTATAAGCCCGCCCGTAATAATATTTATTGCACTCTTGCATGCAGGATAATATGCTATCCATCAGCTCGATTGAACTCGTTATCACTCCTCTGTGGATCCAACAAGCCAGGGTCATTGCCTGCCCATATAGCAGATGACCTATGTTGCTCCTATAAATATAAAACACGACGATCCTCTGGACCAGGATCCATCTACAAAAGGGAAGTTTCATGTACGTTTTCATTATATACGAATTAATAAGCATGCATATTTATGAATTGTACATAACAAACAAACCAATAACATATGTAAAAATTTAAATACATCTATTCATTAAGTAATACAAATGCATAACAATGTATTATTACATTACATATTCGAAGCACAATAACAAAAATTGAAATGATACATATTGAACTTGAAGAAAGGTCTACCACCGTACATACAGCCCAAAATGACACTAATGCGTTCCATGTAAATATACTATTTGACTAATTTAGTTATGGGTGTTGAAAAACCGAATCGGACAGCTAGTAAATCTTTCTCTCTCTTTGTCTCTCTTATACTATTTAAGTTCTTGTTTACGGTGCTAATTACTGATTGAATTATCCAAATTACTTTATGGTGCAAAACTCACAATTTTTATAAAAAAATTAGAGCAAAAAAGATTAGTACTACTTGCATTTTTTCTAAGATTAAAGAGGGTGGGGGGGGGGTGGATAGATGGATACATATTTTAAAAGTATCAAAGAGAATTTGATACTTCCTCCTTTAATACTTCCGCCGTCCTTGGGAAGAGGGATGGAATATATGTATAATGTGGCTTATTATCTGGGTATGACTATATGAGAATTCGAATTAAGATTTGATGCTGCTGCTTTATTCTAAGGTTTTTGCAATCATAATTTGGTTAATTTGTGAAGGATTTTGGTAATTTAATTATGATATGTCCTCTTAAGAAAACAAAAATGAAACAATCTAATGCTCTCTAAATATATATTAATAATATATAATGTATTTATACTTAATTGTATGTATATTGTGATACACATTGACATGTTACTACAAACACCACAGGCGAGTTGCAACATAGACGTAATATTTCTTCAATAGCCAATATATATATATATATACATATCAGACCTAAACAATAACCCCTGATTTTAACATCTTACACTGCTCAGACTCACAACTTATAAGAGATGTAAGAGCTTAATTCTTGACACTTGAAAGACTAGTCACTGATAATTATTTATCTAAATCAAAGGGACTTTTTTTTTAAAATTATTTATTTAGCTAAATCAAATAATTGGCTCACAAAACTAGCTAGGCTTACTCAGCTGATTGAAGTTGTAGTAAATAGCTTGAGGATGGTGGTTCATAACCCACATGCACTCTTTTCATACTAAAGACGTGATCTTTATCCATTATACCACATTTATGAACAAGAAGAAAAGATACCTCAAGTTAAGGGATGTTCAGGGGTTTTTTTTAAATAGGGCTGGTAATTTATATATAACATCTACGTGTAAACTGAGATTATATATATATATATAAATAAATTTATATATAAAATCTACGTGTGAACTAAGATTTTAAACTGAAATGCAAATAATGTGTAAACTAAACTAAACTGTGATTTTAGTTTATAATCTCAGTTTATACCGTATGATACCTGGCTAAAGGGACCAATAAACTCCATTTACTAATCTTTTGTTCGCTTGCATTACAAATATTTTAGTTCTCTCCAGTTGTTATTTCGTATACCCAATTATTATGAGAACATATGGTACCAAATTGCTACTCTCCATTTCATTTGTTTCTCACGTCTACCCTTGAAATTAATGTTAATGACCTAGTTCCAATAGCGAAATAAGCATGGGATTTGCTATATTTTCCCTTTTAAGCTACTGATATTTTTAGCTATTTTGTGATACCCCACGAATCCGACAAACAACACCTCCTTGTATCAAATTCCAAAATCCACAAACTAACACAAACCAACAAAATTCCTACAAACCAACACATACCCCACAAGGTCTCATTATCGACAACCCCATAAAATTCATGCAATTTGAAACATATATAATCATAACTAACTGCTATTTAACAAACCCATTGCAATTTGAAACATATACAATCACAACTAACAGGGAACCCCGATAATTTAAAGCATACAAGCCTATGCAAACAATTTAGGGCTCAAAGTTTTTACCTGGTGGAGTGGACAGAGGTTATACTTGCAAGAACAAAACGAGGTGATGCTGGCAACAACGAACCACCGTGGGAGCTGAAGAAGACGAAGTTCGTGCTTCTTGATTTTTTTTTTAACTTCGAATGATCCAAGTGGGGAAGGGTGCGAAAAGATAAGGAAAAATGCGAGGACTTACAAGGAAGAGGAGGATGCGTAAAGAGAAATGAAGCAGGTGAGGGTGTAAGTTTGAGGAAAGAGATGATTTTCTGGTGAAGCGGTGCCGCCCCTGTAGGAGATGAAGTTTTCGCCGGATTTCTTTTATTTTTTGAAATGTTTGAATGCTATAAAGGGAAAGTAGTCGGTGAACCTTAAAAACGCTAAAACAAATGGCATTTTTTGGGTTAAAAACGCCACCTCTAATGGCATTTTTTGGACTTAATTTACAGCTAAAAATCACCACATCATATGGCGTTTTTTACATTAAAAACGGTATCATCTATGTCCTTTTTTAGGGAGTTAGTAAAATGAAAAATCGCTATTATAAATGGCATTTTTTATTGTAAAATCGCCCAAAATTATGGCGTTTTTTAGCTCCACCCCATTTTCATAAATAAGATGAAAAGTACCATATTCTCCTAAATAAGTTTCGAAACCAGCATAGTTGAAAAAAAAACTCTAGGATAAGGCATTCAGTAATTGAGTGAGTGCTTAGGATTAATGTAAAGTTTCTTAATTGATTATTTAGATAGCTCAAAAATGATCATACATCATTGTTAGATTGATTGAAAACAAGCTTGAATTGAATTTCCTTTGAAAACATCATTCTTACAAAAAACGGTTTTCATATAAATTCATATTAAATTCAAATGATCATATTTTGAGTTTTTCCGAAAATAGGTGTCTTAGGAACATATTTTTGAGATCCTCAAAGCATTAGAATTGATTAGTCGACTAAGGGTCCTCAGTCGACTGATGCCTCAGAATATAGCAGTTGAATTTCTGACTTTTTACCATTTTTGGTACCAAATTTCTAAAACGGCTATATCACTTTTGGGACTATATATTCACCATCTAAGACGTATTTTGACAAGCTTGAACACATATACAAACTCATATTTCATCTCTCTTCATCATTCAAAGATTCAAGCTTTAGTATTAATCATAATAATTCATCTTTGAGTTATATCTAATTGATCAATCTTAATAACTCTAATGTGAGCTTCAATTGTATCTATCAAACACTTGAGATTTGTTATTCATTGGTGTGAATCACCAAACAATCTATATTCAATTGTGAGAGGTAAATCTCGTAGGATAACAAGAATGTAAATTCTTGTTTAGTAATTGTGAGAGGTAAATCTCACAAGTTAACAAGAATGATTTCTTATGTGAGTATTGCGAGTGAATCAATACTTGTAAGAATGTGTGAGAAGAATACACTTGTAGCAGTTTGATTTTCCCTCGAAAAAAAAATCAGTTTTTAGTGAAAATTCTCGGGGGACTATTCGAGCACGAACGTATGGTTTAGGAAACCGAACCACGTGAACAAAACGTCTTGGGATTCAATCGGTTTAATTTTTTTAACTCAAGCTATTATTTATTGCTATATTATTGTTTGTGTTTGAGATTGCTCGGTTGATTTGCTATTTTCTTGATACACTTGCTTAGTTAAATCGTTTTACTTAAACATTTTTAGAAAACTTTCAAATTTCGCATTAAGTTTTATAAACCCTATTTACCTTCCCTCTAGGGTTGATTTCCGACCAACAGGGCGCCTTGGTCCTCTAAGGACACGACAACTGTACAATGCCGAGATGGGCACCCTATTAGATGTGGGTCTGACGCCTGTAAAGTAAAAAGAACATTGGTAAATATATAAGGCTTGGGACACATGTAAAGTAGTAGGGTGTTGCCCAAGCATGGTCCATTATAGTCATTTTACTGTTCACCCTAATAGAAATGTAACTTTAATTCTATGTCTATAAATAGAAGAAGGGAAATTAATTGCAAGGGTCCGAAAATCAAGGTAATTAACTATAAAGAGAGAAACCCTTTGTAACTAACTTTCCAGTTTACATTGCCTTGAGAGCTAATATATATTCTACACACATAAGAAGGATGAATTGCGAGAAGGATATCAAAATCCCTGGGGAACCTACCTTTAATCAAAAAATCTCGACGCATCACATATTTACTTTCCTACTAAATGGCTGGCATAGCTTAAATATTCATTACATGTTTGGATCCTAAATTTTTCATCACCCACAATTGGCGTCGTCTGTGGGAAATGAAGGTTTCATTCCTTACAAGTTTTGACGGCTATTCTTTAGCATTTTATCAACTTCAAACACAACAAACATGATTCAAACTAGAAGAACTTCAGAAGAACCTTAAGTCTCCCATTACCAGCTCCAGGACGGGGACGCGTGCCACCCAACCCAGCACAGGGACTAGATCCTGTCCGACAACACGTCCACCCGCAAAGGACAGTAGATAGTAACTACAATAATAACAGTGCGACAGTGGATAGCTGGAAAAACGAGATTGCCAGGCTGATGCTAGAGAACAAAGCTTTGCAATTGCTACTCGCAAAACACCTGAGGAAATCAAGTGTCATCTCTGAGAAAGATGACACAACGGCCTCATTCACCGATCTATATGTTTTTCTTTAGTTGATTTGGTTTAATTGGATTGCAACTATTAATTTTCATATCAATTAAGTAGTTATGCAGACATGTTAATTAAGTAGTTTAGGTTGTATACATGTTCTCAACTTTAAACTTAGAAAAGGGCTTTTCTTATATTACCCGAGTTTAGGAAAATATTGTTTTGCGACATTGATTTACTCCATTCCATTGTTAGTGAATAGCCCTTTAAAAGTATATGACACATGTTCCTTTCCTCTCTATGTTTATGTAGACGATGTATGAACATATACTTTGTGTTTCTTCTGCCAATACACTATGTATCTCCTATTCGAGTTTTAACTCATTTGACATTTATGAATAAGGAAATTACGTAGGTCTATGTTATTTATTGATACTTTTGAAACACGTTTATCAAAACTCTATTGAATGTTTGGTTGCTTAGTTTATTTAAAAAACTAAGTTGCATGGCAGTTGGCTATATATGCTTTAGACATGGTAATTGAAAAGTTTGATACCTTTATGCCATGCATGATATAGTGGTTAGTTTAGCAATATGCCCATGCATCGCACATATTACTATTTGCTAACAAGTAATTATATGAAGGTGGAAGACTTAACATATATGTATAAACATGTAGTCAGTTTTAATAGAACATGAAATGATATGGATAATCTACAAATAGGAAATAGTAATAAGTGGAGAAGTGGAAATGTTGCGTTGGGAATTGAAAACTTTAAAAAAGTAAAAAGCTATAGATAGATAATCAATTGTAATTGGCAAACAAAAAGCTAGCATTAAAATTGTTAAAAAATTATTATAATGTACATACATTTGTGAGAAATGTTAATTTGCATCCTAAGTGCATATGTTAAGTTGTTAAGCATGCTATAAATAAAAGGAATAATCTCGTGTGAGAATTTGTGCCTTATCTAATATGTATTAAAACTTTAATATTTTTATAGATAGGTTGCTAACATATGCCTTAGGGCACACATTAACATAACCTTATACACACGTGTGTGTGTGAACGTCTGCACGATTGGATTGGGATATATCTATATCCAAATCGTTATACAAAGGCTTAATGAATTCGGTTCAAATTTGGATAGTGGCCCAATATATTGACATGGGCCTATTTAAATGTGTAGATTTGACTATTCACTAGATGTAACACCCTATGTTTTTAATTAATAATTAGCGAGTTTAACTTCGTAATTAGTTTCATCAAAATCGAATTTGAATTAGGCAAGTTTGGATTGTTTTAGTTTAATTTTATTCATTCAGCCCAGGTTGGCACTGGACCGGTATAGCCATTTTGGCAGACCGGTTTGGCAGTGCAAAAGCCTTGGACACTTTGGCGCCGGACTAGTACGTATGGCCATTTTGGCATACCGGTCCGTCAGTCAAAAAAATCCACAGGAACTTTGGCACTGGACCAGTCTCCAAATTCTCCATACCGATCCGATATACGAAAAACTATAACCTCGTGTATATCGATTTCACCGTTTTGACCCAATTTTAAACTCTTTTCTCCTCCATTTCAGTCCATTTTCAAGGGTGAGAGAAAGATGAATACTTCTAGAGAGCGAGAGTGATTCTTAGTGAAATTTCATGGTTTCATAGCTCAAATTCAAGCTTTTCTTACCGAAAACTCAAAATTTTCATTTTCTTCGCCTTCTCAACTCATCTTCGAGCTTGCATGCTTGATGTGGGGGACCATTTAAACTCACTCCATGTCATCCAACCTATGTTCTTTTAGTTTTCCAGGTGGGAACTCCCCTATCTTCTTTGATTCTTCAATATAATCGGTTGGTTGTGTTGAAATACTAAGATTCGGTACCAAATTCTTAATTTCTCTTGCATGTATGTTGTTTAGCTATGGATTATATATTCTGAGCATTTATATTGATGATAAATTGGATATATTTGATGAAATGGAGGTTGATTGTGCTGCATGTCGTTATTTAAGTGATGGATTGGGATTTGGTACCGAAAAGGCTAGAAATGTCACATGCATGTCTAACCCTTGAAATTTTCAAACAAATTTTCGAATTTTCAGAATATAAAACACTTAAAAATCATATTTAAACTAGTGGTTGGACAGGTATGAAGGACTTGATGACAATTCTAGTGAGTCTAGTATTAAAACCTCATGTTTGCTCAATTGGACTATCAAGATTCAGTCATTTTTATAGATACACATTGGTGTAATGCATGGAATAGATTATTGTAATTTGATTCTTAATTTAATGGTGTAAGATGGGTGAGAAATATTGTTTTTAATGCAGAATAATTATCCCCATTAATTATATGGAATGTTTTTATAACAATAATGATAACACACTTGTGCCGTATGAAAAATATTGAGATTATTGGAACCAAATAAGCACCGGTATAGAAATGCTTGAGTTATGTTATTGCACAGACCCATGTGAAGATGGAGTGCTGTAAATCTGATTACCAGTGCACTGACCCATAGACAGATGGGGTGCGTTTGTGGGTAGTATGTTCCGTCTAGTACAAGTATTAGGTCGAGGAGGATGAGGTGGATGGATGTTTATATAGCTATCATGAGAGATACAAATTGATGATTAATAAAATTATATTAATGCTTTATGAATGGTTTTCCTATAAATTGGTATAAATCGGGATTTTGTCAATAATTGGAATTGTGAACTCTCTCATATTATAGTACGATCATGCATTGCACTTTTCCTTTCCTTATAGTTCTCATTAAGTCAGTTGTGACTCATTCCCTCATTTTTCTTTCAGGTACACATCATGTCTCGGGTAGAGGTCGTGGAGCAGGTCCGAGTTCTTTTTAGAGTCTTCTCTGATGCCTCTATGAAATTAGTTGTTGTATTATCCTAATTTGTAGTAGTTGTAATATCTATCAAGTTTGCGTACTTAAAACTTTCTATGGATGTACTAGTTTGAATTTCTTTGAACTTGGATTGTATTTGGATTCTAGTTTTGTTAAATTAAGATGTTTGGTTTATTATTCAGGGTGTTATTCC
Source organism: Lonicera japonica (assembly GCA_021464415.1). Lineage (NCBI taxonomy): Eukaryota > Viridiplantae > Streptophyta > Magnoliopsida > Dipsacales > Caprifoliaceae > Lonicera > Lonicera japonica. Next base: position 57,280,786 of record CM038463.1, on the reverse strand, counting down.
TTGAGATACAAATATTTCATGCCGAAATTTTATCGTATTCCTTGGTCTTGTATTAATTTGCAGTTAATTCAATTGTTTACCTGCTGTTAATTAGATACAGTATCCGTTAACATCTGCTTAACTAGGCGGGTTGTTACACAGGTCGCTAACTTTTTTATTGTAATATTATAGGAACTTTCTTGTATTAATGTTGCTAACTTCAATGAGAGAGGACAATGAGCCATTGATTTGATAAATCACTGATATCATGTTTCTTTCTCTTATCTATATAATAAGAGGTAATGATTTTTAAATTTAAAAATATATAAGGAGACAAAAATTTGCATAAGAGATTTAAAATATTTTTTTAATAAATGGTAATACATTTTGGCACATGTTTCAACCTAATAATATAATTAAAAGCTAATAAAATTTGAATCCCAAAAATAGAAGAGGATATAAAATTATATATTTTGAAATTTAAAATATTTTTTAAATACTTGTTAATGGGTTTAATGTTGAGTTGCCACCTAATATATATATATATATATATGCATTTGCCAATCATGGTGCGAACTAGATTTTTCCTGTTTAGACGTTTTATCCTTGTTTCTGCTTTAGCCGTTTACGGCGGGCTCTTTAATTTGTGTGGCTGTTTACGTTTTTTATCCCCGCCATGACATAAATTTTTATTTTTTATTTTTTTTAAAAAAAAGTAAACTAGGATTTTTTTTTGAAAGAATAACTGTGCTAAATTATATTGTGATATTTATACAAGTGGAAGTGAGTTCTTTAGTCGTAATTTATGAACATGGCTCCTTTCCAAGGCATTCTTGCTTTAGTTGGATAATTGATAGTTGACACATGGCAACTGATATTTTGAAGGGCTCACATTTATTATATGGATTAACCCTAATGTAATCCCCGAATTAGGTATTTATAGGGCAGCAAGAAAGGGGGGAGACTAACACCTAATAGATTAATTAGGGATTAGTCGGTAATTAATTAGATAAAATGATTAGTTTTTAATACAAAAAGGAATGAAAGACTCCATTACTCTTCTTGAATTAGTGAAGACTATGTTTTGCCCCGCTTTTACTAAAATAACTTAATTAATTAAGTAAATATTAATAAAAAGAAGAGGCAATGGGTTAAAAAGGCTTCTTTCATAATTATATTCAAAGGAACGACATGTTACATTTTCATTCCAAAATAAGGACGTTATTTTTTTTACCTAAAATACCCTTCATCCATTTCTTTTATTTTTTCTTAAAAATAAATTAGTCACACAGTAATTTGAATCATCTAAATATTTTCTCTTTTTGTTGATCTCATCTATGCTCTGGTTTTGCTTCTCCTGGCCTTGTGAATTTGTATCCATGAATCTAAAATTGGTTCACATTGAATATGTTAGGACATTGTGGTACGAGGCATCTAATTCCAACTGGAATAGAAATTATAAAAATGTGAATTTTGTATGCACCGGAGGTAAAATGATAGATAAATTATTGAAAGATTTTATTATAATAAAAATATTACAACTTCTTATCTTTAAAATAAGGAGCGGGCAATTAACAATACCATCTCTCTTATATTAAGAGTAAACGTTCTCTCTAACAAAGGAAAGATTGTAGTATTTAGGAGAAATTTTACAAATTTTTCTCTCACTGTCACTCAAAGTGGGATGCTTAAAAGACATATACCCAATACATATGTATATTGGTCATATGGTATTGAAATAATGGCAATAGTTTCCACCCAAAAAAAAAATGGCAATAATAAAAAATAGTTGACTGCCATCTTTGACTCCTTCAAAGCCTTCATCTTTGACGTGTTCAAATACTTAATATTGAAACAAGTGCTTTCTTAATTTGATAGGTAACTTAATTAGAAACAAAGTCTTAATTTTCTTCTTTGATCCAAAAAGGTGGCTTTACAGACAATAGAATCAAGAGAGAAGGGTTGAGAACCAGACATAAAGGTTACTTTTAGAATAAAATTTGTTATTTGCCTGCAAACGGACAACGGCCTTATAGTCTATTGGCAACATCCTCTCTAGCCTCACAGGGAGATCTTGGGTTCAACCTACATGAATATAGTTATTGAACTATTTGTTAGTTTACTCTCACTGTGGTGGTTATGGATTCATAGTTGTACGAATAGCTAAAGACGCATGCTTCCCGAATAGCTAAGCTTCCGCTTGCAAAATGGAAGTAGAGAAATCAATTAATCTACCGGAACCATCCCTGACAATGCATCCTATAGCAGAACGAAGCCAATGGAGAAACCACCCCTACTATTAACAAGAGAAGCAGGTGCCGAATGACGAGAACGAGCTTCTTTAAATTCAACTACCAGCCTCATTGGTTTGTCGACAACTTTAAAAGCATTAGGAGAAGAACCATTGAAGATAAACTCATTTTTAGCGATTCAAATGAACCAACCACAGCAGCATGATATTGAATAGCTACTGAAAGCGAACTCCAGTGGAAATCCCAAAACCAAACCAGTGCCGCCATAGAGTCAAAAAAATCAAAGAAAGAATGCATTTGATCCAAGCATCTCAGGTCCAAGGCAGCCAAAATAGATGTGCTCAATCAATTTTTTCTCGTTCTTGCAATTAGAACAAGGGGAAGCAGCACACTTGCTGACAAAATGATTTTCATTAGAGGCAATTTCACATTTCTAAAAACCATCCACCAAAAATGACGAATCTTGTGGGGAACTTCTGAATATCAAACGCATTTCCACATCCACTTATGAACAATGATGGATGAAGAAGGATAATAGTTCAATGAGTTCTTAGTTTTTGTAGCTTTGAAGCGTGTGGACTCTACCAAATATTCACCTGTAGAGGCAAAGCACCACACTAATTAATCAACACCGCCCAATAAGCTAAATTTCTCTGACGAAATAGTGTTAACTTCTTTGAGGTTGAACAACGAAGACAACTTCTAATGATTCCATAAACCCCTGCCGATATTGATTAGAGAATTAACTTTTGACAGTTGCACATTTTTGGCTTTTTAAACGAAACACGAAATCCCAAATATCAACAGAATCATCATTATTGATACACCAAATCAAACCTCTCCATCATAAATCCCTACCCTCGAGCAAACTGTTCCATACCCACAAAGGTTTACTTCCCTTCTTGGCCGATAAAAATGACCTATTCAGGAAGTACCTAGCTTTAAAAATCACAGCACACAGTACAACAAAGATGGGTTTTAATGTTTTATACAAATCTCCACCCCTGTTTAGCAACCAACAAGCACCCAGTTAAACGCTTTGAAATCTCTAAACCCAATTCCCACTTTCAATTTGGGCTCAGAAACCACATTAAAGCTTTTCCAAGCAATTTTCAACGATTCCAAGCAATTTTCGATGACAAGACATAGCGAAAGACAGGACAACTTGGACAACTTTTTTCAAGAGCACCTCTATACCCATTTGAGAAAGAGTATTGAGCTTATTAGCCACTCTATCATAGATGAAATCTAGAGCGTCTTTTTTTGACTTTCCCCATTCAATTGGAGGAACAAACATCTTTTTAGCTTACAAATCAATGAATTTGAGGAAGTAAAAAGGGCGAGGGGGTGGAATTTTCCCTTTGGAATTTTAACAGACAACATGGCATAGCACAGACAAAAGATTAAAATTAGCAACTGAACAAAAACACTCCTTAATATTTAATCTTGTCTAAATCAAAGCAACACTTGTAAATAACGACAATAAGGTTTCAAAATAATTCATCCACTCATCAATCAGTCATACATAAACTGAATTCAACGGTAGGAAGAGTGCGAATTAAAAGCACATATTATGATAATCTAGGCCTTACCCAAACTGACCCCCAATTTGACCGATGAAGAAGGCTAGCTAGGGAATCGGTCGACACAGAACAACTGTATTTCCCTCTATAATAAGTAAAACCATACACCACTAGTCGCCTATCCTTCATATAAAATACGATTAACCTCATCTTCGTACTGAAATAAATACAATTAGCAGTGCAATCAACCCCATTGGCCGGAAACACAGAAATTGAATAATTATCGCCCAAGAATAATGCTCGGTCTCCCAAATCATCCAATTCCCTCCATCTTCTAGTCTCCATATTGAAGATATAAACTTCAAAGGCTTCCTTCTTATCACTAAATTTCTCCCTCACCAATGCCATAAGTAAATCTCCTGCAGATTCGATCAAATAAACCCTCCCTACATTATTGAAATTTATGAGCTTGGGTGGAGGAGCAAAATTAGCAACCATAGGATACAATACATTATCGGTCTCACACATCACAAGAGTCCCGTTGGCGCGAACCCCAAAGATCTTATCCTTGTAGCAGGCCACATCAGCAAAGCCACCATTTTCGTTATCTTGTAGAGTAATCCATTCACAGAAACCTGGCCTAGCAAAGGCTAACCTGTATTGATCTCTATAATCGTAAATTACCATGATGGTGATGTTATTTCCGTTGTCATTTTTATCAGAACCATTAACGAATACTAGGGATCTTGTTATAGATTTCGAAAGGCAGGGAAGAGTGATTTGAAATCCGGTTAAGGGGTTGACGAGTGCTGTGGTATAATCATGAGCCAGAGTGAAGATCCAACCGAAAGAAGATCCCCAACAGCGCTTTGCGTTATCTATGAGTGACTCTTTGATAGTGTATCTCTTCTTCCTCTTCTTTCTGGTAGGAATGAACAAGTAGTTGGCGTGTACGTGGGAAAAATGGGGTTCGCGAAGAAGGAGCCATGGAACACAGCTGTTTGACCAGTTTTGTTCTTTAGAGAGAGCCGATCGCCAAGAGGTACACACAGATGAAAATGCAACAAAATCCTCGAAAGCACCTAATCGATTTGTGATGGAAAGGAGCAGATCGGATGGTAATTGAGACCAATCCTTTGTTTTGGCATTCTCCATTGCCAACTCCTTTTCTTTCCTTCCTTAATTCCTTTGAATTGATGATAATCCGCTCGCTCACTCCCACAGTCAAACAAAGATTTCTTGATATCAAAACCTTGTCAAATCTGATGGACAGAAACTCCATCTCAATTGGTGGGCCATGTCATCCCACCTCAGAAGCCAATCAATTATCACAGTACTTCTACAATTCCGCATTTACATATATATATATATATATATATAAGATAGGTATAGTAATGTGTGAATTATGCATTGGTTATAATACTTTGTGGTAAGTTTCTTTTAACTAATACACGGTAGGCATAAAGTTATTGATCAATCTATTGCAGTTTGGTTTCAATTAAAATGTATTTGATTGACTTTATTTTATATGAAAAATATAGTTTTTTTATTCAAGTTGTCACTTTTATCATGTTTGATTGCTATAATTTTTCAGGCAATCAAACTCTGTCCTTTTTTCACTATTCACCTTATTTTTCATCTAAAACTTGAAAAGATTTTCTTTGGGTGTTTTTTTTTTTTGGGGTGGGGGAGGGCTTGTTTGTATTTTCTGTGCTACTTGCACACTTTTCGAGACAAACTTTTACTTATTTTTTACATTAAAAATACCATAACTTAAAATTCAAAATTTAATATTTAAAATTTACTAATCAAGATCAATTGAATAAAATCAATTATGACTATAAAATCATGTAAAAAAAATACCAATAATTTTTTTTACAATAAAAAATGCCATAATACAACAAATATTTTCTATGTAGAAAATTAAGACAATCAAACACATTTAATTGACATTTTTATGCAACTCAATTCTAGTCAATTCAATTACGTAGAACTTATTTTATTTACATGTAAATTCTATGTTTGCAATCAAACGAACCATTAGAATATCTCCCAGAGACACTTTCCAAGCAATTAATATACAATTTTTTTATGGAGGCACCTCGTCAAATTTTTATTTTTTATTTTTTTATTATTATTATTATTATAATATATTTTGTTTCAAGAGGCCCTTCAAAACCTACTATATAATTGAAGAGCAACTTTTTGTGAAGAATAGAATTGGCTTTTCCATTTGTTCACAAGCATCTACATCTTCTCTCTTCCAACTTTTGAAATTAAAATAGTATAATATAAAATTTTGAAGAGTATTTTAGAACCACATTTATATACATAGCAAAAAGTCTTCTACGACATTTTTATACATAGCAAAAAGTCTTCTACAAATTGCCACATAAATCCACATAGTACAGTTTTAAACAGGAGCCTTTGAAAGGTTTCTTGGAAATGCTCTAAGCAAGTTGGAAAATCATATAGGTAATTTAAGGCATCTCCCGAGTCATTTTTTTCTTTTATAAATTCATTTTCTTTCCTGTGTTAAAAATGCATCTTGATATTATTTTTATATTACTTTCCAATTTTAGTTTGCACTCGTTTAATTAATTTGATTGGCCAAAGTGTTGTGGGATCAATTTTATTATTGCGATGTATAATAGATTTATTATTCAATGAAATAGTGATAGAAAATTTTCACGTGACTCACTTTATCATTAAAGAGAGTTTTTACTATTTTATATTTATATTATAGAAATTTGTATTGGTGAAAATAACTATGGGGGATGGCCTAATGAGATGTTCTCCCTTTATATCAGCAAAAAAGAATCTTATTTCAGGAAAGAAATGAAAAGGTAGGAATATGTCTTACCACATGCATCACTCTAGTCATTTTTTATTTTTATGAAAACTAATTGTTTTTGCTGTCATTTTTTGACTTATCAGTCATACAAAGCCTATGTGTTTCCAATTGGCTATGACTATATTCAATGAAGAAAGAGATAATAAGTGCATTTCCCATGCAATGATCAATTGATGATTACAAGTATAGACACCTACATCACCATCCATGTTTCTGATTATATGGGTTGGGAGGGGGGGGGGGGGTCGTTGGTCTAGAGAGAGACACGTCCATAATCTTCATCAAATGCACCACCGACTGCTATAATAATATACGGGCTTCAGCATTTACCCGACTGCAGCTAGCTCAACATAAGACGAAATGAAAAAATAAAGTTTTCTTAACAAGAGAACCTGGATAAACTATTAGAAAGTACTTAATGATTGTAGCCTCGTAGAGTTTTAAAAAGAACACGAACCAGAACCCGAGCCCAAAAAAAGAAAAGAAAACTCCGAGCGAGCGTTGTCACCATTAAATACCGTAGAGTAAAATAAGAGAAACACAAGTTTTAGTTTTTACCTTGTGCCTCCAAGAATGACAACATATAAACATGAACGTGATTTTAACATATATAGTAATTGCATCAATCTTTCATCAAGCACGTTAATAAAATCTCATCAACTGGAGCAAAGCTCATTGGTAATGTGAATTTTAGGATTCAACAGGGCTATTTTGATGCAATTTAATGTTTTGACATTTCGATGAATCCTAGTCGTGGAATTAAAAAGAATAAGGAGGGGTAGACGCTGAAAAAGAGAGAAAGAAACACATGCCATCATCCATGACTCACGTACTTGAAGTAAAAGAAATGAAAGAAGTATTAATTAGACATAGTGAAGATTGACAAATTACTGAATATTGAACTTGATACTTGCCTATCTACTAAATTCAGCATAACAAGATCCACATAAAAGAAATTAGAACACAATATTTGCCAGGGGTCCCTTTGCTTGCAAAGTTGAGTGACTTAAAAAAACAAATAATTTTCATGAGAAGTTGGAGAATGATGATGGAGTGATTTAGTGAGATGTTCCCCCATCTTTCCCATGTTTTCTTGGAAAATTCTTTTAACCCACTGCTCAATAAATTGGATTCCATGGAAAACCAAGAACATAGATACATCTCACCAAGTCACTTCACTCATTTTCCAACTTCCCATAAGAACTAATTCTTCTTTCAATCAATTTTCAACCTAGCAATCAAAAATGCATCGTAAATTAAGAAATAAATGACATCAGTTCTTATATACAAGGGCAAGAGTAAAAGTTGAAAACAAGTAACATAAATATGAATTGTAGAAATTAATCATAAAAAAAATAAACCTTCACAATACATAAATTGTAAATTAAGAAGATACATATGAAGCATTAAAATGTTAGACTCATGCCGCAATCTAACCCGACTAAGAGTCCACACTCTTCTAATTTACCCACTCATCATTGGTTCAGTTTTCGGCATATGAACTTAAAGAAACACAATTGATCCTACCCACGTAGTAGACGATATAATTCAATAGGGCTACTCTCAACTAAATTAGAGTTTTGACAGTTTGATTCATCCTAGGTTGATGTCAAGGATTTAAAAAGAGGAAATGTAAGTAAAAAAATGACTCCCTCTATCTCAAATTGGTAGTCCCGCTTCCTCTTTCGATACGTCTCAAATTGATTGTCCAATTTCCTTTTTGGGACATAATTAATGTACCAAATCGCATAATAGAAAGAATTTGTATTCTCAACTATTGACTAGGTTGAAAAAGTTTTCTTAAAAAATAACAAAGTCAAATTGAACTACCAATTTTGAAACAGAGGGAGTATCAAAAAGAAACAGATGGCCTCATCCATGGACTCCTCCTTTGAAGTCAAATACACAACTTAAAAATGAAGGAAAGGAATATAAATTAGACAAATAAGTAACATAATAACATCAACTCCAATTCAAGCAACAGTATCATCAAAACCTGTTGGTATTAACATACTTCCTATTCCCTAGTTAAACTTTAACATTATAATAACAAACTCAAATTGCTCAAACACATATATGCATACGACTTACAAGCGTTAAGCGAGTATTTTCAGCAGTTAGAGGTATAAATTCTGCTGTACAAAGTTTTAAAGCCTTAACTAATATTTCTTGAAGAATTAGGTACGGAAGAGAAAAGTTATACTTCCTCTTAAGATTCCCACTTAGACTTTTGTACTTTTAACAAAAGCGCCAACTTCAACATAATAAATGGCCAGGAATACAACTTATTTACCACAGCGAGAATGTGAGAATTGATACATTGATTATGGCCCAAACAGGAACTGAGACTCTTAAGTTGAGACGCACCGAAAAGGAAATTGTGACTACTAATTTGAGACGCAAAAGTACAAAAAGAGAACCAAGGGAATGAAATATATAACCGCACAGGCCATCACTAACATCATCTAAATACTCAAGCGCCAAGTAATGTCAAAAATATAAACACAAATAAGTGGAGTCATTCAGAACCCACTGGCTCCAGAAGGAGAGGTGACTCCAGACACGCTGCCGCAGCAGCTCTGCATTTATGGAATTCTGAATACGCATAAAAATGAAATCTGAACATCAAAAGGTTGACACGTAAGTCTTGTAATGATACCAAATATTTAGTAGTAAATACATGCATTAGTGTACATCAGTGAGGAAATGATACCAAATATTTTAGTAATTACATGAGTTAATTTACATCAGCAAGGAAATGATACAAAATATGTAGGAAGTACATCCATTAGTCTACATTAGAAAGGAAACAATACCTTATCTACTAGTAACCAAAAAAGCCCATTAAAATCAACTAAGTTATCCAAAATTCAACTCTCCTCTCTAGACGAATGAGATCCAAAGTCGCCCAACCACCTCCCCTAGATTTCAGTTTTTTCTCCTTCGAAGAGTAAAGCGAAGCTCTCCTTGTAAGAATCCGCAAAAAAGTTATTCTTAATCCCATTGGTGATAAGGTTCACGCTTTCTCCGGTCTGCACATTATAATCTACAAGCTCTTCATTTCTTGTAGTCAATAACACTTCACCATTCCTCCGGACACCAAGCATTATCCCCAAACCAACCTCTGTATCAATATTATATCGCTTTGTCCAGGACTCGACCACACCGTACTCTTTCATCACCCAAACTGAACGCATGTTAAGGGATTTGTCATATTCTACAACAGCTAATGAATCTTGTATCACAACCACCTCCATGTACCAAGCGGATTCGCCCACTAAACATCTGGGCAACATAATCTCACGAAAGACCTCATTACACATATCAAACGACAAAATCAAACTGCGGGTGCATCTATAGTTCGGAGGATACGCAACCCAATGTGCAGCCCCATTAACATAAGCCTGCCGGCCGTAGTACCCAGATATATTAAATAGAGGAGTTGGAGAACTGATGCCCCTCCCTATCCCCGTGTAAACAGTAAAAACCCCATTAACATAGGCCTGGCGCCTGTAAACAGTATAAAACCCATTAACAGAAGCCTGGCGCCCGTAGTAGCCGGCAATAATAAATTGAGGAGCAGGAGCACTGATGCTCCTCCATGCCCCAGTTTTAACAGTATAAACCTCAACTAATGGGGGCACTATAACCATATCACCGCGTTTCCTATACGAAAGTCTGACAATCTTGTAATCATCAGCCTCACAATCAAACCCAAATCCAAGAACAAACATATAGGATCCCAAGTTCTTTAGTACACCCTGGGGCAGGGGAAGGGTCAATTTTCTCCTGATTGCAGGGTTCCATAGAATAATAGTATTTGTGTAGCCACGTACATCATCCGAGAGGCAAATCAGACCATTACAAGAACCCACAATTTCATAATAGCGTTTGTTATTAAAGGGGAAATCGATTTCGACAGTATAATCAAGGTCGAACGATCGGTCATCGAAATGTACCGAATAGACGTCTTTGCTGAGAGGAGATATAGTGCAGTGCCTGATGAGTTTGCGAGTGTTGGTGATGCAGTTGGGAACACTGAGGTTGCGTGTGTGAATATGGATGAAATTAGGGCTTGTAATAAGGGAACACCAAGATTTACAAACGCACCTGAAGCGGAGCAGGGACTTTGGAGGTAACCATGAGAGGATTTGAAGGACTAACTCTTGGGGAATGTAATCTGACATTGTGATCCTGAGAAAATTAAACCACCCTCCTCTGGGTTATTTAACAGCTGCAAATTTTGATCAATGAACAAAACCCTAAACACAAGAAACTGAAATAGATGAAAGTGAAACAGGAGGATAGACAGCAGTTAGATATTTGGGCAGTGAAGACTGAAGAGAGTGAAGGAGGTGGGTATTTTTGAAGTACGCTGGTGCCTTGACACCTGGTTCAATAACACGGCCAGGTGTCATTCTTAAGTTAGGAATATGACATTAACTAATACTTTTATATTTTTACAACTTTTTTTTTTTAAAGAAAATACCCCACCCCCATTTTCAAAAGCAGGACTCCTCTCTTTCCCCTCCCAAATTAAAACCGTCCGTAAATTACCCCCCACACCCCCACCTCACCTAATTTTGCAGAAACATCTCTGTCTCCCCCAAATTAGATCCCATTTCCCCAAAATTGAACCCTAATCTCTTTTATTCTATTGCTGTCTATCACGTGCTATTGTTTTTTCATCACATATATTTATACATTACATGAAATAAATAGATATACTTTAACTATATTCTCTTTAACGAGTTTTGATTTGAAATATTTGGTAAAAACTGGAGGGTAGTTATATCCGTAAAAAACTCACTACATCCTTGAAAGAGCTAATTGATAAACATGTGAGGACTTTAAAAAGAAAGGGAATTTTAAGATACAAATCATACTTCAATAATATTAGAAGAAATAAATTAAATTATTATAGAAAATAAAGAAGAAAAAAATATATGAAAAAAAATATCAACTTTTAGAAATATCAACATTGTTGTCTTCTGCAGTATGACTCTTAATTTGAGTATACATTTTTTTAATACATAGAATTGATAGAACCAAGTGATTCAAAGAAGGGAAAGAGGCGATGCTTTATTATTTTTGAATAAACATAGCAAATGGAAGAAAAACTAGTCAATGCATTTTTCAAACATCAAAATGGGCAAGCTAACCACTAGTCCTGCAAGTCTTAAAGCAAGAAAGAAATAGGTTTATTCTTTCTTTACTTGAATCAAAATTCCAATCCCAACTCAACCAAAGATTGAGATTTTGCTCGAAAAATCCCAAAATCTAGATTTGATTATTGTATCTTAAGGGGGGGAATCTTTTTTGATTGGATGTGTTCATTCATTTACAAGAAAATTTAATTTATCATTGAAAATGAATATAATTATATTATTATTCCAGTGACATTCTTAATCTTTAGTAATTATAAGTAATAAATGGATACACCCGCCCACATTAATTTTGGAAGAAAAGCATCACATTCTTGATCTTTACTAATTCCATTCTTATACATGTAAGTTTTTTGAATGCATCCTAAATTGGATGGAACAAATAAAAACTAAAAATCTTTGATAAAAAAAATAAAATTGGTGCGCCGTGCTAGATGACATGGGTATACCCCAATATTTAAAAAAAATTGTGAAACACATGAGGACCTTTAAAAAGAAAAATAATTTTAAAATAAAAATCATACTTTAATAATATTAGAAAAAATAAATTAAATTGTAGAAAATAAAGAAGAAAAGAAGAGATATGGAAAAAAAATCAACTTTATAAGAAAAGCCCGGATAAAATAATTAAAATTGTCAGATGTAAAAGTGTGAGAACAAATCACATTTTTACACATTTAAGTGTAAAAACGTGATTTGTTCTCATACTTTTACAATTGATAAAAAAAAAAAATTATTGTTACTTTGGCTAACATTTTTAAGGTTAAAAATGTTACTCATTCTCGCGTTTTTTATGCTAACCCTATTTACCAAAATAAGTTGAAAAGTATCATATCTATTAAAATAAATAATTCAGGTCTAGTTAAAAAAAAATGTCCGCCTTTTCAAATAATAATTCAGGTCTAGTTAAAGGTTTCTTTTTTTTAAATAAAAAATAAAAAATTTGTCTTAGTGAAACAAATGACCTTTATAAAATTAAAAAAAATATATATTTTTCATGTAACGTGAGCTTTCGTTTGAAATATGTAATGGCTTGGTAGAAAAGCATTACGAAAAAGAGATACAATAAAATCTAAAATTTGCAAATTTAAAGTTGTCATTACATGCATAATGAATTCCCAAACCTTTATGAACTTGGATATAAAATTAGTTAAGTAGAATTTATTTGAAATAATATGAATAACACAACCATTATTTTTTTAGCATTCGACAAAATAAATTTAACCAAAAATACAAATAATAATATTTAGTCATGATGAAACATAGGAAGATAATAGAAATTATAATATTCAACTTAAGATGTTAATTTTTAGTATGCCTAATATTGGTTATTTTAAGAAACACTATATAGACATACCATGTAGTTGGGAAAAAAAAAACATGTAGTTCAAAAATAAAATACAAATAAACTTAAACAAATCCAAATCAATCTAGCGGTTTACAATAATGTAACATATGTAAGTATTCTAGCAAATTTACGGCTTCCCCTCAATTTTGCCAGATTTCTTCTTCAAGCCTACATCCTCTTGACATAATTCTTCAAAGGCACTCTCGAATCTCTCAAAATTCAATTTGTAAATTTGCATATTCTCAAAGTTGTCCTTCTCTATGAGAAAGTTGTGATAGAACTTCAAAAGGTTGATTGCAGATCAAATGGCAACATTTTCAGCTCACGTAATTGATGTAGAGAAGCCCCAATACGTAACAGAATCTCCATCTCTGGGAAATGGTTTGATCTGGACATACGATTTGGAAAATTCATCTTCGAAGACACATCCATAAATTGCTAGCAGTAAGTTTAACTTTTGAAGTATTTCATTGAGGAATGTCTTGTAATCAATTCTAATAACAGATGAAGAAACCATATATTCTAAAAAAAATCATTCAATATTTTTAGTTATTTCCGAAACAAAAAACTGAAATAACACTTAAAATGTCTAGATATGAGAGAGATAAATATACATTTATGTGTGTTATGTAACGGTAATTTTGTAGAGCAATAAGGTATGATATATATTTTATATATTATAATATAAATGGTAAATTATTTTAGTAAGAGAAACTCTTGTAGAGAGAAAAAATAATATTAATGGTGAATCATCTCTTGTGGAGAGAGAAAAATTTAAAAGGTCCTTGTCAAGCAAAAAAATAAAGTAGGAAAGAGAGTATATAATAATAGAAAAGGATGAACCTTGACATAGAAGTAGTAAAATATAATAGATATTGGAAGAGTAAAACTGAAATACACTTAAAGCGGTCTAGATAGAAAAAAGATAAATATAAATTTTAATACTTAAATCATGTTTATAAAAAAGAAATTACACTTAAAAGACCCCAAAATAAAGAAGAAATTGATACTCATTTGCTCCTTACATTAAACCTCTCCCTTCTAAGGCAGTCTTTTCAACCCAATTCTATTTTAGAGATGGAGGGCAGAAACAAAATAAAAAAAGATATTCTTCATTTACTCATTTCCCTTTTAATCTTTTCTTTCTCCTCTTGTTTTCTTTTTCAATTTTGTTTTTCATCTTAATACAACAAACCCACAAATATTGGCTAATAAAGGGAAAAAATGATTCCCATGGAGATCACATACGGAACAGTTTTGAGAGCTTTCATTGTAAATGTTATTGTTAATCCTAGACATAATGATGTTGGAGAAGATCCCACTTGAAGTCTTTTTCAAACATATTCAACTTCATCTAAAACTTAACAAAAAAGTTCATGGTGTAGTAAAGCATTAATAAACTAATCAAACGTACTATTATGTTGGAAATAGGAGATCACTTAGGTTCCGTTTGATAGCAACATGGAAAATGAAAAGAAAAATAACTAATTTAGATGAGAAGATGGAAAATAAGTTGAGGTATGCGATGAGATTAACTCTTGCTTCTTGCTTTTTTCCATGACAAAATTTTCTTTGAGTGATGGTGAAGAAAATTTTTCCACAAAATATTAAAGGAGAATGAAGGACATATACTCAAAAAAATGAGTATGAGATGGAGAATATCTCACTATATGCCTCAACTTATTTTCCATCTTCTCACCCAAATTAGTTGTTTTTATTTTCATTTTCCATATTGCTATCAAACGGAGCCTTAGCTTCAAGTTATAAACCAACATATGTAAGGAGTGAACCATTTTATAATTACCAAGGAAATAGGTGCACATTGTCATAGCAAGCATCATGTTGAAATGTTCCTTCGATTCTTAAAAATAAAGAAATGTATGAGAACAATATAATTAACTTACCATGGAAATTTGCACTTCATAATTTTAAAGCAAAAGAGAAATAAAGACAATTCACATTCTAATTCGTAATGAAACATCTCCAATCCAAATGATTTAAATAATACATACATTCTTAAATGGTTGAAATCAAATTGCAGAATAAAACTGATTCCTACACCACAAAAACATTATTTCAGGGAGAGAAAAGAAGAATGAGTTTAGTAAAAGTATAATTGGGTCTTCACGATTTTCATCGAAAAAATGGAAGTCGTTAAGTAGAGAAGGGGAAAGATAAACTTTTTATAATTAAATAATAACATATAAACATACATACCGATTAACAATGGAGCAAAACTAATTAGATTGCTTGGGGAGAGATGATAAGAATAAAAAAGATCGATATGTGATAGGTAGAGAAGGGGAGTTATAAACTTTGAATTGAGGAGATCAATAAAAAAAGGTAGTTTTATATTTTTGAAAAAGTAATGAGCATTTTTTGTTTTCAAATTGTAGAGAGAGAAGATACTTGGCACAAAGAGAGGGGACAAATGGCACATGATAAAGTGAGATTCTTCCATTATATATATTAGTTACTAGTTTTGTAGCTCGTGCGATGCATGGGTCTTATTCGTAATGATATAATGTATTTAATGAATTACAAAAATTTCTATCTTTAGAGACATTTTGCCCATTCTTCATTATCAGAATAAAATAATGGATTGCTCAACGTACACACAAATTTAGATTGACACGTAACAATAAGTAACTTATAAGTATGTAGAAACACGTATTATATTGTAATAATTGCAGTATTTCATAACAAATGTAAGAAGAATATTGTGATATGTATAAATTAAGGACTAAAATAATTAGACTTTGAATAAGATGAGTTGACATGTGTGAGAACCCACATTTTCGACGCTAGTCCTATTGGGCACTGAATCTTTCGGTTTTTCGTTTATTTGGAAAACGAGTCATTTGATTTGAGAAAAGGTTATGGTTTTGTGAAAAGAGTTAGAGTACCATGGTTTAGTGATTTAAGCCGGCATTGATAAATTCAGTACTGTAATGCCCCTCCTTAATTAGTAGGATAACACTCGTAATTAAGACCTAGAGCGTTACTAAACCCTTATAAACTAGCTAAAATGGCTCTAATATAATAATGAAGTAATAAATCTAAGTAATTCACATAGTATGGGACAAGCAAACATGATACTCATGCTGTGGGTGATAAGATAAAACAGGAGTGTCATATATGTTTACACATATACATATAATTCAAAAGACATACAAAGCCATGTCAACATGTATTACGAATTAAACAATAACTGAGACTAGCTGTGGCTTGCCATATACATGTATGCATAACAAAAATGAATCGGTATCAGAGGTTTTTACTTCGTTCTCGTCCTAGTCGCTTTCTCAGTCTCGTTTAACTCTAGCGTACTTGAATTAGTTTACATAAAAATGAGGTGAGCTTACAGCTCAGTAGGGGGAATATAATAGGGAGTATTACATACAAAACGTAATTAGCATTTTAATCATAAATCAAACAATAGTTCCACTTTAATATCGTCAACCGATAAAATAATGCATGCATGTGCATATGCAGATTTCCTCTCGTGTGTCAACCATTACACTGAGAGAATACCGAAGTTGGGCCGAATCATAATCAGAAGATAAGAATTGGCCTGACTGTCCCAGAGAATAATTCGAACATGATCACAATATATCATCATTCGGCCTATGAAAGATCATCACCATATCCTTATAAAAGTGGACTGCATGTCCATTAATATCCTATCAACCGAATCACAAGTGCTTTGCTGAGGTCTAGATTTCTCGGCTATTCAGTGCTGGCTCTAGACAGCCGACTTCATTGCTATCCCCCGGAGGTTTAGGGATTTTTAACCTAAGGGCACCGAGCTCCACTTATTTTCACATCGGCAAGCACCAATCAATATACATTCCCTTCCTCATCGAAAGGCCATAATAGAGTCACACTATGATCCACCACGGGATCATATCACATCTAGAATGATACAACAATCATAAGAAATTTCTGACATTATAAATAAGAGATTTACGCCAATGCAATTGGCCCTAAGAATAATATGAGCTTGTCGAAAGATCTCTAAGATACTGGTTGACACAATAATGATGTACAATATGCATAACATGCTAACAAATGAACATTCAAAACAACTTATGCCATGTAACTACAACAAATCTCTATACATGCCTCTTGATGTATATAGTTCATCAATTAATCAATTTCATCAATATACAACATCTATATATCCAAGGGATATCTCATGTATATCAAACAACGCATGTATATCAAGTATAATGGCATATCTTACTTTAAATCACATGCTCATGGCTTTATAAATCATTAAACATCATCATCCTCATCATGTAATAATTCTTAAAACAATTACCAATGAAAACATGATGATTATCATATAATAAAATCATATTATCAAGTTTTTAAAACAATTAAACCCCTGCCTCAAATTAACAAGCCAAACAGAAGAGAAGTGGATGATGACCGAAACCCCGTTCAGTGAAATCTCGAAATCCTTACGTCACTGCGATCCTCACGTCGCATAGAACAATTTCTCCTAAAGCTGAATTGAATTTCAGATAACAAATATATGTGAAATCTATAGAGGAAATGAAGAAACCAACTGAGCTTTGCAATTTTTACTTAACAATGGAGGAAAGACAGACAAAATGAGCTCTAGACTCCTTAAAAATTGTGCAACTGATTGGCCAATAATAGTCGCCTGTTAGGCCCTCAATAAGCGCATATTTTTCCCTAACGGACGCCTCTTCAACAGCGAAGCAAAATAAATCTAAGACACTCCAAAACAGTCGTCTATCCTATACAATAGGCGCTCTTGCACCCATAGTGGCAAAATGCAATCAGAAATGAACTTTAATCATTTAACAACCATTTCCAAACCAAACACAATGAATCAAGCATAATTTACATTAATACAGATACCGGATGTTACAAGTACTTTTATATCGAGTGTTTACACATATATCGTGATTTATAGATTAAATCGGATACAAATGTTTGGCGATTTCTTTGTAGAACGATACTGATAAAAAAGGGATTTTACAGAGTTAATAGATAAATACAAGTTTTAAAATGGCTATAGCACATTTTACTCCTTGGGATTGAAAAATATATTTAAAATATATATGGAATGATTCTGAAATAACACCAATTTAATCATGCAAGTAATCAATTATAACCGAAGAAATTGAAGGAGGATAAATAAATAAACTGGATTAAGTTAAAATACACCTAAGAGCTTTGAAAATATAGATATAGGATTTTCTATCACTATTCCAAAGTTCCAAAGCTACTTGCTTGATCAGAACAGAGAAATTGTATCTGCATTTATACCTGAAGAAGGTTGGAGAGCTTTGTCACGTGGACAAAGGTACAAGTATCTTTGTCTACATCATTATTTTCACTTTATCGGATAAACGAAACATTGGATAGATCTAATTTTAGGATAAATTTCTATAAATGATAGCATGTATCTATTGTCCAAATTTGAGGTCAATCGTAGTTCGGGAAGGCCTCCGTTTAATTGACCGAGATGAACCGTCAGTTTGATCCATTTCCAGTGATTCTGCTATCAGATTGAGCTGATGTTTGGATATGTTCTTGCCAGCATTGCATGACATTCCTCCAAGTTTTATGGTGATCGGAGTCTACGAAGGCTTCCATGTGGACAAAAGGCCTCTGTCCAGCGATGGTTTTCGATTCTCAAAAGTTTGTTATTGCTGTTCTGGTTATCCTCGTAGCCTCTTATCCATAAATCCTTATTGCTGCCTTTTTCTCTCTGAATTAAATGTGGAGAGTATGTGTGCATGCATGAATGCTTGTGCTTAAATGCATGCTCGTTTTTCAAAAAATTGGATTCTTGCGAAGGTCGTAAAATGGGGTGTTCACAACATGAAAAGATAATTGAATCAGTTCGCTAAGTAATTTAGGATTTTACAATATCTATAAAAATCCAACTGATCTTTGTAAGAAATGATATGAAATATAAATACAGGAATGTATCAATATATTGTTTTGGTTTGGATTAATCTTAATAACACGATAAAAAACTTATGACTTTAAATATTATTTAAACATAAAATAGAATTCCAATTTCAACAAAATGTATACAAATTAAAAAATCATTAACAGAAACATACATATGGGTATCATCACTCATAATATGACATCCTTACATAGAATTCCAATTTTAACAAAAATGTACGCAACTAAAAAAGTTACTATTTTTCTTCTTGATTTAGTTACTAATTAGATATGTATATATATATATATATATATTAAGGAGTACCATATTAAAATTGAGCCTTTTTTTTAAAGGAGAAATCTCTTACTCTCTTTCTAACAAAGAACATTCTATTTGTAGACTTAGTTTAAAGGACAAGTTTTTAATAAAGGATAAAATAAATTAAAATTAATCAAATATTAGAATTAAACAAATTTCCAAAAGCGCCCTTATTAACTATAAAAATGGTAACTAAAAATAAAAAATAAAAAAACTAATTTATCAAAAATAGATAAACAAATAAATCTAAGTAAACATAAATTTAAAATTTGAAAGATATCTTAATTTAGATACAACAAAAATGATAAGAAAATAAATTTCAAATTTACCAACTTTAACAGACATAATCAGAAATAATGTTCAGCAACGAAGATAAGTATAATATGTCTGATATAAGTACATATAACACACACAGACATATTAGTTGCTAGCATGTAATATTTGTTGACCTTGAAGGTCTTAATCTTATTTTGATAATAACAATAAATCAATCATGTGTAATTTAACATGTTCTTGATTTAAGATTATAGCTTTCTTATTTGAAAAATCAAGAATATCATGATTGCTCAAAGGAAGTTTGACAAGGATCATTCAATCAATATCCGATCAAGTCAACGAAGCATTGAACTAAAACCGATCTATCCGAATCAAGATCATTCTTCTACAAGCGTTGGACAAGACAAGAAGATCAATCTCATCACTCACAAGCTAGCAATGCATTTCATGAAGCATAAAAGATCAAGGATCATATACTAAAGCTTCAAGGGAAAAGCTTCAAGTGAAGAATCAATTTGAAGAAACAAATCGAAGCATTCGAAGACTCACCTATTCGGTAATTGAGTGTTTGCTTAGGATTAATGTAAAGTTTCTTAATTGATTGATTATATAGCTCAAATATGAAGTTACATCATTGTTAGATTGATTAAAATCAGTTTAAATCAAAATTTCTTTGAAAACACCATTCTTGCAAAAACCGGTTTTCAAATAATTTCATATTAAATTGATTTGAGCATATTTTGAGCTCTCATATAAATAGGTATCTTAGGATAATATATTTGACCTATCCCCAAGCCTCAAAATTGATTTTGGAGCTAAATTGCAAAAGTGTAAAAAAATTGGATTTTTGGCAAAATTGGCCTAGACCAGTGAACTCCATCAGTCGACTGATGGAGCTTGCTCAGTCGACTGATGGCGCAGAAACTAGCCGTTGGATTTCTATTTTTTTACTATTTTTGGTACAAAACTTCCACCAAACCTCTCAAACGGCTATATCACTTTTGGGACTATAAATATGACTTCCAAGACTCATTCTAAACAACTTGAATCACTCTTATACTCTCTACTTCATCTATCTTCATTATTCAAAGATTCAAGAAATCATTTGAGCAATCATTTTGATCAATTGATCATCTTTAGTATTTTAGAGAGAGTTATTGTAAATTGGTGTGAATCAAAATATATCAAATTGTGATTCTCATAGAAAAACAAGAAGGTTGATTCATTTTCAAGATTCTTGTGAACTCTAGTGTGAGCTTAAATTGTTTGGTAAACCAAAACCGTTGGACAAAAAGCCTTGGACAAACACTTGAGAGAGTTATTGTTGCATTCCTTGAATTGGTGTTTACTTAAACATTGAATCACCATTCAACTTTTATATTCAAATTA
This sequence comes from Lonicera japonica, assembly GCA_021464415.1. Lineage (NCBI taxonomy): Eukaryota > Viridiplantae > Streptophyta > Magnoliopsida > Dipsacales > Caprifoliaceae > Lonicera > Lonicera japonica. The sequence goes on along the minus strand of CM038463.1, from coordinate 57,259,747 downwards.
AGTGAGATTATTATCAAGGTAAATCTCATAGCTTAAATTGATTCTAAAACAAGAAGGTTGATTTTTATATTCAATTGTTTAGATATTGTGAGAGGTAAATCTCACAAGGTTAGCAAGAGAAAGATTCTTGTGAGAATATTGTGGTCAAGCAATATTTGTAAAGAGTGTAGTGAGACAACAACACTTGTAGAGGTTTGATCTTCACCCGAAAGGAGATTGATTTTAGTGGAAATTCTCGGGGAACTAACCGAGCGTGGATTATGGTTTGGTAAACCAAAACCGTGTGGACAAAAAGCCTTGGACTTCAAATCGGTTCAATCTTTCTAACTCAATCTCTTTATTATTAATTGTTTTGTTATTGCTTGAGATTGTTTATTTGATTGCATTCCTTGATAATTTGTTTTGTAAATTTGCTTTACTTAAACATTGTTAGAAAAGTTTTTAAATTCCGCATTAAATTTTAAAAACCCTATTCACCCCCCTCTAGGGTTGTTTTCCGACCAACAATATTTAACAAAATTTCTTTGAAAACACCATTCTTGATCAAACATATTAAATTGATTTGAGCATATTTTGAGCTCTCATATAAATAGCAAAAACAAATCATAAATCGAAAAAAATTGGATTTTTGGCAACAAATAACTCCATCAGATGAATCTGCAAAAATAGAAATATTTTTGGTATTTTCAAACGGATATATACAAGAGCAATAATCAATACTCTCTACTTCATCTATATTCATTATTCAAAGGAAAAAACCTTTTATTTTAGCATATCATAAACAGTATACTTAAATTGTATTCTACAAACACTTGATTATTGTAAATTGGTGTGAATCCAAACTTTTATATTCAAATGATTTGAAAAACAAGAAGGTATTCTTGTTTAATGGATAAATCTCACAAGAGCAAGAGAAAGATGATTGAAATGTTGATCAACAACACTTGATGATCTTCACCCGAAAGGAGATTGATTTTAGTGGAAATTCCACGAATTATGGTTTGGTAAACATGGGACAAAAAGCCTACAAAGTAACTTTCTAACTCAATCTCTTTATTATTAATTGAATAGCTGATAATTTGTTTTGTAAATTTGCCTTCATTGTTAGAAAAGTTTTTAAATTCATTAAATTTTAAAAACCCTATTCACCCCCCTCTAGTTGTTTTCCGATATACATCAAACACATCGCAAAAACAAATCATAAATCGACAACAAATGAAGATGAAATAATTTTTATATACGATGGAAAAAACCCATAAGCATTGTTGTAAATGGATGATGATTGAAATGTTGATCAATGAATATAGAAACCTTCCAGAGGATCTTCATTGTTGTCAATGAATATAGAAGAGGATCTTCAAATCAAAAAGGAGAAGAAAATAGTACAACCGATGATTAAAGGGCAAGAGCACATATTGAGGTGGAAAAATATTGACTACTAGAAAAGAGATATGAGGAAGTCTGTAGATCACTTTAGTCACGGGCCAACTAAATCTGGTTGAATTGAATTAAGTTGGGCCATGAGAAAGGGAAAATTCTTTAAAAAAGGGTGCTATTATTTACACCCCTCAATTTTGTCACAAACACCACTATCTCTAATTTGATAAAACTCATTTTCTAACACCCCACTTTTTTGTCATAAACACCCTCTCATTTAACCATTACTTAACTTATTTATCCAATGCTTAAAACATTAACATATATATTTATTCATTTTTAATAAACTAATCAAACATTAACACAAATAATTAAACCTATATCTCTCATTTTTCCCCATTCACAATCACATTTCATTGCTTAAAGTAAAAAGATAGAGAGAAAAAAGACTCACTTCTTTATCATTTGAGCTCTCAAAATCAAGAAATTACAATCAAATCGAAGCACAAACACTATTGGTGGAAAGTCTGAAGCTTGGATTATGATAAATAAGAAGCAATGTTCACGAGATGGTGGAGAAAGAAGAAGTTCAAAAAAAAGTTGGTGATGAAATTTCACTCCAAAATGAAGCCAAAGATGTATTATAATAACTATTATTGGTGTATTAATGTGTATATTAGCTTTCATATATCATTCTACAACATTCAAATTGAAACAAAAATGTAATCTCCAAAACAGAGTATAAAACGGGTTCTGTTCAGGCTTGACTCGTTTTATATAAGGAGAGTAATCTGGTTACAACTCTCCTCAAATAAGGCGAGTGTGTATAGACACACTCACCCCATGTGAGATAAGTTTGTGTTATTAGGTGAGTTACTTACAACACATTCACCTAATGTGGGGTGAGTGTGTGTGAATCCACTCACCTGTTATTAGGTGAGTCTAATTTAGAAATACTCCAGTACACTCTGCACTCCATTGCCTTATATTAGGTGAGTCACTTGCAACACATTCACCTAATATGGGGTGAGTATGTATGAATTCACTCACCTGTCATTAGGTGAGAGACGAGCAGGAAAAGGTGAAAAATCTTCTTCTTTTTCAATGTTAATTAATGTTAAGATTTATATTAACTTTAATTGGGTGGTGGGTGTTTGTGACTGAAAATTGGCATGAGGGGGGGGGGGTGTTTGTGACAATGGTGGTGTTAGTGACATAAATGGGGGGTGTAAATAATGGCCCCCTTAAAAAAAAGGAGAAGCCCGAAAACTAAAAATACACAAGCCCAGGGTACCCAATAATCCCCAGTCTTACCAAATTTATAGAAAATAATACTTGGAATAAGAATTTTTAACTAAATTATTATTATATGTTAATTAATGCTTGTATAAGCTACATCAAAGAACAAAAAGAAATTTTGAAGTTATAATATTTAATTGGTAAATAATTTATATAAAACAAAAATGTATATATTTTTTTCATATTTGACCATAGCACACAGATAATGATATAAACACCAGTCTCACACATTATATAAATCAAATTTATTTGGATTCTGCCCAATCAATAATGACAGACATATTAGACATGTTCATATCCATAGACATATTGCGTAACACCAGTCAGGCATATTGGAATATGAAACTTAAAACACGATAATTATTGGCTAAAAATATCAATCAATCATACCTCTTGTATAAAGCCTCAAGCTTACACCCCGTGGTCGCTAGGCTTAGAGCATCGGTTCCTAAAGGACGCTAAGCTCTAAACTAATCATGTCTCCTCCAAATGAGCGAACTGCCCAGGGACTTGGTCTTTTCTTGTAATTCATTTGGAGTTGAACCCGCGCAAGACATTTTCCCGGGGACTACGTTCCAAATGGTTAACAAGAAGACACTCGTACAAGCACGTTCTTCCAAGGACGGAACTACCTTAGGATGTTTCACCTAAGTGTAGGACTACTACTTCCTGGAACACCGTTCCGTTGATAGAGCCACACAATCTAATCCGCAAGCCAGGAAAGCTATAAAATTCAAAACTACGAAACTCATCTGCGAGAAGGCAATATACATCAATATAATAATATAACATGCGGCTACCACCGCACTGTATTAGGTAGCCCTTTCCCTTGTTCACTTTGGGTGGCTCCACTCCAGCATATATACTGGGTAGCCCTTTCCCTTATTCACTTTGGGTGGCTCCACTCCAGCTATAACTCTTGGTATTTATATACCGGTGCCCCCGACTTAGCATTTATAGCCCGGTGCCCCCGGCTTGGCATTTGTATCCCGGTGGCCCCGGCCTTATTATCATGAAAACAACAAATATATTAACAAAACCTCACAAATAAAATCACAACCAACCACATTGTATAGGGATCTAACCCTAATCAATTAGGGCTTCAACCCACAACTAGTATCAGTACCTAAACATAACAACTACAACCCAATCATATGGCAGGGCTAGACCCTCCATGGTGAGGCTAAAACCTTACAAACAGTGCCCACATAGATAATTGGCCAAAACATCAATCAAGAACATGTATGTACAACATAGATGTCCCAACATCATTATTAATATCATTACAACACGTGTGATCACATCAACATCAATATATCCATTTATCATTGATATATATATACATATCACAAGCCCACATAATCCATCACACGTGTAGAAATCAACAAAAGAAGGTAGACATGTCATTCACATGGCATGAACAATGAAATTCATTTTTTTAGCCTCATCGTAATATCAATAATCAAATCTTATGGCCAATAAACTTCATTTACATATGTATCTCAAAGGTTAGCGAAGACTAGTATACGTTTCATGGGGGTTTTGTGTCCACACTTATGATTATGACTAAATATGTGGATTACTTTCTCTAATCATGTTTATTAAGCATTAACTAGCAATTATCCACCATTCATCCAAGGTCCAACAACCCAAAATCAAGTGCAAGTATAAGACCCTAGGTTTTGTACCAAAACCCCCCAATTTGTATCTAACACTAAATGGAACAAATAATAGTTAAGAAAGCAAGTTAAGTATTATTGTTCCCACCTCATATGATGCTTTGAACTAAGCTTGAAGTTCCATGAAAGAGAATTAGTGGCTGGACCCCATGCTCAAGCTTTCCCTCTTTGAGCTTCCATGGAGGATTGAAGAAAAAATGATGAATAATGTTTGTGTGGGTGTAATTCTTGGATTTGGATGAGGAATTTACAATATGATCTCACAAATCTCCCCTTTCTCCCTCTAGAACTCTCTTAATATGTGTGGGGGAAGTATGGTTCGAAATGAGGAAGAAATAATGGTTTGGGTGTATAACAATTGAGTTAAAACTCTAGAAAATTTGTCTTCAAGGCTTCAAGATCGATCTTGGATCTCCCAAGATCGATCTTGGAAGCTCTCAGCCAAAGCTTATTTCACAGCATTGACTACTGTTGGTATTTTGGTCACAACTCCTTGCTCGGAACTCGGATTGGGGTGATCTTTATGTCCACGGAAAGCTAATTCAAAGATCTACAACTTTTAAGAGGAAGTGTCCCCAAATTCTTGATGGATAATTCCCAAAAATTGTCCGAATACAGCGTTCTGCTGAAGCACTACCAAATGACTAGATTATACTAACCGGCCTACTTCGGACGCTGTTTTGACCAACGAGGAGTGAGAATTTTCTTTCGGTCAAAACACAAAAGTTGTAGAATGGTATGAAACCTAAACATAGGCACAAACAGAGACTAAATCGGATAAGAGACGGAAAAGTTACGTAGCTCCAAAGTTGGATAAAAACCATAAATCGCGTAAGACCGAAACTCACCATTTGCAACCCGAAATCGATTCAGACCACCCGAATCACTAAACATTCACTGACACGAGTGTAAGTATACTAATACGACTGGTGCAAGGTGCCATAGCACTACGAAACTCCATAAACTTCGATTTCACCATCCGAGGTGAAATAAGCGATCGAATGAAGGCAACCACCGTAGAATAAATGAACGGGGTATTACAATGTATATCATGCTCTTCAACATCGACCAAATGTAATTAACAAGAGAACACTAAATTTTAAAATATTGGCAATCAACGAGGCAATGATACTAACTATTTAGTAAGTACATGCGTTGGTCTACAATATTAGCAAGGAAACAGTACCAAATATTTAGCAAGTACATGCATTAGTCTTCCTTAGCAATGAAACGAAACCTCGTCAACTAGTAAAATTAAAAGAGCCCATTAAATTCAACTTTCCCAACTACCATTCTTGGATTTGGATTTTTTTCTCCTTCGAAGAGTAAAGCGAAGCTCTCTTTATAAGTATCCATGTTAAAATATCATGTTTCCTTTTTTCTCTTTTCGCATAACACTATAAATAGGGTCTCCTTGTATCAATTCAGAATCAAAAATAATAATTCTCATATCTCTTTAAATGTCAATATGGTACCAGTGCGATAGATATTCCTCACCACTTAGTTCTTACCACAGCCACCAAACCACCAGCCATTAAACCTCCGATGACCCAATACAAACCAAAACTATCGTTGCAAGATACGTTTTACCCTTCTTCCATCCATATACGACCTCAAACTACACAAACACCATACCATAACCTTCATCTAAAAAAGATGGTTAAAATCTCGTTTGAATCATCCCTATTAAAGCTCTCACGCGCCCACACGCACTACCCAAAGTTTGGGCAGAATACCTTCTAGATCTCATGCGTAGTCCCCATATCTCAAGCACAACAATATATTCTTTTGGCTTTAAAGACTCATAAAAACTGCCACGTTAGCTTAGCCACGGAAGCTACTACATGTAAAAGCCATGTCGAATAGCCACGCCAGTCTCACTGCCATGTGTTAGTGCCACGTCAGCTCTATTGACTTTACCTAACTGCCAACTCAACATCTTTCACTGCTGTCAACCACGTCAGCTCTGTTGACTTTGACCAACTACCACCTTAGCATCTGTTGAGTTTGACAATTGACTTTGACCAAATTATCTTCTGAACACAATTAACGCATCAAGTTTTCAAAAATCGATCTCAATTTTTTAGTTTTACATCCTCACAATGGTCTGCAACCATATCTTACAAAATCAGTTTAACTCAAGCTATCAAGATCGATCCCGAAAAATCTTTAATTGGCAGAATCACATAAATCAAGTTAGTGGCTTATAATTTCACAATCATTGAAGCAGTTGAAATTATCCACCTTATTTAGTATGTGGAAAAACCGGACATTCAAAGAAAGGGTGCTATGAAGTAATTGGTAATCCAGACTGGTGGGATTATTCTTGGAGTCGTCGTTCAAATCAACGTGATGATAAAAAGGATTCGGGATTGCTTAAAACCACTAGGACACTTGGTAAGTGTAGACACCCCAATCTATGATCCCCGCAAGAACCATAACGACTATTGAGAAATACAATTTTTGGAGTCAGGGCCCCACCCGAGCACTCGAAACCGCCCCGAAGGGGTTTATTGGCCAAACAAACCTGTTTTTAAGGAGGATTATCGCGCGACAAACCAGTATGTCGCGTGACAATCTCTCTTATATCGCATGACAAGTTCCCCGAACACAGACCAACCACTTTCTGACAAATTAGTTTGTCAGAAGGGTCACTTCAGCCGTTTGTCGCGCGACATTGTCCCAAAGGGCGCGCGACACTTTCCTTTTCTGGAGAAATGTTGCGCGACAATCCCTCTCCAACACTATAAATAGGCCAACACCCCCAAGGGTTCAAGGGAACAACAAACTTGAATCTGAAAATTCTATTATTCTATCTGATTTTCTGGTCTTATACTAAGTATATTCTACAATTGTCTTATTTCTGAAAAATTATTGAATCTATTCTCGAAAATATCTGAAGAAGGAAAAGATTATTATCGCCGGAGATCTCTCTTCCGTATTATATTTTTTCTTTTATTATTATTATTCTCGTCGGGAATGTAAAAAAAGTTTGTTTTAGTATTTAAAATTAGATATATGTGTACTGGTTGTATTTCTGTTTTTCTATCCACATTTTATTTGAATAAAACTTATTGCCAAGTTATAAAATAGTCTATTGTTTTTCCAAACAAAGAACTCTGAGAAAAATCATTTGCAAAACCAAAAAAGTAAGAACATTGTCGCCTAGATAAAACTAGGTATTCAAAATCCGGACCGATGAAACTTACTTAGGAATTAAATTCAGGCATGTTTTGTCTTCCCTATAGACTGTGATGTATCTGATAAAACTGTCCTCAAAGAATTTTAATTCCACATTAAATTAGTTCCGATACAAGATCCAGACTTTTTTCCAAAATAATCAACGCGAGAAGACCGATATTCTTATCTGAGAAAATAATACGCGAGACTTTCTTTCAAAAACAAAAAAGCTTTGTTATTTGTATTTACATCTTTCAAAACAAACATCTGATCCCGAAACACAAAAGTTTTTATCCCTTTTCCTTTAAAAATTAGGATTTTTCATTTGAGAAGTAGTAGACTGTCAGTAAAAACAACCAAATTTTTCAACATAGAATAAACATATAAAGACCCCTAGAGACCGAAAGGGCGGAACGGGTGCTTAACACCTTCCCAATCCGTAACATAGTTTCTTTCGGAGTCAGGGTCCCACCCGAGCACCCAAAACCGCCCCGAAGAGGTTTGTTGGACAAACAAACTTGTATTTAAGGGGGATTATCGCGCGAAAAACCAGTATATCGCTCCACAAGTTCCCCAAACACAGACCAACCACTTTCTGATAAATCAGTCTATCAGAAGGCTCACTTCAGCCGTTTGTTGCGTGACATTGTCGCAAATGTCGCGCGACACTTGCCTTTTTTGGAGAAATGTTGCGTGACAATCCCTCTCCAACATTATAAATAGGCCAACACCCCCAAGGGTTCAAGGGGACAGCAAAATTGGAATATGAAAATTCTATTATTCTATCTGATTTTCTGGTCTTCTACTAAGTATATTCTACGATCGTCTTATTTCTGAAGAATTAGTGAATCTATTCTCGACACTCGGCGTGTCGCACTTTTAGAATCAAAATCTCGAAATATCAAAAGAAAGAAAAGATTATTATCGCCGGAGATCTCTCTGCCGTATTATATTTTCTCTCTTATTATTATTCTCGTCGGGAAGGTAAAGAAAGTCTCTTATAGTATTTAAAATTAGATATATGTGTACTTGTTGTATTTCTGTTTTTCTATCCACATTTTATTTGAATAAAACTTATTGCCAAGTTATAAAATAGTCTATTGTTTTTCAAAACAAAGAACTCTGAGAAAAATCATTTGCAAAACCAAAAAAGTAAGAACATTGTCGCCCGGATAAAATTAGGTTTTCAAAACCTGGACCGATGAAACTTACTTAGGAATTAAATTCAGGCATGTTTTGTCTTCCCTATAGACTATGAAGTATCTGATAAAACTTTCCTCAAAGAGTTTTAATTCCACATTAAATTAGTTCCGATACAAGATCCAGACGTTTTTCCAAAATAATCAACGCGAGAAGACCGATATTATTATCTGAGGAAATAATACCGGAGACTCTCTTTCAAAAACAAAAAAGCTTTGTCATTTGTATTTACATCTTTCAAAACAAATATCGGATCCTGGAACACAAAGGTTTTTATCCCTTTCCCCATTTTTTTTCGAAAATTAGGGTTTTTCATTTGAGAAGTAATATACTGTCAGTAAAAGCATCCAAGTTTTTCAACATAGAATAAACATATAAAGACCACTAGAGACCGAAAGGGCGGAACGGGTGCTTAACACCTTCCCAATCCGTATCATAGTTTTCGAACCCTATAGAACCCTGGTTTCGTAGACAAACATGTAAAGAAATGCTTATCTGTAGCCTTTCTTCTGACACAACTTTTTGTCCGTTTTCTCATAAAATGTACTAGCGACTCTGAACGAACCCTCTTGCATCTAGAAATAGGATAGAGGGACACTCGATATGAATTATCAACATGTATAAGCAAATGGAATGATGAAATCCTTTTCAACTTTTCAGACCCCCGCACATGGGATTAAGACACGGGGGCCGCATTTGCGGATTCTCACAATGGCGACTCTGCTGGGGACCCTAAAAAACTAGGCTCTTATATGTGGACTTTTGTTTATTTGTTGAAAATCTGCTTTTACTGCCTTCCCTACTTCTTTCCTATTTAAATTGATTGCGAAGAAAATTTTTCTAAATACAAATGAAAGTTTTCTAAAATACATAATAAAGATAATGATATTTGTAATACCGACCTTTCAAACTTTACACACACATCACAAATCATGCATTGGTTCTACGAGAGTAAAATTTCCCTAAACCCTCGGAAGTATTATAAGTGAGTAGGGAGTTGGCTTGCTTGGGCTAATATAAACCAAAATCATTTACTTCCACTCTCCTTGGCTAAGTACGCCCCCGAGGTATATCGAGTGATGAGATCACTCACGTACCCGAGAAGTATATCAAAAGATTCTTGCACGTACCCGCCCCTGGGGTATATCGCAAGGTCTTACCAAAAAGGAGGGAGCCTGAAGCCTTAACCGTTCGTACACCTGCGCTGCATATAAGATCGAGTCAGATAAAACACTTGTCAAAGCAGCTGTATGGGATGTACCACCTTACAGCTTCTCTTACGCCACTTCTTCAAAAACCCGAGACTTTTCTCGGTGATATTATTTTCTAGTGGTTCTTTTGGCAAAAATTGAGTCACACCATGGTATTCCTTCATCCCCGCCACGAGGTTTCATCTACAGCTATAAATGATGACAGTCTAGAGGGTTGGGTTGGTTAAGATCATACTGAAAGATTAGTGAGACTAAGCATACCTGCAATGGCCGATGGACGTGAGAAACAAGAAATAAAGCAAGGCCTAGTCGAGGCATCAGCAGTCCAGTCGACTCTAGCCGAGATGCATCATTTACTAATGACCGTCAGCAAGAATCTAGCGAACCTCACAATCGAGCAACAGGGTACCCGAATTCGAATAGAAGAGTTGTCAGCCAAACGAACTGCACCACTGGGGTTTGAATAACTACCATCGAATCGAGATATGAATCAGGGGCAGTCATCACAAGTTCTCCCCTCAATCCAAGGAGCCAACCCATAGCAAACGGGTTCTATCCTAATAGGTCCCGTTCAAACCGACCCCAATAACCAAAATCAGTGGGGCCAAAATTCAGGCCCCACCTATTAGCAACAAGAACCACCCATCATTTGCCCCACCACTAATCCTGGCAGCCCCTCCCAACGAATACCTAGATATAAACCGACTTCGAACGGTATATGCAGAATTAGTTATAGCTCGGGAACAACCCAGACGAAATATCAAAAGCGAGTGAAGAAATAAAGAAATTAAAGGAACAGATAAAGACCCTACATAAGGGAATCTCTCTGATAAAAGGGGAAGACGAGATTATAGACATGAATGCCTTCTATCTCTACCCTGAAGCTAGATTGCCCCAGTGATTTAAGATCCCCTCTATCACCAAGTTTACTGGAACCACACCCTTGAAAACTCACCTCCAATCATACATAAGATCCATGCAAGTGTCCGATTGTGGAAAACCCGAGTTGGCTCAAGCTTTTCACATGACTCTCACGGGGGCTGCCCTGAGATGGTTTTTTGTTTTAGAGGAACATCACACGAAGACTTAGGGAGACATTGTCAAAAAGTTCATGACTAAATACGGGTCCAACGAGGATTTAGAAATTATTTGTAAGCATTTCGAAATGGCCAAGCAAGGCGAGAAGGAAAGCTTCAACAATTTTGTCACACGCTGGAGGGAAATGTCCTCCCAAATTTCCAAACGGCCCGACGAAGAAGAGCAGTTAGAAATCATACAAAAAAAATTCACTCTGGTTGTATTAAGTTGCATGGGAAAACATGTTTTCCTACACTTCAGGGCTCTGCTAAGCATGAGGTCATAAGTAGAGGAAGAATTAGCCAAGAAGGCAGAGATCGATACTAAGAAAGCCTTATATAACGGGAAGAAAATGGCCACCTCAGCCGTAAACCAACTGAGCACGTACTCATATCAGCAGAACCCATTTCGGCAGCTGCAACAAACACCTCCGATGAGTTGGCTTATGCAAGGAGACTCGTCAAACACAGAAATCAAGAAGAGGAGGAATTTTTGCACCCTTCCTACTACCCTGGTCAAAAGTCTGGAATTGCTCCGAAACGCAGGACTAATCACCCCTCTCAACCCGCGCCCCCACCAAACCTTATTCCCAGTATTTGGAGGATGAATAAAAATTGTGCGTATTATCAAGCTGCCGGCCATGACACGGAATGTTGCTTGGCACTCCTTCACCATATCCAGGACCTAATCGAGACTGGAACTATCTCCGCACTCGGCAGGCCCAATGTCACCAACAATGTCCTTCCCAACCACGCTCCATCTGCAGGGATTAATGCTTTGACTACAGATAAAGAGGGTTTTGATCCAGTGGGACTCTTCTGAGATGACCTAATTTACAATGAGAAGAAATCGTCAATTGTACCGCTTAAAAAGATCGAAGTTGCACCAGGCCTCAATTTGATAATTGATCAGTGGATGGCTCAAATGAACTTCTTACCCGAACAGGATTTAGGAAAAGCAAACCAGGGGATTTCCCACCCACTTATAATCAAAACCAATCTCGAAAAATCTGGGATAGGATGGACACAGGATAAGAAAAAAAAAATATGGAAGCCCCGATGCCCTTCAAATGAGACAATATGTATGACAGAGACCTCCCCCAAGACTTTCAGTTGCTCAGTAAAAACATATCCATTGGAAACCTTAGAAGAATCAGACACAGTATCTCTTTGGATACAACAGATCACCTGTTCAAGAAGGGTATATCAGTCACCGCCAATGGATGTTGAGAAACATATCCCCCTTAAGGAAGTAGAGGATGTCCGAGTACTAAAACAGTTGGAGAAAATTCAGGCACACATCACCATTTGGGGCCTCTTAGTTGCCTCCAAACCTCACATGACTGCCTTTATAAAACTCCTGGATGAGGCCGTCATACCACCAGATTCTACGCCCGAACAGTTATGAAGTATGATTGGGTTGCTTACTGTGCAAAGAAGTCTGTCATTTTTAGATGAAGACCTGTCTCCACTAGGAAGAAAGCATAGCCTAGCACTCCATATTATAGTTCGGACCCGAGAAAAGATCCTGCCATAAGTTCTCATTGATAACTGGTCAACTATAAATGTTTGCCCTCTGAAGACTGCCAGATATTTGGGTATTACGGATGCAGAGATCTCTCCGTCAGCTGTAACAATTAGAGAGAGATAAGGTTTGGGGTACTAACACACCGATGAACACAACCAAGAAAATATGTCGTCGAGAGAGAAGGTTTGGGGTACCAACACACCGATGAAGACAACTAAGAAAATGTGAGTCAAGGGCATCAGTATCCTAGTTTTAGCTCTCTAAATGGGTTTTTTGTCAAAGAGGGAGAAGACTTCCCCTTTTGCGACTTTCAGGAGCCTTGAAAAAATAGCGATGGAGAAAACCTTTCAGGATGGAAAATCTTTTATGAAGAAGATCTTTACCTCAAAGAGAATGTCATACACACCTTCTCCACTAAGTTAAGGATTGGGCTGAAAGGACCAAATGAAGAAAGTGAAGATGAGGAAAATAAAGAAGAAGAAATAATCAGAGATCTCTTTGACGTCATGGCCTTAGAGAATGATGACCCAAGAGGTGATCCTGTGCACTTAATCCATGCAGATCCAGAATATCGGGTAGGGGGAAAAAGAGTGAAATTGTAAGGGTGAGAGATAAGAAGGAAAGTGAGAGCAAAACTAGGGAGGAATCACTCTTAGATTTATTTTTTCAACTTGTACCTATAAGTACTCTTATCAATAAAATAGATTCCATTTTGCAGTATCCTGATAGTGTTGATTATGTGATTGTCTCTATGGATATGGGAAGATTAAACAAACACCCCAAGGGGGAGGATCAGCGTATACAAAGTGACGAAGGAGACACTATTATGGTTAATCTCGAAACCAAAGAAGAAATGAAAGAGGTGCGTATTGGGGCAAATTTAGATGAAACTAAAAGGGAGGAATTCACACAGACTCTGAATGAGTACGTGGATGTCTTTGTCTGGTCTTATGCCGATATGTCGGGTTTAAAGAGGCAGATAGTCATGCATGAGATACACACTAAGTCGGAGTCCAAACCCATTAAACTGAAACTGAAAAAGCTTACGCCAGAATGGTCCTTGAAAATGAAAGAGGAAGTAATAAAGCAATTAAGTATGGGGTTTCTACGGGTAATCGATTACCCCTCGTGGTTAACCAATATTGTTCCTGTTCCCAAGGCAAATGGGAAAGTCCGCATGTGTGTGGATTACCGGATCTCAATAAGGCTTGCCCAAAAGATGATTTTCCTCTACCCAACATTGATTTAATAGTGGATAATACTCCCAACCATGCCTTGAAATCATTAGTGGATGGTTTCGTCGGGTATAATCAGATCAAGATGCACCAAGACCACCAAGAGAAAACAGCATTCATCACGCCATGGGGAACGTATTGCTACACCGTCATGCCATTCGGGCTGAAAAATGCTGGGGCAACATATCAGAGGGTAGCTACAGCTATCTTCTACGACATGATCCACAAAAAAATAGAAGTATATATAGACGATATGATTATCAAATCGAAAGAAAGGGAAGGCCATATTCTAGCCCTACGGGCTTTTTTTGACCGGCTCCGCCAGTATCAGATAAGACTCAATCTGCAGACGTGTGTGTTTAAGGTGACCAAGGGAAAACTACTAGGCTATGTCGTCAGTAATAAGGGAATTGAGGTGGATCCCGCCAAGGTTAAAGCTATCCAAGATATGCCCGAGCCTCATACCGAGAAGAAAATTCATGGTTTTTTGGGCAATTTGCAGTATATCAGTAGGTTCATATCTCAACTCACTCAGACGTGCAAACCCATCTTCAAACTCCTGAGAAAATCATCACCAGGAGAATGGGACAATCAGTGCCAGGAGGCTTTCGATAAAATCAAAGACTACCACTTTAACCCCCTAGTGTTGGCCCTACCCCAGACCGGTTTGCCACTGATCCTATACCTAACAGTCACCGATACGGCTACAGGAGCCATGCTAGCTCAACATCTGACCGATACGCGAAAGGAACAAGCCATTTACTATGTTAGCAAGAAATTATCTCCGTTTGAGGTAAACTACACACTGTTAGAGAAATCATGCACCGCTCTAGTATGGGTAATGCAAAAATTACATCACTACATGCTAGTTTTCCCAGTCATCCTGGTATCAAGGATCAACCCACTAAAATACCTCTTCGGGAAACCGGCCCTCTCAAATCGAATGGCAAAATGGTTATTTTTACTCTCCAAGTTCGACATCATTTACATTACCTAAAAAGCGTAAAAGGCAAGGTCATAGCTAATTATCTGGCCCATAATCCAATATTGGGGGACATGTTAGAAGAAGCCGAGTTTTTAGATGAAGCTATCATAAACCTTGAGACCGATGAAGACTGAAAATTGTACTTTGATGGGGCCGCCAATCGGAATAGAAATGGGATAGGCATCCTGTTAGTTTCTCCAGATCAAACTCACTCTCCAATATCCTATTGCCTAAACTTCTTTTGCACCAATAATATGGCTGAGTATGAAACCTGTATAGTCGGATTAGAGATCGCGCTCCAGAGGGGTATAAAGAGAATATAAGTATACGGAGATTCGGCACTGGTAGTTCATCAGGTTCTGAAAGAGTGGAAGATCAGAGATGAGAAGTTACTTCCATACCTTGCCCAGTTGGAATATGTCGCAGGGAGATTCGAACATTCAGAGCTTTACTATGTCCCTCGGTCATAAAACAATTTTACTGACGCACTGGCAACTTTAGCATCTATGATCTATATCTCGGAGGGGATGAAGGAAATTACTCTTACGGTAGAAAGGAGATCAAGTCCGGCTCATTGCATGGCCCTTGAGATAGAAGATGAAAAGAACGGGAATTCATCCACCTGGTTTTATGACATCTGAAACTTATTGAAGAATCATCAATATCCCGAGAAAATAGGCAAAAGGACATGGGTTACGCTCAGAAGATTAGCATCAAGATTCATACTTTGAACCGGGAGGCTGTATAAGAGAAATTATGACAGGGACTCATGTCCAATGTCTCACTGAAGAAGAATCTGTTAAAATAATGAATCAGATACATGGGGGGATTGAGGACCCCATATGAGTGGTCATACGGTGGCCCACAAAATCATCAGACAAGGTTACTACTGGTCTACCCTTCAGAACGACTGCACTAATCACGTACGCTGTTGTCACAAGTGTCAAATCTATGCCAAGTCTCAAAAGCTCCCTCCGAAGGAGTTATACAATATGACTACCCCCTGACCTTTCGCAACTTGAGGAATCGACATCATTGGGAAGATCTCACCCAAAGCAAGCAACGGCCATGAGTTTATACTAGTAGCCATCGATTATTTCACCAAATGGGTAGAAGTCGAATCCTTCAGGACCCTTGATGCCAGAAAAGTTGCCAAATTCATCAGACGAAACATCATCTTTTGGTATGGAGTCCCACACGATATCATCTCGGACAACAGCACCCACTTTGAAAGAGAGGCTAATACGATCATGGAAGAATATGGCATCACCAGGCACATATCTTCGCCTCATAGACCACAGACCAATGGGACAGTTGAGGCCGCCAACAAAAAACTGAAGAATATACTGAGTAAGATGACCGACACTTGCTGGGACTAGACAAAGAAATTACCATAAGCGCTATGGGAGTACCGCACCATCAAAAGAGTTTCTACTGGGGCAACCCCGTTTTTCCTTACATATGGGATAGAAGCCATCCTTCCTGTTGAGTTAGAAGTCCTCTCCTTCAAAGTAATGCTAGAAAACCAGCTCAATGAGTTGGAGTGGGTCCAGGCATGTTATAACGAGCTGGCCCTGCTAGATGAAAAGAGATTGAAAGTCGCATATCACCATCAAGGGCATAAAAAGATAATCGCTCGAGCCTTCAACTAGAAAATAAAGACTCAGGGTATCAATGAGAACGACATCGTGTTGAAAGAGATTTGAGAGCCAGCTAGAGATCCGAGGGAAAAATTCGAACAAAAATAGACTGGGCCATATGTCGTCAAAGAGATTGATATAGGGGGTGCCGCTGTACTCACCAACTTAGACGGACAGTTACTGTATTCACCAGTCAACATAGATCGTTTGAAGAAATATTACCAATGAATGTATCATGTATAAATAAGAACTACGTAAACCTGAGCCCCCAACTCAACTTGTGTTTTTAAAAATCAAAATGGAGAACGTAGGCAACCTGAGAAATGACTTTAGGTCTGGTTTAATCATTTATAAAAGAAATTTTTTCATTCAAAGATCAAGCAATTCTCGTACATTATTTTATGGTGGTTCAGAACACCGAAGACTGCTAATACAAGATAACAGAGAAATCTAAACCTTAGGTGCCGGTCAGGCAGGGTCCTTTGTAGCCAAATCGATTCAAGCCTCATCCAGGATCTGGTATGCTAAAATAATGTTATCCTCAATAGGTTCAGAATTTATGAAATAGAACCACTCTATCTGAAAAAGGGTTATCGACTAGCTCTTCTTTCAAAGACTGCCAACGAGAACGGATAATGTCTACCCCGAAAAGGTCGGGTAATGCCGAAACGAGCATAGTTAAACTGTCGAGTTATTCGGGCACGCCACATTCTCTCCACTGATAGGGAAACATGCGCGATCACAAATTAGAGCACATAAGAGAAGTTGTTCAGACTTATGAGAATGTTCTGAGGTATGTTGAATTACCGAAGAAAACGTCCGGGAGATAGAAAGAGGTAAACTAGAGTCTGCGGAGCCGAACATAGTTCAGACCACCTGTACCCAAAACCATCACCCTTAGCTTCCACCAAGGAATGTTTCACCGAATAGCGCAAAAATTCTCGGAGAGCCACATCGTCCAATCAGAGGAAGACATGGTCAAAGCACTTAAAAGGGGATGACGAAAGAAGTGTGTCGGATTATCTAGCCGAACCCCATTGAAACCCACCGATCAAAAATGCTCCAGCAACCACATGTATAACAAACGCGGACTCCCCCTAAGAAAAGTTGAAGACCCCCTCTTGAGATCATCCAGGCCATTCAAAGTCGCTGCAAGAACGGTAGGCACTATGGACTCTCTATTTCTAGCTTGATATATCAAACTCATGATAGTCGAATCAACTCAGGAAGAGCCTGTCACCAGTAGCATATCAGAAACTAGGAAAATCAGGGCCGCCGCGGTACGCCCCATGCCATAGGAGGCTCTCTCCTCATGATGATGAAAGAATCTCACCATTTTGTGAATGTCAAGGAGTCCGTCGATAATAAAACTATCACAGGCCGTCGGGGGAATAGATAACAAAGCAAACAGCATATCCTGAGGACCGAGTTCCTCTATAGGAATGGCCATCAGGAGACGGGTGTCAGAGCGAAGTAGCCAGGAAAACTCTTCGTAAGTCGGACAAAGCTCATATAATCCAAAGCGAAAAAGATGGTCCATGGGACTCCAAAAATACAAAGCACCTAACAAGAAAGAAAAATATATAGGACGATAACCCCATGCAGCTAAAGGGCTGAACACACCGAAATTCAAACCATTTTCAGAAGATACCAAGGCATTGTAGGCTTCGATAAAAGAAAAATTAGAATTTGTGCAATAAAAAGACATTGAGGATAGGTGTGGGCATGAAGGAAGGAACATTGGTGTATTTATAGCAAAAAAGGTAGTCCCTGTACCTGTTTGTTGCGCGACAAACCTTATTCCAGGGAAGATTGTCGCGCAACAAACCCCTTTTTTGTGTCCCATTTTACTCTCTTCTGAGACACGTAAAATCATTCTTGCCAAAAGAACTACTTTTGTATGCATTATGCTTACTTTGTTCTTTTACAGGAGCCCTAAAAATCGCCATACCATATGGTATGATTCCTAAACCCTTCTGATTTCATATACATATATATAAATATCATTTGTCACAAACACAGAGAGAAATATATATATCATCAAGAATAAGAAATTTAGAATCCAACAAAAAAAATAGTTTTTGAAACTAAAAGAACTACTAACATTCTTGTCCAAAAACTACATGTTTGTCCAAATTACTAATTAAATGCAGGAAGATAAACTAATCTACTCGAGCGCGCTTCGATACGCTGCCACTATCACCTGAGCTCTCCTCAGGACTAAGGTCAACTACCGGAGCAGCCTGAGAGGAAGGGGCAGCAGCCTGAGAAGCCCTTGTCATAGGAATAGGAGCTGTGGGGCGGATCAATGAAGATCGAGAGCGCCTGGATGTCCGACTGCTACTCCTCCGAGACTCCGCTCGGGTGCGAGAAGAAGTCAGAGGGTCATCCGCCCGCAGAGAGACCTCGATCGCCCTCTGGTAGTCAACATATACACTGTGGGATCTCGACCTACGAACTGAAGAAGGTTCTAATTGTAGAGGTACTAGGCATGTAAGGCTTGCAGATCCGCCGTGCGCACGCTCACCCGTTGTAAAAGACATAAGAGAAGAGAATTAACACAGTTAAATATATATATATATATAAATAAATATGAAGGAGCATTAAGAAAGAGTAAAGTTTATACATTGTCGCTTGTATGACCACCCAGGTAACTGAAGGTGTCCTCGGGAAGAGGGTACTTCGGTACTGAGTATCAACATAGACCGGCGCCAACATACGAAATATCCCAGGGAAGTGGAGGTATGTCAACTACAGGAACAGACTAACCAGCCGGAACAGCAGCAGAAGTAGACCTACCTTCCTCGCGGATCGGGAACAAAGGAGGCTTGGAAGATGAAACATCGACTCTTGGAGAGCGGGCCGGAGGGCCTATGACAGTCGGCGGTAGCAGAGTTAGAGTAGCATATGTCTGAACACCCGGGGGATCCGCAACAGCCGTCTTTCTCAAAGGTAGGACCCCACTAGAAGGAGTAGTCGCCGCCGCAGGAGGGGTCCGCCTGAACTGCTCATAATCGGTCCCAAAATTCTCAGGCTCCTAAGACCTCTATGAGAAACCAGTACCTCTCTGCAGCATCATCCTCGTCGAATATAACCCCCAGAGATACCGAAGGGCCTGTAGGAAACTAGAAGCCCTCAGCCTCGGCATGTGGCTCATCCACAGGCGTAGTCTGAGTTGGCTGCTCGGGATCTGCTGTTTTCCTACCTCTTGCCCCCCTCAGATCTATCACCCCCGTCACCCTCTG
Source organism: Lonicera japonica (assembly GCA_021464415.1). NCBI lineage: Eukaryota > Viridiplantae > Streptophyta > Magnoliopsida > Dipsacales > Caprifoliaceae > Lonicera > Lonicera japonica. Next base: position 57,240,092 of record CM038463.1, on the reverse strand, counting down.
CAGTAGCAGGAACCCCCCTCTCTCCCTCAGGGTCCTCATCGTCGGAATCGGGGATGTTGTCCCTCTGGTTGGGGACAGGAGGCAAGTGTCCCGGGACTGTCCTAGCTAAATAAGACTGCCCTCGTATGTAGTTGGGATCACCACCCAATGCTCGATATCACTCGTAGAAGACTCGACCCTGAGTCCCCTTCCACTCCCTTATCAGATATCGGGTCGCAAATAAGGCATAATCACCCTCATCGACAAAAATCTTGAAGTCGAGCCCGTCCACCAGAGCCTGCACCATCACCGGGTCAATCTTGCCTGTCTACCTCATCAAAGCAAGGGGAAATAACTGTGAGAATCCGAGCATCTCCGACCCGTACTCCTCTTGGTTTCTTTTGTTTTAAAGGAAAATGTGTTTTGTAGAGTAGCCAACTTGTTTTATAAAAACAAACAAAAGATCATATAAAAGACAATTCGATAACGAATTATCTTTCGTATGTTTAAAACCAGAGTTTGATTGAAAATTTACTTTGCTAGGGTTTTGGAACTACGTTACAAATTGGGAAGGTGTTAGCCACCCAATTCGCCCTTTCGGTCTCTTAATGGATCATGTATTTAATTCCCATTTTAAACATCTTGCAAGTAGTTTAAATAGTTTTCAGAATAGTCCTTTTCGGATAAATTTAGATTAAAATCATATTTTGAAATCAGACTCGAGCTTTGAGAGCGCCTACGTATTCATTCATAGAATGAAATCAGAGTCTCGTAGTTCCATTCTTTTGAAAACTATTTTTGTATTTTTGTTTTGTTTTGAAAACGTGTCAAAACAGATTTTTAGTTTTCTTGTAAAATTTAGAAAGGACTTGTTTTGAAAGCAATGGACTTCTTTGCAAGTTATCTAACTTTCTGTATTAAAACTTATATTTAAATGCCGTATTGAAATTCAGGAGAGTTGTATAGGAATGTAATTGAAGTGCTTTGAAAAATAATGAAGATCGCTTGCTTGCTCTTTTCTCTCTCTAGAACCTTCCCTCTCTAAAATTTCTCTCTCTAGAACTTTTTTCTTTCTAGAAATTCTTTCTCTAGAACTTCATCTCTAAGACTTTGTCTAGAACTTCATCTCTAAGACTTTCTCTAAAAAGGCTCTCTAGTAATTTTGACAGAGTTTTTCCTTACTAAAAACTATATTGAGTGTTGATGCCTCCAAATGAGAACCCAACGGTCCTATTCATAGGGAAATTTTCACCAAAAATGCTCCAAAAGAAGCCAGCCGTAGGGGGTGCCGCTAGGGCCTGCGGTTGGGGCATACAGCTGGTACCTGCGGTTGGGGCATACAGCTGGTACCTGCGGCTGGGGCGTGCTGCTAGGGATTGCAGTTGGTATGCGCAGCTGGGGCGTGCGGTTGGTACTTGTGGCTAGGGCTTGCGGTTTGGTCCCAACCGTACGGTTGGCAGGTAGCCGTACGGTTGGAGGGCTGCGGCTGGCACTCTGAAAAAAGCACAAAAACACCTAAAAAAATAAAAATTTCCTATCAGTCTTTTATATGCATGATAACTCAGGACTAAATGTAAGATGCTTGTTTTATGAGAAACCAGTGTTCACACGAGAGTCGTGGATTAAGGTGTTCACAATAACGGAACCCGAGGCCACTGGGCCGGTGTGTGCTGGCGGATAGCCCTCTCGTCAAGATAGAAATGAAGACCATACCCATCCCTAATCAACCGCCTGGTCCTCGAGGCGGTCAACGCATGGGCATACCCAAAATGAAGACCCAGATCACCCTAGGGGGCCCACTCAATCAAAATAGAAAAATAATTTCATTAAGATATTTCTATTTTTATTATTTATCAAAACAGAATAAGTGAAATACTAAAATACTTACGTGCTCCTCTAATAGGTCGTGGATAACAGTCTCTCCGGTCTCTCGGGTCCGATATACATAAGGAGCCCTGTAGTTCCCCGCTATGAACCAGCGGAGAAAGGGGAACTGATCCTCGTTCTCAACGAGGAGATCTACATGGGCGCGACCCTGATGGGTGTATGCCACAAACCAACTCCGAAAAAGAAGAAGAACATAGAAAGTATTAGCAACAATGGTCCATAGCATCGTACAAAAAAGCCCTTGAGGTTCAAGGCCAAATGACGATAGACCTGGTCCATAGCATCTTACAGAACAGCCAAAATGAAGCCACCCTAGTCGTAGTCAAACATGAGGCTAAAATCTCGGATGTAAGGTAGTCACTAGAGATGGGCCGTGTCCCCCCCACAGGCCTCGAACAAATCATGGAGCGTCAGTAGTAAAAGGACACGAGCATACTGGCGCGCCCCTATTTAGTCAGCTGCCTTCCTGAAACAACCAACCTAGCTCTCTCCGTCGCTAAGCGGGTGATCAAAACAGCCCAGGGAATCGTATCACCAGAACTCCGTCGCTCCGAAAACCACCCTAAGTCATCAACAATACCCTTCGGAGTAAGACGCAGGGGAACATTGATCTGGACAGGGACCCCCTGAAGGTATCCCAGTCAAAGCAAACAAGTCTAGGGGGTCATCGTCATCTCTCCCCAGTCCTAATGGAACGTATGTGTGGTGTCCCACCAATGAGTCACAAGGGCCGACACCAAAACTACTATCCTAGACACCTGCTCCGGAAGGGCATCAAGAAAATAACCGAAGGGAGTCGCAAAAAGTAACTCCTGAACAAGGGCTAGTGCCAGTCGCCACTCGGAAGAAATAGTGTTGGGAGAACCTTAACCTCGGCCAACCCACTGCAGACGACAACAAATATATACACATATAAGTAAATAGGATTATGAGGGTAAAATTATGTAATTTTTTAAACCTGAGGGTACTTTGTTGTAATTATGAGAAATATAGGGTTATGAGGGTAAATTATGTAATTTTCTAAACTTGATGGTACTTTAGTGTAATTATGAGAGATATAGGGTTATAGGGGTAAATTATGTATTTTCCAAACCTTAGGGTACTTTGATGTAATTATGAGAGATATAGGGTTATAAGGGTAAATTATATAATTTTTTAAACCTGATGGTACTTTGGTGTAATTATGAGAGATATAGGGTTATAAGGGTAAATTATGTAAATTTCCAAACCTGACGGTACTTTGGTGTAATTATATAAGTAAATAGGATTATAGGGGTAAATTATGTAATTTTCCAAACTTGAGGCTACTTTAGTGTAATTATGAGAGATATAGGGTTATAAGGGTAAATTATGTAATTTTCCAAACCTGAGGATACTTTGGTGTAATTATGTAAGTAAATAGGATTATAAGGGTAAATTATGTAATTTTCCAAACCTGAGGGTACTTTGGTGTAATTATGAGAGATATAGGGTTATAAGGGTAAATTATGTAATTTTTCAAACCTAAGGGTTTTTGGTGTAGTTACGAGAGCTATATATGTTATCAGGGTAAATTATGTAAATAAAAATCTAAGGGTATCACGGTAAAGTATGTGTTCTCTAAAAATCGGATGGTATTATCAAACAGGCATGTATACTAATATAAAGATTGTTTAAACATGCAGGAAACGACAAAGATAATAAGATAAAAAAGATGAACAGATATAAAATACACAAAAGGAAGGATCTCGAGAAAACATACTAGAGACCGACGACGGATCTTATGCGAGACAGGCTCCATCAGAAGCCAGGGACATTCGGGATTGGAGTAGCCTAGGTAACATCTCGGTAGACCACAACGCGACCGCTATCAACCCCGTCTTTGCCATACCAGTCAAGGTCAGCCCAGTCGTCATGGTGAGGGCTGCAGTGGAGAACTCCCTAAGCATCAGTAAAGGTGACCTCTTCCTGGTCACCCTCTAAACGGTTTGGCTGAGCAGGGTCCATAGAATATTAAAGAGAATCGGTGTAAACCTAAAGCGGCAGAGCTTCCGCACTAGAAATAAGGAAAAACGAAAGTTATAGAGTGAAAGAGAAAGGAGAGAATGAGGTGGAATGAGCTCAGCAAGGAGTTTATATACTAGACACATTTGTCGCGCGATAAATGGACACGTTTGTAGCGCGACAAATGGTCATTTTGTCGCGCAACAAATAGCCTCCCACCGAAGTGTCGTGCGACATATTGTCCCTTCCCCTTATTTTTTGACATTTGTCCCATTTTTTTCTCTCTTGCAGGAATACTCCAAAAAAATAGTTTTCGAAACCTCTCTACATACCGCACACTCGTGATGAATATCGCGAAAGAGAGGTTCCAAGTCATTTCTCCAAAAATCGCGAGATTCCATTTATAAAGAAATCTCTGAGAACCGAGACCATCAATGAGAAAAATAAAATGTCAAAATAAGATTGGAATAGAAAAAATTGAAAGAGTAGAAAAGAGAAAAACCCGCACCAACGTCCAGAGCGAGCGAGAAAAACAGAAAAGACTTAGAGTGATAAGGAGAGTCACACCAAAAGTGACAGCTAAGCCAAACCGGCTCAGGGCTTCGTTTTGGGTGAGTAAGGTTCCTGATCACACTAAACGAGATAAAAGACTCTTGTTCAAAAACAGAGAAGGTCAGGAAAAGTCTTTCCCGAAAGAGGGAGAAATAAGGACATCGAGAAACAGAAAACAATGTAGGCCTACAAAATAAAAAGATGAGAAATAAATAGATCAGAGATTTCCCTTTCAAACAAATTTTCCTTTCAGCACGATACAAAAGAAATGACTTGGGAATAAGTCTTCGAATCATCACTATGCGAAAAACAGAAGAGATCCAAAAACTATTTTCTAAAGAGGAAAATGTTCTTGCTTGAGAAAACAAATAAGAGTAAAATTTCAGAAAAATCCAGGGAGATTGAGAACATTTTGATACGATTAAGCTCCCGATGAGTTTCATTCACCCACATAATCTCCCTTTCTCTCACTCTAGCAGTCGAAGAAAGATAACCAATTTCGCCAAAAACAAAATGAGTCAAAAGCCCTCTTCATGAGGCAGTGTAAGCCCCCCTGGAGGCAAAACAAAAATCACAAGCCCTCCGGGAGGCAAAACACAAGCACAAGCCCTCCCCCGAGGCAATTTTTATTTCTTTACAGATTAAGCCCTCCCAGAGAGGCAAGTGGAGCAATGGTAGCCCTCCCACACGAGGCAAGTATGGTAGTCCTCCCACCTAAGGCAAAACACAAGCATGGTAGTCCTCCCACATGAGGCAAGAAGATTAAGTCCTCCCAGAAAGGCAAGTGGAGCATTGGTAGTCCTCCCACATAAGGCAAGCATGATAGTCCTCCCACCTGAGGCGAGAAGATCAAGCCCTCCTAGAGAGGCTGTTAGTAAATTAGGGCAGTAATCATGCATCGCATACACTAATTTACGCACTAATCATTGAATCCTATGATCTATGCAGTTCAATAAAATCGACAGATGACATACCTTAATCGAGATTTGATGTCAATGAAACGAACAGGATGGATCTGATCCTTCTGTTGTTGTCGTCCTTAGCGTAGAAAACACGACGCCTCTACGGTATGCACACACGAACGAGATGAGATCTTGCTTGGTGTACTAGCGCCCTCTAGGGTTCTCTCTGCTATTTCGAATTTTCTTGCCTCTCTCAATTTCGTTGACGGCCAAGAAGAACAAAGGTTCCCTTTTATAAGGGAACCCTAGTGAGAACCCTAAGCAACAAACGAACTGGGCCCAAGTCCAACTTGGCCCGTTTTAATTCGTTTTGATCCAACTCGTTTTGGTGTGCGACCCTGTAGGTTTTACACTCTTTGGCCGTACAATTAAAACCCGTTTTATTATACGAACAGTAAGCGGTTTCTAGTAAAACATTACTATTATCCAAAGGGTATAAAGGTCAAAAACGACACAACCTTAAATTGATATTTCACACATTAACTCCTTTTGTCAATCGATATCTAGATTGAACACAAGACTAGGCAAGTGTCATTCTTGTATAGTTCAATCTTTATTTCTTGATCTCTAAGTATAATTAATCCAAAACAAATGACATCTCATTTGTGCATGGCCATGCAAATATTAATTACACTTATCAAGGGGCCCAACGATATCTCTCTCAATATATGAGAGTGACAAATCCCATCTTGATCAACCACATACCTCTACATAGTTCATAGTATGCTCGGTCATCATCTTTATAATTACTCGGTCAAGAGCAACGTTTGATAATGCCTGACATGCTAATCCCTATGTTGGTAACCATGGCGATCTCAGGTCTGAGGATAATACGATATCACAAATGGGGAACATCACTGATGACATTATGTAACACTCCTCGCAGTGTCCCCAAAGCGGGTCAGTCCAATACTTTGTTCCCTAACAAGTATCAGTATGTTCAGCTTGATATCTCCATATCCATGACTTGTGGAACATAGTCATCAGCTGACCCATACTCTAATCATTATATCAATGTGATCCTAGGTTATTGATACATGATTAGGGACATCTAAACAATATTATTATTACATTACTAGCATCCCACAATCTAGTCACGTACTTGATGAACTAGTATTAATAAATATTATTTACAAGAGATTATAAAGTAAAATAAATAAACTTTATTAATAAAAAAATAAGCATAAGATATCCAAGTACAAATCATAATCTATGAATAGTCCTAGGACATATCTCTTTCAGTCTCCCACTTGTACTAGGACCATTCATTCATAAAACGAATGCCTAATGCACTAAAATGACGATCATGTTTAGTTTGAGAAAGTGGCTTAGTCAAAGGATCAGCTACATTCTCGTCTGTGGGAACCTTGCATATCTTCACATCACCATTACTGATAAACTCACGAATGAGGTGATAACGTCTCTGAATATGTTTGGATTTTTGGTGCGACCTTGGCTCTTTAGCCTGAGCAATAGCTCCATTGTTGTCACAATACAAATCCACTGGATTGGTGCTACTAGGAATGACACCAAGTTCAGTGATAAACTTCTTTACCCATACTGCTTCCTTTGCTGCTTCTGAAGCAGCAACATATTCAGCTTCTGTTGTAGAATCAGCAACTGTGGCTTGCTTAGAACTCTTCCAACTCACAGCTCCACCATTGAGACAAAACACAAAACCGGATTGTGATCTGAAATCATCCTTATCTGATTGAAAACCAGAATCCGTGTACCCATTTACAACCAACTCTTCTTCCCCACCATAAATCAAGAATATATCCCTAGTTCTTCTTAAGTACTTGAGGATATTCTTGACAGCGGTCCAGTGACTCTCACCTGGATCTGACTGGTATCTGCTAGTCACGCTCAATGCGCATGCTACATCGGGACGAGTACACAACATAGCGTACATGATAGAACCTATAGCCGAAGCATACGGGATTCTACTCATGCGATCTCGCTCATCTTGTGTCTGAGGACACTGAGTCTTGCTTAGTGTTGTGCCATGTGTCATTGGCAAGAACCCTCTTTTAGAGTCTTGCATGTTGAACCTACGTAAAACTTTGTCAAGGTAATTACTTTGACTCAGTCCTATTAGTTTTCTTGATCTATCTCTATAGATCTTGATCCCTAATATGTAGGCTGCCTCGCCCAAATCTTTCATTGAGAAACATTTTCCAAGCCAGGTCTTGACAGACTCAAGCATAGGAATATCATTCCCAATGAGTAGTATGTCATCTACATACAATACCAGAAAGACTATCGCGCTCCCACTAGTTTTCTTGTATACACAAGGTTCTTCTTCGTTCTTTCTAAAATCAAACTTTTTGATAGTTTCATCGAAACGAAGATTCCAGCTCCGAGATGCTTGCTTAAGACCATATATGGATCTCTTAAGCTTGCATACCTTGTTAGCATTTCTTGGATCAACAAAACCTTCAGGTTGTGTCATGTACACATCCTCTTCTAGGTATCCATTAAGGAAAGCAGTTTTGACATCCATTTGCCATATTTCATAGTCATAATATGCGGCAATGCTTAAAAGGATCCGGATTGATTTAAACATGGCAACTGGCGAAAAGGATTCATCATAGTCAATACCATGGATTTGTCGATATCCTTTTGCAACCAATCGAGCTTTATAGACATCGATCTTGCCATCTTTATCAATCTTGATTTTGAAAACCCATTTGCAACCTATGGCTCTACAGCCATTTGGCATGTCAACCAAGTCCCATACTTGATTGTCATCCATGGATTTCATTTCGGATTTCATGGCTTCTAGCCATTTCTCGGAACTAGAGCTCTCCATTGCTTCTTTGAAAGTCGAGGGCTCATTGTTGTCTAACAACACTATGTCTTGCTCATCTGAGACGAAAAGTGATAATCTCTCAGGTTCGCGACGTGGCCTACTTGACCTTCGTAAGACTGTAACTTCTTCAGGAGTTTCTGCAACTATTTGCATACTTTGTTGAGGCTCTTCATTAAGATTACTATCATCTCGAATTTCTTCTAGATGTATAGTGCTCCCACTGTTTTCTTTGGAAAGAAACTCTCTTTCTAAGAAAACTCCATTCCGAGCTACAAACACTTTGTTCTCAGTTGGATTATAAAAATAATATCCTTTTGTTTCCTTAGGATATCCTACGAAGAAGCATTTATCAGATTTGGGTTCCAATTTAGTTGTGATTAGTCGTCTGACGAAAACGTCACAACCCCAAATCTTTAGAAAAGACAGACTTGGAACCTTTCCAGTCCATAACTCGTAAGGTGTCTTTTCTACAGCCTTAGATGGAGATCTATTTAGTGTGAACGCTGCGGTTTCAAGAGCATATCCCCAAAATGATATTGGAAGAGATGTCTGACTCATCATTGATCGAACCATGTCTAACAGTGTTCGGTTTCTCCTTTCAGATACACCATTCCATTGTGGTGTTCCTGGTGGAGTAAGTTGTGAAACAATTCCACAACTCTTAAGATGATCAATGAATTCTTGGCTTAAGTATTCTCCTCCTCGATCTGATCGAAGAGCTTTAATAGTCTTGCCAAGTTGATTTTGTACCTCATTTTGAAATTCTTTGAACTTTTCAAAAGATTCCGATTTATGTTTTATCAAGTAAACATAACCATATCTACTGAAATCATCAGTAAATGTGATGAAGTACTGATATCCTCCTCTGGCAGTTGTGTTTAGTGGTCCACATACATCAGTATGAATGAGGGCCAAAAGATCACTTGCCCTATCATTGTTTCCATTGAAAGGGCTCTTGGTCATCTTTCCCAGTAAACAAGATTCACATCGTTCAAAAGACTGAAAATCAAATGAATTTAGAAGACCATCTTTATGGAGCTTCAACATGCGTTTCTCATTTATATGGCCTAAACGACAATGCCATAAATAAGTAGGATTCGAATCATCAGACTTGATTCTCTTGTTATTTACGTTATAAACAGGTATTTCAAGATTTAGAATATAAAGACCATCCAATAATTGTCCAATACCATATTGCATATTATTCAAAGAAAATGAACAACGTTTGTCCTTAAAATTGAATTCAAAACCTTCTTCGTCTAACAAAGAAATAGAAATAATGTTTCTGCTAAAAGCAGGCACATAGTAACAATTATTTAATTCTAAAATTAATCCTGAAGGCAAAAGAATCTCAAATGTTCCTACAGCTAGAGCGGCAACTTTTGCTCGATTTCCAACGCGTAGGTCCACTTCTCCTTTAGCCAGCTTCCTACTCCTTTTGAGTCCCTGTACATTTGCACAAATGTGAGATGCACTACCAGTATCTAATACCCAAGAAGTAGAAGAAGCTGAAGTAACATTTACTTCTATAACGTAAGTACCTGAAGACGAAGGGGCTAGTCCCTTCTTTTTGTCGTCAAGGTATTTCTTGCAGTTTCTCTTCCAATGACCCTTTTCATTGCAGTGAAAACATATCATTTCAGCTTGTGGATTAGGCTTGGGCTCAGAATCTTGCTTCTTGTTCTTCCAGTTCTTAACTGGAGCTTTACCTTTGCCTTTGGCATTGGACTTTCCTTTGCCATTTCCACCCTTCTTGAAACCCTTTCCCTTTTGAACCATCAGAACATTATTCTTACCTTTCTTAACAATATTCTGCTCAGCTGTTTTCAGCATCCCATGCATCTCAGTTAATGTCTTCTCCAAGCTGTGCATATTGAAGTTCATAATGAAACCATCATATGACTCAGGCAGCGACTGGAGAATGACATCAGTGGCCAGCTCTTGGCTAATAGTTGTCCCCAACCTTTCTAGGTGATCAATGTACCCAATCATTTTGAGTACATGAGGACTAACTGAGCCTCCCTCAGGAAGCTTGCAAGAAAACAAAGACTTAGTAGTCTCGAAGCGTTCGACTCGAGCTTGTTCCTGAAACAAACTCTTTAGTTCCTTAACCATGTCGAATGCATTCATGTTTTCAAACTGCTTCTGCAGATCAGCATTCATGCTAGCAAGCATGAGACATGAAACATCTAAATCATCATTCAGATGCTTCTGATATGCATCTTTCTGTGCACGAGGAGCATTAGCTGCTGGTTCTTCAGGAATAGCATTTTCGAGGACATAATCTTTCCTCTCCTGTTTGAGAACAATTCTCAGATTCCTAAACCAGTCTAGGAAGTTGGTTGTATTTAGTTTTTCCTTCTCAAGGACAGATCGCAACGAAAAAGCGGTTGTGTTATGGTTCGTCATCTATCTACAGCAAAATAACATATGCAAACATTTAATATGCTTATTTATAAAAAAAATTCCTACTATGTCTTACACACAATTGTCCCAATAGGACATAGTAGGTCCAAGATCCATATTACACAAGGTATTAAGAAAGCTTTGGCTTTTCACTTAAACTTTGTTAATTAGGTAAGCAACATTTGTTAATTACATCCTATGTAATTCTTGGTTTGTTGAGTTTTACATCTTATGTTTCGGCTTCTCAACACTTTGCCTCAAGGCCCAAAACCGTTTTGATGGCCCGTGAAATCAAACCAACACTTTTCTGATTTATGGATGTCCGACTTCCATACTATTAATTTATGATGATTTAAGATAACCCCGTTTTGGCAGGCGTCTTCTAAAATAATCATAAAATTAATAGTTATCAGTATTGGAAAGGCACAAATAATTTCATTTGTTCTAGGGACATAAATATGCAGTCTCACAATAATACAACAGAATATTTAAACATGCATCAACCAAAAATATGTGATATAGTATGGCCAGAGAAATAAAGCTACTAATTAATTATGCTCTCCCATCCTTTGTAGCTTTGGACATTCCAAAGTTCTTGGCTATCTTCTCTTGTGATGAGGGATCCTCCATCTTCTATGCGAGGTAATTATACAATCAATTGTACATCCTAATACAAGAGACTAGTAATTGAAACTAGTAATTGAAATTACATTGCAAAACAAAAAAAAAACGACACGCAGGCCGTATTTATATATTACAATAAAAACAAGACGACACGCAGGCCGTATTTAGTTTGGCCATACTATATCACTATAAATAATAACCCTGCAAGTTAGTATTATCCCATAACACAACACATTGCATACTCATAAAAGGAAACATAAATTTAATCAATTATTAAATAAACAATTAGGGGTCGAGGGGCAACGCCCCCGCGGGGTTTGGGGCAGCGCCCCAACGGGGTCGAGGGGCAGCGCCCCCGCGGGGTTTGGGGCAGCGCCCCAACCGGGGTCCGGGGGGTGGACACCCCGGCGGCGGTCCCGCTGACCGGCAAGAGAATCATACTTCTGCCACCGTGGAAAATTTGAACGATTTCAAATTATTTCCTCCAGAAACGTGTCTCATCTTATCAGACAGATTCGTCTAGACTAATCACATTAATCTGCCCTATCTCGTTAATCAAATCAACGTGAACGAACCCGATAGCCGTGATCTCATCAAGTCTATCAGATTGCGTAAACCCTAAACGAACGATTCTGAAAAACGCTAAACATGATAATTGCGGAATTAAAATCACAACAGCATATGATGAACCCTTAATCGAGATTTCTATTAATCAGATTATAAAGGGACATATCGTATATGTAAACTGATTAACGAAAACAGAAACATGCTACAGAAAACGATTAACCCATTAATCGATATTACTAAAACCTAGCATGATACTAAAATCCGAATATGAAATTAATCGAAATTTTAAACGAGAACAGATCTTCAAGTTATAAAACGATTATAATCATGATCGAAATTAAAGAACAGCAATAACCTCCCTTTGATACCACTGTTAGTAAATTAGGGCAGTAATCATGCATCGCATACACTAATTTACGCACTAATCATTGAATCCTATGATCTATGCAGTTCAATAAAATCGACAGATGACATACCTTAATCGAGATTTGATGTCAATGAAACGAACAGGATGGATCTGATCCTTCTGTTGTTGTCGTCCTTAGCGTAGAAAACACGACGCCTCTACGGTATGCACACACGAACGAGATGAGATCTTGCTTGGTGTACTAGCGCCCTCTAGGGTTCTCTCTGCTATTTCGAATTTTCTTGCCTCTCTCAATTTCGTTGACGGCCAAGAAGAACAAAGGTTCCCTTTTATAAGGGAACCCTAGTGAGAACCCTAAGCAACAAACGAACTGGGCCCAAGTCCAACTTGGCCCGTTTTAATTCGTTTTGATCCAACTCGTTTTGGTGTGCGACCCTGTAGGTTTTACACTCTTTGGCCGTACAATTAAAACCCGTTTTATTATACGAACAGTAAGCGGTTTCTAGTAAAACATTACTATTATCCAAAGGGTATAAAGGTCAAAAACGACACAACCTTAAATTGATATTTCACACATTAACTCCTTTTGTCAATCGATATCTAGATTGAACACAAGACTAGGCAAGTGTCATTCTTGTATAGTTCAATCTTTATTTCTTGATCTCTAAGTATAATTAATCCAAAACAAATGACATCTCATTTGTGCATGGCCATGCAAATATTAATTACACTTATCAAGGGGCCCAACGATATCTCTCTCAATATATGAGAGTGACAAATCCCATCTTGATCAACCACATACCTCTACATAGTTCATAGTATGCTCGGTCATCATCTTTATAATTACTCGGTCAAGAGCAACGTTTGATAATGCCTGACATGCTAATCCCTATGTTGGTAACCATGGCGATCTCAGGTCTGAGGATAATACGATATCACAAATGGGGAACATCACTGATGACATTATGTAACACTCCTCGCAGTGTCCCCAAAGCGGGTCAGTCCAATACTTTGTTCCCTAACAAGTATCAGTATGTTCAGCTTGATATCTCCATATCCATGACTTGTGGAACATAGTCATCAGCTGACCCATACTCTAATCATTATATCAATGTGATCCTAGGTTATTGATACATGATTAGGGACATCTAAACAATATTATTATTACATTACTAGCATCCCACAATCTAGTCACGTACTTGATGAACTAGTATTAATAAATATTATTTACAAGAGATTATAAAGTAAAATAAATAAACTTTATTAATAAAAAAATAAGCATAAGATATCCAAGTACAAATCATAATCTATGAATAGTCCTAGGACATATCTCTTTCAGAGGCAAGTGGAGCAATGGTTGTCCTCCTATCTGAGGCACGTGGAGCAAATGGTAGTGCTCCCATCTGAGGCAAGTGGAGCCCATAAAACCCTCGAAAGAGGCAACGAGGTAACAAAAGCCCTCTCCGGAGGTACTTACAAACACTTCTACATACACCTATTTTTAAGGGGGATTATCGCACGAGGTACTTACAAAAGCCCACCCGAGCACCCGAAACCGCCCTGAAGGGGTTTGTTGACCAAACAAACCTATTTTTAAGGGGGATTATCGCACGACAAACTAGTATGTCGCGAGACTATCTCTCTTATATCGCGCGACAAGTTCCCCGAACACAGACAAACCACTTTAAGACAAAATAGTCTGTCAGAAGGTCACTTCAGCCGTTTTTCGCTCGACATTGTCCCAAATGTTGAGCGACACTTGCCTTTTCTGGAGAAATGTCGCGCGACAATCCCTCTATAGCACTATAAATAAGCCAAAAACTCCAAGGATTCAAGGGGACAACAAACTTGGAATCAAAAAATTCTATTATTTTATCTGATTTTCTGGTCTTCTACCAAGTATATTCTACGATTGTCTTATTTCTGAAGAATTATCGAATCTATTCTCGACACTCGGTGTGTTGCACTTTTAGAATTGAATTCTTGAAAATATCTGAAGAGAAAAAAGATTATTATCGCTAGAGATCTCTCTGCCGTATTTTATTTTCTCTTTTATTATTATTATTCTCGTCGGGAAGGTAAAGAAAGTATTTTCTAATATTTAAAATTAGATATCTGTGTACTTGTTGTATTTCTATTTTTCTGTCCACATTTTATTTGAATAAAACTTTTATTGCCAAGTTATAAAATAGTCTATTGTTTTTCAAAACAAAGAATTCTGAGAAAAATCATTTGCAAAACCAGAAAAGTAAGAACATTGTCGCCCAGATAAAACTAGGTTTTCAAAACTCGGATCGATGAAACTTACTTAGGAATTAAATTCAGGCATGTTTTGTCTTCCCTATAGACTGTGATGTATCTAATAAAACTGTCCTCAAAGAGTTTTAATTCCACATTAAATTAGTCTCGATACAAGATCCAGACTTTTTTTCAAAATAATCAACGCGAGAAGACCGATGTTATTATCTAAGGAAATAATACGGGAGAATCTCTTTCAAAAACCAAAAAGCTTTGTCATTTGTATTTACATATTTCAAAACAAACATCGAATCATGGAACACAAAGATTTTTATCCCTTTCCTCATTTTTCCCCAAAAATTAGGGTTTTTTATTTAAGAAGTAGTATACTGTCAGTAAAAGCATTCAAGTTTTTCAACATAGAATAAACATATAAAGACCACTAAAGACCGAAAGGGAAAACGGGTGCTTAACACCTTTCCGATCCGTAACATAGTTTTCGAACCCTATAGAACCCTGGTTTCGTAGAAAAACGTGTAAAGAAAGGCTTATTTGTAGCCTTTCTTCTTACACAACTTTTTGTCCGTTTTATCATAAAACGTACTGGCGATTCTTAACAAACCCCCTTGCATCTAGAAATAAGATAGAGGGACACCCAATCTGAATTATCAACATGTAGAAGCAAATGGAACGACAGAATCCTTTTAAACGTTTCAGACCCCCACACTTGGGATTGAGACCCAGGGGCTGCATTTATGGATTCTCATAGTAAGGCATTAAATTATGCATCTATTTTGAATGATACATGGATAATTGATTCTGGTGCAGCATATCATATGACATTCAATTCTAAACAGGTCACCTCTCTTACCCCCTCATCCAAAAATTTTATTTCCACAGCTAATGGTAATTCAGTCTCTGTTATCGGGGAAGGGTCTATTCATTTATCAGATTCCTTAAATTTAAATTCAGTGCTTGTAGCCCATCACTAAAAAATAGTTTATTTTTTGTTGCTCAAATTACTAATTTTTTAAATTGTATTGTTGTTTTCTTGGCCTTCTTATTGTGTCTTTAAGGATATTCAGATGATAAAAACAATTGGTTATGGTGTTAGGCGAAGAAACTTGTACTATTTGAATTTGGGCATTGAAGAGCTCGAATCAGTTACATCAAGCCCTGTAAACTGACGTGACTCTAAAAAAAAGGCTAAAGATAAGATTTGTCTATGGCATCGCTGACTAGGTCATGCTTATTTTAGTTATTTAAAAATATTATCTCCTAAAGCTTTTAGGAAGGCTGAACTTGTAACACCCCGTTCTTTCGTTTCCTTGTGGTTGCTTTCATTCGTCCGTTTAATTCACCTCGGGTGGTGAATTTCTCATTCGGAGAGTCTCGTAATGTTCTAGTACTCTTTATTGGTCATATTAGTCTCCTTCCACTCATGTGAGTGTTCGTTTAGTGATTCGAGTGGTTCGGATCGAAACCGAGGCGATAATCGCGTATTTCGACTTTTCGCGATTCGTCAATTTCTGGCCAACTTTGAGAGGTCATAAATTTTTCATCTGATGTCCAAATGACTCTCCATTTTTGGTCACGACTTTATTTCTTTTCCCTCTACAACTTTCGTGTTTGGGCCGAGTCGAGATTCAGCCGTTTCAAGGTCCGTTTTAGGCTCAGAAAGTCATTTGCTGTTGCAGTGACTTCCATGATCGATCATGGAAGGGCCATGATCGATCATGGTCCTCCAGAGGAGTTCCAGAAGGGTTCATGCTCGATCATGGGGGACCCATGATCGATCACGGTTCACCTGTAAGTCGGTTTTGAACGTTTTTAACCCGTTTTTAAGCCATTTAACACCCCTACAACCTCACTTTCGAGCACCCAACATAGAAAGGGAGTGATGGAGAGTCTAGAGAGCTCTAGAGAGAGAGACTAGAGATTATACACATCTCTCATCTCCCATCCAAGATTTGAGTTCTGAATCGCTTTCTCTTTCACTATTCATCATCCGTCCCGCTTTCTTCTTCCGTTAGAGCTTGCGTTGGAGATAGGGCTTGGGCGATACGGCTTCTACTCTTCATCAACTTGCGGATTCAGCTTTTCTAAGGTGGGGACACTAGTACTAATTTTTTTTTTCAATGTTTGATTGATGAATTAGAGTCTTGCACTCAACTTGGGGATTTTGAGCAAAATCATGTGTTGTCCACATCTCTTGGGGTTTGGGCTAGATAATTCTTAGATTAGTGATAGATATTGATAGATTATCACTCCTACAACACGATTGATCATCTAGTTCCACGATTTAGCATCCGTACCTAGATATTCATATGAAAACCGCTTCGTAGTTACCCGTGTGACTTATAAATTGGGGTTTTTAGGTCTTGTGCGTATAGATGAATGATTATGGGTCATTAATGATAGTGGTACACATCTATACCACTAGATACGATTGAAAGGTATTAATTATGGTATGTGTGGTGAGAACTCACTACGATGGAGCGTTACGCCTTAACGTGCGGGTCTAGTAACATGTGTGGAGTGTGCTAGGCACTAGTAATAAGAGTTTAATCCCGATACTCCCTAGAACATATAATACATAGTTATTAGGGTACAGATTGCCCATGGTCATGAACACGAACATCTAGGCGAGTTGTATTAGTATGCCGGATGAGCTAGAATCGTAATAACCAATACTTGGCTTGATAGGATGACGTGAGTATCATCATAAAACACGTAATGAGATATATGACAATGATAATGAACTAATTGGCCTTATAATGAGAATAATCTCGTGACGATAAACATATGGAGTATATGAGTGATGAATACTCTTGTAGAAATGATTAACGATGATGTTAATGATGATAAATGGACAGTGGGCGATTATATGATTATATGTATGGCAATGAGCCATATGTGTGATGTATGATTATTGATGATGATGATATTTTCATTGTGGGAAGTGAATAAATATGATGCTTGTTACTGTGATCACACAAATGGGCTGGATATGATGATTTACCGAGCACCAGGTAGCTCCCCGTGACTCGAAGGAGGGCCGCCTATTGCCGCCCGTGGGTGAAAAAGCCCTAAACCATGCACGGGAAAATGAAGTCGATGACTCCGCCGGTGGTTGTGTGTGTCCACAAAGGAGAGCCTACTTTTTGTATTTTGCCTTCCCACAGGACTATGTGTTCTGGGTTCGATGAGTTTTCCCGACAAGCGGAGTAGGTCTCGTGTGCCACTACTCACCCAAATGGTGAGTTTTCCAGGAAGTAGTTGGGCTACTAATGGTCATCACCCTGCTAGGGTATCGCCTGGTGTAGTTCTTTTTAGAGTGTCGATGTGGTTTGTATGAGGCGTTTTCCTCGTTAACTATTCGGAGTGTTATTCCCAGGAAAATTTCTTGAGGGTTATCTCCGAATGACTTACTTGGACAACCAAGTCCCTGAACCACTCTCCACTCAGAGGAGACATGGACAAAAGCCTCGGAGCCTTCGGGATCTATTGCTTTGGGCCTAGACGACCGCGGGGAGAAACTGAGGCACTATACTGGAGATATGATACGGATTGTTGTGTTGTGGATGTGAATTATTTATATTATCATTACTATTGTATTGTATCATATCTTATATGGAGTTGATTATATATTGCCTCAGACGAGGGTACTTTTAGTGACAATAATGATACACACACTATCGTAAAGAACATAATATACATAGGACATCGTTGGCCACTCATAATGTACTAACAGATAAAGTGGAAAGCATTATTAGCTATTGGCCATAGAAACATGGTATACGAGTGTGAGTACGTGGTTTGATTGTGAAGACGAAATAGTGACAAAGCCTTGTAGGTGGCCAAGTATGGAATCCATAATGTACTATAATTAAAGAGAAAATAATAGATACTTGGCCAATTGTCACAACTTACGATATAGGTAATGAATAGCATAGTAAAGCCTTGAGTTACACCGGAGAACGGATTCAAGTAGGGTTATATCCTCGATTCCCTAGTAGTGTGAGAATTAGCTTAGGGTATTCTAAGGGAAGTCTAAGGATGGAATAGGTTGATCGAATAGTCAGCTTTCTGGTGACTATGATAGGATTCCTAATGGGATTTGCACACACGGGTGTGTGAATTGCATTGCATGGTTTTCAAACTACTGCATTGATGTAAAACAACTATTTTCTATATAAAACCTGTATAATTCCCACTGAGCCAGGATTTGGCTCACCCCGTTTTTTAAACAGTTTTGGAGGTTAAGCATCGGGGATTGGCGCATGGTCTACGAGTCTAGTAGCCTCTGATGTCCTATATCTTTTGTAGTCCTTGAACTAAGGACTTGGTTGTATATAATCTTTTGTTGTATTAAACTCTTTGTATTTATGTATGGACTTTACAACTATTTTGGGTTATGGCCTATGGAATTGTATAAACGGTTTATATATATATATGTGGAGTTGAATGTAATTGTGTTTGTGTAAATGTGCTATGTAAACCTCATGGGTTTGGTTTTATTTAAATGTACTCCACATACCGAGCATTTGTAAAATGGGACATTTATTTAAGAAAAATTTTTAAAAGTTGTGATTTTTATATTTCAATCCCGCCGTCACGCACGGCATCCGTGATTAACCGGGTCCCGGAGGTGAAAATCTCAGAACGGGATTCGGGGCGTCACAAAACTCTCTAATTTTCGTTGTGAAACTTGTGAACTTGCAAAGTGCCATCATACTTTCTTTCCACCATCACTTAATAGATGTTCATTTCTTTTCATAATAATCCACTATGATATATAGGGGTTTTCTCATACTCCATCTTTAAATGGTGCTTGTTGGTTTGTTACTTTCATTGATGATTGCACAAGAATGACATGAGTATGTCCTATGAAGTCTAAAAGTGAAGTAAGTTCTTTATTTTAGAGATTACACAAATAGGTTAGTACGCAGTATAAAGTCATCATTTAGGTGCTTCGAGGTGATAATGGAGAAAAATACATGACAACAGAATTGCAAGAACATCTCAAGCATTATGGAATTTTTCATCAAAGTACATGCCCGTATACACCTCAGCAAAATGGGGTTGTAGAATGAAAGAACAAGCATTTACTAGAAGAAGTACGTGCATTACTACTTGGGGCCAATGCCTCAACATCTTATTGGGGTGATGCACTTATCTCTGTAGTTTATCTGATCAATCGTTGTGAGAATCCGCAAATGCGACCCCCGGGTCTCAGCCTCTGGTTCTGGGAGTCTGAAACATCAGAAAGGATTTCGTTGTTCCATTTGCTTCTATGTGTTGATAATTCATATCGGGTGTCCCTCTATCCTATTTCTAGATGCAAGAGGGTTCGTTCAGAGTCGCTAGTACGTTTTACGAGAAAACGGACAAAATAGTTGTGTAAGAGGAAAGGCTACAGATAAGCCTTTCTTTACATGTTTGTCTACGAAACCAGGATTCTATAGGGTTCGGGAACTATATTACGGTTTGGGAAGGTGTTAAGCACCCATTCCGCCCTTTCGGTCTCTAGTGGTTTTATATGTTTACTCTATGTTGGAAAACTTGGATGCTTTTACTGATATTCTACTGCTTTCTGGAAATAACTAATAAAAACCTGATTTTCGAGCGCATTAGGAATCTACCACAACCTTGTCGCCACTTTGCTTACTAGGTCGGGGATCGACCTGCCCGGTCAGGTCGCGGGGTGCGGGGCAGCGCCCCGTTAGAAAAATCGAGTTTTAAACAAGTCTACAATAAAACTAATATACAAATATCTTATTTAATTACTAGAAGAGACTTTAGTTACCTTCCCGGCGATATATATAAGAATAAGAGAGAGAAAATATAATACGGCAGAGAAGGCCTCTGACAGATATCAGCTTTCCTCTTAGAAATATTTTCGGCGGTCTGACAAATAAATGTTATCGCAGATGCTTCCGGAGAAGGCTTAAAGATTAGAAAATATTAGAGAGAATAAGGAATTTTAGTACAAAAATTGTGGCGAGAAGTTGCCGTCTAGAACCCTTGGGGGTGTTGGCCTATTTATACTGCTCGGAGAGGATTGTCGCGCGACATTTCCCCAAAAAGGGCAAGTGTCGCTCGACATCTCTGTTTGTCGCGCGACATTCCTATTTCACTGTGTCTGTTTGTCGCGCGACATATCTATTTGTCGCGCGACAAACGGCTGAAGTGATGGGTTCTGACACTGTGATGTATCAGAAAGTGGTTGGTCAGATGCAGAGGGGTCTGTCGCGCGACATAGGAATGATTGTCGCGCGACAATCTCTCTTAAAAACATGTTTGTAGGCCAACAAACCCTTTTAGGGTAGTTTCGGGTGCTCAGGTGGGCTCCGGGCCCAAAAACAGTAGTTCTTGAAGGTCGTTAGGGTTCTTGCGGGGGTCACGGATCAGGGTGTCTACAGACCCTCTCGACTCAAGCTCCTTGCTTGCAAGGAATTGAGGCGACTGGAAGATACTTCGATTTGTGGCTCCCGCAAGAACCCTAAGAGAGTGTATGCATGCAGAAGTGTTCGTGAATGCCTACGAAGAGGGCTTGTGTTTGGTTTTGCCTCCGGAGAGGGCTTTTGATACCTCATTGCCTCTTTCGATGACTTTTATTTGCTCTACTTGCCTCAGATGGGAGGACTATCATTGCTATACTGTGCCTCTCTGGGAGGGCTTTTGATCTTCTCGCCTCAGGTGGGAGGACTACCATTGCGCATCATGTGGGAGGACTACCATTGCGCCTCAGGTGGGAGGACTACTATTGCTACACTGTGCCTCTCTGGGAGGGCTTTTGATCTTCTCGCCTCAGGTGGGAGGACTACCATTGCGCCTCATGTGGGAGGACTACCATTGCACCTCATGTGGGAGGACTACCATTGCTACACTGTGCCTCTCTGGCTTGTGATCTGAAAGAAGAAAGAAAATTGCCTCTGGGAGGGCTTTCGTGAGTAATTTTGCCTCTGGCGAGGGCTTGTGTTTGTGATTTGCCTTTGAAGAGGGCTTGTGTTGGTGGATTGCCTCCGGAAAGGACTTGTGCCTATAGAAATGGCTTAGGAGAGTGATGTTTTGCCTGTACAAAGGGCTTATGTGAATGGATTGCCTCTGGAAAGGACTTTCGCCTAAAAAAGAGTTTAGTGATTGGTTTGCCTCCAGAGAGGGCTTATGTGAATGGATTGCCTCCGGAGAGGGCTTGTGCCTGTAGAAAGGACTTGTGAATGATGTTTTGCCTGTAGAAAGGGCTTATGTGAATGGATGCCTCCGGAAAGGACTTTGGCCTAAAAAGGGCTTAGTGATTGGTTTGCCTCCGGAGAGGGCTTATGTGAATGGATTGCCTCCGGAGAGGGCTTGTGCTTGTAGAAAAGACTTGTGAATGATGTTTTGCCTGTAAAAAGGGCTTATGTGAATGGATGCCTCCGGAAAGGACTTTCGCCTAAAAAGGGCTTAGTGATTGGTTTGCCTCCGGAGAGGGCTTATGTGAATGGATTGCCTCCGGAGAAGGCTTGTGCCTGTAGAAAGGACTGTAGAAAGGGCTTATGTGAATGGATTGCCTCCGGAGAGGGCTTTCGCCTAAAAAGGGCTTAGTGATTGGATTGCCTCCGCAGAGAGCTTATGTGAATGGATTGCCTCCGGAGAGGGCTTGTGCCTGTAGAAAGGACTTGTGAATGATGTTTTGCCTGTAGAAAGGGCTTATGTGAATGGATTGCCTCCGGAGAGGGCTTTCGCCTAAAAAGGGCTTAGTGATTGTATTGCCTCCGCAGAGGGCTTATGTGAATGGATTGCCTCCGGAGAGGGCTTGTGCCTGTAGAAAGGACTTGTGAATGATGTTTTGCCTGTAGAAAGGGCTTATGTGAATGGATTGCCTCCGGAGAGGACTTTCGCCTAAAAAGGGCTTAGTGATTGGATTGCCTCTGCAGAGGGCTTGTGCCTGTAGAAAGGACTTGTGAGTTTGGTTCTCTGTAGTAGCAATTGATGAAAAGCTAAAGAGAGAGTTCTCTGAGGAAACAAGAGCTCATTTGGGAGTTTAAATACCCATTCTAAAAGTTTTGCTTTCTCTGGGAAAATCTGAAAACTTGTTTTGTAAGTTATTTCATTCTGAAAGAGGAGTTTTCACGATGGATTTCTCAATTCTTGTGCTTCGTGCGTAGTGATGACTCAATCTTTTGCTTGTTTCTAAGTCGTTTCTGATTTTATCAAGCTGAGAAGGAAATATGTTTTTGAAGGAGTCTCTGATCTCTTTGATATTCATTTGGCCAATCTTTGAGGCATTTTTGCAGGCCCGCGTCGTTTTCTGTTTTTCGATGTCCTTATTTCTCCCTCATTCGGGGAAGCTTTTCCTGCCTTTTCTGTTTTTGGCCAAGAGCTTCTTTTCCCGTTTTGGCGTGATCAGGAGCCTTACTCACCCAAGACGAAGCCCTGAGCCGGTTTGGCCTAGCTGTCACTCTTGGTGTGGCTCTCCCTGCCACTCTATACAATTCTGTTTCTCTCGCTCGCTCTGGGCGCTCATGCGGGATTTTTCTCTTTTCTACTCTTTCAATTTTTTCTATTCCCGTCTTATCTGATATTTTCTCATTCTCATTACTAGATTTCAGTCTTCTAGAGATCAGAGATTTCTTTGTAGGCTATTTGCTCTCGCGATTTGAAGAAACGACTTAGAATATGGCATTCGATATTATCGTGCGAGTGTGTGTTTTTTCTGCACAAAAGTCAAGAAAAACCACCTTGAAGTTCTGCTACCGAAAAATGCCAAGTTTGAGATATGATTGGCCATGCGATAGTTCAATGGAGTAGGTTTTGTCCCACAAGCGGGCTCTTTTCTTCTCATTCTCTTATTCTCTCTCTAGCTTCTCTTTTCTCGAGTTTTCCCGTATCTGGATGCTCAGGATGTTCTTTGATGCAGTTCCCCTACTATTGACAAGGGATGATAGGGTAGATCGTGACCGCGGTGTGGTTTACCAAGATGTGGTGTGCGCTAAAAATGTGCGTGCTCGTGCTTTGGTGATCTTATTGTATGTTATGCATGTACTAGTGAAGTGGTGTTTGAACATGTTCGATAACTTGATATGTAAAAGTATTGCTTGCAGGCTGCGGATACTTTCCATGCTGTTTTGTTGATCCTGATTCGCAGTTTCCTGCATGTTTAAACAAACATTAATTAATTCACATAATTATCTCAATAGTAACATCCGATTTTTAGAACTTACATACTTTTACCTTTCAAACCTTAAGGACTCTCGTAATTTACTCTAAAAGTCATATAACTCTCATAACTACCCAAAGTACCCTCAGGTTTTGAAAACTACATAATTTTTCCCTATAGGCCCACAACTCTCGTAATTACCCCAAAGTACCCTCAGGTTTTAAAAATTACATAATTTTACTCTCTTATTATATAACTCACATAATTACACAAAAGAACCCTCAGGTTTTGACATAATTTTACCTTTGTAACCCTATATCTCCCGTAATTACACCAAAGTACCCTCAGGTTTGGAAAATTACACAATTTACCCTTATAACCCTATATCTCTCGTAATTACACAAAAGAACCCTCAGGTTTTGACATAATTTTACCTTTGTAACCCTATATCTCCCGTAATTACACCAAAGTACCCTCAGGTTTGGAAAATTACACAATTTACCCTTATAACCCTATATCTCTCGTAATTACACCAAAGTACCCTCAGGTTTGGAAATTTACACAATTTACCTTTATAACCCTATATCTCTCGTAATTACACCAAAGTACCCTCAGGTTTGGAAAATTACACAATTTACCCTTATAACCCTATATCTCTCGTAATTACACCAAAGTACCCTCAGGTTTGGAAAATTACACAATTTTACCCTTATAACCCTATATCTCTTATAATTACACCAAAGTACCCTCAGGTTTGGAAAATTACACAATTTTACCCTTATAACCCTATATCTCTCGTAATTACACCAAAGTACCCTCAGGTTTGGAAAATTACACAATTTACCCTTATAACCCTATATCTCTCGTAATTACACCAATAGTACCCTCAGGTTTGGAAAATTACATAATTTTACCCTTATAACCCTATATCTCTCGTAATTACACCAAAGTACCCTCAGGTTTGGAAAATTACATAATTTTCCCTTATAACCCTATATTTCTCGTAATTACACCAAAGTACCCTCAGGTTTGGAAAATTACACAATTTACCCTTATAACCCTATATCTCCCGTAATTACACCAAAGTACCCTCAGGTTTGGAAAATTACATAATTTTACCCTTATAACCCTATATCTCTCGTAATTACACCAAAGTACCCTCAGGTTTGGAAA
Source organism: Lonicera japonica (assembly GCA_021464415.1). NCBI lineage: Eukaryota > Viridiplantae > Streptophyta > Magnoliopsida > Dipsacales > Caprifoliaceae > Lonicera > Lonicera japonica. Next base: position 57,215,397 of record CM038463.1, on the reverse strand, counting down.
ATTACACAATTTACCCTTATAACCCTATATCTCTCGTAATTACACCAAAGTACCCTCAGGTTTGGAAAATTACACAATTTACCCTTATAACCCTATATCTCTCGTAATTACACCAAAGTACGCTCAAGTTTGGAAAATTACATAATTTTACCCTTATAACCCTATATCTCTCGTAATTACACCAAAGTACCCTCAGGTTTCTTACAAATACTTACATAAAAGTACCCTCGGGTTTTATTATTTCACAAAAATTTACATAAAAGTACCATCGGGTGCAATATAAAGAAAAACATGCTGGTGTAAAACAGGCCTAAAATGACATAATAAGAATGACCACCAGGCCCCTGCAAAAGTGAAAGGAACTAAGTGAGAAGCGAAAAAGTGGTTTCTTTGGCAGCAATGAACCCTGTCTGTTGGGGAAATATATTTGTAATAAGGTTTGTTACATGACAAACGATGAGTACATGTGTATGATTTCTCCGATAAATACACCTCTCTTCCTTCCTTTATCCCCACACTTACTCTTTTATCTATGTAGTCCTCTTTACTGTACAAATGTTGACTTTTCTTCTATCAAAGCTCGAGATGCCCTGGTACCCTCGGGACTCAAGTTTATCACTCCCCATACCTCTCTATCTATGGAGTGTATGTGGCATGGCTGACTCGTTATTTCAACTATGCACGGTTTGGCTTTTCTTAACCCCTCCGGGCTAACATCATTCGTTCAATCTGGCGATTGGTGGAGGAAGATCTGGTTGTCGTCCCTTATTAAATGTAATGGTTTCAGTTCGTGGGCTTAGAGCCCTCTGAAGCCTGAATGAAGCTCGAGTTGCACTGGTGGCTAAAGATACAACGTGGCTCCTTTTCGGGGCTAAAATGGGGTGTTTAGATAGCAAATGTACTGACTGTTTATGAACCACTGCTTATGAAGTTTGAAAAATTACTCTTTTTATAAAATAAAAAAGTTTTTATAATAATTAAACCGGGCCTGAAGTAACTTCTCAGGTTGCCTACATTCCCCGTGGTATTTCCTCCATAAACAAAAGTGAGTTGGGGCTCAGGTTTACGTAGTTCTGGATTATACATGCTATTGCTTTAATAATAATATTTCTTGAATGTAGCGTCTGACCATGTACATCTGCGACTATTACGGCTCTCCTTGTGTTGATTTCTTTAACGATGTACGGCCCAGTTCTGAACGTTTCTCTCGGATCTCTTATCGGCTTCTCTAACCTTTCTCAAAATTACATTGTTCTCACAAATACCCCGAGTCTTCACTTTTCAATTTTAAAGGCCCCATAATGACGATACACGGCCTTCTACCGTTTCTCATTTAGTGATGCTAACTCACTTTAGCGGGTTGTTGGTCATATTTGGTCCGCCTGGTGCGGGGATTTTTCCTTCTTCGATTAGATCTTGGATGCGGTGTCGGAGGGCTAAACATCTATCTGTCTCATGGCCCACAGCTTGGTGGTATAAACAGTTCTCGTTCATCCTCCAAGAAGAAGGGACGGGATTTGGTGGAGGACGAGGGTTGAGTGGGGTAACTAGGCCTGCATTCTGTAGCAATTCAAGACTTTTGGTCAGGGTTGTGGGGAGGTTGCTGAATTTTCTATTTTTATTGGGTTGGTATGTATTGGAGCCTTCAGCTTGTATAGGCCACGTTAATTGGGGTTGTTGCTGCTGAAAAGGATTTTGTTGGTACGGATAAGAGCTTAGCTGGTTTACAACGGGGGTGGCCGTGCTCTTCTCAGTATATAAGGCTTTCCTTGTTTGGGTGTCTGCTTTTCTGGCCAACTCTTCTTCTACTTGGGATCCCATGCTTAAAAGTGCTCGAAAATGTGGGAACACGTGCTTTCCCATACAAGTCAATACAGCCGGAGTGAAGTTTTTCTGAATTATCTCTAACTGCTCCTCTTCGTCTGGTCGTTTGGACATCTGGGATGCCAATTCTCTCCAACGGGTAACAAAATCACTGAAGCTCTCTTTCTCACCCTGTTTGGCCATCTCTAAGTGTTTACGGGTGACCTCCAACTCTTCATTAGACCCGTATTTAGCCATGAATTCCTTGACGATATCCCCCCAAGTTTTCGTGTGGTGCCTCTCTAAATCAAAAAACCATCTCAGGGCTACCCCCGTGAGAGTCATATGAAATGCCTGGGCCAACTCAAGTTCTCCACAGCCAGATACTTGCATGGATCGGATATATGATTGTAGATGTGTTTTTGGGGGCGTGGTTCCAGTAAACTTGGTGATAGATGGGAGTTTGAACCCCTGTGGTAGTCTTGCCTCGGGGTAGAGGGAGAATGCATTCATATCAGTAACATCGTCTGCTCTTTTCATTAGGAAAACTCCCTTCTGTAGGACCCTCATCTGTTCCTTCAATTTTTTCATTTATTCACTCTCTTTAGATACTTCATCGGGCTGTTCCCGAGCCATAACTGATTCTGCATATACTGCCCGGAGTCGGTTTATATCTGGGTATTCATTGGGAGGGGCTACCAGGGCTGGTGGTAGGACAGGTCGTGTAGGAATTTGTGGCTATTGAGGGTCGAAACCTGGTTGGACTTGGGGTTGCGGCCAGATGATGGGTGGCTCTTGTTGCTGATAAGTAGGGCCGGAGTCCGGCGCCCATTGGCTCTGGTTATTGGGGTCAGTTTGAATGGGGCCTGTTGGGATAGGACCTGTTTGCTGTGGGTTGGTGCCTTGGACTGGGGGGAGTACTTGTGATGATTGCCCTTGATTCGGATCTCGATTCGGTGGTAGTCGTTCAAACCCAGGTGGCGCAGTTCGTTCGGCTGACCATCCTTCTATTCGAACCCGGGTGTTCTGCTGCTTAGTAGATATGCTGGCCAGGCTTTGACTAACGTTTATCAATAGGCGATGCAATTCTTCTAGGGTAGGCGGAGCCCTCGGTACCTCTGCTAGATTCGGATCAACTGCTTGGATCTCTGAGTCATTCAGATTTGAAGTCGACATAGTCGGAGTGCTCGGTCGAACTAATCTACCGGTGTAGTCTCTTCCTGCCCAACCTTCCAGACTGTAGTCGTAGGGCTGTAGATATAGCGGAGATGAAGGAAGACTAAGGTGTGATTCATTTCTACCAAGAGAAACCACGGAGAAAGAAAAACAACGAAAACCAAGTTTCGGGTGTTCATAAAGACACGTCAACAACAACTTGAGTGAATTCCCTGTGGGAGTTTAGGGTAGGCAGCAAAGTGCTCCTTGGGTTACCCTACTTATCCCGAATTTTAAAAACTCATCTTTTGATTTTATGAAAATTGGGAATATCTCTCCTCTTGAGTTGCTTTTCATGGGAGATGTACCGGGGAAAGTCACAACGAGCTGATCTCGTTGTAAATTTCTACGACGGAGGTTGGTCAGCCTCCGGCCGTACTCGCCAATATCTGGGGGAGATATACATGACAAGGCCCTATACGGTACGAATTCCTTACGATTGATAAAAAAAGATAAGAGTGTTCTATCTCGACTCTTCCTATATGCAACGCAGGTGTAATGCAAGGTGAAGGCTTCAGGCTCCCTCCTATTTGGCAAGACCTCGCGATATACCCCAAGGGCGGGTACGTGCAAGAATCTTTTGATATACTTCCCGGGTACGTGAGTGTTCTCGTCACTCGATATACCTCGGGGGCGTACTTGGCCAAGGAGAGTGGAAGTAAATGCTTTCGGTTTATGTTGGCCCAAGCAAGCCAACTCCCTACTCACTTATAATACTTTCGAGGGTTTGGGGTAAAAATCACACTCGTAAGATCCATGCATGAATAGTGATGTGCGTGAAAACAAGAGTTTTCAAAAGATTTAATTACAAATATCTTATCTTTGAGGTGTATTTTGAAAACGCCATTTTTATTTGAAAAGATATTTCTTTACAATCAAATATAACAGAAAGGGGAAATCCTAAACATATGTCTATGTCAATGAATGGACTCTACTGCGCCTCTAGGTCAGGTCAATAATAAAATCCAGGCGCCACGTCAGGGGGCAAGTAGGGAAAGCAGTAAAAGCATGCATATCAACATATTTATAAACAAAAAATCCACACATAAGAGCCTAGTTCTCTCAGTCCCCAGCAGAGTCGCCACTGTGAGAATCCGCAAATGCGACCCCCGGGTCTCAGCCTCTGGTTCTGGGAGTCTGAAACATCAGAAAGGATTCCGTTGTTCCATTTGCTTATATGTGTTGATAATTCATATCGGGTGTCCCTCTATCCTATTTCTAGATGCAAGAGGGTTCGTTCAGAGTCGTCAGTACGTTTTACGAGAAAACGGACAAAATAGTTGTGTAAGAGGAAAGGCTACAGATAAGCCTTTCTTTACATGTTTGTCTACGAAACCAGGATTCTATAGGGTTCGGGAACTATATTACGGTTTGGGAAGGTGTTAAGCACCCATTCCGCCCTTTCGGTCTCTAGTGGTTTTATATGTTTACTCTATGTTGGAAAACTTGGATGCTTTTACTGATATTCTACTGCTTTCTGGAAATAACTAATAAAAACCTGATTTTCGAGCGCATTAGGAATTTACCACAACCTTGTCGCCACTTTGCTTACTAGGTCGGGGATCGACCTGCCCGGTCAGGTCGCGGGGTGCGGGGCAGCGCCCCGTTAGAAAAATCGAGTTTTAAACAAGTCTACAATAAAACTAATATACAAATATCTTATTTAATTACTAGAAGAGACTTTAGTTACCTTCCCGGCGATATATATAAGAATAAGAGAGAGAAAATATAATACGGCAGAGAAGGCCTCTGACAGATATCAGCTTTCCTCTTAGAAATATTTCCGGCGGTCTGACTCTAGAAGGTGGCACTCCGGGTGCCAAGATTAGATCCGAGACTCTTGCAGAAATAAATGTTATCGTAGATGCTTCCGGAGAAGGCTTAAAGATTAGAAAATATCAGAGAGAATAAGGAATTTTAGTACAGAAATTGTGGCGAGAAGTTGCCGTCTAGAACCCTTGGAGGTGTTGGCCTATTTATACTGCTCGGAGAGGATTGTCGAGCGACATTTCCCCAAAAAGGGCAAGTGTCGCGCGACATTCCTATTTCACTGTGTCTGTTTGTCGCGCGACATATCTATTTGTCGCGCGACAAACGGCTAAAGTGATGGGTTCTGACACTGTGATGTGTCAGAAAGTGGTTGGTCGGATGCAGAGGGGTCTGTCGCGCGACATAGGAATGATTGTCGCGCAACAATGTGATATGTCGTGCGACAATCTCTCTTAAAAATATGTTTGTAGGCCAACAAACCCTTTTGGGGTAGTTTCGGGTGCTTAGGTGGGCTCCGGACCCAAAAACAGTAGTTCTCGAAGGTCGTTAGGGTTCTTGCGGGGGTCACGGATCGGGGTGTCTACAATCGTATTCCATCAGCAGTCCTTGATTTTCAAACACCACGTATATTTGGATGCGTTGTATTTGTTCATTTATTGATGGAACAACGAAACAAATTAAAATCTCGTACTTTAAAATGTGTTTTTGTGGGTTACTCATCCTCTCAAAGAGGGTATAGATGTTATCATCCCCACACTTGGAAATTATACATGATGATGGATGTTGCTTTTCATGAAGAATATATGTATTTTTGTCAGGTTGAACTTCAGGGGGAGTATCATAGTGAAGTTCAACTTTTTGATTTTGTTGATAGGGACGATGATAAGATAATTCAACTTAAGGTATCTCCACAGCCAACCTCATAACTGCCAAATCCATCAAGTTCACCGCTAAATTCACCAAGTTCACTGCCGAATTCGCTAGAGTCATCGAGTTCGTCACTAAATTTGCCACAATCCTCAAGCTTGCCATCACCTGGTATGAATAACCAAATGTCTCCCTCGGATACATCTGAATCTGAATATCAAGTACCTCCTTCTGATCCTCAGGTTTTTTCTCCTAAACCTCCAAAAAAATAACTTCCTAACGGAATCAATAGAGGTGTGCCTAAACCAACATATGCACCTGATCTTTCTAGTAAGGCTAAATATCGTATGAGCAATTATGTGTCTTACAATAGGTTATCTGAATCAAATAAGCCATTTTTTAATTAGTTATCCTCTGTATCTATTCCTAACAGTGTGCAGGAAGCCTTGGGCAATCCAAAATGAAAAGCAGCAATAGAGGAAGAGATGAAATCCCTAAAGAAAAATGGTACATGAGATTTAGTTAAATTGCCAATAAGGAAGAAGTGTGTTGGTTGCAAATGGGTGTACACAGTGAAATATAAGGCAAATAGAACCATCTAAAGATTTAAAGCAAGACTCGTAGAGAAAGGCTACACCAAAACACATGGGATAGATTATTTGGAGACATTTCACTAGTGGCAAACATTAACACTATACGCGCATGCCTTGCTCTCTTTAGCAGTAAATATGGATTGACCATTGTAATAATTCGATGTAAAGAATGCATTCTTGTATGGGATTTAGAAAAGGAGGTATATATGGAGTTCCCACCATGGTACGATGTTCCTGTAGAGCACAAAAACAAAAAATGCAAATTAAGAAAATCTGGGTATGGCTTGAAACAGTCTCTGGGAGCTTGGTTTAGGAGATTCGCTAGATCAATGAAGAAGTTCAGGTACAAACAAAGCAATTTTGATCATACGTTGTTTTTGAAGAAGTGCCATGGGAAGATCACAACACTTATTATTTATGTTGATGATATGATTGTCATCGGGAATGACCCATGTGAACGAGAAGCACTAAAAAATACATATCTCAAGAGTTTAAGATGAAAGATCTTGGCAATCTGAAGTAATTTTTGAGGGTTGAGGTTTCCAAGTGTTCAAAAAGCATCTTCCTCTCTTAGAGAAAGTATGCATTGGATTTACTAAGTGAAACGGGAATGTCTGCCCGCCATTCTTCAGATACTCCTATGGAAAAATGACTGAAATTGAAAATTGAAGCCAATGAAGTGCCTGTTGATAAAGGACATTATCATAGACTGGTAAGAAGACTGATGTATTTAGAACATACAAGGCCCGATATCTTATGTACTGAGTATAGTTAGCCAGCTCATGCATAATTCTTAAGAGAAGCATATGCAGGCTGTGATGAAGATTCTTATTTATTTGAAGGTAGCTCCTGGAAAAGGGATTTTGTTTTCAAAGAACATTGATTTCTTGAAAATTGGAAGGTACATTACTGTTGATTGGGCCAAAAATGTTGGTGACAGACGGTCTACATTAGGATATTTCACATTTGTTAGTGGGAATCTCTTCACATGGTAAACCAAGAAACAAAATGTCATTTCTCGTTCGAGCGCCGAAGCCGAATATCTAGGAACGACAATAGGAGCATAGGAATTATTATGGCTGAAGTTGCTATTGACTGATATAGGTTATCTGTCGTGATAATCTATGATGTTATACTGTGAAAACAAAGCAACATGTGATATTGCTCAAAATTTGGTTAAATATGATAGAACAAAGCATGTGAAAGTGGATAGATTCTTCATTAAAGAGAAATTGAAGGAAAACATAATTGCAATGCCTTATATTATATAAGCTCAGAAGATCAGTTGGCCGATATGCTTACTAACGCTGTTTCAAATAGGATATTTTCTAGGATGATCAGCAAGTTGGGCATGCGCGATATTTATGCACCAAATTGAAAGGGGTGGGGGTATTATAATATTATGTTTCTTCCCTTTTTGTATAACCCTACAAATAGGGTCCTTTTATATTAATTCAAAATCAACAATAATAATTCTCATCTCTCTCTAAACGTCAATTATCCAAAAGAGAAGAGTTCTTAATCCCACCGGTACATGATGAGGTTTATTCTTCCTCGCGCGGGTATGCACATCATAATCTACCAGCTCTTCATTTCTTGTTGTCCATAATATTTCACCATTCCTCCAAACACCAAGTATTATCCCCAAACCATGAAGAACATGGGCCAAGAGCTATGATGAAGATGGGCCAAGATCTTTGTATCAATATTTAAGCCAAAGTAAAGGCAATAAGAAAACATTTGAGAATCCAAAACATGTTTTAACTACGTACTATATAACCTATAAATAAAACTTGAACCTTAGAGGCTTTTACTCGAAGTATTGCAAAAAATCTTTACAACTCTCAATTTCGGTAAATGGAGCATCAACTCCCAAGGTAATGCTTGGTAAGAAGTACAAATATATATCGAGATGAATTCATCGTCGAAACGTCAAATCTAATCTTGGTCATTCTTATAAAAGGATTAATGCATACGAAAGATATTGCCATGAGCATATGGTATCAGAAAAGCTATAAAAATTAATTAAATCAGTGAAACAACCAAAACCTATGTGATTGAGGAGGAAGATGCATGTGACACCATGTCATTATTGTAACATTATAGTCAGTATCTTCTTAATAACAGAGGTAATTATCATACTCGATCATGTTTCCTTTCCCTATACATAAACAAAGGGTACGTAAAAGGTAGTTTGGCATAATGTAAGCTATAACGCGTTTAAAGTTATTATTACATCAGCCGTTCAATTGTGTTATGCCCGTGTTCGTGTATTAATTGTCATCTGACATATTTAATTAATCGTAGGTTTTTGAGTGCATCTTCATAGTTATTCTCTAAACAATTTTGATCTAATTTGGTAGCTTTAAATCATCCTTTGCAAATATAAATTTAAATCGGAACTCTCTCTCTCTCTCTCTTCCTCTAGCTCTGAGAGGATTTGTATGCAAGGAAATTACAAAAGCACAAAATCAAGAAGCCAATACTATAAAAGGCCATCCCAAATGAAGTACATATTCACTAAATAGAACAATTATAAGACAAATTACAGCAAAAAACACAATGATTTCTTTCACACTCGCACAGTACATAAGAATATTTACCCAAAATCTATATAATCCAATAATAAGCGTATAACCTACTTTCATTATTTCTAATGGAGAACTTACCTTTTATCTAAAAGCCCCCATAAGTAGTAAGAATCAAGAAGGAATTCAGCTTCTTTGTCCCATCTTTCTATGCCTTATTACATTCAATTCATTTGTCTCTTTCCAAATTTCTCAACAAACCATTCGTGATTCCTTGTGGTAAAAATCCATCCACCGATTAACCCTATCATTAGCCCACTTCCAACTCCCAAGCATATGATAACCCATTCAACTCCACTAGGAAACTCGAGATCATCGCCTTGTTCAGTGGTTGAAAGCAGCGTTGTCCTTGGATCTCCACATCTCTTGGATAGGGGACGTCCACAGAGTGCTAAATTTCCCATGTAAGAATCATTTAAAAATGTGTCAAATTGTTTTCCTTTTGGTATAAGGCCACTGAGATTATTATAGGACACAGATAGAACAGCAAGAAAGTTTAAAAGCACTAGTTGTGGAGGGATCTCCCCTAATAACCTGTTTCGAGAAAGGTCCAATGATTCAAGCTGTGAAAGTTGCGCTAAGGATGGTGGGATGGGACCAGTAAGGTCATTGTTGGAAAGGTTGAGTGACCGAATCCCCTTCAGGTTTCCAATAGACTGTGGAATCTCGCCCTTGAATATGTTGCTTGAGAGATCAATGACTGCGAAGACGTTGGGAATCTCATGATAATTGATTTTTATGGCTTTGTTCATAATGGTCAATGTGTAAACATAACTAAAATCCCATTCTGTTTGCTGCGTTGCAAAAGTTATATTTGCCTTCAGATATGCTAGTTGGTCTTCATGAACAATTTTCATTGCGTTCCAATTCATGAAAAAACCGAAAGGCAAGTAGCTCGTAAACCCATTGCAGGAGAGGTCAATAATCCGCAACTTTGGGAAATCTTCAATTGTTGTGGGGGCCTTTATTGCACCATGGAATCTATTGGACCGTAACACGAGAACCTTGATCTCTGGAAGAGCTCCCAACCAAAAAGGGAAAGTGTCATTTATTTGGTTGTCTGAAAGATCTAGAATCTCAAGATTTGTGCAATTTGTCAGTGATCTTGGCATCTGCCCTTCTAATCGATTTTGACTTAAATCGAGCATCCTCAATTTGTTTCCTTTTTCATAAGTTTGAAGAATTTTCCCTGAAAATTTGTTGCCCTTGAGATTCAATATTGTCAGCGAACTAAGGTTTCCCAAACATGGAGGAATTGTGCCACTGATGCTATTATTAAACAATTCTAGTGTATTAACATGACTCAAGCTGCAGAAGGATGAAGGAATTTCTCCTGACAGAAAATTGGATGATACTTCATAATTAAATATGGTAGGTGATGGAACTGGGAGTGGTCCTCGTAGCATGTTATAGCTAAGGGCCAAGCTACCGAGGATGGCCCACGGAAGTACTGCCGGAAGCTGATCAAACCCTTCTAGAATATTTTTGCGTAAGTCTAGCATTTCAAGAGTGCCTTTGGATATATTCAACACCCACTTTGGTATTTTTCCGCGAATTTGGTTGTGGTCAAGTAATAGTGCCTCCAATTCATCTTGGAAGCGCAGGAAATGTGGGAACTCTGTTAAGTTACATGAATGTAATGTTAAAAGCCTAAACCTTGGAAGAGTTTCATTGGTTCTGTTGTTGTTGAGCAATCTAATCAGGTTTCCTCCTATTTGGAGTTCGGTAAGTTTTTTCAAGCTAAGAAAAACATCAACCTCCACCATGCCACTGAGTATATTATTATTAAGATTAAGTTTATCAAGATTCTTGAGTTGAGAGAATGAGCTTGGGATTTGGCCTTGCAATTGATTATCTGGAAGGTCTATGCAAGTTACTTGGGTCATGTTTGTAAGCCAAGACGGGATTTTACCAGTCAAGTGATTATCGGCAAGGTCTATTTGTGAAAGTTGGGTGAGGTTTGCAAGAGATGATGGAATCTGACCTGACAAATTGACATGACAAAGGTGCAAGTTGGTGAGTTTAGTTAGCTTACCAAGCCAAAACATATCTCCTCCGCTGAACTTATTTAGGGAGAGTGATAAGTAGGTCAGTTGAGAAAGGCTTTCCAAAATAGGAATTGGCCCGCTGAACTGATTAGTGTGAAGGACCAAATGTGTCAGAAGAGTCAAGTTATTGAGTGAAGCTGGAAGGTAACCAGAGAAATGGCAGGCACTGAAGTCCAATATGCTCAAGGAACTGAGTTTTCCGATAGAGTATGGCAACACACCTGAGAAACTTGTTTTGCGGAGTACTAAAATCTTAAGGGGACTAATTCGGGGAAATTCAGGCAAAGAACCAGATAAATTCTCATTGTCCGGTGCAGAGAGAATTTCTAGATTTGGTAGGTGGAATATGTCTGGTGGGAATGCACCACGGAGGCTGCAGTTTTTGAGGGCGAGAAACCTCAAATATGTTAAATTGGCCAAGTTCCCTGGGACTTGAGAAGATATATCGACCATGGATAGATAGAGTTCCTTCAGGTTGGTTAGCTTTTGAACAAGGCTTCTTAGATCAGGCTTCTCAAGTTTCAAAAGCCTGACATTGTCATAAATATTATAAGACAGATCAAGCAAAACCAACTTGGACAATCTTGATATTTCGGATGGAATTTGGCCATAAAATACAGAGCGAGAGAGATTAAGGGTCGACAACATTGTAAAACGGGCGATTTCAGATGGGATTCGAGAGTAGTTGAAGTCATTATCAGCGAGGTTGAGCGTTTGAAGGTGAACAAGGTCGAAAAGACTGCTATTTGAGTCGATTGAACCATAGAGAAAGCTACTTTCGAGTTCCAGGCCAATCACATGACCAGTGTCTTGGTCGCATTCGACTCCGTCCCAAGTGCTGCAGCAATCACTTTCCCTTTCGGGCTTCCATGATGCAACTTTTGGATAAGCAAAAGGATCACCAGAAACAAACTTATTAAGTGAAAGACTGTGTTTGAACTTTAACAAGGCATCGCGCTCATCATTGTGACATAATGGCCGCATTGAAGAGTAAGATTGAGTAACCATGATAAAATGAAATGCGTGCAGTAAGGAAATGAAACGCATAAACATAGGCAGATACAAAGATGAACCACCCATTAAGTTTGTGTAGGCTTAAAGGATGAGAATAGAAGACTGTTGAGGGGCTTTTACTTAATTATATGGACGATGTGTGTGTCTTATATAGACGATGTGTGTGTGTGTGTGGGGGGGGGGAGGGGGAAGGAGACAGATATTTACTTTTGTGGTCCTCATGAATTATGCCCCCACGTAATATGTTTTGTTAAACGCTTCCTTTATCTTCCCTCTTTTGTCATAGAATGTGAAAACGGCAGATGATACATGTATATATATAGGGGTAAATTATACTGCTAAGCTGTATTTATAGGGGCAAATTTATCATATGCTTGTCCACACCGTAAACAACTTAATTGTTAAATTTATTAGTAGTGAAAATATAATTTTATTCATATGGTTAAATTTGACTCGTATGACACCAAACAAGTGTGCTTTGCTCGTATCACAAAGAATAAAGAAATTCAAAAAGGATGTGCCTCACCCGTATAACTCATACGAGCCTGGGTGACCCGTTTGGGACTTTTATTGTTTTTTCAAAAGGGTGTGCCTCACAAATATGGATCGTTTGGTATTTGTTTTGAGCATGTTTAGACTCATATCACCCAAATAAGTGTCTTACTCGTATGGCTACTTTTTTTTACCATATGTAGTATAGTCTCACAAAAAACTTAATGGTAAATTTACAAATTTGTACATTAAGTTTACAAATTGCGCCGTGATGTTCTTATATATATATATATATGTATAGTGACAAAATTAGAAATTAATCTTGAGGTGGCCAATTTGTTTTTCCTTCAAGTACATAAAACAAACTATGTAAAACATACTAATAAATTTGAAGGTTGATAGTTTTAAGATGGTATATAAAAATATACGAAAATGTGAATGAAGTATACGAAGGTAGACGAAAATTTGAGACACCATGACTATACATACATATATATAAAAAAGAAATACTAAAATTTGAGAAGAAAATAGGAAAGAACACAGAAATTTGGCCCCAACAGTGACTTTTACCTTGATTTATAATTCAATTATTAAGGAGAAAGGTACAAACTTTTGTGGTCCTCATGAATTACGTTCCCACGTACTATGTCGTACTAAGGAAACTGTATTAACGCTTCCTTTTTTCTTCCCGCTTTTGCCATAAAATGTGAAAGCGGCAGATTATATATATATAGGTTGGTACTATTCCATCCACGTACGGCGAAGTGGCAGCCTCTTTTTTTTCTGGTTTTTGTTGTTATATATATTAATCTTTGAATGCGTATACTGCACGTGATTAATAATAATTATTTCTAAATGGGTTAATATACATATAATTGCATTCTACATTAAGGTATACTCTTTGTAATTATTAATTATTGTCATATGTTTAATATTGTTGTAATTCTTATTTGTCTTTGTTTTCATAAAAAAAAAAAAAACCTAAGAGCCTATCAAAACTTTTATACAAGAAGTAATATTTAACTAAAGGGGGTGTATTCAATTCAGATTTTAAAAGACTTTAACTAACTTTTTAAAATCAATGGATTCTGTTAAGTCTATGGATTGCTTTAAATACTTATAGAATCTGATAGATTTTAATGCATGGATTCTTTTGGATTTTTACAGATTTTAATAAGTCCATGGATTTCTGCAGATTTTAATAAGTTCATGGATTTCTGCAAATTTTAATAAGTTCATCAAAAAAATAAAAAATCAAAAGACAAAAGACAAACAATAAAATAAATTAATTACGAGTTTAAAGTAACATTATCAAAAATGTAAAGACAATTAACAAAATACATTATAAAAATCCATACTGCATCCACAAAATTAAACTTCTTACCCCACTAGTATTTTTTAATGAAATTGGCATGAATTGTTTTTAAAAATTTGAACGATAATTAGCGGTCTAACTATTTTAAATTATGTTAATGCGTGATAACCACATTAGTAAAAGAGAGAATAAAGATTTTATAGGGACGAAGAAAAAATTATAATGTGTTCATCACATAATAAGAAATTTGAATTTTGAGAGAGAGATGGGGAAGGGGGGAGAGAGCGAATATTGAGTAAAGTTTCTTAAAGGAGTTATAAATCCATCTGAAATCTCTCGGTAAGTGAGAAGATTTCAAGATGGATTTTTTATGTATAAAAAACGCTTTACAATCCACCAAAATCCACCACTAATTAAAATCATACTAAGTCATTATACTTTTGAATACCATAAGATTTAGATGAATTTTTTAAAATCTTAATTGAATACATCAAGATTTTAAAAGACTTTTTTAAAATCTCAATTGAATACATCATAATTTTAAAAGACTTATTAAAATCTCAATTGAATACCCATGAACTTTAAAAGTTCATAAAAATCTTATAGATTCTAAATCCAATACACCCCCCTAAGTAGGACGTGTCACAGAAAAAAAAAAATATAACACATGAGGACATATAATAAATAAATAAAAACTTAAGTCAAATTTAAAGTTTCAAGAGCGTTGTCTATTAGTTATTATTTTAATTTATTAAAAATAATATAGAAAACTTAATAGATGAATTAGAGTAAGTAATTTTGACAAAAGTAAATTACAATTGGGGGCATCATACGTACATGCAAAATATATGAAATTATTTTATTTTTATTTGATTCAAGACGTGCATGGATAAGTCCAGGTAATCGTGTTTATAATTACTTTATAAAGTTCTCGTAGGGGTCCGAAATTTTAGGTCCGACCCACTAAGATAATTTGAGAAACGAGTTTGAATGAATGGAAAAGAAGGTGAAGTATGACAAGGGAATTTTTTGGGTATGGTAGGTTCTCCTAGCAGCGCTTGTGCTGATCCACTAGTACTTCTTCCGTTTGTGTGTGTGGTTACTGTATTGAACTCTTAAGGCGATACCAATGGTGTTACAAGCTTTCTCTCTCTCTAAAACAAATTAAGCATACTAGGAACTATTCGCCCAAATACCTAGCAACCAACCTTTCTTTCGACCCTTTTCTATTCTATTTATACATATAGAATTAGGGTTACATCTGCTCATTAGGGTTAATAGTAAAATGACTAAAGAGAGTAAGACTTAGATAATACTCCAGCCTTTTTCCCTTATAAACTACTAGCAATTTCTGAATTCGTACGTTGGTAGTGGAGCAGTGGAGATCTATACGATTCTGTACTGGTCTGCGTGATTTGGCATGATCCTCCTCACGCACTCTCATGCATTTTGCACCTGTCTTGACACGTGCACCCTTCCTAATGGATTTTGGCCTCAACTAACCATCTTGGCGCACTCAGCTGTCCGTGTTTCGGCATATCTTCTACTTGCTCTTCTTCCTTTGGGTTTGGCCTGTCGGTTAGACCCAAAGAATGGGCCTCCAAGTGAATTGGGTCGGCCCGGTTTACTTTAACCAAATTTTATGTTCCCTCCGTTATAATTTTTAGAACTTCTAAACTTTATTCCAATATATTGTTTGGTAATGAATTGGACCCATGGGGATGTAGTTCATGTTGTTTTAATTTGTTTAGTTAATTTTAAAACTTAATATATATATATATATATATATGAATACAGAGACTACCGAGTAATGTAATTTATCTTAGAATTTTGTAGATCCTTAACTATAAAAAATTAATAGGCTCCAACAATACGAATAAGGCCGGCCTTGAGTTTTGAAGGGCCCCAGGCGAACTTTTTTTTCGGGGCCCTTTTGAATAAAAATTAGGCTAATAATGGTTTAAAAAAAGTTTGGTATTCAAAAAGTAAGAAAGCTTAAGCTCATTTAAGGGAAATATATATATATATATATATATAATAAAACCAAACAAAAACAGCTAGTATATTGGAGTAAAAAAAATAAAAAAATAGCTAGTGTATTGGAGTAAAAATTAAAGACAAAACGGCAACATGTAGGCCACAAGAATTGAACCTATGATCAAATGGAAAATAATAACTGCAAACAATACAAACCACAGCTGGGCCAATCCTCTCTATTATTAATTTTATGTACGCCTTAATATATCTTTTAAACAATACATACACATATATATTGGGGGCCTTGCTATAACGGAGCCCCTAGGCGACCGCTTGGGTCGCCTATAGTCAAGGCCGGTATACGAACCGTGTCAACATTAAATATTTTAAGGTACGCAACATCCAACACAACTCCAAATTGGCATAACTTTCTAGTTATTCCATTAATGAAACAATGTTGGATCAATTTGAGAACCTCCTCCTTGGAATTCCCTTTTCCTTCCTCCTCATTCAGCTTCAATATTTCCACCCAAGATGCGTTTGAATGACGGGAAAGTGTATTAAAAGTGAACGAAATTAAATTTTCTTGCGCCTTTCGTGTGTTTGGTTTGCGGAAAATACGTTTAAAAATTTCTTGCAGGAAAGACTTTCCTTCAAAACTTTTCCTACAAAAAGTACAAGATTAAATGCAAAAGAAACTGGCGTAATTATTAATAAATATAATTATCATATCATATTATTAAAATTTTATTTATTTCCTTTTAAGGATTCAAGCAAACCATATCAAATTGATTTGATGGTGGGAGGTTCTGGTGGTTGTGTATATATAATGAGTTGATATTGACACACATCAAAACATTTTATAACACTCCGTTTTATTTACTCGGTCTATAAGTATCGAATATATATTCACATATATACTCGTTGCTCAGGGGTTGAGCCATTGTTGGATACCAAAAAAAATATAAAAATATATATTTACTACTTAGAGGCCGAGTCAATGTTAAAGTGCTAAAGAATATTTTTGTGTCTGTCAATAACAAACTCCTATATATAACCAAATCAATTGTTTTGAAGAGTGACAGCCCAGTCATTTCTCTTACACTTTTTTGGGGCATTACAAGAAAGCCTCATTTCTAATTATTTTTTTGCCATGCCTCCGGGTATCTGCACCTTTGGTCCGACTAATCCTCGATCCTTGTATAGGCCACCGCTGCACAAGGAGGCTAAACCTCATGGCAAACATCGCTGGCTTCGAACCTAAGGACCTGTATATCCATGAGTGATGGCTGGCCTTAAATTGTCCATGCTTGAAGGATTTAAACCTAAAACTAGTTAGTTCTAAATCTTTAACCTCGTGCTAAAGCTATTGGACCAACCATTTGGGATTTCATATTTAATTCAAAGTTACATTATTAAGAGCATCCACAGTGTCATTGTAAAATTTACAGCCAAATTTACAAATATTAAACTAAGTTTTGAGAGAGGATACAGCGGGCATGTTATAAAAAATAGCCATACGAGTATGGAAAGACCGTATTAATTTTGAGCTCAAAAAAAAAATAAAGAAATGCTTCATACGAGTGAGGCACATATGAGGGAGCCTCAATTGTATGAAGTATTTTTTTTTGGTTAACTCTTTGTGACGGCGTGTAGAGCATAATTTTCAATAATTATGTTCTTGACCCTATAATTTTATAACTCAAATGTATTTTTTTTATAAAACAAAATATATTCATATGGCTTGTATTCAATATAAAAAAGTTAAACTAAGTTCCAATTTTAAATGAATGGTTCCAAAAATGCTTTGCCATATTTCTATTTTTTTTCAACACCAATTCATTATATTCTTAAAATATTTATTTTTCAAAATGGTAATAATTATTCTTTTGACATTATTAGATTTCAAAGCTAAAAATCTTTGTGTTTGTGAATATTTTTTTTTCAAAGACCTTATGATTGTGCGCAATGAAAATTATTCATACATACTTATAGTTTTAATGTCATTAAATTGATCACATTGATAAAAATGTTGCATGCATTGAATTCAGTAGAAAGAGAAGTACATCTTCATCTTCATCATTCTTAGCATTATTACACTTGTGAAAGTAAGCGTTTTTTAATTTTTTTATTTTTCTTCTAGTCTTGTAGTTTTGTAAATTGTTCTTATAATAATAGAGGATTTTAACAGAAATTATCACAGATGTTGTTCGTCGGATGTTTGGTAAACAAGGTACAAATCCAAGCAAGAAAAATAATGCGTGTACATCTACACTTATGAAAAGGTGTGAACCTCCAAGCGTGAATACTGGTGGATGCGCGGTTCATTACGTCAAAAGGGAGAGCCATCGATCACACCGACTAGAGCCAGTTCAGCCGAGACATCAAGAAACCTCAACGAGCAATCTGAAGTTGGAGAGGTCTCATACATCCTTCAAGTTATTGATGATGATACTGGATGGAAGACGTATCACAAGACAATACAACCGCTTAGGAAATTATGTGCCCATAAATATTGCTAATTATAATGCAGGTGGTAATATATACGACATCCGCCGTAATTGGGCTAGCCCAAGTAAAATTTATTGTGAGATTATTACAAACAATCTAGAAGTAAAACATATTACTGATCAAAGTGATTGGTCTTAACTTTGGCAAATTGAGATGCCTAAATTATATCACAAAATTGTAGGTTCAATTATATAACGGTGGTCAAATAAAACTCATATTTTTCACATTCCTATGGTTGAAGTGGGTATTACTCCGTTTGACTTTATGTTCGTAACATGTAAATAAAAATTGTATTTTTGCAAACTTTAATTGTAGGAATTTCTCCTAGGATTGGTTTCACGACCTGATTTTCTGGATGTGATAAAGAAAATTTTAATAAAATAAAAGATGTTTTGATAATACGTGAACTCTACTCAATTTATTCATAATAAGCATGAAAATAATATCGACATCATTGTATAACAAACAACACACAAATGATAATATCACATTTAATCGCAAAGACAACGAATACGCATAGATTAATCATAAACAATTATCCATACCAATATAATTGAAACAAGAATTAAATTAAATTGCACTCGATAGAATATTTTTCCCTACCTCGAATTAAAA
The DNA here is from genome assembly GCA_021464415.1 of Lonicera japonica. Classification (NCBI taxonomy): domain Eukaryota; kingdom Viridiplantae; phylum Streptophyta; class Magnoliopsida; order Dipsacales; family Caprifoliaceae; genus Lonicera; species Lonicera japonica. The sequence goes on along the minus strand of CM038463.1, from coordinate 57,196,589 downwards.
ACCACCTTAGCCAATCTCTTGGCACTCTCTTTTCTCCATTTTTCTTTCCTTTTATTTTCTTTCTTTTCATTTTCTCTAGCTCCAACTGTCGGCTTATTTCTTTCTTTCTTTTTTCCTCTTCTCCCGCTTCCTTGAATTAAGTAACATCCGTAAATAACAGTTTAAGTCTAGATGCCAAACTAGAGAAGAATTGTCCATCCAAGACTTTAGCTATATACCAAAAATGAAAAAGGGAACTAATAGTAATAATGATATTCACAAGGGGCAATTAAAAAAAAAGGGCTTATTAGAGAAAGATTTTCACACTAAGGCCAAGGAATATTTTTTTTTAAAATAAAGGGCCTATTTTTTATTTTATTGATAATATGACATGTGTCTTTTTTTTTCATTATAAAATGACATCCCAACCCTTAAAATAAACTAAAAATATATCAATATGCATTAAAATATGGACTGCAATATGAACTTTGCAGTCTATATTTCACTGCAATATGAACTTTGCAGTCCATATTTCACTGCAATGTGAACTTTGCAGTCCATATTTTTAGTGCAAAGTTCATATTGCAGTACATATTTCACTGCAATATGAACTTTGCAGTTCATATTTTACTGCAATATGAATTTTACAGTCCATATTTTTTGTGAAAATTTCATAAAAAGGGGTAATTTAGGTAATTCATAACATGTTTCTATTAATTAAATGATATTTAAATTTATTCAAATACATTCATTTAAAATATAAAACAAAATAGGCCTCTTACACTAATTACAAATTAAAAATAGGCCCTTTATTCAAAAAAATATTATTCATTGGATTTTTGGTAAAAATCAATGTATAATAAGCCCTTCTACCTAATTTCTAGTATTCACAACACCTAATTTTCTTTAGAAACAATTTTAATAAAATAAATAATTACGGATAGAGATTGACAACTAATCCATAACTTTAAATTTAAAATTCAAAGGTTAAATTAAGCAAATAAGATAAATTTTAGCTAAAACCTAGATAATATACTAACCAAATAAATAAAATATGTTTCATTAACTCGACTAATATAAAATTAATATAAAAATACGGGATTTTACAATCTACCCCCTTAAGTAAATTTCATTCCGAAATTTAAGTCTACATAGTATTTAAAAATTCAACTATAATTAACCCACAAAATCACACATCAAAATATTTTATAACACTCCGTCTTATTTACTCGGCCCATAAGTACCGAATATACGTGCACATATATACTCGGTGCACATAAGTACCGAATGTATTTAAAAATTCAAATACATTCATTTAAAATAAAAATAAATCGTATTTAGTGCTTAAAGGCCGAGTCAATGTTAAAGTGCTAAAGAATATTTTTGTGTGTGTCAATAACAACCTCCTATATATAACCAAATCAATTGTTTTGAAGAGTGACAGCCCAGTCATTTCTCTTACTTTTTTTTGGGGGCATTACAAGAAAGCCTCATTTCTAATATAATTTTTTTTTTTTGCCATGCCTCTGGGTATTTGCATTTTGAAGAGTGAGTCCAGTCATTTCGATACTTTCAATCATGGTACGAGTAACCCCATGCCTCACGTAGACACTAACTTAGTCAAGACATTATGAGATATTGTGTTGTCCGTACTCAACATTTTTATTCCGATTCCTGGATATTCATATTTCCCATGATCACCATCTTTTTCATTTTTTATCAAAAAAAATTCAATTACTTTCACAAGTAATTAATAATGCCAAAGCACAGGAGGGGACAAAATCCAACTTTATAAAATACCAAACCTTTTAAATCAATTAATTTTTTTTATCGACGCTTTTAATAAAATGCTTCGACAAATTGTCTAAAATCTCAAATCAGAAGAGGACATAAACCCCATTATGCACAAATTTTAAAGCTCATGAATGAAAATTTCTCTTTTTCTCCTTTTATTTTTTCTCCACATATATAAGGTATATAAATATAACTACATATACAAAAAGCTTCGAAGCAAAATAACTTGAAATAATCAAATCTAAAAATAATTCATACCAAGACTCATAGTTACATTTTAGCCATAACATAAGTGGAAGTAAATCTCATAAAACCTTTACTTTGTGCACAAATGAACATAATATATATATATATAACTTAGTTACTAATTGAAGTTGAATAATCTTAAGTAATACTCTAATAGAAAGTAAAAGTTTAATGATTCAAAACTATATTTGTTTTTAACTATATAAATTGTTCTAAATTAAATTATGTAAAAACCAAATTGGCTATCAAACAAATGTATTACATGTACCCACACCATCCTTTAATTTCTAAAGAGTTCCGCATTAAATGCATATATACATTTGTCAAACATGCCTAGCTTGTTACAAATGAGACAAAGAGGAAACTAATTAAAAGTAAAAATACAATAAAAATGTTAATAATTAATAGTGCTCAATGTCTTTTTTTCTTTTTCTTTTCTAAATGATCAAAATCTTATATAACTAATTTAACTTCTCATAAAATATAAATATACATAATTACACTTTTTTAATATTAACCTAAAAATTCGAGGCTTAAAATCAATCTCCTTAAAAAATTAATCACGTAATATTTTTATAATAACGAGAATTCAAATAACCAATCCAATAAAAGAACAAGGAAAACACAACAATGCAATTACATACCACAACAAAGTAACGTAATAGACCCTACCCCAAATCGAAGGGTGTTCGGACACCTAACCTCTGATACTATGGTATCACGACTCGATTTTCGGGACGCAATAAAAAAAAATTAATAAAATAAAAGAATTTTGAGTGAAAAATAAATTATTCTAAAATATACTTATCTAAATTAAATTTTAAGAAATAAATATCCTTTTACAATTAATCAACTAATACATAAAAAAATATAGACCAAAGGATCTAAATGTCCCAAATCCATGTACAACCAAATAAATAACATATAATATTGATATTAAAAAACTCTACGTCCAATGGATAAACTAATCTACAACATATTCCCACAAGGATCTATGTGATCGTCAAATCCTACAAAAGAAAGCCTAGTCGGGGGTGAGCATAAAGTCCAGTAGGTTTTTTGATGATACATGAGCTCTACTCAATTTATTCATAATAAGCATAAAAACAATATCGACATCATCATATAACAAACAACACACAAATGATAATATCATACTTAATCGCAAGGACAATGAACATACACAAATTAATTATAAACAATTATTCATACCAATATAATTAGAACAATAATAAAATTAAGTAGGCATTCAATAAAGTATTCTCCCATACCTCAAATTGAAAACCAAATGGTCATCGCGCATTGTTTTTCCCTTAGCCAATCTCTCGGCACTCTCTTTACTTTTCTTTTTATCTAGCTCCAACTCGCTTCTTTCTTTCTTTTTTCCTCTTCTCCCCCTTCCTTGAATTATGTATCATCTATAAATACCAGTTTACATAAGGAAAATTCTAGACGCCAAACTAAAGAAGAATTGTCCATCCACGACTTTAGCTATATACCAAAAATGAAAAAGGGAACAAATAGTAATAATGATATTCACAACACCAAATTTTCTTTGTAAACAATTTTACTAAAATAAATAATTACGGATAGAGATTGACAACTAATCTATAACTTCAAATTTAAAATTCAACGTTGAAATTAAGCAAATAAGATAAATTTTAGATAAAACCTAGATAATATATTAACCAAATTACGGGGTTTTACAATTTACTCTCCTTAAGTAAATTTCGTTTCGAAATTTTAGTCTACATAGTTTTTAAAAATTCAACTCCAATTAATCTACAAAATCACAATTATAAAATTCACAAGCAAACTAGTATATCACATCGTAATATAAAAGAAGTAAAATCTCAATCAAAAATTCGAATTATGAATGATCCAAGCAATTTAAAATATGCAATATTAATTTTTTTTTACAAATTTGATGCATCAAGTAAATAATTTCGCGCAAAATCGGAAGGGTTATTAAAATTTAGGGTCTCACAGTTGGAGAGACAGTGCCTAAATTCAACAAGCATGAATACATAGACCCCAATGAGGTTATTACTAAATATTTTCTTGGCATGCCATTACTTGTTGAAAAATGTAAAACAAAAGCATTGTCAGTGAAGTTTCTAAAGAATATTTAACGAATGAGATAATTGTTAGAGATACTGGCCTACGTATAATAGCTAGAGTTTTTTGTTTTCATGTGATTGGTTACGTTTTAATGGTGAATGATCTCTTGTGGAGAGAGAAATATTTAAAAGATCACTATCAAGAAAAAAAAAAGTAGGAAAGAGAAAGTATATAATAATAGAAGAGGATGAACCTTGACATAGAAGTAGTAAAAATAATAGATATTGGAAGAGTAAAACTAAAATGACACTTAAAACAGTCTAGATAGAAAATAGATGAATATGTGATAGGAAGAGAAGGGGAGTGATAAACTTTGAATTGAGGAGATCAATAAAAAAAAGGTGGTTTTATATTTTTGAAAAAGTGTGAACGTTTTTTGTTTTCAAATTGTATAGAGAGCAGAAAATTGGCACAAAGAGAGAGGGGACAAATGGCACATGATATAGTGAGATTCTTCCATTATATATATATATATTAGTTATTGGTTTTGTAGCCCGTGCATTGCACGGGTGTTATTTGTAGTGATTTGATGTATTTAATGAATTACAATTTTTTTTATCTTTAGAGACATTTTGCCTCTTCTCCATTATTAGAATAAAATAATGGATTACTCAACATACACTCAGATCAGATTGTCATGTAACAATAAGTAACTTATAGGTACATAGAAATAGGCATTATATTGTAATAATTGCAGTATTTCATAACAAATGTAAGAATAATATTGTGATATGTATAAATTAAGGACTAATATAATTAGAGTTTGAATAAGATGAGTTGAAATGTGTGGGAGCTCACGTTTTCGACGCTAGTCCTCATGGGCATCGATTCTTTTGATTTTTCATTTATTTGGAAAATGAAAAAACAAAAGTGGGTGTGAAAGATGAACATTTATGGATTAAACGACTTCTTAACACAATTGATGTAAAACTAGTTTATTCGAAGATTCGGGAATTAAGTTTTGAATCAGGAAATTGTTAGGCGCCCGATTCGCCCTTTCTGTCTCTGAATAAGATATGCATGTATTTATAATCAAGAATTCAAATGCTTATTGATATCATTGCATATTAGTCCATAGTTTTAGAAAAATGAGATGTTGGGATGGTGATAGAAAGTGTGCGCTTCGTATGTTACCCACTTGATTTTAGAAATCATTGTGTGTGATTTGAAAAGATGATTTTGATAATGATAGATATAAGACAAGTTGTAGACACCCCGATTCGTGACCCTTGCAAGAATCTTAACGACCATCGAAAAGTACAGTTTTTGAGGCCCGGGACCCAATCGAGCACCAAAAACTGCCCTGAAAGGGTTTGTTGGCCAAACAAACCTGTTTTTAAGGGAGATTATCGCGCGACAATCTCTCTTGTGTCGCACGACAAACCTTTCTGACCCAGATCATCCACTCTCTGACACATCAGTCTGTCAGAGACATCACTTCAGCCGTTTGTCGCGCAACATTGCTCAACATGTCGCGCAACACTTGCCCTTTTTGGGAAAATGTCGCGCGACAATCCTCTCCCAGCACTATAAATAGGCCAACACCCCCAAGGGTTCTAAACAGCAACTTGGGATCTAAGAATTCTGAGTTTATATATGATTTTTTTGGTCTTTTATCAAGTATTTTCTACGATCGTCTTATTTCTGAAGAATTATCGAATCTATTCTCGACACTCAACGTGTCCCGTTTCTAGAATCGAATTCTCGAAAATATCTGAAGAAGGAAAAGATTATTATTGCCGGAGATCTCTTTGCCATATTATATTTTCTTTCTTATTATTATTATTCTCGTCGGGAAGGTAAAGAAAGTTCCTTATAGTATTTAAAATTAGATATATGTGTACTTGTTTTACTTCTATTGTTCTGTCCACGTTTTATTTGAATAAACTTATTGCTAAGTTATAAAATAGTCTACTGTGAGAATCCGCAAATGCGACCCCCCGGGTCTCGTCCCCGTTCGGTTTGGGCGTCTGAAACGTCAGAACGGATTCCGTCGTTCCATTTGCTAGAGTGTCTCTTTTGATTCATATCAAGTGTCCCTATGTTCTATTTCTAGATGCGAAGGGATTTGTTCAGAGTCGCCAGTACGTTTTACGGGAAAACGTACAAAATGATTGTGTAAGAGGAAAGGTTTTAAGCCTTTCTTTACACGTTTGTCTACGAAACCAGGATTCTATAGGGTTCGAAAACTATATTACGGTTTGGGAAGGTGTTAAGCACCCATCCCGCCCTTTCAGTCTCTAGTGGTCTTTATATGTTTATTCTATGTTGAAAAACTTGGATGCTTTTACTGATAGCCTACTACTTTCTAAGTGAAAACCCTAATTTCTGGGAAAAACGGGAAAGGGATAGAAAACCTTTGTGTTCCAAGATCCGAGGTTTCGTTTTGAGAAATGTAAATACCAGTGACAACAGTTGTTTTCTTTAGAAATGGAGTTTCCCGTATTATTTCTCGGATAATGACGGTTTTCTCGAATTTTGACTATTTTTCGTAAAAGTTCGGGTCTTATAATGGAACTAATTTCGATATGGAATTGGAACTCTTGAGGGGAGTTTTACCGGACGCATCACAATCTATGAAACAGATAGGATATATCGGGTATTTAATTCCTAAGTAAGTTTCACCGGTCCGAGTTTTGAAAACAGGATTTTATCCAGACAGTAATGTACTTACTATTCTGGTTTTACAAATAATTTTATCAGGGCCTTTTGTTTCGAAAACGATAGACTGTTTGTAACTTGGCAATAAGTTTATTCAAATAAAACGTGGACAAAACGACGGAAATAAGACAAGTACACAGATATTTTAAATACTATAAGAGATTTTCTTTACCTTCCCGACGAGAATAATAATAAGAAAGAAAATATAATCCAGCGGAGAGATTTCCGGCGATAATAATCTTTTCCTTCTTCAGATATTTTCGAGAATTCGATTCCAGAGACGGGACACGTCGAGTGTCGGGAATAGATCTGATAATTCTTCAGAGATAAGACGATAATATAGAATATTTGATAATAAAATCAGACTAAAGCACAGAATTTTCAGATTCCAGTTTTTCCCCTCCCTCAACCCTTGGGGATGTTGGCTTATTTATACTGCTTGGGGAAGATTGTCGCGCGACATTTCCCCAGAAAAAGCAAGTGTCGCGCGACATATCCGTTTGTCGTGCGACATTCCTAATTCACTGTGCCTGTTTGTCGCGCGACATACTTGTATGTCGCGCGACAAATGGCTGAAGTGATGGGTTCTGACACTGTGATGTGTCAGAAAGTGGTTGGTCGGGTGCAGAGAGGGATTGTCGCGCGACATAGTGGGATTGTCACGCGACATATTAGGGATTGTCGCGCGACATATCAGGGATTGTCACGCGACAATGTGATATGTCGTGCGACAATCCTTCATGAAAATAGGTTTGTCGCGCAACAAACCCCCTCGGGGTAGTTTCGGGTGCTCGGGTGGGTCCCGGACTCCAAAAATAGTAGTTCTTGTAGGTCGTTAAGGTTCTTGCGGGGGTCACGGATCGGGGTGTCTACAGACCCTCTCGACTCAAGCTCCTTGCTTGCAAGGAATTGAGGCGACTGGAAGAGACCATGATCCATGGCTCCCGCATGAACTCTAAATGAGTGTGTGTGCAAAAAAGTGCTTGTGAGTGCCTCCGTAGAGGGCTTTGTGTTTGGTGATTTGCCTCCGGAGAGGGCTTTTGTTACCTCATTGCCTCTTTCGAGGGCTTTTATTTGTTCCACTCGCCTCATATGGGAGGACTACCATCTCGCCTCGGGTGGGAGGACTACCATTGCTCCACTAGCCTCAGATGGGAGGACTACCATTGATCCATTTTGCGCCTCAGGTGGGAGGACTACCATTGCTCCACTGTGCCCTTCTGGGAGGGCTTCGCCTCAAGTGGGAGGACTACCGTTGCTACACTGTGCCTCTCTGGGAGGGCTTTTGATCTTCTCGCCTCAGGTGGGAGGACTACCATTGCGCCTCAGATGGGAGGACTACCGTTGTTACACTGTGCCTCTCTGGGAGGGCTTCGCCTCAGGTGGGAGGACTACCGTTGTTACACTGTGCCTCTCTGGAAGGGCTTCGCCTCAGGTGGGAGGACTACCGTTGTTCCACTGTGCCTCTCTGGGAGGGTTTCGCCTCAGGTGGGAGGACTACCGTTGTTCCACTGTGCCTCTCTGGGAGGGCTTCGCCTCAGGTGGGAGGACTACCGTTGTTCCACTGTGCCTCTCTGGGAGGGCTTTTGATCTTCTCGCCTCAGGTGGGAGGACTACCATTGTTACACTGTGCCTCTCTGGGAGGGCTTTTGATCTGTAAGGAAAGAAACAAAAATTGCCTCTGGGAGGGCTTTTCGTGAGTAATTTTTGCCTCTGGCGAGGGCTTGTGTTGGTGATTTACCTCCGGAGAGGGCTTGTGTTTTTTGCCTCTGGAGAGGGCTTGTGTTGTGGTTTGCCTCCGGAGAGGGCTTGTGTTGTAATCCAGCGATTTTTGATTGTCTCTCTTAGACTGCTAGAGTGAGAGAGAGAAGTTTTGCGAAGGTGAAAAGAGCTCCTCGGGGTCTAATCTGGATGTCCGCTTCCCTGTATCTTTCTGAGCTTTGTTTCTCATGTTTTCCTTGAGTGAAGATGCTTCTCTCAGAGGCAGTTTTTGGATTTCTCTTGCTCTCCGCAGAGTGATGGTCCGAGGTTTTTTCCAAACCATCTCTTCTGTATCGTGCTGAAAAGAAAATTTGTTTGAAAATTCAATCTCTGATCTCTATTCTTTTCTTAGTTTTCTCTTTTGGTGGGCCCACATCGTATTCTGTTTTTCGATGTCCTTATTTCTCCCTCTTTTGGGAGAGACTTTTCCTGGCCTTCTCTGTTTTTGACCAGGAGTTTTTTCATCCCTTTGTCGTGATCAGGAGCCTTACTCACCCAAAACGAAGCCCTGAGCCGGTTTTGGCCTAGCTATCACTTTTGGTGTGGCTCTCCCTGCCACTCTGCATTTTTGTTTCTCTCGCTCGCTTTGGGCGCTCATGCGGGTTTCTTCTCTTTTCTACTCTTTCAATTTTTTTCTATTCCCGTCTTATTTTGCTATTCTGCTTTTTCTCATTTGATGGTCTCGGTCCTTCTGGGAGATCAGAGACTACTTTAACCGTGGCATTTCGTTCTCGCGTTTTTGGAGAGATGATTTGGAAGTCTTTCCTTGTGTTCTCATCCTGGGTATGCGATTTTTAGCAATTTTTCCGAAAACTGCTACTCGGAAGTCCTCCTACAGGAGATGAAATAAGACAAAGGTCAAAAAATCAGGGGAGGGGGTGGGTTTGTCGCGCGACACTTCGGTGTATGGCTCTTTGTCGCCCGACAATGTGGCCATTTGTCGCGCGACAAACTGCCCCACTATATAAGCCTCCTGCTGAGCTCATTCCACCTCATTCTCTCCTTTCTCTTTCTCTCTCTAGCTCTCTTTCTCTCTCTTTTTCTCTTCTCCCAAGCGCGGAAGCCCTGCCGCTCTTCCAATTTTTATGACTTTTTTTGACTTTCTCATCACTTTCCTATACACCGATGGACCCCGCACACCCTGATAGATTGGAGGGTGACCAGGAGGAGGTCACTTTTACAGACGCTCAGGGCGTTCTTCGCTGCAGTCCTCACCACGACGACTGGGAGGATTTGGATTGGTACGGTGAGGATGGGGTTGACCGCGGTCGGGCTGTGGTCTACCGAGATGCGACCCGGGCTGCTCCAGCTCCGGACATTCCTTGGCTCTTGATGGAGCCTGTTTCTCACGAGATTCGTCGTCGATCTCTGGTATGTCTTCTTTCATGTATTTATTTGTTCTTTTATTTCTGTCGTTTCCTGCATGTATTTTAAACAATGTTAGCATGCATGCTTGTCTAGAAATAACATCCGATTTTAGTAAACACATACTTCTTACTTGTGATACCCTTTAGGTTCAAAAAATTTACATAATGTACCCCCATGACTCTATAACTCTTATAATTATACAAAAATACCCTCAGGTTTGGAAAATTACATAATTTACCCTTATAACCCTATATCTCTCATAATTACACCAAAGTACCCTCAGGTTTGGAAAATTACATAATTTACCCTTATAACCCTATATCTCTCATAATTACACCAAAGTACCCTCAGGTTTTGGAAAATTACATAATTTACCCTTATAACCCTATATCTCTCATAATTACACCAAAGTACCCTCAGATTTGGAAAATTACATAATTTACCCCTATAACCCTATATCTCTCATAATTACACCAAAGTACCCTCAGGTTTTGGAAAATTACATAATTTACCCTTATAACTCTATATCTCTCATAATTACACCAAAGTACCCTCAGGTTTGAAAAATTACATATTTTATCCTTATAACCCTATATCTCTCATATTTACACCAAAGTACCCTCAGGTTTTGGAAAATTACATAATTTACCCGTATAACCCTATACCTCTCATAATTACACCAAAGTACCCTCAGGTTTTGGAAAATTACATAATTTATCCCTATAACCCTATATCTCTCATAATTACACCAAAGTACCCTCAGGTTTTGGAAAATTTCATAATTTACCCCTATAACCCTATATCTCTCATAATTACACCAAAGTACCCTCAGGTTTGGAAAATTACATAATTTACCCCTATAACCCTATATCTCTCATAATTACACCAAAGTACCCTCCTAATCCTGTACTCGTTCCTTTTGTCCGCAGTGGGTTGGCCGTGGTTGGGGTTCCCGCAACACCATCTCTTTAGAGTGGCGACAGGCACCGGCCCCTGTCCAGGAGTTACTTCTTGCGACTCCTTTTGGTCCCCTCTTCGATGCCCTTCCGGAGCGAGTATCTAGGGCAGCTGTGTTGGTGTCAGCTCTTGCCTGCCACTGGTGGAACACCACCCATACCTTTCACTGGAGCTGCGGGGAGATGACGATGACCCCTCTCGATCTATTTGCTTTGACCGGGATTCCTTCAGGGGGGTCCCCATTCAGATTGACGTTCCCTTGCGTCTGACGGCAGAGGGCATCGTTGGTGCTTTAGGATGGTTTTCGGAGCGACGGAGTTCCGGTGACACGATTCCTCGGGCGGTTTTAGTCACGCGTCTAGCGACAGAGAGAGCCAGATTAGTTGCTTCGGGGGTGCCGATGACCCGTCAGGAGGCGCGCCAGTACGCTCGCGTCCTTCTTCTACTGACACTCCATGATCTGTTTGAGGCCCGTGGGGGAGACACAGCCCATCTCTGGTGGCTGCCTTATCTCCGGGATTTCAGCATCATGTTCGACTATGAGTGGGGCGGTTTTATTCTTGCCGTCCTCTATGATGCTATGGACCAGGTTTCTCGCCATTTAGCCCTGAACCTCAAGGGCTTCTCATTGCTGTGGGAGGTACATACTCTTGTTCTCTTATTCTTGTTTCAGTCTTTTACCTTTTATTTATCTGTTGTTGCTGATATCTTTTCTGTCTCTTCTTCAGAGTTGGTTCGTGGCGTATACCCGTTTGGGCACGCCCAGGTGGATCTCCTCGTCGAGAACGAGGATCAGTTTCCTTTTCTCCGCCGATTTATCTCGGGGAACTACAGGGCCCCTTATGTATACCGAACTCGAGAGACCGGTGCTGCTGCCGTTCACGACCTGCTGGAGGAGCAGGTAAAAATTTTTTTAGTACTCTTTTCTTTCAAAATAAAAAATAGTATATATATGAATAACTTAAATAAAATTTCATTCTCCCTGTAGATTGAGTGGGCCCCTTGGGGTGATCTGGGTCTCCATTTTGGGTATGGCCGTGCTCTGACCGCCTCGAGGACCAGGCGGCTTATCCGAGACGAGTACGGCCTTCACTTCTATCTGGGCGAGAGGGTCATTCGCCAGCACACACCGGCCCAGTGGCCTCGAGTTCCGCTATTCCCCCCGATTCTGATGAGACGGACGGGCGAGATTGATTCGGTGACAATGCAGGCCTTGGTCGACGGACTTGGTTTTCAGACGTTCACCGAGGCGGGAGACTATGCTGCTTTTGCTGCCCGTTATTTGATGAGGGAGCCGAAGGGGACTCGGGGACGGGTCTTCTATGAGAGATATCGAGCATTGGGAGGGGATCCTCATTATATACGGGGACAGACCCATTTGGCTAGGGCAATTCCGGGTCATCTTCCACCTGTCCCCGATCAGAGGGACAACATTCCGGATTCTGAGGACGAGGACCCTGAGGGAGAGAGGGATGTTCCTACTGCGGCCGAGGGTGGTGGTAGGCCAGAGGGTGAGGAAGGCGATACGACAGCAGCTCCGGAGCAGTCACCTCAGACGACACCCGTGGGGGAGCGGGGTGCTGAGGATTTCGAGTTTCCTACCGGGCCTTCTGTGTCTCCGGGGGTCCTTTTTGCTGCTGCTAAGGCTGCCGAGGGGAGAGCGGGATTTTCTGAGAGGTCCTGGGAGCCTGCGGACCTTGGGGCAGATTACGAGCAGTTCGGGCGGACTCCTCCTGCTGCGGTGGCTACTCCTTCTAGTGGGGTACCTCCTTTGAGGGCGACGGCGATGGTGGATCCTCCAGGGGTCCATACCTATGCTACGTTGACTCCTCTCCCGATGACTGTCATGGGGCCTCCCGCCCGATCTCCAGGTTTTGGCGGCTCCTCTTCTCGTCCACTTTTGTTTCCCATTCGTGAGGAGGGAGGGTCTACTTCTGCAGCTGTTCCTGTGGGGTCGTCTATTCCGTGGGTAGATCTACGCCCACTCCCCAGAGATATCTCTTATGTTGGCGCCGGCTTACGTTGATATCCTGTCCCGGAGTATCCTCTTCCTGAGGATACTTTCGACTATTTGGGCGGTCGCCCTGGTGATGAGGTACCTTCTTTTACCTTCTCTTGATACCTTTACATCTATATATATATATATGTATTTTGACTATACTGATTCTCTCTTATCTTATGTCTTTTTACAGAGGGTGAGTGTACGAGTGACAGATCTACGGGCTTGGCACGCCCAGTACCTCTATAGCTGGAACCTGCTCCAGTATGTTGGTCGAGACCCTCCAGCCTATATGCGTGACTACCAGAGGGCTATTGATGTCTCTCTACGGCCGGACGACCCCTTGACTTCCTCTCATGCCCGGACGGATTCTCGGAGGAGCAGTAGTCGTACTTCCAGGTGTTCTCAATCGTCGGTGATCCGCCCGACGGCACCGGTTCAGTCTATGGGTCCTTCCCAGGCGGTGGTTCCCCCGGTTCCTGGCGTCCCAGTTGTTGGCCTTACTCATGAGGAGGGCTCGGGTGACAGTGGGAGCGTGTCAAAGCGCGCCCGAGTAGATTAGTTTTCCCTTTCTGCATTTAGTGTTAGTTTTTGGACAGATATGTATTTAATTAGACATGTTTTAGACAGATATTTTTAGTCTTTAAAAACTGTTCTTTTATTGGATTTATAAAACATCTTTATCTGTGTTTGATTATATCTTTATTTTCTGTTTGTGAGAGATATACACATATGTACCCATGAGCCCGCGTTTTTAGAAGCCATACCTTGTAGCGTAGTGATATTTTTCCTGTAAAAGGAACAAAGTGAGAACAAGAAAGCATCCAAAAAATGATTCTCTTGGCAAAATGACTGCTGTGTGGAAGAAAAACAGAAATTAGGGTGACCCCAAAGGGATTTTGTCGCGCGACAATCCCTCTTGGATATGGGTTTGTCGCGCGACAAACAGGTACAGGTCCCTCTTTTTTGCTATAAATACACCCATCTTCCTTCCTTCATCCCCACACCTTCCAAAAATGTCCTCTTATCGCAAAAAATCTAATTTTTCTTATGTCAATGCTCGAGATGCTTTGATATCTTCTGAAAGCGGTCTGAACTTCGGTGCTTTTAGTCCTTTAGCGGGCTGGTGTCATCGTCCCGTCGATTTTTCCTTTCTGTTAGGTGCTTTGTATTTCTGGAGTCCTGTGGACCATCTCTTCCGCTTTGGATTAGATGAGCTCTGCCCGACCTATGAGGAGTTCTCCTGGTTGTTGCGTTCTGACGTTCATCTCCCAATGGCAGTTCCCATAGAAGAAATCGGTCCCCGCGACATGCTAATTGCTCTGTTAGCCATTCCCCAGGTGGTCTGTGATGGGTTTATTGCCAACGGACTTCTTGACCTCCATAAAATGGTGAGGTTCTTTCATCGTTATGAAGATAGGGCCTCTTACGGCGTGGGGCGTACTACGGCGGCCCTGATTTGCCTGGTTTCTGATATGTTGCTGGTGACGGGTTCTTCCCGTGTTGATCCGACTATCCTGAGTCTGATTTATCAGGCTAGAAATGGGGAGTCTATAGTGCCGATCGTTCTTGCAGAGACCCTGAATGGTCTTGATGATGTTCAAAGGGGGGCCTCGCCCTTCTTCCGGGGGAGTCCGCGTTTACTATATATGTGGCTGCTGGAGCGCTTTCGATCGGTGGGTTTCAACGGGGTTCGGCTCGATAATCCGACGCATTTCTTCCGTCGTCCCCTCTTTGGGGCTTTGACCCTGTCTTCCTCTGATTGGACGGCGTGGGTCTCGGAGAACTTTCGGGCTATCCGGTGGAACATTCCTTGGTGGAAGCTGAGGGCGATGGTACTTAGTACTGGGGGTCAGAACTACATTCGGCTCCGCGGGCTCTAGTTTACTTCCTTTTATCTCCCCGGACGTCTTCTTCGGCAGTTTAACATTCCTCAAGAGGTTCCCCTTGGTCTGAACAACTTCTCCTCCGAGTCTAAATTTGTGACTCCGCATGTTTCCTTATCGGTAGAAAGGATGTGGCGTGCTCGACTGACTCGTCAGTTCAACTATGCTCGTTTTGGTATTACCCGGCCCCTCTGGACTGATATTATCCACTCTTGCTGGCAATCTCTGGAAGGAGAACTGATCGGCGACCCCTTTCAAATGGAGTGGTTCCGGTTTATAGATACTGAGGCTACTGATGATAACATTGTTTTTGCGTATCAGATCTTGGACGAAGCTCGGATCGATTTGGCTACTGAGGACCCAGTGTGGCCAACCCCTAGGGATTAGTTACTTTTGTATTGTCATAACTCCCTTGTAACCTTCGGTGTTCTGAACCACCTTTTAATAATATATGAGGGACTGCTTGTGGAAAATAAATTTCTCTATATTGTTTAAACCGGGCCTGAAGTCACTTCTCAGGTTGCCTACGTTCCCCCTTTTGACTTTCTAACAATACATATTTTGAGTCGGGGCTCAGGTTTACGTAGTTCTCATCTATACATGTATATCTATTGGTAAGACTTCTTCAAACGATCCATGTTGACTGGTGAATACAGTAATTGTCCATCCAAGTCTGTGAGTATGGTGGCACCCCCTGTATCGATTTCTTTGACGATGTACGGCCCTGTCCACTTCTGCCCGAACTTGCCCCTCGGATCTCTGGCTGGTTCTCGAATTTCTTTCAACACGATGTCGTTCTCATTGATACCCCGAGTCTTCACTTTCTGGTTAAATGCTCGAGCGATTCTCCTCTGATACCCTTGATGGTGGTACGCGGCTTTTAATCTCTTTTCATCTAGTAAGGCTAGCTCGTTATAACGTGCCTGGACCCACTCCAGTTCATTGACTTGATTTTCTAGCATTACCCTAAGGGAGGGGACCTCTAACTCAACAGGGAGGACTGCTTCCATCCCGTACGTAAGAGAGAACGGGGTTGCCCCAGTGGAAACCCTCTCGGTGGTGCGGTATCCCCACAATGCATATGGTAGTTTCTCCGGCCAGTCTCGATAGGTGTCGGTCATCTTGCTTAGGATATTCTTCAGATTTTTGTTGGCGGCTTCAACTGCCCCATTGGTTTGTGGCCTGTATGGCGAGGATCTGTGTCTGGTAATACCGTATTCTTCCATAACGGTATTAGCTTCTCCTTCGAAGTGGGTGCCGTTATCTGAGATGATCTCGTGTGGGACCCCATATCGGCAAACAATATTCCTTTTGATAAATCGGGCTACTTTCTTGGCATCCAGGGTCTGGTAAGACTCGGCTTCCACCCATTTGGTGAAGTAGTCAATGGCCACTAGTATGAATTCATGGCCGTTGCTGGCTTTAGGCGAGATCTTCCCAATGACGTCGATTTCCCAGGTTGCAAAAGGCCAGGGAGCAATCATGTTGTACAACTCTTTTGGAGGAAGCTTCTGGGATTGAGCATAAATTTGGCACTTGTGACAACGACGTACGTGGTTAGAGCAGTCAGTTTGCAGGGTAGACCAGAAATAACCTTGTCTGATGATTTTGCGGGCAAGTGTATGTCCGCTCATATGGGGTCCGCAATCACCCACATGTATCTGATCCATCATTCTGACTGATTCTTCTTCAGTGAGGCATTGAAGATGAGCCCCGTCGTAGTTCCTTTTATACAATCTTCCGGCACAAAGTATGAACCCTGACGCTAATCTTCTGAGCGTGACCCGTGTTTTCTTGTCTGTTTTCTCGGGATACTGATGGTTCTTCAGCAGGTTCCAGATATCGTAAAACCAAGTGGTTGGATTCCATTCTCCTTCATTCTCTACCTCCAAGGCCGTGCAATGTGCGGGTTCTGACTTCTTTTGTACCGTAAGAGTTATTTCTTCCATCCCCTCCGGGATATCGATCATAGATGCCAGGGTTGCCAGTGCATCAGCAAAACTGTTCTGTGACCTGGGGAGATAGTAAAACTCTGCATGTTTGAACTTTCCCGCGATATCCTCCAGTCGGGCGAGGTAAGGGACTAATTTCTCATCTCTGATCTTTCATTCTTTCAGAACCTGGTGGACCACTAGTGCTGAATCTCCGTATACCTGTATCCTCTTTATACCCCTTTGAAGAGCGATCTTTAACCCGAGTATGCAGGCTTCATATTCAGCCATGTTGTTGGTGCAGAAGAAGTCCAGACGATATGATACCGGGGAGTGAGTTTGGTCTGGAGAGACTAACAGGATACCTATCCCGTTTCCATTCCGATTGGCGGCCCCGTCAAAGTACAACTTCCAGTCTTCATCGATCTCGACATTCATGATGGTTTCATCCGGGAATTCAGCTTCCTCCAGCATATCTCCTAATATTGGATTATGGGCCAGGTAATCAGCTATGATCTTGCCTTTGACTGCCTTCTGGGTCATGTAGGTGATGTCGAATTCGGAGAGTAAAAATAGCCATTTTGCCATTCGGTTCAAGAGAGCTGGTTTCTCGAAGAGGTATTTCAACGGATCAATCCGTGATGCCAGGATGACTGAGAAAACTAGCATGTAGTGCCGTAGTTTCTGTGTTACCCAGACGAGAGCGGTGCATGATTTCTCCAATGGTGTGTAGTTCATCTCAAATGGGGACAGTTTCTTGCTGAGGAAATAGATGGCCTGCTCTTTCCGTGTATCAGTCAGGTGTTGGGCTAGCATTGCTCCCGCGACTGAATCAGTGACGGTTAGGTACAAGATTAATGGTAGTCCGGTTTGTGGTGGGGCTAATACTGGGGGGTTGGAGAGATATTCTTTGATTCTATCAAAAGCTTCCTGGTACTGACCGTCCCACTCTCCCGGTGAAGATTTCCTCAGGAGTTTGAAGATGGGCTCGCAAGTCACGGTGAGCTGAGAGATGAACCTACTGATGTACTGTAAATTACCCAAAAATCCCCGGACTTCTTTCTCGGTACGAGGCTTAGGCATTTTTTTGGATAGCTCGAACCTTGGCAGGGTCTACCTCGATCCCTTTCTTACTGACAACATAGCCTAGGAGTTTTCCCTTGGTCACCCCGAACACGCATTTCTGTGGATTGAGCCTCATCTGATACTGGCGGAGTCGATCAAAGAAGGCTCGCAGGGCTGGTACGTGGCCTTCCCTCTCCTTGGATTTGATTATCATGTCGTCCACATACACCTCTACTTCTTTGTAGATCATGTCGTGAAAAATAGCGGTAGCTGCCCTCTGATACGTTGCCCCAGCGTTCTTCAGCCTAAATGGCATAACGGTGTAGCAGTATGTTCCCCATGGTGTGATGAATGCTGTTCTCTCCTGATGATCCGGATGCATCTTGATCTGGTTATATCCGGCAAAACCATCCACAAATGACTTCAGGGCGTGGTTGGCAGTGTTATCTACTATCAAATCGATGTTGGGCAATGGGAAATCGTCTTTTGGACAAGCTTTATTGAGATCTCGATAATCTACACACATGCGGACCTTTCCATTTGCCTTTGGAACGGGCACAATGTTGGCTAACCATGAAGGGTAATCGATCACCCGTAAAAACCCTACACTCAGTTGTTTCATCACTTTTTCTTTTACTTTTAGGGACCATTTTGGTGTAAGTTTTCTCAATTTCTGCTTGACGGGCCTGAACTCCGGCTTGGTGTGTATCTCGTGCATGACTATCTGACTGTTCAAACCTGGCATATCTGCATAAGACCAGGCGAAGACATCCACGTACTCTTTCAGAGTTTGTGTGAATTCCTCTCTTTCTGTCTCACTTAGACTTGCCCCAATGCGGACCCCTTTTCTCTCCTCTTCTGTCCCGAGGTTAATTACAAGAGTGTCTCCTTCCTCGCTCTGTATACGCTGCTCCTCCCGTTCAGGGTGTTCGTTCAATCTTTCCAACTCCATATAAGCAATTACAGAATTAAGAATAACAGGATAACGCAAAACAGAGTTTTCTTCATTAATAGTATTTACAGGGACAAGTTTAAAAAGTAAATCTAGGAGTGGCTCTTCCCTAGCCTTACTCTCACTCTCACCTCTCACCCTTACAATTTTACTCTTTTCCCATTCTTTTTGATAGTCTAGATCAGCGTATATCAGGTGTACAGGGGGCAAACGTTTTGTTTCCTTCAAACGGTATCTTGATCTTTTGGTGTAGGGAGGAGGGGAGTGCTCCTATGTCGTGTAGCCATGCCCTTCCCAATAGTAAGTTAAAACTGGAGGGAATGTCTATGATTTGAAAGTCGGCCGGAAAGTTTTCGGGACCGACCATGAGATCGAGCTTCAGAGAACCCAAAACGGCTCTCCTAGTGTTGTCATAGGCCCTGACGGTTATAGCGGATGGAGAAAGCTCTGAATCTAGGATACCCAAGCATCTAGCGATGTTCAGGGGGCAAACGTTTATGGTTGACCCATTGTCGATGAGAACCTGTGGCAAAATTTTTCCTCGGGTCCTGACGGTGATATGGAGGGCCAAGCTGTGCTTCCTTCCCAATGGAGATAAGTCTTCATCTGAAAATGACAGACTTCTTTGGATTGTGAATGACCCGATCATGTTTGGCAGTTGTTCTGGCATGGAGTCGGGTGATATGACGGCCTCGTCAAGGAGTTTGATGAAGGCGGTCCTGTGAGGTTTGGAGGCAACCAAGAGGCCCCAAATGGTGATGTGGGCCTGGGTTTTCTTTAACTGTTCTAACACTCGATCTTCTCCTGCTTCCTTAGGAGGTGATGATTTCTCGGCATCCATCGGTGGTGGCTGGTATACCCTTCCTGAGCGGGTAATCTGTTGTATCCAGAGGGATGTTGAGTCTGATCCTTCTGAGATTTCTGATGTCTCTGGCTCTTCTGACCAACTGAAAGTCCCGGGGGAGGTTTCTGTCATATAGATTGTCTCTTTATGAGAGCGTCGGGGTTTCCACGGCTGTTTTTTCTTATCTTGGGTCCATCCTATCCCAGCTTTCCCAGGATTGGTTTTGATTATGAGTGGTTGCGAGATCCCCTGATTTGTTTTTCCTAAGCCCTGTCCGGGTAGGAAGTTCATCTTGGCCATCCATTGGTCGATTATTGGATTGAGGCCTGGGGTAACTTGTGCTCTTGCTGGTAACATAACGAGTGCCTTATAGGCTGGGTCATCCCGAATGAGTCCTACAGGGTCAAAGCCTTCTTCATCAGTGGTCAAGGCGTTAATTCCCGCAGGTGGAGCATGATTAGGAAGGGCGTTGTTAGTAACATTGGGCCCGCCGGGTGTGGGGATGGTTCCAGCTTCAATAAGGTCCTGAATACGATGACGAAGAGCCAAGCAACGTTCCGTGTCATGGCCCGCTGCTTGATGGTATGCACAGTTCTCATTCATTCTCCAGGTGCTGTGAATAGGGTTTGGTGGGGGGCGCGAGTTGAGTGGGGTGATCAATCCGGCCTTTCGGAGTAGTTCCAGGCTCTTGATCAGGGTAGTGGGAAGAGTGCAGAAATTCCTCCTTTTCTTGGCCTCGGTGCTCGAAGAGTCTCCTTGTGCAGGCCAACTCATTGGAGGGACTTGTTGTGACTGTTGAAACGGATTTTGTTGATATGGGTCTGAGCTTAGTTGATTCACGGCGGTAGTGGCTGTCTTTCTCCCGGTGTATGAGGCTTTCTTGGTATCGGTTTCAGCCTTCTTGGCCAACTCTTCTTCCACTTGTGATCCCATACTCAATAGGGCTCTGAAGTGTGGGAATACATGCTTCCCCATGCAACTCAGTACGGCTGGAGTGAAGTTCTTTTGAATGATTTCCAACTGTTCTTCTTCATCAGGCCGTTTGGACATTTGGGAGGCCATCTCTCTCCAGCGGGTGACAAAGTCGCTGAAGCTCTCTTTCTCGCCTTGCTTGGCCATTTCCAGGTGTTTACGGGTAATTTCCAAACTCTCGTTGGACCCGTACTTGGTCATGAACTCCTTGACGATATCCCCCCAAGTTTTCGTGTGGTGTCTCTCCAAATCAAAAAACCATCTCAGGGCGGCCCCCGTGAGAGTCATGTGAAAGGCCTGGGCCAGCTCCGGCTCTCCACAGCCGGATACTTGCATGGATCTGATGTAGGATTGGAGATGGGTTTTAGGGGGTGTGGTCCCTGTGAATTTGGTGATAGAAGGGAGCTTGAATTCCTGAGGCAGTCTGGCTTCTGGGTAGAGGGAGAAGGCATTCATATCTGTGATCTCGTCTGCCCCTTTTATCAGAGAAACCCCTCTTTGCAGAACTTTCATCTGCTCCTTTAGTTTCTTCATCTCTTCGCTCTCTCTTGACACCTCGACGGGCTGATCCCGAGCTATAACAGATTCTGCATATACTGCCCGGAGTCGGTTGATATCTGGGTATTCATTGGGAGGGGCTACTGAGGCTGGTGGTGGAATGGGCCTTATGAGGACTTGTGGCCATGGCTGGTATTGGGGGTCAAATCTGGGTTGTACTTGGGGTTGTGGCCAAACTATGGGGGGCTCTTGTTGCTGATAAGTGGGGCCTGAATCTGGGACCCATTGATTGTTGGGATTGATCTGAACGGGACCGGCTATGATGGGGCCCGTTTGGGGTGGATTGGTTCCTTGAACTGGGGGGAGTACTTGTGAAGACTGCCCTTGGTTCGGATTTCGATTCGGTGGTAGTCGATCAAACCCTGGTGGTGCAGTTCGTTCGGCTGATAATTCTTCTACTCGGATCCGGGTACCCTGCTGCTCGTTTGTGAGGTTTGCCAGATCCCTGCTGACGGTCATAAGTAAACGGTGCATCTCGGCTAAGGTTGGCTGAACTGATGATGCCTCGGCTAGGCTCTGATCTATCTCTCGATTCTCGCGTTCATCGGCCATTTCAGGTGTGCTTGGTCTTACTAGTCTTCCGGTGTGATCTCGACCGGCCCAACCTTCTAGTCTGTCGTCGCTTCACGACTGTAGACGAAACCACGTGGCGAAGATGAAGGAAGACTGTGATGTGACTCGATTTTTGCCAAAAGAACCATTAAAAATTGCCGAGAAGAGCCTCGGATTTTTAAAAGGGTGTCGAAAAGTAAGCCGTAAGGTGGTACATCCCCTACGGCAGTTTGACAAGTGTTTTAACTCAACTCGATCTTATATGCAGCGCAGGTGTACGAACGGTTAAGGATTCAGGCTCCCTCCTATTTGGCAAGACCTTGCGATATACCCCAGGGGCGGGTACGTGCAAGAGCCTTTTGATATACTTCTCGGGTACGTGAGTGTTCTCGTCACTCGATATACCTCGGGGGCGTACTTGGCCAAGGAGAGTGGAAGTAAATGCTTTCGGTTTATGTTGGCCAAAGCAAGCCAACTCCCTACTCACTTATAATACTTTCGAGGGTTTGGGGTAAATTCACACTCGTAGAACCAATGCATGATTTGTGATAGTGAATGCGAAAAAGGTTGGGTTTACAAATATCATTATCTTTGATTACGTATATTTGAAAAACCCCCTTTTTCAGAAAAAAGTTTCTTCTCAATTAATTAACATAAGTAGGGAAAGCAGTAAAAGCAAGTATTCAACAGATAAACAAAAGTCCACATATAAGAGTCTAGTTTTCTAACATCCCCAGCAGAGTCGCCACTGTGAGAATCCGCAAATGCGACCCCCCGGGTCTCGTCCCCGTTCGATTTGGGCGTCTAAAACGTCGGAACGGATTCCGTCGTTCCATTTGCTAAAGTGTCTCTTTTAATTCATATCAAGTGTCCCTATGTTCTATTTCTAGATGCGAAGGGATTTGTTCAGAGTCGCCAGTACGTTTTACGGGAAAACGTACAAAATGATTGTGTAAGAGGAAAGGTTTTAAGCCTTTCTTTACACGTTTGTCTACGAAACCAGGATTCTATAGGGTTCGGAAACTATATTACGGTTTGGGAAGGTGTTAAGCACCCATCCCGCCCTTTCAGTCTCTAGTGGTCTTTATATGTTTATTCTATGTTGAAAAACTTGGATGCTTTTACTGATAGCCTACTACTTTCTAAGTGAAAACCCTAATTTCTGGGAAAAACGGGAAAGGGATAGAAAACCTTTGTGTTCCAAGATCCGAGGTTTCATTTTGAGAAATGTAAATACCAGTGACAACAGTTGTTTTCTTTAGAAATGGAGTTTCCCGTATTATTTCTCGGATAATGACGGTTTTCTCGGATTTTGACTATTTTTCGTAAAAGTTCGAGTCTTATAATGGAACTAATTTCGATATGGAATTGGAACTCTTGAGGGGAGTTTTACCGGACGCATCACAATCTATGAAACAGATAGGATATATCGGGTATTTAATTCCTAAGTAAGTTTCACCGGTCCGAGTTTTAACAACAGGATTTTATCCGGACAGTAATGTACTTACTCTTCTGGTTTTACAAATAATTTTACCAGGGCCTTTTGTTTTGAAAACGATAGACTATTTGTAACTTGGCAATAAGTTTATTCAAATAAAACGTGGACAAAACGACGGAAATAAGACAAGTACACAGATATTTTAAATACTAGAAGAGACTTTATTTACCTTCCCGACGAGAATAATAATAAGAAAGAAAATATAATCCAGTGGAGAGATTTTCGGCGATAATAATCTTTTCCTTCTTCAGATATTTCTGAGAATTCGATTCCAGAGACGAGACACGTCGATTGTCAGGAATAGATCCGATAATTCTTCAGAGATAAGACGATAATTTAGAATATTTGATAATAAAATCAGACTAAAGCACAGAATTTTCAGATTCCAGTTTTTCCTCTCCCTCAACCCTCGGGGGTGTTGGCTTATTTACACTGCTTGGGGAAGATTGTCGCGCGACATTTCCCCAGAAAAGGCAAGTGTCGCGCGACATATCCGTTTGTCGTGCGACATTCCTAATTCACTGTGCCTGTTTGTCGCGCGACATACTTGTATGTCGCGCGACAAACGGCTGAAGTGATGGGTTCTGACACTGTGATGTGTCAGAAAGTGGTTGGTCGGGTGCAGAGAGGGATTGTCGCGCGACATATCAGGGATTGTCGCGCGACAATGTGATATGTCGTGCGACAATCCTTCATGAAAATAGGTTTGTCGCGCAACAAACCCCCTCGGGGTAGTTTCGGGTGCTCGGGTGGGTCCCGGACTCCAAAAACAGTAGTTCTCGTAGGTCGTTAGGGTTCTTGCGGGGGTCACGGATCGGGGTGTCTACATCTACTGTTTTCAAAACAAAACCCCTGATAAAACCATTTGCAAAACCAAAAAAGTAAGCATATTATCGCTCGGATAAAACTAGATTTTCAAAACTCGAACCGATAAAACTTACTTAGGAATTAAAATCCGGCATATCCCGTCTTTTCCATAGACTGCGACGTGTCTGATAAAACTCTCCTCAAAGAGTTCTAACTCTATATTAAATTAGTCCCGATACAAGATCCGAACTTTTTCAAAGTAATCAAAATACGAGAAAACTGACATTATTATCTGAGGAAATAAAAACGGTAAAATCTCTCTCTAAAATAATAAAAAGCTTTATCATTTGTATTTTACATCTTTTAAAACAAAATATCGGATCTCGGAACACAAATGTTTTCATCCCTTTTCCCGTTTCCCCAAAATTAGGGTTTTTTGTTTGGGAAGTAATAGACTGTCAGTAAAAGTATCCAAGTTTGTCAACATAAAATAAACATATAAAGACCACTAGAGACCAAAAGGCCGGACGGGTGCTTAACACCTTCCCAATCCGTAACAAAGTTTTCGAACCCTATAGAATCCTAATTTCGCAGACGAACATGTAAAGAAGGGCTTGTCTATAGCCTTTCCTATTACGCGACCCCTTTTTGTCAGTTTTCTCGTAAAACGTACTGACGACTCTAAATGAGCCCTCTTGCATCTAGAAATAGGATAGAGGGACACCCGATACGAATTATCAAACACCAAGGAAGCAAATGGAACGACGGAATCTTTTTTTACGTTTTAGACCCCCACGCATAGGAACGAGACCCGAGGGGCCGTATTTGCGAATTCTCACAGTGGCGACTCTGCTGGGGAACATAAGAAAAGTAGGCTCTTATATGTGAACTTTTTGTTTATTTGTTGAATATCTGCTTTTACTGCTTTCCCTACTTCTTTTTTTATGTTAATTGAATGCGAAGAAACCTTTTTTTGATAAAAATGGAAGTTTTCCAAAATACGTAATAAAGATAATAATATTTATAAACCCAACCTTATGAACTTTGCACGCAATTCACAAATCATGCATTGGTTCTACGAGTGTGAAATTACCCCAAACCCTCGGAAGTATTATCAGTGAGTAGGGAGTTGGCTTGCTTGGGCCAATATAAACCGAAAGCATTTACTTCCACCTCCTTGGCCAAGTACGCCCCCGAGGTATATCGAGTGACAAGAACACTCACGTACCCTTAAAGTATATCAAAAGATTCTTGCACGTACCCGCCCCTAGGGTATATCGCAAGGTCTTGCCAAATAGGAGGGAGCCTGAAGCCTTAACCGTTCATACACATGCGTTGCATATAAGATCGAGTCATCTAACACACTTGTCAAATAGCCGTAAGGGATGTACCACCTTGCAGTTTCCTTTACACCACTCTTTTAAAACCCGAGTCTTTTCTCGGTGATATTATTTTTAGTGGTTCTTTTGACAAAAATCGAGTCGCACCGTAGTCTTCCTTCATCTCTCCCACATGGTTTCGTCTACAGCCATAAATGACGACAGTCTGAAAGGTTGGGCCGATCAAAATTATACCGGAAGATTAGTAAGACCAAGCATATCCACAATGGCCAATGGACGTGAGAATCAAGAAATAGATCAGAGCCTAGACGAGGCATCAGCAGTCCAGCCAACCCTAGCCGAGATGCATCGCTTACTAATGACCGTCAGCAAGAATCTAGCGAGCCTCAAGAGCGAGCCACATGGTACCCGAATTCGAATAGAAGAGTTGTCAGCCAAATGAATTGCACCACCAGGATTTGAACGACTACCACCGAATCGAGATCCGAATTAAGGGCAGTCATCACAAGTACTCCCCCTAGTCGAAGGAAATAACCCACCGTAATCGGGTCCCATCCCAGCCGGTCCCGTTCAAATCGATCCCAACAATCAAAATAAGTGGGCCCCAGATTCAGGCCATCAGCAACAAGAGCCACCCATCATTTGGCCGCAACCCCAAATCCAACCGGGTTTTGATCCTCAGTACCAGCAATGGCCACAAGTTCTAGTGAGACATGTCCCACCACCAGCCCTGGTAGCCCCTCCTAATGAGTACCCGGATATCAAACGACTCTAAACGGTATATGTAGAGTCAGTTATAGCTCGGGAACAGCCCGGCAAAGTGTTGAAAGAGAGTGAAGAAATGAAGAAATTAAAAGAACAGATGAGGGTCCTGTAGAAGGGAGTTTCCCTGATAAAAGGAGCAAATGAGATTACAGAATTGAATGCCTTCTCCCTCTACCCAGAAGCAAGATTGCCCCAGGGATTCAAGCTCCCCTCTATCACCAAATTTACTGGAACCATACCCCCGAAGACTCACCTCCAATCATACAAAAGGTCCATGCAAGTGTCTGGTTGTGGAGAACCCGAACTAGCTCAGGCTTTTCACATGACTCTCACGGGGGCCGCCCTGAGATGGTTTTTTGATCTAGAGAGGCATCACACGAAGACTTGGGAAGACATCGTCAAGGAGTTTATGACTAAGTACGGGTCCAACGAGGATTTAGAGATTACTCGTAAGCACCTAGAAATAGCCAAACAAGGAGAGAAGAAAAGCTTCAGCGATTTTGTCACACACTGGAGAGAAATGGCCTCCCAAATGTCTAAACGGCCCGATGAAAAAGAACAGTTAGAGATCATACAGAAGAATTTCACTCCGGCTGTATTGAGTTGTATGGAAAAACATGTCTTCCAACACTCCAGGGCTCTATTAAGCATGGGATCGCAAGTAGAGGAAGAACTGGACAAGAAGGCAGAGATCGATACTAAGAAAGCTTAGTATGCCGGGAAGAAGACAGTCACCCGAGCGGTGAACCAACTGAGCTCATATCCATATCAACAAAACCCATTCCAGCAGCCACAACAAACACCTCCGATGAGTTGACCTACACAAGGAGACTCTTCAAACACCGAAGTCAAGAAGAGAAGGAATTTTTGCACCCTTCCCACTATCCTAGTCAAAAGTCTGGAATTACTCCGAAATGCCGGACTAATCACTCCACTCAACCCACGCCCCCCACCAGACCCTATTCCCAGCACCTGGAGAATGAATGGAAATTGTGCGTATCTTCAAGCTGCTGGCCATGACACGGAACATTGTTTGGCACTTCGCCACCGTATTCAGGACCTAATCGAGGTTGGAACCATCCCCGCACCCGGAGAGCCCAATGTTACCGATAACCCCTTCCTAACCACGCTCCGTCTGTAGGGATTAATGCCCAAACTACTGATGAAGAGGGTTTTGATCCCATAGGACTCATTCGAGATGACCCATCTTGCAAAAAGGAAAAATCACCAGCTATGCTGCTTAAGAAAATCCAAGTTGCCCCAGGCCTCAATCCAATAATTGATCAGTGGATGGCTAAGATGAACTTCCTACCCGGGCATGGTTTAGGAAAAGCAAACAAGGGATCTCCCACCCACTTACAATCAAAACCAATCCTGGAAAATCTGGAATAGAATAGACCCAGGACAAGAAGAGACAACCATAGAAGCCCCGAGGCCCTCCAAAAGAGATAATCTGTATGATAGAGACCTCCCCCAAGACTTTCAGTTGGTCAGCATAACCAGATCCACAAGAAGCCTCAGAAGAATCAGACCCATCATCCCTTTGGATACATCAGATCACCCGTTCGGAAAGGGTATATCAGCCACCACCAATAGATGTCGAGAAATAGCCTCCCCCTAAGGAAATAGGGGATGACCGAGTATTGGAACAGTTGAAGAAAACGCAAGCACACATCACCATTTGGGGCCTCCTGGTTGCCTCTAAACCTCACAGGACTGCCTTCATCAAACTCCTGGACGAGGCCGTCATATCGCCAGATTCTACGCCCGAACAACTGCCAAGCATGATTGGGTCGCTTATAGTCCAAAGAAGTCTGTCATTCTCAGATGAAGACCTATCTCCGCTTAGAAAGAAGCACAGTCTGGCACTCCATATTACCGTCCGAACTCGAGG
Source organism: Lonicera japonica (assembly GCA_021464415.1). Classification (NCBI taxonomy): domain Eukaryota; kingdom Viridiplantae; phylum Streptophyta; class Magnoliopsida; order Dipsacales; family Caprifoliaceae; genus Lonicera; species Lonicera japonica. The sequence continues at coordinate 57,168,639 of CM038463.1, read as the reverse complement.
AAAGATCCTACTGGAGGTTCTCATCGACAACGGGTCAACTATAAATATTTGCCCTCTGAAGACCGCCAGATGTTTAGGTATTTCAGATATAGAGCTCTTTCCATCAGCCCTAACCGTTAGAGCTTATGACAACACCAGAAGGGCAGTTCTGGGCTCTTTGAAGCTTGATTTCATGGTTCGTCCCAAAAACTTTTCAGCCGATTTTCAATCATAGACATCCCCTCCAGTTTTAACCTTTTTTTGGGCAGAGCATGGCTACATGACATAGGAGCGCTCCTCTCCTTCTTATACCAGAAGATCAAGATACCGTTCGAAGGAAAGATAATCACCATCCAAGGAGATCCTAAAAGGACCTTGGCGGATCTGAAATTACCCATCCTAAGCATTGGGAGCCAGAGCATACAGTTAGGAGGCTTCTCTTACAAACCTCGAGTACAAGCTCTTACCACTCAGAGGATCGAGTATCTACCCCTAGATAATATCCACGGTCTCAGTGCCAAAATCACGAATATGCTGAAAATGATAAAATACTTGTCCGGAGCTAGTTTGGGAATTGGGCAGCAAGGGCTACTTCAAGCCTTGGAACCAGTAACAAGATTCGAAAAAGAAGGTTTGGGATTCCAACACACCGATGAAGACAACCAAGAGAAAATGGGTCGAGGGCATCGGTATCCGAGTTTCAGCTCACTAAATGGGTTTTTTGTCAAGGAAAGAGAGGACTTCTCCTTTTGCGGCTTTCAGGAGCCTTGGAGAAATAGTGATGGAGATAGCCTTCCAAGATGGGAAATCTTCTATGAAGATGACCTTTACCTCAAGGAAAATATCATACACACATTCTCCACCAAATTAACGATCGGGCCAAGAGAAGGAAGTGAAGACGAGAAAGATGAAGAGGAAGAAATGATCGGAGATCTCTTTGACGTCATGGCCCTAGAGAATGATGAACCAAGAGATGACCCTATAAACTTAATTCATGCCAATCCAGAGTACCAGGAAAGGGGGAGAGAGTAAAATTGTAAGGGTGAGAGGTAAGAAAGAGAGTGAGGGTAGGGCTAAGGAGGAGTCACTCCTAGATTTACTTTCTAAACTTGTACATGTAAACACTATTATCAATAAAGTAAATTCCATTTTGTAGTATCCTGTTAGTTTTGATTCTATAATTGCCTCTAGGGATCTGGAAAGATGGAAGGAAAGAAGTGCGTATTGGGGCAAATTTAAACGAAACTGAGAGGGAAAATTTCACACAAACTCTGAATGAGTACGTGGATGTCTTTACGTGGTCCTATGCCGATATGCGGGGTTTAAACAGCCAGATAGTCATGCATGAGAAACACACCAAGCCGGAGTCCAGATCCGTTAAACAGAAACTGAGAAAGCTTACGCCGGAATGATCCCTGAAAGTGAAAGAAGAAGTGATGAAACAGTTAAGTGTGGGGTTCTTACGAGTGATTGAGTACCGAAATCTCAACAAGTGTTGCCCGAAAGACGATTTTTCATTACCCAACATTGACTTGATATTGGATAATACAGCCAACCATACCTTGAAGTCATTCGTGGACGGTTTTGTCGGGTATAATCAGATCAAGATGCACCCAGACCACCAAGAGAAAATAGCATTCATCACACCATGGGGAACATATTGCTACACTGTCATGCCATTCGGGCTAAAGAATGTCTGAGCGATATATCAGAGAGCAGCTACAGCTATCTTCCACGACATGATCTATAAAGAAGTATAAGTATATGTGGACGATATGATTATCAAGTCGAAAGAAAGGAAAGGCCATGTCCCAGCCTTACGGGCCTTTTTTGACTGGCTCTGCCAGTATCAGCTGAGATTCAATCCGCAGAAGTGTGTGTTTGGGGTAACCAAAGGGAAACTCTTGGGCTATGTCATCATTAAGAAAGGAATCGAAATAGACCATGCCAAGGTTAAAGTTATCCAAGATATGCCTGAGCCCCATACTAAAAGAGAAGTCCGTGAATTTTTGGGTAATTTGTAGTACATTAGCAGGATCATCTCTCAACTCACTCAGACATGCGAACCCATCTTCAAGATCATAAGGAAATCCTCACCAGGAGAATGGGATGATCAGTGCCAGAAGGCTTTCGATAAAATCAAAGACTACCTCTCCAACCCCCCAGTATTGGCCCCACCATGGACCGGGTTGCCATTAATCCTATACCTAACAGTCATCGATATGGCTACGGGAGCCATGCTAGCCCAACATCTGAACGATACGCGAAAGGAACAGGCCATTTACTATGTTAGCAAGAAATTGTCCCCGTTCGAGATAAACTACACGCCACTGGAGAAATCATGCACCGCTCTTGTCTGGGTAACGCAAAAATTACGTCATTACATGCTAGTTTTTTCGGTCATCCTGGCATCACGAATTGATCTGCTGAAATACCTTTTCGAGAAACCGGCTCTCTCAAACCGTATGGCAAAATGGTTATTCTTACTTTCCGAGTTCGACATCACCTACATGACCCAAAAGGCAGTAAAAGGCAAGATTATAGCTGACTACCTAGCCCACAACCCAATATTGGGGGAGATGCTGGAAGAGGCCGAGTTTTCAGATGAAGCTATTATGAATCTAGAGACCGATGAAGACTGGAAATTATACTTTAATGGGGCCGCCAACCGAAATGGAAATGGGTTAGGCATCCTGTTAGTCTCCCTGGATCAAACTCACTCCCCGGTATCCTATCGTCTAAAATTTTTTTGCACTAATAACATGGCCGAGTATTAAGCCTGTATAGTCGGATTAGAGATCTCACTCCAAAGGGATGTAAAGAGAATTCAAGTGTACGGAGATTCGGCATTAGTAGTCCACCAAGTTTTGAAAGAATGGAATATCAGAGATGAGAAGTTAGTCCTATACCTCGCCCGGCTGGAGGATGTCGCAGGGAGATTTGAACATTCAGAGTTTTACTATGTTCCCCGATCATAAAACCGTTTTGCTAACGCACTAGCAACTCTGGCATCTATGATCGATATCTCGGAGGGGATGGAAGAAGTCACTCTTATGGTACAAAGAAGATCAGGTCCGTCTTACTGCATGGCCCTTAAGATAAAAGATGAAGAGAGCGAGGACTCATCCACCTGGTTTTATGACATTTGGGACTTATTGAAGAACCATCAGTATCCTGAGCAAACAAACAAGAGAACGCGGGTTACGCTCAGAAGATTAGCGTCAAGATTCATACTTTGCGCCGGAAGGTTGTATAAGAGAAATTACGACGGGACTCATCTCCAATGTCTCACTGAAGAAGAATCTGTCAAAATAATGAAATAGATACATGGGGGGATTGTGGACCCCATATGAGTGGTCATATGCTGGCCCGCAAAATCGTCAGACAATGTTACTACTGGTCTACCTTGCAGAATGATTGCATCAATCACGTACGCTGTTGTGACAAATGTCAAATCTATGCCAAGTCTCAGAAGCTCCCCCCTAAAGAGTTGTACAATATGACCGCCCCCTAGTTTTTTGCGACCTAGAAAATTGACATCATTGGGAAGATCTTACCCAAGGAAAGCAATGGCCACGAGTTTATACTAGTAGCCATCGACTACATCACCAAATGGGTAGAGGCCGAATCTTTCAAGACCCTTGATGCCAGGAAAGTTGCCCGATTCATTAGGCGGAACATCATTTGTCGATATGGAGTCCCACACAAGATCATCTCAGGTAATGGCACCTACTTCGAAGGAGAGGCTAACGCGGTCATAGAAGAATATGGCATCACTAGGCACAAATCTTCGCCGTATGGGGTAGTTGAAGTTGCCAATAACACCCTGAAGAATATTCTAAGTAAGATGACCAACACCTGCCGGGACTGGCCAGAAAAATTACCATATGCATTGTGGGGGTACCGCATCACTGAGAGAGTTTCTACCGGGGCAACCCTGTTTTTCCTTACATACGGGATGGAAGCAGTCCTCCCTTTTGAGTTAGAAGTCTCCTCCTTTATAGTAATGCTCGAAAACCAAGTCGATGAGTTAGAGTGGGTCCAGGCACGTTATAACGGCTGGCCCTGCTAGATGAAAAGAGATTGAAAGTCGCATATCACCATCAAGGGTATTAGAAGAGAATCGCTCGAGCCTTTAACCAGAAAGTAAAGACTCGAGGTATAAATGAGAATGACATCGTGTTGAAAAAGAATCGAGAACCATCCAGAGATTCGAGAACCAGCCAGGGATTCGAGGAAAAAGTTCAGACAAAAGTGGACTGGGCCGTATATCGTCAAAGAGATTGATACAGGGGGTGCCGCTATACTCACGGACTTAAACGAACAGTTACTGCATTCACCAGTCAACATAGATCGTTTGAAGAAGTATTATCAATAGATGTATCATGTATAGATAAGAATTACGTAAACCTGAGCTCCAACTCAACTTTTGTTTTTTGAAAATTAAACGGGGAACGTAGACAACCTGAGAAGTTATTTCAGGCCCGGTTTAAACATTTTAAGAAAATTATTTCCACAAAGTAATCCCCCGTATGTTATTTAAAAGGTGGTTCAGAACACCGAAGGTTACAAAGAAGACTGTTGAAAGCAAACATACAGAAAAACCTAAACCCTAGGGGTTGGCCAAGCAGGGTCCTCAATGGCCAAATCAATTCGAGCCTCATCCAAGATCTGGTACGCTAAGACGATGTTATCCTCAGTAGCACAAGTGTCCATAAATTGAAACCACTCCATTTAAAAGGGGTCATCAATCAGCTCTCCTTCCAGAGACTGCAAGCAAGAGCGGATAATGTCAGCCCGGAGGGGACGGGTAATACCAAAACGAGCATAGTTAAACTGTCGACTCATTCGAGCATGCCACATTCTCTCCACTAATAAGGAAACATGCGGAGTTACAAATTTAGACTTGGAAAAGAAGTTGTTCGGACCAAGGGGAATGTTCTGAGGTACGTTGAATTGCCGAAGAAGACGTCATGGGAGATAAAAAAAGGTAAACCAGAGTCCTCAGAGTTGGATGTAGCTCTGACCCCCTGTACCAAGCACTATCGCCTTTAGCTTCCACCAAGGAATGTTCCACCGAATAGCGCGAAAGTTCTCCGAGAACCACACCGTCTAATCAGAGGAAGATATTGTCAAAGCACTGAAAAGGGGATGACGGAAGAAGTGTGTTGGATTGTCTAGCCGAACTCCGTTGAAACCTACCGATCGAAAAAAAGGGTGAGGCCCCGCTTTGAAGATCATCCAGACCATTCAGAGTCTCTGTAAGAACGATAGGCATTATAGATTCTCTATTTCTGGCCTGATATATCAAACTCAGGATAGTCAAATCAACATGGGAAAAGCCCGTCACCAGTAGCATATCAAAAACAAGGCAGATCAAGGCCGCCGCAGTGCGCCCCACCCTATAAGAGGCTCTATCTTCATAACGATGAAAGAACCTCACCATTTTGTGAAGATCGAGAAGCCCGTCAATAATAAAACCATGGCATGCCACTGGGGGATAGATAACAAAGTAATCAGCATATCTCGGGGACCGAGTTCCTCTATAGGAACAGTCATCGGGAGATAGGTGTCAGAGCGCAGCAACTACGAAAACTCTTCATAAGTCGGCTAAAGCTCATTTAATCTAAAGCGGAAGAGATGATCCAAGGAACTCCAAAAATACAAAGCACCTAACAGGAAAGAAAAGTCTACAGGACGATGACGCCATGCCGCTAAAGGGCTGAACACACCGAAATTCAAACAATTCTCAGAAGATACCAAAGCATCTTGGGCTTCGATAAAAGAAAAATAAGAATTTGTGTAGAAAGAAGACATTTGGGAAAGGTGTGGGGATGAAAGAAAGAAGATGGGTGTATTTATAGCAGAAAGAGGGTTCATGTACCTATTTGTCGCACAACAAACCCACATCCAGGGAGGATTGTCGCTCGACAAACCAATTTTTGTCCCTCTTTTATTCTCTTTTGAGACACGTAAAAATATTCTTGCCAAAAGAACCACTTTTTGTAGGCATTGTACTTACTTTGTTCTTTTGCAGAAGGCCTACAAACTGCCGTATCACACGATATTATTCCTAAGCCCCCTGATTTTATGTGTGTATAAAATGTTAATATCTTTTGTCACAAACGCATAAGAGGAGAATATATATATCATCATCACAAATAAGAGGTTCATAATCCAACAAAAATAGTTTTCAAAACTAAGAAACTACTAACATTTTTGTTTAAAAAACTACATGTTTGTCCAAACTAACAAAAACAGTGCAGGAAAGGAAACTAATCTACTCGAGCGCGCTTTGACATGCTCCCACTATCACCCGAGCCCTCCTCGGGAGTGAGATCAACTACTGGGACGTCCTGAGGCGGAGGAACAGCATCCTGAGAGGGCTCCGTCAACTAAATAAGAGTCGTAGGACGGATTGTCGAGGACCGAGAATGCCTGGAAGTCCGACTACTACTCCTCCGAGACTCCGTCTGAGAGCGAGAAGAAGTTAGAGGATCGTCCGCCCGTAGAGAAACATCGATCGCTCTCTGGTAGTCACGCATATACGCCGTGGGGTCTCGACCGATGTACTGGAGAAGGTTCCAATTGTAAAGGTACTGGGCGTGTAAGGCTCTCAGGTCCGCCGCACGAATGCTCACCTGTTGTAAAAGACATAAGAAAAGAGAATTAGTACAGTCAGGATAAACATATATGAAGGAGCATCAAGAGAAATAAAGTATATACCTCATCATCGGTGCGACCACCCAAGTAATCAAAAGTATCCTCAGGAAAGGGATACTCGGGCACCATGTATCGACGTAGACCAGCGCCGACATAAGATATGTCCCGAGGAACTGGCAGTATATCAACCGGAGGAACAGACGAATTCGCCGGGACAGCAATAGAAGTAGACCCATCCTCTTCGCTGATCGAAAACAGAGGAGGTCGGGAAGATGAGCCTCCGAGTCCTGGAGATCGGGTCGGAGGGCCCATGGCCGTCGGTGGAAGAGGAGTCCGAGTAGCATATGTCCGAACGCCTGGAGGATCCGCAGCAACTGTCTCCCTCAAAAACGGGACCCCAATAGAAGAAGTAGCCACCTCAATAGAAGGGGTCTGCCCGAACTGCTCGTAGTCAGCCCTGAAGTCCTCAGGCTCCCAGGACCTCTAAGAAAAGCTTGCTCCCCCTCTCTCAGCAGCCTCAACATCGTCGAAGATAACCCCCGGAGATACCAAAGGACCTGTGGGAAACTCAAAACCCTCAGCCTCAGCACGCTGCCCCTCCACGGGCGTAGTCTGAGGTGGTTGCTCAGGAATCGCCAACGTCCCACCCCCCTCGGGTCTATTAACACCACCACCCTCAGCAGCAGTCAGAATTCCCCTCTCTCCCTCGGGGTCCTCGTCATCAAAATCCAAAATATTGTCCCTCTGATAGGAGACAGGTGGCAGGTGTCCCGGGACTGTCCTAGCGAGATGGGACTGCCCTCGTATGTAATGGGGGTCGCCGCCCAACGCCTGATATCGCTCATAGAAGACCTGACCCTGAGTCCCCTTCTGCTCCCTCATCAAGTAGCGAGAAGCAAAGGCAGCATAGTCGCCCTCCTCTACGAACGTCTGGAAACGAAGGCTGTCCACCAGAGCCTGCACCGTCACCGGGTCGATCTCACCCGTCCGCCTCATCAAAACTGGTGTAAATAACATAATCGGAGGCCACTGGGCCGGTGTGTGCTGGAGGATAACCCTCTCGCCTAGATAGAAGTGAAGACCGTACTCGTCCCTAATCAACCGCCTGGTCCTCGAGGCCGTCAAAGCACGGCCATACCCAAAATGGAGACCCAGATCACCCTAAGGGGCCCACTCAATTTGAAAAGAAAATAAATTTAATTTAATTATTTCCATTTTTATTATTATTTAATAAACGAAATACTGAAGTACTTACATGCTCCTCCAACAGGTCATGGACCGCAGTAACTCCAGTCTCTCGGGTCCGATATACATAAAGAGCCCTGTAGTTCCCCGTTATGAACCGGCGGAGAAGGGGAAACTGATCCTCGTTCTCAACGAGGAGATCCACCTGGGCGCGACCCAGGAGGGTGTAGGCCATAAACCAACTTTGAAAAAAGAAGAAAGACAGAGTGAATATTAGCAACAATCAACGAATAAAATGTAAGGACTAAAGCAAAGATAAGGGGCGGATATATATACCTCCCACAGCAAAAAAAAGCCCTTGAGGTTCAGGGCCAAATGACAAGAGACCTGGTCCATAGTATCATAGAGGACAGCCAGAATGAAGCCGCCCCAGTCATAATAGAACATGATGTTGAAGTCTCAGATGTAGGGCAGCCACCAGAGATGGGCCTGTCCCCTCCACGGACCTCGAACAAATCATGGAGCGTCAATAAGAGAAGAATGCGGGCATACTGGCGCGCCTCCTGTCTAGTCATCGGTGCTCCCGAAGCAATCAGATGAGCTCTCTCTATCGCCAAGCGCATAATCAAGACAGCCCGGGGGATCGTATCACCAGAACTCCGTCGCTTCAGCAACAATCTTAAAGCGCCAACAATACCCTCTGCAGTGAGACAAAAGGCAACGTCAATCTGGATAGGAGCCCCCCCGATGGTATCCCAGTCAGAGCAAACAAGTCTAGGGGGGTCATCGTCATCTCTCCCCAGCTCTAGTGAAAAGTATGGGTGGTGTCCCACCAATGAGAGGCCAGCGCCGACACCAGGATTGCTGCCCTAGACACCCGCTCCGATAGGGTATCAAAAAAAGAATCAAATGGAGTCGCAAAGAGCAACTCCTGGACAGGGCCCGGTGCATGTCGCCACTCTAGAGAAATGGTGTTGGGAGAACCCCAACCTCGGCCAACCCACTGCAGACAACAAACAGAGATGAATATATAAATATGAGACTATGAGGATAAAATTATATAATTTTCCAAACCTTAGGGTATTTTGGTGTAATTATAAGAGTTATAGGGCCATAGGGGTAAATTATGTAATTTTCCAAACCTGAGGGTATTTTGGTATAATTATGAGAGTTATAGGACTATAAGGGTAAAATTATGTAATTTTCCAAACCTAAGGGTATTTTGGTGTACTTATGAGAGTTATAAGGTTATGGGGATAAATTATATAATTTTCCAAACCTGAGGGTATTTTGGTGTAATTATGAGAGATATAGGGTTTATGAGGGTAAATTATGTAATTTTCTAAACCTGAGAGTATTTTGGTGTAATTATGAGAGTTATAGGGCCATATGGGTAAATTATGTAATTTTCCAAACCTGAGGGTATTTTGGTATAATTATGAGAGATATAGGATTTATGAGGGTAAACTATGTAATTTTCCAAACCCAAGGGTTTTTTGGTGCAATTATGAGAGTTATAAGGTTTATGAGGATAAATTATGTAATTTTCTAAACCTGAGGGTACTTTGGTGTAATTATAGGAGTTATAGAGCTGTAGGGGTAAATTTTGTAAATCCTAAGGTATCACAAGTAAAGTATGTGTTCTCTAAATCGGATATTATTTTCAGGTAGGCATGTGTACTAACATAAGAATTGTTTAAAAACATGCAGGAAATGACAAAGATGATAAAATAAACAGATATAAATACACAAAAGGAAGGATTTTCAAGAAAACATACTAGAGACCGTTGACGGATCTCATGCGAGACAGGCTCCATCAAGAGCCAAGGAACGTCCAGGACTAGAGCAGCCCGGGTAACGTCTCGGAAGACCACAGCACGACCGCGGTCCACCCCGTCTTCGCCGTACCAGTCAAGGTCAACCCAATCGTCATGATGAGGGCTGCAGCGGAGAACTCCCTGAGCATCGGTAAAGGTGACCTCCTCCTAGTCACCTTCGAGTCGATCTGGCTATGCAGGATCTATCAGTATACGAGTAAGATAGTGGAAAAAGTCAAAAAAACCGGTAAAACGACAGAGCTTCTGCGTTAGAGAGAAGAGAGAAAAAAAGCTAGAGAGAGAAAGAGAAATGAAAGAATGAGGTGGGATGAGCTCAACAGGGGGTTATATACTAGTCACATTTGTCGCGCGACAAACCATTTCCCACCAAAGTGTCGTGTGACATTTTGACCTTTCCCCTGATTTTTTGACCTTTGTCTCATTTTTCTTTTGTAGGAATACTTCAGAGAAACAGTTTTCGAAGCCTTTCTATGTACCGCACACTCATGGTGAATATCCCAAGGAAAAGACTTCCAAAGTCATCTCTCCAAAAAACGCGAGAACAAAATACATTTGTTAAGAAATCTCTGATCTCCTAAAGGATTGAGACCATCAATGAGAAAAAGAAAATATCAGAATAAGACGGGAATAGAAAGAATTGAAAGAGTAGAAAAGAGAAAAATCCTGCATGAGCACCCAGAGCGAGCAAGAGAAACAGAAATGTAGAGTGACAGGGAGAGCCACACCAAAAATGACAGCTAGGCCAAAACCGGCTCAGGGCTTCATTTTGGGTGAGTAAGGCTCCTGATCACGACAAATGCGATAAAAAGATTCTTGGTCAAAAATAGAGAAAGCCAGGAAAAGTCATTCCCAAAAGAAGGAGAAATAAGGACATCAAAAAATAGAAAAAGATGAAGGCCCACAAAATGAAAAGATGAGAACTAAAGAGATTAGAGATTGCCTTTTCAAGCAAATTTTCTTTTCAGCATGATACTGAAAAAATGACTTGGAAATAAACCTTCGAATCATCACTCTGCGAAGAACAAAAGAAATTCAAAAACTGCTTTCTAAAAGAGAAATGTTCTCACTCAAGAAAACAAATAAGAGAAAAATTTTAGAAAGATACGGGGAAATAAAGGACATCTGGATAAAGATTAAACTCCAGATGAGCTCCTTTCACTCACACAAAATTTCTCTCTCTCACTATAGCAATCGAAGAGAGACAACCATTTCGCCAAAAGCAAACCATAAATCACAATCCCTCTTCGAGGCAAGTCACAAGCACAAGCCCTCGTCAGAGGCAAAAACACTCACGAAAGCCGCAATTTTCAGTCTTTTACAGATCAAAAGCCCTCCCAGAGAGGCAAAGTGGAGCAATGGTAGTCCTCTCACATGAGGCGAGAAAAGCAAAGCCCTCCTAGAGAGGAAAAGTGGAGCAATGGTAGTCCTCCCACATGAAGCGAGAAGAACAAAGCCCTCCCAGAGAGGAAAAGTGGAGCAATGGTAGTCCTTCCACATGAGGCGAGAAGATCAAAAGCCCTCCCAGAGAGGTAAAGTGGAGCAATGGTAGTCCTCCCATCTGAGGCAAGTGGAGCAAATAAAAAAGCCCTCGAAAGAGGCAATGACTTAACACAAGCCCTCTTCGGAGGCATTCACAAACACTTTTGCATACGCGCACTTCCTTAGAGTTCTTGCGGGAGCCATGGACCACGGTCTCTTCCAGTTGCCTCAATTCCTTGCAGCATGGAGCTTGAGTCGAGAGGGTCTGTAGACACCCCGATCAGTGACCCCCGCAAGAACCCTAACGACTATCGAAAAGTACAATTTTTGGGGCCCAGGACCCACTCGAGCACCTGAAACTGCCCCGAAAGGGTTTGTTGGCCAAACAAACATGTTTTTAAAGGGGATTATCGCATGACATTGCTCAACATGTCGCACGACATTTGCCCTTTCTGGGGAAATGTCGCACGACAATCCTCTCCTAGCACTATAAATAGGTCAACACCCCCAAAGGTTCTAGACAATAACTTGGGATCTAAGAATTCTGAGTTTATATCTAATTTTCTGGTCTTTTATCAAGTATTTTCTACGATCGTCTTATTTCTAAAGAATTATTGAATCTATTCTCGACACTCGACGTGTCCCACTTCTGGAATCGAATTCTCAAAAATATCTGAAGAAGAAAAAGATTATTATCGCCGGATATCTCCCTGCCATATTATATTTTCTTTCTTATTATTATTATTCTCGTCGAGAATGTAAAGAAAGTTCCTTATAGTATTTAAAATTAGATATTTGTGTACTTGTTTTACTTCTGTTGTTCTGTCCACGTTTTATTTGAATAAACTTATTGCCAAGTTATAAAATAGTCTATTGTTTTCAAAACAAAACCCCTGATAAAACCATTTGCAAAACCAGAAAAGTAAGCATATTATCGCTCGGATAAAACTAAATTTTCAAAACCCGAACCGATAAAACTTACTTAGGAATTAAAATCCGGCATATCCCATATTTTTCATAGACTGCGATGTGTCTGATAAAACTCGCCTCAAAGAGTTCTAACTCCATACTAAATTAGTCCCGATACAAGATTCGAACTTTTTCAAAGTAATCAAAATACGATAAATCTGACATTATTATCTGAGGAAATAAAAACGGTAAACTCTCTTTCTAAAATAATAAAAATCTTTGTCATTTGTATTTTACATCTTTCAAAACAAAATATCGGATCTCGGAACACAAAGGTTTTCATCCCTTTCTCCGTTTTCTCCAAAATTAAGGTTTTTCATTCGGGAAGTAGTAGACTGTCAGTAAAAGCATCCAAGTTTTTCAACATAAAATAAACATATAAAGACCATTAGAGACTGAAAGGGAGGAACAGGTGCTTAACACCTTCCCAAGCCGTAACATAGTTTTCGAACCCTATAGAATCCTGGAGACTCTGAACGAGCCCTCTTGCATCTAGAAATAGGATAGAGGGACACCCGATATGAATTATCAAATACCAAGGAAGCAAATGGAATGATGGAATCCTTTCCAACGTTTCAGACCCCCACGCACGGGAACGAGACCCGGGGGGCCGCATTTGCGAATTCTCACACAATTGTTTTTTTATAAAGCTCAGGGTTTTTTAGAAGCTAATTTGATTTGAAATTGGATAATGTACCATGGTTTAGTGCTTTAAACTGGCATTGATGAATTTAGTACTCTTATATTGAGTGTTCACATATATACCGCAATTTATAGACTAAATCGGATACAAATTTTTGGCGATTTCTTTATAGAATGATACTGATAAAATCGAGATTTTGCAGAGTTAACAAAAAAATACGAGTTTTGAAATGGCTATAGCTCGTTCTATGTCTTGGGATTTGAAAACAAATTTAAAATATATATATGGAATGATTCTGAAATAACACCAATTTCATCATGCAAGTAATCAATTATAACTGAAGAAATTGAAGGCGGATAAATAAATATACATGATTAAGCTAAAATACACCTGAGAGCTTTGAAAATAAAGGTATAGGATTTTTTTATCACTATTCCAAAGTTCCAGAGCTGCTTGCTTAATCAGAACAAAGAAATTGTATATGTATTTATTATTGAAGAAGGTTGGAAAGTTTTGTTGTGTGGACAAAGGTACAAGTATCTTTGTCTACATCACTATTTTCACTTTACCAGACAAATGAAACATTGGATAGATTTGATTTTAGGATACATTTCTCTAAATGATAGCATGTAGCTATTATCCAAATTTGAGGTCAATCGTAGTTCGGGAAGGCCTCCGTTTAATTGACCGAGATGAACTGCTAATTCGATCCACTTCTAGTGATTCTGCTGTTGGATTGAACTGATCTTTAAATTGTTCTTGCGATCATTGCGTGACATTCCTCCAAGTTTTATGGTAATCGGAGTATGTGAAGACTTCTATGTGGATAAAAGGCCTCCGCCTAGCGATGGTTTTCGGTTCTTAATCCTTGTTCCGGTTATCCTCATAGCTTCTTATCCATAAATCCTTCTTGCTTCCTTCTTCGCTTTGAATTAAATGCGCAGAGTAAGTGTGCATGAATGAATGCTTGTGCCTAAGTGAATGCTCGTTTTTCGGGAAATTGGATTCTTGCGAGGGTCGTAAAATAGGGTGTTCACAACATGAAAAGATAATTAAATCAGTTGGTTAAGTAATTGAGGATTTTACAATATCTATAAAAATCCAACTAATCTATGTAATAAATGATATGAAATATAAGTACAGGAATGTATCAATATATTGTTTTGGTTTGGATTTAAAAAAAATCACTTATGACTCTAAATATTATTTAAATTATTAATAAAATATTAGTTTGATCTCCATCATTTCTCCAGTTTAGTTATTTGTTCCGTATTTGGTATCAGAAGAATTATCTATTGGATCTATATCTAAGTTGCATTGGATCTTTGGCCCTTATAACCAAAGGTTTGGTGTTTTAGGGTTTTGTTTTTCGTAATTCATTAAAAGTAGAGATAGAATTTTCCTCTTGCTATTATTTTGTGTTACAATTTGTAAATTGTTATAATGTTATCTAGATCAAACTCTGTGGCTAATCGTTTTTAATTGAAATATCTTTTAAAAAATAGAGAAGATATTGAATTTTGTAATATTGAACAATAACTTTTAAATTGGAACATTCCTAAAGTAAATCCAGATAAAATATATGAAACTAGTATGTTTAAACTCTCTTCTTCTATGGCTATCAAAACCATTGAACAGACTTCCTACTAATAGTTCTTTTGATACTATACAACTATTAACTCAACCCGAAATAGATTGGTATAAAGATCGTTATAAATATTTGCATATTGGCTTAGTTCAAGTTGCTTTAAAGCCATTTACTGCGGAAGGGTTAAATATTTCACTTTTAATCGCTCTTCGTGACTGCCGTCACTTGAGGTTTAATGATTCTTTATTAGGGATGATTCAATCCAGTCTTTGTAATGGACCTGTATATTTTGATGTACATCCTAATCTTTTTGTTTCTTTTAGAGATAAAAATATTCTTGATGGTTTAACTATAAATCTTCAACTCCATAGTTGTTTGATGAAACCAGGATTTGAACCTTTAAATCTCACTTATTGTATTTATTATAGAGTTATGAACACTCTGAGTCCTCGTGCTCATCTATTCTTTTAGAAACAAATATTTTAAAATGAAATATCGTTATTCCCAGAACTATTATGTGGAAGGATATTACTCCTCCATCCTTTTGGCTCTTAGAAGTCACTACCCCTCTTAAACCTGTAGAAAATAGAGAGGTAGAAAAAATAGTTCAATATAGTGATGGTGATGTTATAATTAAATTTGTTAATAATAAAACAACTAGATTATCTACGAGTTCTAGACAATCTTTTAAAACTAGTTCGGAAAGATTTTATACTCTAGCCAATATTCTGGCTAGTTTTATAGCCCAATCTTCTAAACAAGGTGAATTTTATACACCTTTACCATCAGTTGTAAATTCTACTTCTAAAGCTAATAATCTTGTATTGAGGGAATTATAAATTATAAACAAAATATCCCTCGCGGTGTTTATCATCCTGCTAGCAATAGTTATGATCAGGCTAATAAAAATGAACATGATACTATATTTGAACTTGGTATAAATATGGCAAGATTGGGTATAAGCACTAATTCTATAAACGTTTTTACTATTTCTGAACCTTTTGTATATAATAAAAATGAAATAAATAAAGAATTTTTCCAAGAAAAATATAAAGACTTTAGAAAATGGTTTTTTAATTATCATACTGATGAGCAGCAATATGCTTTTAAAGATAAAGTTTCTATTTCTTATAATCTTAAGGAAAAAAAAGATAAAGTTTCCGAGCCTAAAAAAATAGAAGTCTCCATTTCTCTTCTAAAACCATCTATCGAACTTTCTCAAGGTTTTAATTTAGGAAAATCTATATAGAGTCAAGAAATTATTAAAGCTTTAACCCATAATGTAACACCCCCGCCTTAATCTACAGGATAACACCTGTAATTAAGACTGGGAGCGTTACTAACCCATTTTAGTAGGACTAAGATAGGTGTATAAGAAGAAAAAAATATACAATAACATGTATATCAAGTATTCTAAGCATGCATCATATATATATATAACCCAAACCACATGAATTCCCAAAGTATATTTATACTCCTCGGGCTAGCCGTGGCTTCCCGAAAAAGAACATATATACATCACAAAACAAAATACTTGTTGTATCAGAGCCTCTATATCGTCCCTGACCCTGTCGTATCCTTGTCCTCGTAGGGCTCGTGAGTACCTGAAACAATTTAAGAAAACCCGGGGTGAGCCATTTGCTCAGTAGGGGCGTACAAGGCATATGATCAAAAACTGGTTTACAAACATATCTTTCAAACCATATTTAATTCAATAATATCAACAAGAACCATATTCATCAAGTGACTATGCATGAACATGCTAATGCAGGTTACCTCTCGTGTCAACTGATTACCGTATATTAGAAAGCCTGAGTTGTGAGTATACTCCATTGCCATCGAGATGTCAAATCATCAAGCTAATCATATCCCGACCCATATGAATATAAAGAACAATAGCCTTGGATCAATTACCACGATCCCATATAAACACAGATACAAAAACCATAGTGCCTTGCCATTTGCCTATTCCCGGCTCCAACCGATGGCTTATAGCGGCCAAACATCCCGGCATAATGATAAGACCAAATAAATACACGACATACGCCTATAAGATCAATACATCCAGGATACAATAATCATAAGAAGCTCCCGGCATAATGATAAGAGACATACGCCTATACAATAGGGCATAAGAATGATCCGAGCTTGCTGAAGGATCTCCAAGGTCCCGATAGACACAAATATAATGCATAGTGTGCTATTTAGTAAACACGTAAAACAACTTATGCCATATACCTTTTAGCATGTCTCACTAGATATCCCTTGATGTGTATAAAACATTAACAAGTCCATTTCAGCACAAATAGCATCTATACATCCAAGGGACATCTTGTACAATTCAATTAACATAATATGTCAAGTATAAATGGCATACTTTGCCTCAAAACATGCATTCATGTCATTTAACAAACATTTGAAGTAAATTATACCATATACACTTCCACAAGTCCAACCCCGTACTCCATGTTAGTAAATTAGGGCAGTAATCATGCATCGCATACACTAATTTACGCACTAATCATTGAATCCTATGATCTATGCAGTTCAATAAAATCGACAGATGACATACCTTAATCGAGATTTGATGTCAATGAAACGAACAGGATGGATCTGATCCTTCTGTTGTTGTCGTCCTTAGCGTAGAAAACACGACGCCTCTACGGTATGCACACACGAACGAGATGAGATCTTGCTTGGTGTACTAGCGCCCTCTAGGGTTCTCTCTGCTATTTCGAATTTTTCTTGCCTCTCTCAATTTCGTTGACGGCCAAGAAGAACAAAGGTTCCCTTTTATAAGGGAACCCTAGTGAGAACCCTAAGCAACAAACAAACTGGGCCCAAGTCCAACTTGGCCCGTTTTAATTCGTTTTGATCCAACTCGTTTTGGTGTGCGACCCTGTAGGTTTTACACTCTTTGGCCGTACAATTAAAAGCCCGTTTTATTATACGAACAGTAAGCGGTTTCTAGTAAAACATTACTATTATCCAAAGGGTATAAAGGTCAAAAACGACACAACCTTAAATTGATATTTCACACATTAACTCCTTTTGTCAATCGATATCTAGATTGAACACAAGACTAGGCAAGTGTCATTCTTGTATAGTTCAATCTTTATTTCTTGATCTCTAAGTATAATTAATCCAAAACAAATGACATCTCATTTGTGCATGGCCATGCAAATATTAATTACACTTATCAAGGGGCCCAACGATATCTCTCTCAATATATGAGAGTGACAAATCCCATCTTGATCAACCACATACCTCTACATAGTTCATAGTATGCTCGGTCATCATCTTTATAATTACTCGGTCAAGAGCAACGTTTGATAATGCCTGACATGCTAATCCCTATGTTGGTAACCATGGCGATCTCAGGTCTGAGGATAATACGATATCACAAATGGGGAACATCACTGATGACATTATGTAACACTCCTCGCAGTGTCCCCAAAGCGGGTCAGTCCAATACTTTGTTCCCTAACAAGTATCAGTATGTTCAGCTTGACATCTCCATATCCATGACTTGTGGAACATAGTCATCAGCTGACCCATACTCTAATCATTATATCAATGTGATCCTAGGTTATTGATACATGATTAGGGACATCTAAACAATATTATTATTACATTACTAGCATCCCACAATCTAGTCACGTACTTGATGAACTAGTATTAATAAATATTATTTACAAGAGATTATAAAGTAAAATAAATAAACTTTATTAATAACAATAAGCATAAGATATCCAAGTACAAATCATAATATATGAATAGTCCTAGGACATATCTCTTTCACTCCATGGTGTGTATTATAAGTTCCTTAGAGAAAACATGGGGAAAATATAATGAATTTCATCAAATAAGTCATATTACATGTTTTGGAAACATTTAGACTATATTATCGAGTTTTGATGTCATATAAACCCCTACCTCAAATTGTAGACCAAAAGAGAGGAGAAAAGATGATAATCGAAGCTTTGTTTGATGAAACCCCGAATATCTCGCGTCATCCCATTTCTAGAATAGCAAAACCCTCAAATAATGAAGCTTAGACTCCAACCCGTGTAGTCCTAGCTTAAGCTCGAGCTCCCATGGCAGATAACAAGGAAGAAGATGATGAATAGTGCTTTAGAAGTGGGTTTGATTGATTTGGATCTTTGAATCTTCGATTCGGATGGATAGATGTGTAGAAATCTTCCCCTTTCTCTCTCTAGAACTCTCTAGAACTTCCTAGAGGAGTATGAAAATGTTTGGCACGAAGTTTGGATTAAAAATGACAAAAAATGGCTTAAAAATGTGCTTAAGTTGGTGGAAATAGTTAACTAGCAAACTGGTATGACAAATATCGAATACCAGTCCACGGAGCACAAATTTCCCAAAAATTTGGTGCCGGACCGGTATACCAAAAACGCCATACCGGTCCGCGCTATAAATTTTTGCGCTCTGGACCACTGTTTTTGTTTTGGCCATAACTTTTCGCTCGAAACTCCGATTGAGGTGATCTGTATGTCCACGAAAAGGTATTTCAAAGACATACAACTTTATAAGAGGAAGTTTTCCAAAATTCTGGATATATTTTTCCCAAAAATTCACCGAAGACTGCACTCTGCCGAAACGCTATCGAATGACCAAAATTTTGCAATGGGCCTACTTTGCGCCCTTTTTCGACGCACGAGGAGTGTGAATTGGTCTTCTTTTAAAACACAGAAGTTGTAGAATGGTAAAAATACTAGGCACCCATAAGAACAGAATCTCATTCGGATAAATAACGAAGAAATTACGATAGCCCAAAGATAGCTAGAATTAACGAATCGCGGAGAACCAAAACTTCTTATTTACCAACCAAAATCGATTCGGACCACCAGAATCACCAAACGATCACTCACATGAGTATAAATAAGCTAATATAATTCAATTTAAAAAAATTTAAAGTACGAGGTATTACACAAAAACTGGATAAGATGAATATAAACTTTGGTAAGCAAATTTTTCCTATAACTCAAGAAGATAATTACTCTGATATTACTTCTGAATGTTTAGATATTTCTAAATTTCAAAATGATCTTTTAAACCTCCAAGAAGTAAATTTTAAACAAGGGACTTTTAAAGAGTACCTTTTTACCTCCTAGTAAGTATTACAATCCTAGGCCTACAACCCAAGATATTTTATTTGAAGAAGTCATAAATGTTGCTAGCACCAGTTTTAGTGCTAAAACTATATATGAGTGGAATATTGATGGTTTATCTGAATATGCTGTTTTAACCCAGTTACATCATATGATTATGTATTCTACTATTTGCAAAGACGCGGGCAATACTAATAAACAAATATTGCTGAGTTTATAGTTGCAAAATTTTCTGGCCAACTCTGTGGTTGGTGAATGTTTTAAATGAAACCCAAAGAAATGAGATTTTAAATTCTGTCAAAATTGTCAGTTACTTCTAAACTTCCAGATGGTAGAGATCATATTAAATAAGAACCATCCCCTTAACAAAATACTGCTTATTATCTCTTAACTACTATTGTTATAGCTTTTCTTGGTGCTCATCCAGAGGTTCTGGATAGAAGCAAAGATTTACTTTTAAATTTAAAATGTCCTAATTTAACTCATTTCGTTGGTACTATAAAGATACTTTTCTTTCTATTGTTACGATGCGTACTGATGCTAAAGCAGATTTTTGGAAAGAAAAATTTATAGCAGGACTTCCAGTTTTGTTTCCTCAAAAGGTTAAAGATCGAATTGCTCACAAACATGGCGGCACTTATATTCCTTATTCCCATTATACTTATAGGTCTTTAATTAGCGAATGTATTGCATAAGGTTTAGCCTTGTGCAATGACATTAAACTTAAAGCTCAATTAAAAGCCCAAAACCTAACGGGAATGAAAGAAATTGTCGAATTTTGTGATCCTTTAGATGAAGACCTATTCGTCGTATTTCTAAACCTAGAAAAAAGTATTCTAAGAGAAAACCTAGAAGAAAGCCTTCTTCTATTTCTAAAAATTCTTCTAAACCAAGTAAACGCTCTCCTAAGCGGCTTTTAATCCTAATAATATTATTTGTAAAAAGTGTGGCAAGGCAAGTCATTATGCAAATAAATGTTGGACTAAAAAGAAAATAAATGAGATTGCTGATGAAGGTTTAAGAAAATAGCTTATAAATGTCTTTTTAAATCCTATAGATGAAGATAATGAGAGTTCTAAAAGTGAGAATGACTATTATCCTGAAATTTATGATATTGAATCAGAATTATCTTTTTCTGATAGTTCTAAATCAGATCATGAATGTAATTGTAATTCACAATCTGATTATTATAAAGCTATGCTTGAAGCCAATGGCTTAAGTATTAATGTTCTTTCTAAAGATGAACAAAATATTTACGATAGCATTGATGGTATTGAAGATGCTTTTATAAAGAGAAAAATGATAGAATATTATCTTTCTACTTTTAAATCTCAATAGGAAAATAACCCTCTTCATAAAGAAGAACCTTATTCCTTATAAAAGGTTCTTGATGATTTAAAGGAAACAAATATTCCTAAACGAGAATCTTTTCTTCTTGAGTTAAAGTTTGAGATAAACATTTTAAAAAAGGAAATTCAGGAAATCAAAATTTCTCTTTCTAGTCTTGAAGCTTCTAAATCTCTTTCTACTCCAGTTACTGATCCTACTTCTAAAACCCCTGGAGAAAAGGAAAAACAAATTTTTTTTACAACTTATTGATTATGTTACTTATCAAAAATGGTATATTAATATTACTCTTGTTATAAATAAAAATCTTATTCTTAAAGATATAGCTCTTGTTGATTATGGAGCAGATATAAATTACATCAGAAAAAGTTTGTCCTTACTCAATATTTTAATAAGACGACCCAAACCCTCACTGCCACTAATAGCTCTAAATTAAAAATTAAATTTAAACTTTCAAATACTTATATTTGTATTCAAGGATTATGTGTTCCCTCTACCTTTATACTTGTTAAAAATCTTTCACAGAGAATTATACTGAGAACCCTTTTTTTAAGCCTTATTAAACCTTTCATGGTTACTTCTAAAGGTATTGTTACTAAGTTTGAAAATACTGAAATTTTATTCAAGTTTTTATTGACTACTCAAACTAAAGAAATCAATGAATTGAAAGAATATCTATTTTTCAAAGAAAAACATATAAATTATATCCAAAGAAATGTTCAAGTTTTAAATTTTTCATCCCAATTAAATTATTCTAAAGTTAAAACTAATACTGAGCAAATTTCTAAATATATTTCGCAAGATATTTGTAATGAGCATCCTAATGCTTTTTGGGATAGGAAGCAACATATAGTTCCTCTTCCTTATGAAAGAGATTTTTTTGAAAGTAAAATTCCAACTAAAGCCAGGCCAGCACAAATGAATGTTGGGCTTCTTGAATATTGTAAAAATGAGATTCAGTCTCTTCTCGATAAAAAAAACTTAGTAGGAAAAGTTACTCTCCTTGGAGTTGTATTTCCTTTTATGTCAATAAAGCTTCTGAAATTGAAAGAGGTGCACCCAGACTTGTTATAAATTACAAACCTTTAAATAAAGCTCTTCAGTGGATTCGTTATCCACTTCCTAATAAAAAAGATCTTTTGGCTAGAGTTCAAGCAGCCAAAATATTTTTTAAATTTGATCTTAAATCTAGTTATTGGCAGATTTAAATTGCTAAAAAAGATAAGTATAAAACTGGCTTTTACTGTACCATTCGGACACTACGAATGGAATGTTATGCCTTTCGGATTAAAAAATATTCCTTATGAATTTCAAAATATTATGAATGATATTTATAATCCTTATACTACTTTTACTATTGTTTATATAGATGATACTATTGTCTTCTTACAAAACATCGATCAACATTTTAAACATTTAAATATTTTGATTAATGTTATAAAAAGAGCTGGATTAGTTATTTCAGCCAAAAAAATGGTTTTATTTCAAACAAAAATTAAATTTCTTGGGCATGAAATCTTTAATGGGGAGATTATACCTATAAATCGTTCAATAGATTTTTCTATTTCTGACCAAATCACTGATAAAACCCAATTACAAAGGTTTTTGGGAAGTATTAATTATATAGCTGATTATTATAAAAATCTTGCAATTGATTGTGCACCTCTATATGAGCATCTTCGTAAAAATCCTCCTCCATGGGGAGAGAGACGTACGAAGGCTGTAAAAATTATAAAGTCCAAGGTTAAACAGTTACCTTGTTTAGCACTAGTATCACCATGTAGTTTTAAAATAGTTGAAACCGATGCTTTAGACATTGGTTATTGTGGGATTCTAAAACAAAAATTTATAAATAGCAATAAAGAGATTATTTCCCGATTTACTTTAGGAAAATGGAATCAAGCTCAATTAAACTAATCCACTGTAAAATATGAGATCCTTTCTATAGTTAGTTGTATTTTTAAATTCCACGATGATCTTTTAAACCATGAATTTTTAATATGTATTGATTGTAAAGCTGCTAAAGATGTCCTTGAAAATGATGTTAAAAATATTACCTCTAAACAAATATTTGCTAGATGGAAAGCTATTTTATCTACATTTGATTTTAAAATTGGATTTATAAAAGGAGAATCTAATTCTCTGTTTGATTTTCTAACCCATTAATTCTTGACAGGATCTTCTAAACCATGATCCCTTCGCAAAGGGGAAGAGGCCAACGCCGCGATAGTAAAAAGGGAACTTTTAATGTGGTAATTTTTAATCCAGGAACATCCTCAGGAAGGTCTCCTAATTCTAAATCACAAACTAGCTCGTTCAATGATGTTCTAAATACTCCTCCTTCTCGTCCTTTTAAAAAGTCCTTCCAGGATTTTATTATATTTTTAAAGGACAATGAGAAAAGGTTCTTTTCTAATTTTATTACTCTTGCTAAGCAATATTTTAAGTATGACCAGGAATTCCCCATTGTAAATAAGAAAACCAGGGAATATTATGAAGCCATTTTAATCGAAACAGGCTCTTGTAAAATTTCGCACGTTAATAAAAATCCAGGTGTACGTGGTAAACAAGTTGATATTCAGGTTTGTAAAGCCTTCATTATAGGAATCCTTGGCTTCCAAACTGGGGTGTTAATCCTAACAGCTCCCGAGTTTTAAAGGTTTATCAAAAGGAATATACTTAATGGGATTATATTGAGGCTCGGTATAAAGCTTTTTCTATTAAAATTCTTATAATACCCATACTTGGTGGTTTCTCTTTGAAGCCCTTCAAGAACCTTCTATTGACCTTAAAGCTCTTCCTCATTGGTTTTATAACTAGTTCTTAAAATTTGGACCTAAAGAAAATTTTCTTCATGACCAAATTAAATCGATTTTTAAAAAATATTCTTTTATTCACCCTAAACATTTAAATGATCCTTATCCTATAACCAACGCTATTCTTATGCGTTTCCTTGGTCAATACTCTATTCCTTGGATTTTCCAATGGACTTACGCCATTGGAAATAAAGCCAATCTTTTTATTCTTGCTCATGACATCTATTATAAATGGTGGCCTAAATTCAAATTTCAGGATTTGCTCCAACAGATTATTAAAGATGTTCAAACTTATAAGGAATATAATCTTTATGTCCAAGAAGAAAAGAAATTGAAAAGAATATAGGACTGTATGAACCAAGATGGTTAAAGCCTTTTGGCACAATTATATTTTTTAGACGATGATAATATGCCTGTTTCAACTAAAACTCTTCCATTAATTTAGAAAATTTGGATAAAGAGTATAATGAAAATGACGACATGGAAAAATATAAGGGGCCCCACTTGTGGGCAGAGCAAGTTGAAAAAGAGGAAAAGAAAAAAAAAGAGGAAAAGGATAAAGGAAAAAGACAAGTTAGGTAAAATATGGCCGATAAAGGAAAAAGACAAGTTGGATAAAATATGGCCGACAAAGTCTCATGGCTATAAAGTCTAAAGTATTCCAGCCGACACTATACGATAGACGAAAGGGACCGACCGACTGCAATTATATCCATCACACGCATGCCCTAACGTCAGCTGCGGATTCTAAAGTATTTCAAATTCGCTTGTAAAGTAGTATAAATAGGGGCCTAGTCGTTTGTAGTAGGCATCAATTTTTGTATATCTTTCTTTCTTTTATTCCACTCTCCATTGTAACCTTTCACTTTGTAAACCTTTGAATTATTAATAAAATATCAGTTTAATATCCATCTATTCTCCAGTTTAATTATTTGTTCCACATTTCATTTTGACTCTAAATATTATTTAAACATAAAATTGAATTCCAATTTCAACAAAATGTACACAACTTAAAAAATCATTGACAGATGCATGCATATCGGTATCATCACTCATAATATGACATCCTTACAGAGAATTCCAATTTCAACAAAAATGTACGCAACTAAAAAATTTACTATTTTTCTTCTTGTTTTAGTTACTAATTAGATATATATATATATATATTTTAACACTACCTGAGGAGGGGATTTAGGCTACGTATTACCTACGTCTCCTAAGTTATGTTTTTTCGTCGCCTTAATTTAGGCAACGTAAACTACGTCGCCCAAGATACGATGCCTAATTTTAGTCGCCCCAGATATTCGGCGATGGATCCGTCGTCGTAGTTGATATTTAGGCCACGATGATGTTATCGTCCGTCGTAAGAGTATGTACTCCTAGGCCACGCATATTTTTTATTCCGTCGTAGAATTTTTTATCTTAAGCCACGTATCCTTTTATCCTCTGTCGTAGAAAAGAAACATTTAGGCGACATAGGTGTTATGATCCATCGCCTAAGATGGACACCTATGCGACCTTCGAATTATCTTACGTCTGCTAAGTATGAATTTTAGGACACGAGGATATTTTCCTTCGTCGTCTAAATTGTAAATCTAGGCGAAGTTGTTATTTTTACTCGGTCTCCTAAGTTGTACTCTAGGCCACCTAGTTATTATCCTCGGTCTCATAAGATGTATACCTAAGCTACGAATGTATTATCCTTAGTCTCCGAGTGTTACATTAGGCCACCTACGTATTATAGTAAGTCACCTAAATTGAAGTTT
Source organism: Lonicera japonica (assembly GCA_021464415.1). Taxonomy (NCBI): domain Eukaryota; kingdom Viridiplantae; phylum Streptophyta; class Magnoliopsida; order Dipsacales; family Caprifoliaceae; genus Lonicera; species Lonicera japonica. The sequence goes on along the minus strand of CM038463.1, from coordinate 57,143,234 downwards.
AAGCCACCTACCTATCTTGCCTAACGCGTAGTTACAAATAAAAAAAATTTTCAATGTGGCCTGTAATTAAGAGTACTGGTGCCAGTAATCCAAGTTTCTGGGCATCTGGATTACTGGGTCCAGTAATCAGAGATTATGGGCATCTAGATTACTAGTGCCAATAAGCATGATTACTGGGCATCTGGATAACTGGTGCCACAAATCTAAGTTTTTGGGCATCTGGATTACTGGGTCCAGTAATCCAAGATTATGGGAATACGGATTACTGGGTCCAGTAATCCAAGATTATGGGCATCTACATTACTGGTGCCAGTAAGCATGATTATAGGGCATCTGGGTTACTGGGGCCAGTAATCGAATATTATGGGCATCAAAATTACTTGGTCCAGTAATCCAAGTTTATGGGCATCTAGATTACTGGTTCTAGTAATCCAAGTTTCTGGGCATCTGGATAACTGGGGCCAGTAATCCATGTTTCTGGGCATCTGGATTACTTGGGCCAGTAATCCAAGTTTATGGGCATCTAGATTACTGGGTGCAAGTAGTAATCTAGATTAATCATAGCTTTTGTGTGCAGCCGGACGGCCGCACCTGCAATATTCAATAACAATTTCAACCTACCCATTTTATCATTGAATAAATATAAGTCTAATAAACTATCAAAATTTTATTCAATTCCATTCAATAAATAATGTTCAAAGAGAAATTGTTCTAACACTAAAGAAAACATAGGGGGAGGAGCCATCCGAGGGAGGAATTGACGGTTGAATCCCGGCTGCTCTGATCACATACTCTATTTGAGCTTGCAACTTTCGCTCAAAATCTACCCTCTCCCTCTCTAGCTCGGCCTTCTCCCTCTCTTGCTCGGCCCTCTCCCTCTGAAGCTGCTCGTGTATCTGTAGACACCCCGATCCGTGACCCCTGCAAGAACCCTAATAACCTTCGAAAACTACTATTTTTAGGCCCGAGACCCACCCGAGCACCCGAAACTACCCCAAAAGGGTTTGTTGGCCAAAAAACCTATTTTTAAAGAGAATTGTCGCACGACAAATGGGTATGTCACGCGACAATCCCCACTATGTCGCATGACAATCCCTCCTGACACCAGACCATCCACTCTCTGACACGTCAGTCTGTCAGAAACATCACTTCAGCCGTTTGTCGTGCGACATAAGACACATTGTCGCACGACATATGCCCCTTTTGGGGAAGTGTCGCGCGACATACTCTTCCGAGCAGTATAAATAGTCCAACAGCCCCAAGGGTTTGATTGGAGAGCAATTTGGGATTCAAGAATTCTAAGCTTTAAATCTGATTTCCTAGTCTTTCATCAAGCATTCTCTATTATCGTCTTATTTCTGAAGAGTTATCGAATCTATTCCTGAAACTCGACGTGTCCCATCTCTGAAATCGAATTCTCGGAAATATCTGAAGAAGGAAAAGATTATTATTGCCGAAAATCTCTCCGTCGTATTATATTTTCTTTCTTATTATTCTTGTCGGGAAGGTAAAGAAAGTCCCTTCTAGTATTTAAATTAGATATCTGTGTACTTGTTTTACTTCTGTTGTTCTGTCCACGTTTTATTTGAATAAACTTATTGCCAAGTTACAAATAGTCTACCATTTTTAAAATAAAATACCCTGACAAAATCATTTGCAAAACCAGAAGAGGAAGTATATTACCATCTGAATAAAATCATATTTTCAAAACCCGGACCGGTAAAACTTACTGAGAAATTAAAAATCCGATATATCCTATCTGTTTCATAGATTGTGATGCATCTGGTAAGAACTCCCCTCAAGAGTTCTAATTCCTTATTGAATTAGTTCCGATATGAGATCCAAACTTTTTCCAAAACAAGTTAAAACCCGAGAAAACCCGTCACTATCTGAGAAATAATACGAAAAACTCCCTCTCTAAAGAAAAACCCACCTTTGTCACTTGTACTTACATCCCTCAAAACCAAGCCTTAGATCTCGGAACACAAAGGTTTTTATCCCTTTTCCCGTTTTTCCCAGAAATTAGGGTTTTCACTTAGAAAGTAGTAGACTGTCAGTAAAAGCATCCAAGTTTTTCAACATAGAATAAACATATAAAAGACCACTAGAGACCGAAAAGGCGGAATGGGTGCTTAACACCTTTCCAAACCGTAATATAATTTCCGAACCCTATAGAATCCTGGTTTCGTAGACAAACCTGTAAAGAAAGGCTTGTCTATAGCCTTTCCTCTTACACGACCCTTTTTGTCCGTTTTTTCGTAAAATGTACTGGCGACTCTGAACGAACCCCTTTGCATCTAGAAATAGAACATAGGGACATGTGATATTGAATCATCGAAACACTCCAGCAAATGGAACGAAGGAATCCGTTTCGACGTTTCAGACGCCCAACAAACGGGGACGAGACTCGGGGGTCGCATTTGCGGATTCTCACAGTATCGCAACTTGATTTGCCCTAAGCTGAGCAACCTCAGCCACGAGCTCCATAGATGTGTCGCTATCCGTCTGCGATGATGGGCCTCTCTTCCGCGGCAGCTTTGCGGAGCCGCTCCCTAAGCCCCTCACCCTCGTCCCTCTCGAAGGACCCACTACTCCCTCAAGGACAGAGACCTGGGTCTCGTAAGAGAGGACTAGGGCCGGGACACTGGCCGACGAAGTACCATCCGACGCTTCATCGATCGGAGGCAAATCGGCCATCATCTTCTCCACCTCAGCAGTCCTCGCGGACTGAATGGCTGCCTGCAAATAACAATAAGTGTTGCATAAAAAATAATTCTTGTACTAACTAAATAATAATACTATGAAAAAAATAATTAAAGTGGTGTATAAAAAAGAATTACCGCGCGGTTCGGGTCATACTTCTTGTACACCTCGACATAAGTAGTAAGGTGAGGCGCTTAGTCTCCCTTCTGCTTCAGGTCATGAGCCCGGAGGACAAAGGCCTGGCCCCCCCCGCTGTGGGCCTTCTTATTCTCGGAGGCCCGAATTTGGGTCATCTGCGTGCCCAATTCTTGTAAAAGCAGTTTCATTTATTTAAGCATTTATAAACATATAAATTAAATGAAACAACAAAAAAAAAGATAAATGAAAAAATAACCTGAAAATCCTCGGCCTTGAAGTGGTTGCATAACCACTGCCACTAGTCCGGGCGATGAATGAACTCCACTGGAATGGGAGCATCGCCCTGCGCCTGCTAGTTCTTGTGGATCTTGTACTTCCAATCTTTGAAGCGATCTGCAGCCTTCTTCTGTATCCACGTGACGAGTGCCTTATCAGCAGGATCGATGTCATAACTTTCCTACAAACCAAATAGGAACTCAAGAAGAAACATTAGTACAAATAAAAATAAAATTTAGTAAGGCAAAAAAAATAAGTTAACTAGAATAAGAAAAAAGTACTTACCGACAGGTAGTCGAAGAGCATTGTTCGTTCCGATAGAGGCATTTCTTCAAATGTCGGGTACAACATCGGCGCTCGGTCTTTTAAGAATGCCGACAGGTCACTGACGAGTCAGGAACGAACCTCCTTTGGCGGCCCAAAAATCGCAGGGTCGTATGTCACACGGGACTTCCCCGACGTACGGACGATCGCCGCCGTTTTCTTTCTGGTGACGACTCCTCTCTTCTTGTTACAAGAGGAGGCTTGCGTACCTACAAATAAAAGCATACAAATTAATCAGTCAATCACAAAGAATAAGAATTGCGATTTATAATTAAAGAGATCTAAGGGTATATTACCTGATATGGTGGCCTCCGCTACAGCATGCCTGGAGCGAATGCTGCGTACGGGGAGGCCGGCACCGGTGGTCGAATTTGTAGACGGGGTAGGGAGAACCAGCGGCAATGCCGGTGAGTGAGATGGCTGGGCAGAGGGCTGCTCAGCGGATGGCTAGGCAGAGGGCTGGGCGGCAGAAAGCTGGGAGGAGGGCTTCTCGGTGGAGGGCTGGGAGGCCACGCGCAACAAGGCCTGCTGCAGCTCATCGTACTGCACCTCTGGGCGTAACTTCATCCTAGTCGGATACACTCTCGGAGGCATCCCTGACTTGAATCTCAAATTTCAATTTCAGTTTCAAATTTAGTTTCAATATCAGTTTTGCCCTAATTGAGTTGAATTGAATTGAATTGAAATTGAAGTTTAGGGTTTTAATTTCACAACAATTTCAGTTTCAATTTATGTTTTTCCCAAAAGGCTGTTTCAATTTTGTTCCTTTTAGTTATGTGTTTGGGTTTGGATGATTCACCGGAATAGGAAACTTAAAACAAAACAAACACACATACATTACTGGCACCGGTAATCCATTACTGGGTCCAGTAATCAAATTTACTGGGGCCAGTAATCCATTACGCGGTCAATATTGCTCTGAGAATTTGGGGAAAATGGAGCACAACTAACAAGTTTGGATTGGTGTTTGGACCAATTCATACAGCCGAATAGACCATAACACAATTGTGGTCCACATGGAACAAAGGGTATGAAATCATAATTTGATTTAACTGAATATGAACCTACCGACCTGTTAATATAAAGGTTCATATTACGAGGCTATTATACAACAAATTAAGACAAATAGTGATTCGAAGCTCATACATGACAAAAATATAAGCAAACAGGATAATATCTTGTGTTCATGCTTAACATATATGAAAAATATATGTATATAATTGTGGCAATAGAGATCAGATCTCATGTGTGGGGAGAGAGTGACAGGTAGGGGACAGAGGAGGAAAAGACAGGAGGGTGCCGGGGTAGAGAGAAGAGAGCTTAGGATTCGTAAAGAATGGAAAGGGGGAGGGAAGATTGAATAATTTCTATTTATAACCACAATATTGGGAGACGTAAGTCTAATACAAATTATTTAAAAACTACGTCGCCTTAAAAATTTGAAAATTTCAAAAAATTTAAAATTTTCACGAAAATTTATGGGGGGAATACTTTTGGGCTACGTAATATGTTCGTTCGTCTCTTAGGATGAACTTGAGAGACGTATGTATAACTTGTACATCGCCTAAATATTTGTGATGGAAATTTTAAATAAATTTTAGTTGAAATTATTGACCAAAATTTTATCCAAAAAATATAAGAATATAATGGTTAGATATACATGTTATGGTAGAATTATTTATACACCATTGATAAGTTTTGTACACGCATCAAAGTTAAGACACTCACACATAAGAAAACTATCACATACTAATAATGTTGTCTACATTAAAAATGTCACAACTTAAAATAAAAAATTCTAAATTTAATAAATATTTAATATTTAAAATGTACTAATCAAGATCAATTAAAGAAAAATTATGCCAAAAAAAATCAAGAAAAATTATTGTTTAGGCCATCCCAATCTATCATCTTTAAGACGTACGTTACGTGGTTAGATTTGGATTAAAAGGGTCTTAAAAAAATTAAAAACAAGTCGGTCCAATCAAGTATATATACTTTTAGTTTTTCCACCGTTATTATATACTGAACTTACGTTTCAATTGTTCAAAACGTTAGATTAGACTAGATAATGGGTTCAAAATAGACAGATTGATTTTGTCTATTTAAATTCGTCACATGTTAATTTTTTTATCCTATTATTAGATTTTTTTTATTTGACTGTGTAGGATTAGCTGTGAGCGATTAATGCCAGTATATTGTCTTCTAGAACATACGAGGGTAAAACAAATGGATATGATTTGTAAGAAGAGAGCTGAATCTTTGTTGTGGACAACCATACTCACACCGAAAATAGAGGAGAATCTGGAAATAAAGATGAAGAAGTCTCGCAGATTCAATGTTCATAATTCATCCCCTGGTGTGTATGAATTATCTGAACAGGGATGTTTATAACTTCGTTGACGTTTTATTTCACACTGATTCATCCAGGAAATCGTACAGTTTCCCCATTCACCCAATAACAAATATGGACGAGTCTTCCTCAGAGGTTTCCGGGCAGGTGTAGGAACAAGAGGATGAAGTCTAGCGGAGAGTATGAGAAGATGTCAATCAACTTGCGCCAGCTGTCATTAGAGGGGTATCCACAACAGACTTACTTGTTATTTAGGCCTGTAAACGAATTGAATTTGGATCGAATCAAGGTGAATCCAAATCCATATTTAGAAAAGTTTTCGGATCGGATTTGAATCGGATCATGTAACGCATCATCAAAATATCGATCCATATCCAAATGTGTTCGGATCGGATTATATCCGATCCATTTCAAAATTTATCCATATAATAATTAGTTTGTAAATATATAAAAAATAATGAAATTAACATAAAATTTTTAGCCAATATATTCTTGTAATTTTGATAAAGAATTTTTTGGTCAAATATGGTGTTTTATATAGATTTGAAACAAGGCAATTCCATAATTACTGGGTCCAGTAACAGATTACTGGGTCCAGTAATCAAAATTACCGGGGGCAGTAATTATATTACGGGTACCAGTAATTACTAGTTCCGGTAATCTAGGTTTTTGGTGTGATCTTTACACGTGCATACCATCTTCTCGAGTCGTCACGTTAGGAATTGGCGGGGGGGAGGGGGGGTTAGCCACGTGGCAGCGCGGGACGGGCGGGGAGTGGTTACCAAAGAGTCACGTTGTTTTAAAATTAATAACTTCCCTAAAAAACCAACGCTTGCACTACTATAAGTAACCCATTCCATCCCATCAGGTTTATATCTTTCTCATCTCTTTTCAAATACCATTAATATTAATATGGATAATATTTCAGATGCTAACAGTTCTTATCGGCCTCCGGTGACTCCTAGTGCAGTTGATAACCTTTTCCGGAGGGTGGAAAGACTTGAAAGAGAGGTTAGGAGGTTGGAAAATCTGACCCGAACCATTAGAGACCTGGAGCAACGTCTAGCCACCGTGTTCGCAGAGCGGGACCTCCTACGTGAGCAGTTAGGGTAGGGTGAGAGGACGGTCAGGTGATGGGAAACCTTAGTTCTTCCTGGATTGAAGCCCTTTTGTCGATCTGCGGTTTCTAGGGAGTTCTTATGGTTTCGAGCTTGTTGACAGGTTGCCCTTAGCATAGTAGTCACTTGCCCATCTATCACCTAGTTTTTCTTGAACAATTGGTGGTTTCTTTCCCATCTTCTGTTTAGAAACTGCCTCGTCTGTTTATCTCTCCTTGAGTTCTTCTTGGATTGACTCAGTTTTCTATATCTGGGTTATCTAGGGAGTTCTTATGTTTTGGGGCTCGTTGACATGTTGCCCGTAGCGTCGTAGTCACGTGCCCGTCTATCACCTAATGTTTCTCCGGTTATGGAGAACATACAACAGTGCGGGGGGTTAACTTCATAATTAAGAGCTCTCCCTCATTTTTTTTAATAGTTGGTGGTATCTTTCCCATCTCCTGGTCTTAAACTTTTTGGGGCTCGTTTTATTTCATCCTTTAATTGAATATGTAATCAGTTGGACCTCGAAGATAAGTTGTCTCTTTATATCTCATCTTGTACACCACTTATTTCAGTTGGACCTCGAAGTCCCTCCTCTGTAATTTTACTTTCATCAATGGAAAATAATTTGTCTCTCTATATCTCATCTTGTACACCATTTATTTTCTCTTGTCTATGTTGTAAGAATGCTTGTGTTTGGGTCATTGTTGATTTGTGGCAAATTGATGGAATTTGAAAATCTACTTGTTCAGCGATTATAAACATGAACTGAAGGATTACCGGGTCTAGTAATCCTTATTATTTGGGCCTATAATTAGGATTACTGGGGGCAGTATTTATAATTATCGGCACCAGTAATGGATTACTGGTGCCAGTAATCCATTACTGGTGCAGGTAATTCCATTTCATCATTTCGAGTAGTCAAGCTATTAATTACTGGAGCCAGTAATTACCATTACTAATTACTGGAGCCAGTAATCCACTGATGGGTCCAGTAATCGAAGTTTTTAGTTTGGCTTTACACTTCAGTATCATCATTCGGGTAGACAGATTATTAATTAGAAGCAGGGGGCGGTTGCCACGTGGCAGATCTGGACGAGCGGTAACGTCTACGAAAAAAATCACATCTTTTCAAAATTAATTGTGGTGTACCCATGGAAATTAAATAAGAACCGATAATAAGGTAATATAAAGGAGAAGCGTGTGATGAATCTAACTTAGCTTAGCTTCAATTTATCTTCATGCTAGGGAAAAAAAAATTATATATGTAAATTGGATTGGACTGACATTTTTTTAATTTTTAAGATAATTTTTAGATTACTGGCGGCAGTAAAATTAATTACTGCGGCCAGTAATAAATTACTGGGGACAGTAATTACCATTACTGGGGCCAGTAATCCACTGATGGGTCCAGTAATCGAAGTTTCTAATGTGGCTATACACGTCTGTATCATAATTTCGGGTAGACATGTTATTAATTAGCGGTAAAAGAAGGGGGCGGTTGCCACGTGGCAGATCTGGACGGGCGGGTAACGTCTACGAAAAAAATAATGTCTTTTCAAAATTAACTGGGGTGTACCCGTGCAAATTGAATAAGAACCGATAATAAGATAATATAAAGGAGAAGCGTGTGATGAATCTAACTTAGCTTAGCTTCAATTTATCTTCATGCTAGAAAAAAATAAATTATATATGTAAATCAGATTGGACCGACATTTTTTTTCATTTTTAAAACAATTTTTAGATTACTGGTGGCAGTAAAATTAATTACTGCGGCCAGTAATAAATTACTGGCGCCAGTAATTACCATTACTGGGGACAATAATCCACTGATGGGTCCAGTTTCGAAGTTTCTAGTGTGCCTTTACACGTCAGTATCATCATTTTGGGTAGTCAGGTTATTAATTAGTCCGTTAGCCGTATCATCACGTCGTTTCAAAATTAATAACTTCCCTCGAAAACCAAAGCTTGCACTGCTATCATTAGTAGCCCATTCCATCACTTTTCTAATACCATTACCGATGGATGATGTTTCAGAGGCTAACTGTTCCTATAGTCTTCCAGTGACCCCTACTGCAGTTGGAAGAGAGGTTCGGAGTTGGAAAATTTGACTCGAAGCATTAGAGACCTGGAGCAACGTCTGGCCGCCGTCTTGAAAGAGAGATTCGGAGTTGGAAAATTCGACTCGAATCATTAGAAACCTGGAGCAACGTCTGGCCTCCGTGACCGCAGTGAGGGACTGGCTACGTTAGCTGTTAGGTTAGGGGGAGAGGAGGAAAGTCCAATGGGAAAGATTACCTTGATCAATCGGAACTACATGTTTACCCATGTATTTTTATGAATCAAGGATTTGCCTGCGAAAAAATTAGACTAGGTTCTTTCCCACGAGTCTTGAGATCCCTCTGGTCTTTTGTCTCTTGAACAATTAGCTGTTTCTTTCTCTATATCTCCTCTTGTACACCATTTATTTCAGTTAGACCTCGAAGTCCTTCCCTTGTAATGTTAATTTAATCAATGGAAATTAATGAAGTTGTTTCTCTATATCTCATCTTGTACACAATTTATTTTAATTGGACCTCGAAGTCCCTCCTTTGTAATTTAACTTTCATCAATGGAAAAGAATTTGTTTCTCTATATATATATTTGATATTGTACACCATTAATTTTCATTTGTGGGCTGTTTTATGAATGCTTGTGTTTGGGTCGTTGTCGCAAAGTGGTGAAATCGTAAAATCTAAATTGGTTTGCTGTTTTAAATTTTATGTAAAGGATTAATGGATCCAATAATATAGATTACTGGGACCAGTAATAAATTACTGGGGGAAGTAATACTAATAACCGCCCAATAATCCAGATTACTGGGTGAAGTAATCAGGATTACTGTGGAAAGTAATCCAGTTGCTGGGTCAGAATTTGGGTTACTGAGGTCAGTAAGTTTGGGTCAGTATTTGCATTTTAACACATCCGTAAATGATATATTCCTCTTATTTACACCCGGTACCACTCCTCAAAAAAAATTCGCTTTTGAAAAAAACTTTTCGCTCTCCCCACCTTTCTAACAACTACCGCCATTTTCGAAGACCACGATTCACAACGAAGCTCTCCCTCTCTAACTCTCTGTACTACACAAGTAAAGACATCATCTTCGTCATCTCTTTGGCTTATCCAACCATGTAAGTGTTTTTTTGAAGTACGTTAATGTCTATTAACAACTTATTTTCATCACCAATAAGATTTTATATTTGATGAAAGCATCTCGCCATTATGAGTGAATATAGATAGGGTCTAAAAAAAACTTGAACCCTTTATATATCATTCTATATGTAATGTTTGAGTAGTATCTTCCCTTAACATACGGTTGCTGTTCATTGTTGAATGTTGATTTCTACAACGATAACCAAAACAAGGATTACTAACCCCAATAATGACGTTTCCTCGAACATTAAATAAATACTGAACCCAGTAATGTGATTACTGTCCTCCGTAATGAATTACTGGCCGCGGTAATCCATGACTGGCCCAAGCTATGGATAATTACCAGAACCAGTAATCCATTACTGGCCCAGTAACTTGGATTACTGGGTTATTAATCTGGATTATCTAATGGATTACTAGCCTCGGTAATCCATTACTGGCCCAAGTGATGGATAATTACTGGCCACGCTAATCCATTAATGTCCCTGTAACTTGGATTACTGGAACCAGTAATCCCGATCACTGGTTCCAGTAATCCAAGTAACTGCCTATGTAGTTTCTCTCCTTAATAAACTAATTTATTTTGCTGAAATCAGAATGGCATCACAACACGATACCCCGGTGCGTGGTAAGGAAGAGGTCTCTACAAGCAGCAGTGATGATGTGCCATTATCTGAATTGAGGAAAAGATGTACACCATTGAGTGAAGCACAGTTGAAGAAGACCACCAAAAAGATAGCTGAAGAAACGGTAGCAAACCCGAAGCGCAAGCCCACTGGTTCTCCCAAAACTGCCGAATCGAAAAAACAAAAGAATAAGGTAAAACCATCAAAGCCAGTCGCTGCTAAACCAAAAAGGTCTCTTCCCCAGAGATGCATAAGATTGGCCTTTGCCGAATTGGTAAATCTATACCGGGAAGCCATCACGACTGAAACATGGGATATTCTGAACAGGACGGTCCTCGGCCCTATGATGTGTTGCTTCCGAGATGCCTTAGTCAAGGAAGCCAATTGTAGGAAGACTGAAATTGACTTCGAAATAATAATGAAGCATTTCGACACGGACCGGATGTTGTGGTCCTTTGGCAGTTTACAGTTGGACTTGACCTTGGACTTGACCGCAGAGTTTGTTACGGTCTTATTTCACCTCCCCACTAGAGGACAAAAAATTGTACCCGTTCCTCGATCAGAGGATAGAAAGGAACAGGCGGCCAACCTGTTCAAAAATTGCAAGGAAACAAAAGGGCCTTCTCATACCGATATAAAAAACTTGCTCGCATCCGAGCTAAACAAAGAAAAAAGAGCCGATCCAAAAAAGGTTGCATCAACTCTGCTGATGTATTTATTCTCAACATTCTTCTTCAGCAGAGCGGGGATTAATCTTACATGGGATCTGGTCAACATATGCAATGACATTGATAATGTTGACAAGTATGACTGGGCGAACTCGACTGTGGACTTCTTGTTCTCTGGCATCAATAAGTACAACAAGGATAAACCAAGCACACTCAACGGATGCACGCTGTTGGTGCAATATTGGTTTTTGGAAAACACGAAACATAGATTGCCACAGTCAGAGAATCGTCTAATCGACAGGCCACATTTCGTGCATGGAACATTAGAGACATGTTTGACGTGAAGGCCTTGGAATCAAACCCCAACCTCTTAGAGGTAACTTTTGCATTTATGTAAATACTATACTTTTATGCATTTAAGACAAAAAGAACCTATTCAATTGTACTTTGTGATTCAGGAACTTGTACTTGGCGGAGCTTGGCCAATGTCCGCCTTTAATTTGACGCACGAAAAATTGGTAGGGGACAAGGAAAAGCAAGGGCAGCAGGGAAAGGAGGAGGAAACTATTGGGGATAAGAATGGTCCCGAAGGTGAAGATAAGAGTGGTGAGGACGAATCCTTAGAGCTTTCAAAATGGGTAAGAATTTTGCATGAAATATAGAATGTTATACTACTAATTACTGGACTACTTCTCCTAGTATTGAAGATTACATGTTCCAGTAATCATAATTACTGGGATTGGTAATAGATTACTTCCCCCTGTAATCCTGATCACATACCCCAGTAATTAGGATTACTGCCTCCAGTAATCATGCTTTAATAAATTACTTCCCCCAGTAATCTAGATTTATTTGGAAATAAATCAATTACTGCCCCAGTATTCCAAATTACTGGCACCAGTAATCATATTACTGCCCCCAGCAATCCATTATTATTGTTATACATAGGCTAGAGATTCTCAATACATGTCATGTTTTATCTGTGATTACAGGTCCCACAAAAAATAGGAAAATGAGAATATGGCAAAAAAGGTGGTCCAAATTGTGGATACTGTTGTCGCCGAGTTGTCTCGACTTATCGACAATATCATCAACGTGGACCTACAAAAGCCGGATTTAATGGGCTATCAAGAAACTGTCCATGCCCTCACCAAAAAAATGGTTGACGCTATAGCAGCGTCAGATAAAAGAATCAAACTGCTAGAGCGCCAACATGAAAGGAGACAGGCTGAACCACGGGTCACAACACCTACAACTCCAAGAGACCAAAATGATCCAAAACCACACAGTCCAATTCGGGATGATAGGGTTAATGACAAAGCGGACGTGGCCGAAGAAAGGGAGGAGGAGGTTGTCACAGAGAAGGTCGAAGACTGGGGAGGGTCTATAAATGAAGAAGCAGCATTGGCCCAGGCCGACGAAGTGGTTAAACAGATTGCTCAAGAGGTGGCCCCGAACAAAGGGCCATTACGTTGTCACCTCAACATTCAATCAAGAAAAATGTGGAAGTACACGACATGGGTGCAACAAGGCAGAGGAAAAGCGAGTCAGCCACTTCAACAATCAGCAGGCCACTTAAGAAAGCAAAGGCCCATGGGACCATACAACCATTGCTTATCAATGGGATCGACTGCACAAAGGAACCCTGGCAGACCCTCAAAATGAAGATTCAGGAGCATTACCACAGTTTCTGGGAGTCTAATGAGTAAGTACATATTTTTGTCCACAAGTTGTAATTGCAAAACTAATTTAAAAAATCCATACTAATTGATCTTAATTTGTTATCTTAATAGAGAAATCTACTACCAGGATCTTGAGAACCCGTTCGGCCCCATTATAGAAAAAAATATGATAAAAGACATAATTGAGGGGAGAGATTTGGATAAAGATGTAAGAAGCAATTGAATAATTTGGATTACTGTACGTTATCATTTTCGATTACCGTGTGTATTTGGATTGCTTGGGCCAGTAATAAATATTAATGTACCCAGTAATCACGATTACTGGACACAGTAATCATGATTACTGTGTCCAGTAATTACTAGGTCCAGTAATCATGATTACTGTGTCCAGTAATATTAATCATTGGTTCCAGTACTCAGGATTACTGGACCCAATAGTATTCATTACTGGCCCAAGCAATCCATTACTATTGCACTTGTAACTTCTCTAACAAGTTAAGTGCATGTGCAAAATGTTGCAGGTTTTGAAGCAGTACATTACCATGATGAAGCAGGAGGTAGAACAAAAAAAAATGGACAGATTTGGTTTCATTGACTTGGAAGCTTCAGTAAGTAAATCCCTGATAAACCAAAAAATTACAGAGCACGAAGATTTACATTACCGGATATAATTCCTGTTAACTTTCCTTTTACAGTTTTACTGTATTGCACACCACGAAAAGCTTGCCACGTCCGGCAAAGACTTCAGTGGGAACGAGTATGATGTTGCAAAACTCCTCACGGAACCCCTATGGGAAATATTCAACCGCAACAGAATCTTGATTCCATTGCATCACTGGACGAGCAGGCATTTCACCCTTCTCCACATAAATAACGATCGGAAGACAATAACCCACATGAACTCCTCCCTACCCGTAAAGGGTAAAAGGTCTGATGATGACAAGTAGAGCAAAAATGCAGAGACATTGGTAAGGCAACAACCAAATATTAAATATATATATACTGGCCAGATTATGTGTTGTCAATACTAATACCTGACTCCATATATTTACCTTGGCCTTGTTAAAAAAATAAATAAAGGCAAACCACATTAAGCATTTGATGAATGACATCTGGCTTGGTGGCTAATTCCAAACTCAAGCGAGCATTGATCCTGAGGTGTACCGAGAGCAGGTGGTTGATCAAGCTCAAAACGGCCCAAAAATTATACATAAAGAGCTGACCGCCAATGAAAAGAGAACGAGGTGGCTAATCATGAACAAAAATTTTAAATTTGAGTCATACACCTTTGTCGAAGATGTCGACTGCCCACAACAAATACCAGGATCGTAAGTAGCTCGGATATTCATAGCTTATTTATTAGTATTTTTTTTGGTAAATGATATTGTGGCACAATATATAAACCAAAAATTGGTTTTTGTTTTCAGGTCAGATTGTGGTGGGTTCATGCTTCACTTCATGGAATGCTTGGTTAATGGGAAGAAGCCGTCCCAAAAGGGAGGGACATTTTTCAGGCTGAACATACTGGACAAATTCAGAACCCTTAGACCATCGGAGTGAACCATGTTGTTCTAAATGATTGTGGTCTGTTGATTATGGTGTAAATTATTGTGGATAATTATTTTAATCTTTTAACAATTCCCTCTTTTTGTAGTTTAGTTTTTTTCTGTGTTTGTTTGGATTGCTTCCCTAGTAATATTGGATTACTGGGTCCAGTAATATTTATTACCGGATCCAGTAATCATTATTACTGGGTACGGTAATAAATATTACTGGTCCTAGTAATAATGAGTATTGGTGCTAGTAATTACAATTACTGGATCCAGTAATCATGATTACTGGTTTCTGTTCATGATTACTGGTCAAGGAATACAAATTTTCACAACCAACTTAGAAGGATTACTGGCCAAGGTAATCCAGTAGACATGTTTTCACTAGATGATTGTGGTCTATTGATTATGGTTTAAAATTTAAATGACTATGGATAATTATTGTAAAAGTAAACTACCCTAATGGCCCTTCAACTATTGACCTAGTGTCACTTTGGCCACTAAACTAAAAAACGCGTCACTTTAGCCCTTGAACTATTAGCGAGTGTCGCTTTGGCCCTTAAACTAAAATGACTATGGGTAGTTTACTCTTATTGTAATCTTCTAACAATTCCCTCTTTTTGTAGTCTAGTTTTTTTCGTTTTTGTTTTTGTTTGTACACCAATTATTTCAGTTGGACCTGGAGGAGGTGGATGGAAATGGGTGTTTCATATTTCCTTTGAAGTCATATATATATATGTGTGTGTGTTTTTCATCCTCTGTAATTTTACTTTCATCAATGGAAAAGAATTTGTTTCTCTATATCTTATCTCGTACACCATTTTTTTTCGCTTGTCTATGCTGTAAGAATGCTTGTGTTTTGATCATTGTGGCAAATTGATGGGGCTAGTAATTGGGATTACTTGCCCCATTAATACTTATTACTGGGTCCAGTAATTTAGATTACTGGGGCAAGTAATCCTAATTACTGGTTCCAGTAATTCCGTCTCATCATTTCTAGTAGCCAGTAATAAGGATTTCTGGAATAGTAATCATGATTACTGGCTTCTGTTCATGATTACTGGGTGAAGGAATCCAATTTTTCACAAGCAACTTGAAAGTATTACTGGCCACTGTTATCCAGTAGACATGTTTTCACAAGATGGTTTGGTTATGATTGAAATCAGGAATACGTATTATAATATAGATAATAATTTTCATTAAAAAAAATAATTGACAATGTGTTAAGAAAAAAAAAGGAACTTCGTTAAAAAAAATACAATATCAATTTTTATTTTTCTTCTTCTTCTTCTTCTTCTTCTCTCTCTCCTCCGCCTCTACTATCTCACGGTTCCTCTTCGACATTTCCTCAAGCCTCCTTCGCATCTTCTGCAGGCACTCTTCAACTTTTGCCGATTCAGCTTCAAAAGCCTTCCGCGTTTCATCGGCAAAAATAAGATTCTCAATGCACATGGCGGTGAAGTTGGATGGAGAGTCTGGAGGAGTTGACGTGGATGGAGATTTTGGAGGAATTGACGTGGATGGAGATTTTGGAGGAGTTGACGACATGGTGAAGCAAATAAGTGAAAGTTAAAAAAATTGAGATATTTGTGGATGTGGTGTTTTGCGAATGACAAATCATGTTTATATAATAGTCCTTTGGAATATGAAGGGATATCACTTTGGATCACATGCGTGCATTAATTCCAATTGTTATAATGACGGCCGCAGCAACTTTTGAAACCGAATAGATGCATGCATGTTTTCAGAATTTCAAATTACTACACCAACTTTGGAAAGCGAAGATATTACGTACTGGGGCCTTCTCCAATCCGGATTACTGGGCACAGTAATCCAAATTGTTGGAGAAGTAATGGATAATAACTGGCCCCAGTAATGGATAATTATTGGCACCAGTAATAGTTTACTGATCCAGTAATCCATTACTGCATCAGCAACTGGGATTACTGGCCCTTGTTATCATGTTCACTGGGCAAGCAACTTAGATTACTGAGGTCAATAATCTTGATTACTTGTCCCGGAAATGGATTACTGGACACAGATATGGATTACTGTAGCCAATAATCTAGAATACAGGGGCACGTAATCTGGATTACTGGACCCAGTAATTATAGAATTTCTTTCTTTCATATTTTAAAAATAGAAAATACCACGCAAATAAACCACAGAGGCATGGAAACAAATACAAACTGTGAACTAAAATTTCAATTTTACCCTCATCTTCATCTGATTTATAGGAACATATAGAACATCAATGGTAATCGTCATCATCATCATCATCATCATCACCATCCTGATCCTCCTCTTCATCTTCGTCCTCATCGCCGCTTAAGAGATCACTGTTATACCCTTCTACATTGTCTGAGTCGTAATCCTCGTCATAATCGTCATCCTCGTCGAAGTCTTCATCATCGGGAATATCTATCCGCGATACTGAACTAAAGTTGATATATAAAGTAGATATGGGAATAAATATTGCATTAGGTTCTTAATAGGGTTCTTGTACTTCATACAGTGGAGTGGCGGTTGCGTCCCTTGCAAGTGTGGTCTCACTGTACGTACCCCTATGTGACACCAAGTGGATGACTTTCCATCCCTCACCAGCCGACGGATCATCTATATAGAATACTTAGCTTGCCGTCTTGGCAAGAATAAATGGAAGGTCGTCATACCAACTAGTTTTCGTGTTGATGGATAAAAGCCCACGGTTATACTTTGTGCTACCAGGAACATCAGGGTCGGTGTTGTACCACTTACACATGAACAACACAACTAGCATGCCTTCCACATATCTTAGTTCGACAACAGCCTGCATAATCCCAAAATATGTGATGTCACCGGCCATTACTATCACTCCATTGTTCTGAGTCTTTCTGATTAGGTCTCTTTGATGACACACATACTTGACACCGTTTACGTCACACCGTGAATAAATGGTGCAACGCATAGGCTTAGATGCTAAAATATGTACTTCCCGATTATATTTAGGAGCACCTTTACTATGCAAATCGTGCATCTGCATAACAAAATGTATGGAACATTAGTCAAATGCATGTGACGTAACAAGTCAGCTAAGGATGAATGTTTACCCATTTAGGGAAATGGTCAAGAAAAGACGCAATACGCTCCTCATCAGTCCCGTTTGGAGCTAGATCAGCAAACTGATCTCAGTGAATGTCTATATACCATTGTGCTTCGGTACAGTTCTCCACCACACACCAGTGAGCCGTCGCCATTTGTGCTCTCCTAAGGCCAGCGGTCCTGACGCAACCGATTGGCTTCACGAGATCGAAAACAACTGAGATGTTCCACCGAGGTGCCTCTGGAATGATTTTATTACTCGCATTAGGATCATCGAGATAGTTATTAATGTAAGTCACACACTCGTGCATGCTGTTCCGCTCGGCAATACACCCCTCTGGGTAACGCTTGTTTCAGACATCTTTCTTGAATTCACGGAGCTGCCTGTAAAATTGTATAGTTATATACTAGGGATATAGATAATTATAAACAATAAAAAATAATTCATACCTTTTAGTGGAAAACATCCAGGTATAATGTACGGGACCAGTGAGCAGGACTTGTTCCGGTAGGTGGATGCAGAGATGGACCATGATGGTAAAGAAAACTGGCGAAAATATCATCTCTAACTTGCAGAGAATCATGATAATATCGCTCTGCATCTGGCAGACATCCGATTTTCTCAACTCTCGAGCGCATATCATCTTGAAGAATCTAGATAACTCTACTAGCGCGTCAGCGACGTGACTTCCCAAATATGGCCGGATGACCATCGGAAGAACACGCTGAAGCATGACATGGCAGTCGTGCGTCTTCAGTCCATAGAACTTTTTGTCAGAGATTTTGACCTTATTCTTTAGGCTTCCCGCATAACCTCTTGGATACTTAACAGCAGCAATATAATCAAATACAGCTCTCTGATCCCTAGGCCGAACTGTGTAATCAGCCTGAGGTAGCAACACTTTGCCCGACGGCCCTTTCTTCGCCCAGAGCTTGCTACGTATGCCCATCTTCTGTAGAGTTGCGCGAGATTTTGCATCATCCTTTGTCTTTCCATCAATACTTAAAACAGTGCCGAAGACGTTGTCGCATACGTTTTTTTCGATGTGCATGACATCTAATGCATGTCATACACTAGATCGATGTAGTCCAGTAAGGCAGCTCCCAGAATATACTGACGTGAGTCCAACAGAGTCTCTTTTGAGGTGCCTGAATATGTGGATACAAACTCATTGAAACTTAATCAAAATTATAAACTCAGTACAACATCATGTATTAAGAGGCGTACCCGTTTGAAGTCGTTATGAGGATGCGTCGATTGAAGAGGGTATGAATGCTTAATGGTCGCTTCGTAAACCTGTCTTGCAGACATAATTACTGGGGCAGTTCTGAACTCTTGCTTACTATTAAACGCTGCCGGCTGCGTCCAATAGTGGTGATCTAAGGGTAGCCATCTACGCGCGCCTTGGTACGACATTCTTCCATTATTGTGCACTGCATCAATATCGTCCAAACATATGGGACATGCCTTGTACCCTTTCGTCTGAATGCCTCCCAACATCCCTAATCCTGGGAAGCCACTTATGGTCCACATCACAGCTGCCCTCATGTTGAATGCCTCTTCACCGTTTCAATCCTAAGTCGGTACCCCCGTCTCCCACAACATTTTAAGCTCCTCGATCATTGGCCTCATAAACACATTGAGACACTTTCCCGGAGACTTGGGGCCGGATACAAGCATCACTAGCATGTTAAACTCCTTCTTCATACACAACGATGGAGGCAAATTATAAGGCATCATAATAACAGGCCAAGCGCTGTATGGCACGGCCATAGTCCCATAAGGACTGAACCCATCGGACGCTAGAGCGAGGCGCACGTTTCTGAAGTCGGACGCAAATTGTGGATGTAACCTGAAAATGACAAAAAAAATTCAATATTAGAATATATATAATAAATTATTAATTATTGTATATATACACAAATACAAACTGTAAACATATACTTCACCTGTCAAAATCCTTCCATGCTTCCCCATCCGCTGGGTGTCTCAGAAATTCAGGATCTTTTGCTGTTCTTTCGTCGTGCCACCGCATTTCCTTTGTAGTGCGTTCGGACATGTATAGACGCTGCAACCTCGGTGCCAAAGGGAAGTACCGAACAGTCTTTCAGGCAATCCGCTTACCACTGCTTGTATCATCTTCTTCCCATTTAGACTCACCACAAACATGACATTGATCTAGATGTGCACCCTCTTTGTAAAATAAGAAGCAACCTTAGTAACAAGCGTGGATCACCTCATAACCCATGCCAATCTTCTTCAAGGTCTTCTTTGTAGCTGTGTATGAGTCCGGGTATTTGTTTCCATCCGGGTAACAGAAAATTCATTTCCGCAACCCACTTGTTGAAGGCCGTGTCCGCCATATTGCAACCCTGCTTTAACTGCAACGCTCTAAGCACAGAGCACAACGCAGTCACTTTACAACTCTCGTACAACGGAGTCATTGCTTCGTCCAATAGACGCTGATATAACATCATATTTTCTTTGACAACTGGGTCAGCTTGAAATGCAGTGTCAACACCAGGGGGATTGTACAATTCATGGAATGGAAAAGCATCTTGCACGAACGCCACAGTTGGGTTACTACAATGATGGACACTGTTACTCGAAGAAGCCGTGTACTGTTGTTTTTCTCGCACTTCACCATGTAAGTACGTACCATAAGGTATACAATGGCATTATACCGTTACTTGTCAGGTGGGCGTATATGTCATCCAAGCTGAGCCGTGCGCCCATGTTGTAACACCGTTTGCAAGGACATGGATACAATGCCGTCGCACTGTTGCCATTCTCTCGTACAAACGTACAGAAATCCATTACCCCGACAATGAATTGCGTTGAACCTCTTGAGCATTTCATCCAAGATTTATCCATTTTCACTGCCATATAACATATATATTTTAAACAATAAATATATATTTTTAGCAATAAACATATATTTTCAAATCTAGAAATCTACAAATCTATACAAAAATATAAGCATCCACTACTAATAATACAAACCAAGAGACAAATAATGCAAACCAAGCATTAACAACTAATTTATATACTACAATAATATATTCAACAAAAAATATACATTTTCTACACAAATCTCAACGTATTTTAAACAATTAATATATATTCTCAAATCTACAAATCTACAAATTTATACTAAAATATTTGTCTCCACTATCAAAAATACTAACCAACAGAACAAATAGGGGCAACAACTAACAACAAAATCATATATTCAACAACAAATACACATTTTCTACACAAATCTCAAAATTTATATAAATACACAAATTACTTAAAACATAATATTAATAAGAGATAAACTAACTAAAGATCAAAAAAACCTTTAACGAGGGGAATGTTGTTGATTTGTAGTTTCAAATCGCCAAAATCGCCCAAAAATCATACCACGACCTTCAGATCTCAAAAATGAAGGACCTGCGGCTACTTTATGTTTAAAAGATCCTAGGCGACGTAAGTATACTTACGTAATAAGTAAAATACATACTTACGTCGCCTAATAATAAGTAATTCCTAGTGGACCTCCACTTAGATATAATGCTTGTGATCAGTTGAAATTAGGCGACGTAGGTTATTTCTCACGTCGCCTAAATCATTCTTACACGACGAAATATATACCTAGGTCGCATAAGTTATCCTAGGCGACGTCTAAAAATATTACGTCGCCTAAGTGAAACTAGGGCGACGTAATATATTAGATACATCGCCTAATCTACCGACTGGTGTAGTGTAAGTAGTACCATATTAAAATTTTGTGTAATTCTTGTGGTTATTCGCTTTTTTTTAATAGTTGTCTATAGCTAAATTTTTATTATTAAAACATATGATGATGTTTTTCAATGAAATCAATTCCTACCAAATTTCGTTGTTATGTATACACACACACATATATATAGAGAGAGAAATAGATAATGACATTAAAAAAAAGAAAAAGAAAACACGCTAAGGCAATGGATGAATTGAAAGTAGGCAAAACAAAACTGAATTAAACCAAAACTGTTAGAGAGAGAGATAGAGGGTGTGGCTAACAATGAAACTTTAAAGAGTGAAAGTCAAGAGAGTTTGCACAGAGACCCTTTTATGTTGTTAGGAAAGCGGTTTTGAATAGTTACTTTGCATAGCCCTTTTTTTAAATAAAAAAAATTAAGAAAGAGAAGAATATGTCCGTGTGAGAAGATAAAGAGAGGGACAGGTGGCAGAGTAAAGAGAGGAAAAGTAGGCCACATATCAAATCGTGGTTGAATTCTTTTATTATATATATATATTAGTTATATGATATTATATGATTAGATATTCTAGACACAAGTAAGAATTTTGGACCCGGCTTGATTGAATATAGTAATTTATTTCTACACACACATATTTAAAGCATGTCCAACCCCTCTGTTGAAATTGTTTGTGCGCTAAGACACTTTTACACAAAACTTAAAGTTTTAAAAACAATAGATTATAATGGTATTTTTGTATAAAAAATTAAAAATTTTGAATTAACTAATAAGATATTAATGCATGTTAGATGTTAGTTTACGTTGTTTTTAAGTAATTTTCTTGTTGAATTTTGGTATACATAATCTTTTAATGGCAATGGATCTTGATTTATTTGTTTTAATGAGTATATTTCAGATATATAATTTTTATTAAAATCAATGTTTTGTATTAAAAGTTATTACATTTTAATCCCATTTTTGTACTAGCTCCGAAAGAGCGAAGAAAAAGCGCCCAAACTTTCCCATCCCCAGCCAAGATTATTTTATAGAAAGATTTTGAGGAGTGTAAACTTGGAGTGTATTTTACACATTCATTTTACACAAAACTTAAATTTAAAAGACCATTGGAGATGCTCTTATGTGGCAAAAAAAACACATTCTAATTTTAAGATTATATGTTGGCTATAATGGAGTTTGATAATGTTTAATATATATATATATATTCATTGTGATGAAATTACCATATTGAATTCCAAAAATGACAAAAACTCGAATCATACGACCACTCAAATAAAACAATCATTTCACACATGAAAAATTGGTTCAGCCATTTCATTCAACTGTTTTTTTCCAAACAAATAAAGTTTTTTAATAAAAGAGGTACATCAAAAGCATAATGGGCATAACAGCGTGAGCTGGTCTCCCCCCATCTAAAGTGGCAATCGTATCCTTCACCACTATGAAACTTACTCAGAGCGATTATTTCCACCATTGCATCTGCCATGACCACCATGAGTATAACCCTAGCCTCCAGAACCACTACTTTAGCTACCACCACAAATTGTCAGTACGACCACCATGAAATCGATACATACCATCTTTATCGATGAAAATAGAGGTTTCTTGGGTGGAGAGAGGTTAGAGAGCTTTCCAGCGAGTAAAACAAGCTATTATGGAAAACCAAATCGCTAGCAAAACATGACTGGATAGTGACAAAATCCATAACCCAACATTCATGCTAAGAGAAACTAATGGTGTGTAAATCTAGTTTTACTTATTTAACCAATTTTAGAGTATTTTTCTGATAGTTTGTGACTTATGTGGACAATGACTAGAATATTCCTAAAATTACTTAGCAAGGTAACGGTAATAATGGTGACAACATAAAAATTATAGAGGTGGTTTAGCCCTCTAAGGGTCTTACTCCACCTATGTTGAATGAACTCAAATGAACGTTTTATATAAGAACAGTGTTATAAGTGTTTCCAAGTACATTTGCTCAACTATTCCAAGGAGGTTATTTACTTATACCAAGTACGAGTCTGCCTACTAAATGTTCTTCGATCATTTTATCCTCTTGGTCACTCTCCTCTTATTTAAGCCATCGTCCTCATAGTATAAAAGTAAATACTATGTGTGTATATATATATATATATGAACTTTAACCATGCTCAACCCTAAAACCAGGCTTGTAGCCCACTTAATCCTCCATCACATTAGGTAAAACTCTTGCTCTATACTTGAGTATTGCTTGATCTTCACTCTTTCCCCCTTACTGTGGTGGTACGTTGGAGTGCCTTTAATGTCAACTTGATGTGTAGGTCGCAAGAAGATTTGTATTTCACTGTCAAAAAGCAGTGCCACTGCCAACTACTCCATCACAGTACTTTGTTATAGAGCTACAAGAGGTCTGTTAACTCTCCCAGTGCGCTAAATAATCTTTAATTAATCTTGTGAATATGTGGGAAACGTGCGTGTGGAATCTTTAACTATGTATGCAATAGGATTCATTGTTTTTCTAACGTGGCCTTCCACATAGGATCTTGACTCGTTGACTTTATTTGACCAAAATTCACCCTCATCAAAAACCAACCAATCTCTATGAGGAATAATGAATTTGGGAAGCCACACAACATTGGTGCTCAAAAATCAACAAAATCCACTTAAATTTCATTAAAAAAAGGGAAAAGTTTGGTCATGAACAACATAGCAAAGCCCTTTCTAGAATCTGGATGTATATATATTATAAATATGTAAGAATTAATTATTTAATTCTTGTGTGGCCTACATAATTAGCTTATTTTATTTAGTGATTTATTAAGATAATAAATAAATAATGAGAGAGTGGTAAAGTTTTGAACTGTACGGTTTTAGTAAGGATAACAACCTATTAATTATTTGGGATAGATCTCTATTAGTTAGAGGTTAATAATAATTATCTCTAATTAGTTAGAGATAACTCCCACTAACCCACTTTGATGGAAAGTGGGAGTTACAGATAGGTACGTGAGGAATTGGGTCCTCTCCCTGCCTATAATTATACGTAACATTCCATCAGTTACGTATTCTAAAATTACGATACAACACATAAGCGTATAGGCCAAGGGAGAGAAACATGTTCCTGTTGTTTAGAATTTTACCATCGATATTTTCATCAACATTGATATGGCTGTGGACCGAGCTTAGTAGATCTTTCTAATTATATATATATATATATACGTAGAATTATGTTAGTCCAAGATCCGTGTGTTGATTTGTATAGATGCATGAATGTTATCCGCAATTATATTTGTTTAAAGATCTATGTAAAATTAATTTACATGTGTTATCAGAGCAAGGTTTGAGGACTATCACAATTCTCGTATTATTTAATAAATTAGTTTTGTTGTATTTGAATCAAGTCATGCTATTAATATCCCATAAATTTAATTGATATGTATATGTACGAGTATACGTATACTGAAATGGGATATTTAATATATATTGCATTAATTAATATGTTTTTTATCTATGTGCAATGATTCTGATAATAAGTATTGTGAGTACCATTATTGATACGTAATAATAAATGGGTATTTTAAGTATTATTATTTGTACATAATTAATGGGTACTAAGAGTACTGGTATTGATACGTAATAATTAATGAGTATTGAGTACTATTATTGTTCCTTATTTGGATAGATACTGTTATTGATATGTAATAATTAATGGGTACTGAGTACTATTATTGTTCCCTATTTGAATGCGTTTATTTTGTTTACTGAATCGTTACCAAAAACATGTTACTTATGTCGTTCCCAAAAGTCATGTATTTTCAAAATCATGCTTACTGGATTATTTCCAAAATCGTGTCACGTTGCTTATTGAGTTTTTCCCAAAAGTACGCCATTTACTCAGTTGTTCCTAAAAGCACGTATGTTTATTGAGTTGCTTTCATACGTATGTTTACTTTATACGATTTATATTGTTTTTTATAATTATGTATAAAATTATGTTTGGTCTGCACATGATTAATATTCATATTATGATTAATTTGGAAACTGCCAAGGTAGCCCAAATGTAAGTTGATGAATATTAATAAAATAATATATGATTATGTATCAATCATGTTTTAAGTACCTTGAATAATAGTATTAATATCCATATTATGATCATTTTGGTAACTACCAAAAGTAGTCTAAATGTAAGTTAATGAATATTAATAAAATAATGTATCATTATTTATTTAATAAGTCATATTACGACTAGTTTGGTAACTACCAAAATGGTCCCTCTAGTACAGTGACTATTAAATTAAATAATGAAATAATTGGCAATAAATCGTGGATATATATGTTTATAATTGGTTAAGATAATTCATGATATTATCGTATTTACCTATTTATGAATTCTCCCTTTCTAAATGAATTGTGGAGATCAATCATAATCAAAGGCCTAGATTAAATCTCTAGGATATTTTAGAATATTTATAATATTCTATTTTGTATTATTAAGTATGTATAATAATTATCCTATTTGCACAAATTAATTTTAATTGTGCTTGTCAGTTAATGTAAAGGATAAATTATGACCAAATAATTTAATATTCATATTATGATTAATTTGGGAGCTACCAAAGTAGTCCAACTATAATGGCTTATGAATATTAAATTTAATAATAGATCGCGGATTATAACTCGTGAATTGATGATTCTTATAATTATAATAATTGTCTTATGAGTTCATTTATTTTATTTAGTTATTGAATTTGTTGTTCCCCAAAGGCGATCAATCAAATTTCAGTGACCTAATAAATATTAAAGGGTTAGAAATCTATCTTCCACGAAGAAAAATTATATTTGATTGCATAAATACACTATTTGCATTAATAGTCATATCAAGAATTGTTGGTAACCGCCAAAGTGGTCCAACTAGAATGTTAATGACTATTAACTAAATATATAGTAACTCTTACGTGATTAACTCATAAATTACAAATAATCCTTATCATTGTAATGTTTCTCACGAGTTTAATGTATATATTATTTAATTTAGTAGTCATATTAAGAATAGTTCGATAGCCACCAAAGTGGCCCAACTATATGATGACTACTAATTCAATAATAAACTTATTGACAATAACACATGAATAATGATGCTTATAATTTGTAAATAATATATATATTCATAGTGTTATTGTATTTATTTATTCATCTGAAATTTATTCTCCAAAGAGAATGATTTTAATGACTAAATAAATATTAAAGAGTTTAGTGTATTGTTTGGTTAGGCGGGTATAAGATATCCAAAGATACTGTATCTATCTAATTAATTAATATACAACTTGTTGACCTTGAAGGTCTTAATCTTATTTTGATAATAACAATAAATCAATCATGTGTAATTTAATATGTTCTTGATATAAGATTATAGATTTCTTATTTGGAAAATCAAGAATAGCATGATTGCTCAAAGGAAGTTAGACAAGGATCATTCAATCAATATCCGATCAAGACAACGAAGCATTCGACTAAAACCGATCTATCCGAATCAAGATCATTCTTCTACAAGCATTGGACAAGTCAAAGAAGATCATTCTCATCACTCACAAGCTAGCAATACATTTCATGAAGCATAAAAGATCAAGAATCATATACTAAAGCTTCCAAGGGAAAAGCTTCAAGTGAAGAATCAATTTGAAGAAACAAATCGAAGCATTCGAAGACTCACCTATTCGGTAATTGAGTGTTTGCTTAGGATTTATGTAAAGTTTCTTAATTGATTGATAATATAGCTCAAACATGAACTTGCATCATTGTTAGATTGATCAAAATCAGTTTGAATCAAAATTTCTTTGAAAACACCATTCTTGCAAAAACCGGTTTTCAAATAATTTCATATTAAATTGATTTGAGCATATTTTGAGCTCTCATATAAATAGGTATCTTAGGATAATATATTTGACCTATCCCCAAGCCTCAAAATTGATTTTGGAGCTAAATTGCAAAAGTGTAAAAAATTGGATTTTTGGCAAAATTGGCCTAGACCAGTGAACTCCATCAGTCGACTGATGGAGCTTGCTCAGTCGACTGATGGCCCAGAAACTAGCCGTTGGATTTCTATTTTTTTACTATTTTTGGTACAAAACTTCCACCAAACCTCTCAAATGGCTATATCACTTTTGGGACTATAAATATGACTTCCAAGACTCATTCTAAACACCTTGAATCATTCATATACTATATTCTTCATCTATCTTCATTATTCAAAGATTCAAGAAATTGTTTTTGATCAATCATTATCATTTGAGCTATATATCATCTTGATCAAATAGGATAACTCTAGTGTGAGCTTCAAATTATATTCTTTATATACTTGAGAGAGTTATTGTAAATTGGTGAGAATCACCAAACAATTATATTTCATTGTGAGAGGTAAATCTCATAGGAAAAACAAGAAGGAAAATTCTTGTTTAGTTTTTGTGAAGGGTAAATTTCACAAAGTTAGCAAGAGGGTATCTTGTGAGAGTATTGTGGTGTAGCAATACTTGTAGAGTGTGTGAGACAACACTTGTAGAGGTTTGATCTTCACCCGGAAGGAGATTGATTTTAGTGGAAATTCTCGGGGAACTAACCGAGCGCGGACTATGGTTTGGTAAACCAAAACCGTGTGGACAAAAAGCCTTGGACTTCAAATCGGTTCAATCTTTCTTACTCAATCTCTTTATTATTGATTGTTTTGTTATTGCTTGAGATTGCTTAATTATTTTCTTGTGCTTGATTGTTTATTTGCTTACATTCCTTGATATATTTGTTAAGTAAATTGTTTTACTTAAACTTTTTGACAAGATTTTTAAATTCCGCATTTAGTTTTAAAAACCCTATTCACCCCCCCCCCCCCTCTAGGGTTGTTTTCCGACCAACACAACTCACTAAAGCCAAATGTAAATACAGATAAGCATCATAATTTATATTTTATGGTTACTACCCAAAGGAGTACCATAGTTATACATTGTATTTATATTACTAATGTTTGTGTTGTTAATTTAAAGAATTATTAATGATGTTGAGTTTTTATGTTGTGAACTTCATTTGCATGCTTAATATGTATTATTTTCTCAAAATAACTAACTTCTTTTAATGTTTTTGAGTAAGCTTAGTTTATCTACTAAATCTTGATTAGTACTATTAGTTGAAATTCTCACTATTATTGTCAAAAGTGTAAAGAAAGAACTTTTCATAAAGTTTTGAAGGAATCAAATAAATTAAGCATTATGTTTATGCAAATGATTGTTACACATAATATGAAAATTAATGTTCCTCAAACTAATGATTATGTTTATGGATAATTGTGTATTTTTATTGTTTATGTATCTCTTGCAAGAAAGTTAATAACTTATTTTACTACTATGCATTTTAATGATTTCTAGTGCCATGTTTGAGTATATTTGTTATGCTTGTTAAACTTATTCAAAATTATTGGGATAAGAAATTTCTTATCCAGTTATGTTTAGTTTCATATCTACTCTATATGTTATTTATAGAGGAAATAAATGTTAAGCGGCAAAATAATAAATTTATTGATTATCTAATAACACGAGGAGCTATAAAGAAAGTTTTGAAATGCCTAAAAGGTAAATTATGTGAGTTGACTCCTTGATTAATCCACTAAAATAAAAGTTTAGGATTTATTTTATTTTATTTGAAAAGGATGAAAGTCTTCAAAAATTAGAGAGTAACAAGTCTGTGATTTGAATGTTTCAATCAAATTTAATATATTTTTCCTTTAAGTTAGTGGATTGACTCGGGTGAGAATAGTTATTTTTTGAGCCAAAATCGAAATGAGATTTTTGCAACTTGGAGTAAAGAAATTATTATTAAAGTCATTGTGATTATTTTATTTTGATACTAATGATTCAAATCTTATGATTATTTAAGTCTTCGTGATTTGGTTTCTCTTTTCAAACATAATCACAATGGTAATAAAGGTTTTACCTAGTTGTTCAATAAATCTCATTTTGTTTGTTTTATATTATTGTCAACAGTTTTAAAAAAATTTAGTTTTATAATGTCCTTTTAATTGAAACCTTTTGGCTTTACTTCCTAATTAATGATTAGGATTGAGGAAAATTTGGTTGATAAGAATTAACTTTCTTGTGGTATAAAAGAATTAGTAAAATATTCAATTGGATTATTTGAATAATTGATTTTACTAATTATAGTGGGTGCATGGATTTTATTAATGAAAAACAAAAATCAAGCACACAAATTAAATCACCATGGGAAATGAAGAGCTCCTTGAAGTTATATAGATATTGTAGATATTTGATCTTTATTCTGGTAGAGAAAATGTTTTATCATCTTTATGAATAAATTATTTTTTTACATTATGATTATATCTATTATTATTTAAAATAATAACGAGTTCTTCAATATTATTTAGATATAATAGTGAAAGATATAAATGACTACTAGAGGTAGATGATTTATGCGTAGTATGATAAAATTAGTTTTGTCTCTACTAGTATCTAAACTCCTTATAAAGCTTTGCATTTATTATGGATGTCTTAGCATAATGATATAACTAAAAGACATAATTGTACACTTATGAATATAGTTAGGATTGTGAAGTAATTCATACCTATAAATAGGTGAATTTTCTCTTAGAACCGCTATAAATGTTCTGAACATAGTTCCTAGTAAGGCAATTTCAATAACCCAATTGAATTGTGAATAGGAAGGGAACTTTGTTTAAGACACTAATACGTTTAAGGTCAATCCAGCGGAACTAAGATTTTATAATTCATATGACTGAAAATGGATTTTCAAAAAAAATTCAATAGGTATAATTTTTACTTTCCTACCTATAATTAGATAATTGTATAATCAGAAATGTTAGATTTTTTTTTAAGAGGGTGAAATCAGTGGGAGTAATTTAAGTTAACGTGGTGATTCAAAAGTTAGGTGGAAGATCTTTTAATCATAACTTTTGAATAAAATAGTTGTTTATATTTAGTTATTGGATGATTAAATAACAATGAACAACCTAATGACCACCAACTCCATAATGAAGTTTTCACCATTAAAGGATAACAATAGAGGATAACATTGAAATGATTTCAAAGTAAAAGTAAATATGTTATTCATAATGGTTATGTGGTTTATTTACAAGAATCTGAATTAAGATCCGGTTACTTATGTATCAAGTCTTTAGTATTAACGTTTTTATTAAGTGGATTAATGTCACCGAAGAAAAGTTGGGTATTTTGGAACATAATGTTGATGTCTAGAAAGTCATTGAATTGCTAAAGGGTACAGTCAAATTGTGTGTAAGGGGTCTTTAAGACCGAACAAAACTTTATCAATATTATCAAGCGACATAAAGTTATGACTTAGTTCCAAATATTTCACTTAGAAAGTAGATATTAATTATAAAGGATTATTCTAGAATGTATTATGAAGGATTACCATTATAATCATTATTGCATTAGAAATCCATTAGAACCTTTTTGAAGTGGAGTTTAGTAAATGAAGTATATATAATACAGTTGTAATATACATTAGAAATATACAAACGTGGTCTGAAAACTTAAGAAGCCAACTTACGTATTTTCGAAGTTAATCTCCACAATGGAATCTTAAGTCTACTGATACCATTGTTTCCTTTGGTTTTAAATTAAAATCTTTTTAATTGTCATGTATACCATAAGATTAGTGGGAGTAAACTTATTTATGATTATATAAGTTGACATTATTTGGTTTGCTAGTAGTAAATTTGTTTATTGCATGAGATTAAATGTTTTCATTTATAAGAACTTTGAGATAAAATATATTAAGACTTCCACGTGATAGAAATATAATAATATTCTGTGATTGTTAGGTTGTCTTATAATTAAGTATAAACTCAGAAATTCAATAAACGAATGTTTGAGGATAAAGGAATATTCAGCCATTAGAAAATATGGAGGTTGAATTTTGTAGCATGCTTTGAGGCTACAAATCATGATCAATGATTGTAAAACTTTATTTCAGGATTGGATTATTTCTAAGCCATTGAAATTAATTATGACAGTGTCATAATTGTCTTCTTTTGTAAAGAGGATAAGTATTATTATAATGTTAAGCATAATTGAAATACCTTATCCAAAAGAAAAATATTCAGAAACCACTATTGTCAATTAAAGAAGTATATAACTTATGAATAATGTTTCATTGATAATGGCTATCTTAAAGATATTTAAAGAGCATGCCTAAAGAACGAGTCTTAATGATAGCCAATGGTGACTGTTACTTGTGAATTGTTATATACTTTTGACATGAGAAATAATTGAGCTCATTGAAAGTGTTTCTGATTTAATTTCCTGTTAATATATATATATATATATATAAATATATATGTATTATGAAGAATGAATTGTAACAGGAAAAGTCTTTGATAAGACAATTATTGGACCATTAAGCATAATTCTCGTTTATAGACCGTATTAGATAAATTATTAAGTGTTGTAGTACATGGAAGGAAGTATGTCGTCTTATTAACGTATAACCGCCATGACTCTCACTAATATTTTATTTAATATAGTAATTATGATAACCGTATTACGGAGACTGCCAATCTCGTATATTGTGCACATAATGATTATTTATTTAAATCATTAATTCTATGGGCCAAGTGGGAGAATGTAAGAATTAACTATTTAATTCTTGTGTGACCCACATTATTAGCTTATTTTATTTAGTGATTTATTAAGATAATAAATAAATAATGAGAGAGTGGTAAAGTTTTGAACTGTACGGTTTTAGTGAGGATAACAAGCTATTAATTATTTGGGATAGATCTCTATTAGTTAGAGATTAATAATAATTATCTCTAATTAGTTAGAGATAACTCCCACTAACTCACTTTGATGGAAAGTGGGAGTTACAGATAGGTACATGAGGAATTGAGTCCTCTCCCTGCCTATAATTATACGTAATATTCCATCAGTTACGTATTCCAAAATTACGATACAACACATAAGCGTATAGGCCAAGGGAGAGAAACCTGTTCCTGGTGTTTAGAATTTTGCCATCGATATTTTCATCAACATTGATATGGCTATGGACCGAAGTCAGTAGATCTTTCTAATTATATATATACGTAGAATTATGTTAGTTCAAGATTCGTGTGTTGATTTGTATAGATGCATGAATGTTATCCACAATTATATTTGTTTAAAGATCTATGTAAAATTAATTTACAAAATATACATACGTGTATATATATACAATATTATATCTTACAGAGTTCGACCAAAGGAAATCATCTAAAATACAAAATGGAGTACGATACAAAAGTTCTCCGCATTTACCTAAAAAATGATGGAAACATACAAAATACAAGAAACAGTGCTTCTAATTGAAACAAACCACAACCATTTGCGGAACTAGGAATGTTAGTTTGGGGGGGGGGGGGGGGGGGGGGGGGTTGAGTGTTAAAGGTATAAGATTAAGGATCATAAAATATACTAACAAATAAAATTTAGCATTTCATTATAACTAACATTGGCCCCTAAATTATCTTTTGTACAAAAATATATATAGCAATTTGTATTTAGTCAAATATGATGTACAAAAAATATATAATACATTAGCGACCTCTATCTAGTCAAATATGACATAGATATGTACTAAAACTGCATAAATACTTATATCTAGTTAATCATGACATAGATATGTACAAAAAGCTAGATACATATCAAATTAAGCTAGTGAGAAGTAAGACTTGGTGCTATACTTTTAGCTCAAAGTGTGAATAGATGGAACCGTGGAGGAAGATTCATGTTAAAAGCTCTAACAATTGTGCTAAAAGATGGATGAAGGTCAACTGAGAAATATAGAGGATGGGGAATCTATAAATTTCCTTTTAAGAATAGAAGGGGTGGCATTTTTGTAAATTTAGGGTCCGTTTGATTGTAAAGATAGAAAAGAAAAATAAATTTAGTTAGTTTGTGTGAAAAGATAGAAAATAAGGTGAGATATATTACTCATTTTATGAGTATATATCTTCCATCCTTCAATATTTTTGGTGAAAAATTTTTACTCACCACTAAGTAAAGAAAATTTCTTCATAGAAAAACTTAAAAATCAAGAGGATATCACCTCTATCACTCAACTTATTTTTTATATTTTTTTCCAAAACTAACTCAATTTTTTATTTTTTTTTCAGCTTGCAATCAAACGGAGTCTTAAAGGCAAATATAGGCTTTAATACAAGTGTATATACTTGGCTTTCAAAATAGAGGGGGTCGTATGCTTGTAAATTTGAAGACAGTGCTTTAAGACAATTGTGTATAATTTTAAATGGCCCAAATGCTTCTAATTGGTGGACCAAGTTTAAAAGATTGAGACTACTAAAAAAAATATTCCGAAACTGGACTCGGGCTAGCCCTTTGCAAATTCCGCCACTTACCACAAGTATTCACTTTCTCAATGTCAAGTCCTCGAGCAAAAACTTGGTACTTTAAAAGGAACTACCGCTTTCGAAAACTTCAAGTGACGGAGAACTTCAAGTGATTCAAAACTCAATTCGACTCCATTTCGCAAAAAGGATAATTAATATTGGAATCCTCTAAAGAGTCAAGAAAGATTCCAAACCTTGAAAAAACATACTTCCGAGGATAAGGAAATGATGCATTTGCAGCCCCACTAGAATCCCAACGATTCGTCATTTAATAAAATCCCTACTTTATGTTCTTTTCACGTAATTTTTAGACTGGATGTGATAAATCAAGTGATTTATGTAACTCAGAACTTTTTTTTTTAGATAGGTCTCGATATTTTTAAATTTTGTCAAATTTTGAAATTCTGTAAATTACATGATTTCATAATCCGCTGAAAATGTTGAGATTTTGGAATCCCGTGTTAATTTACGGAGTTTGAATTTAATACAACTCATTTTAGTCTTATATTTTCTTCTATTATTGGTCACTAAAACAAGTAAATGGATAAGAATCCAACTCATTACTATATTTTGATAATTTGTAAAACTGGAAACAGGAAAAAAGATCTTTTGCAACAATGTTTTTCGCAAAAAATCAAGAAATAATATTTTTTTGAAATAAGGGCATTTTTTTAATACTTTTCTGAAATAAGGATTTGTTTATCAGTTTAAAACATGGGGTTTGACTAAAATTGTAGTTTTTGCGAACTTAACTTTGCAATCTAAAAAATTTAATGCAAATTTGTTTTGCATGATATATTTTTTTTTTTAACAAGTATATTTTATTTTATTTTTGTCAATCAAATAACTCTAAAGTAATATTAAATAAGTACCAATACATATTAATGTATTAGAAAAATAAAGAGTGCAAACTTAACTTTGAATAATCAAAAAAATTTATCATGTGTGATTTATTAATAAATCAATTAAATTTGTCACTTGTTGAAATAACACGAATTAATCGTCAATTAAACACTTACACATAATAATATGCTAAAAAACTACAGTGCAAATTTATTTATTTTTTTGCCACAATATCATAAAATATTGCAATTCGAAAATCTACAGCAAAGTTAACAATGCACTCCTTTTAGAGTTCGGTCAAATATAAGTCATTAATTTACAAAAATACTATTCCTTAATTCTTTTGTATAAAACTTTTTAAAAAAGCCCTATTTTCTAATATTCCGTTTATAAAATATTTGTGAAAATTTAGAATCCCACTTTGGTTGTATGTGCTAATGTGAACCAAACATATGACTATAACAAAGAAAATAGCCCAGGAAATATAATTATTTCTAGCCACTAAATGATACTGCATGCAGTAACAATATTCACTAGAGAAATACATGACATCAAGAGCAATAGTAATTTGAAATTCAATGAAAAGAAATATGATTCTAGATATACTGAACCTTTAGAAAATTGAACCGTTAGAAACTATGCAAAATCTGACCTTTGATACAATATCAGAAAACATTTCTCCCAAAAGTTTAAATTATTAGGCAGTAGACCAACAATATATATCATGCACGTCAACATCTACAAAATGCAGTTAACAAGACAACGCTAAAATTTAAAATATTGGCAATCAACGAGGTAATGATACTAACTATTTAGTAAATACATGCATTAGTCAACAATATTAGCAAGGAAACAGTACCAAATATTTAGCAAGTACATGCATTAGTCTTCCTTAGCAATGAAACGAAACCTCGTCAATCGATTAGTAAAATTAAAAGAGCCCATTAAATTCAACTTCCCCAACTACCATTCTTGGATTTGGATTTTTTTTCCTCCTTCGAAGAGTAAAGCGAAGCTCTCCTTGTAAGTATCCAAAAGAGAGGAGTTCTTAATCCCACCGGTGCGTGATAAGGTTTATTCTTCCTCGCGTGGGTCTGCACATCATAATCTACCAGCTCTTCATTTCTTGTTGTCAATAATATTTCACCATTCGTCCGAACACCAAGCATTATCCCCAAACCACGAAGAACATGGGTCGAGAGCAACGATGAGGATCAGCCAAGATCTTTGTATCAATATTTAAGCCAAAGTAAAGGCAAATAAGAAAACACTCTCGAGAATCCAAACATGCTTCAGTTACATACTATAACCGGCCTATAAATAAAACTTGAACCTTACAGTCTTATACTCAAAGTATCTCAAAAAATCTTTACAACTCACAATTTTGGTAAATGTAGCTTCAACTCCCCAAGGTGGTAATAAGTACAAATATCAAGATGAATTCATCGTTGGAACCTCAAATCTAATCTTGTTCATTCTTATAAAAAGGATTACTGCGAAAGATTTTGCAACGAGCATATGGTATCACAAAACCTATAGAAATTAATTAAATCAATTAAGCGAACAAAACCTGTGTGATTGAGGAGGAGGAAGATGCATGTGACACCATGTCATTTTTTGTAACATTAAAGTCAGTATCTTCTTAGTAGGAGAGGTAATTATCATACTCGATTACGTTTCACTTCCCCGTACACAAACAAAGGATAAAAGGTAGTTTAATTAGCTTAATGTAAGCTATAACTCGTTCAAAGTTTTACATCAGCCGTTCAATTGTGTTGTGCCTGTGTTTGTGTACTGTCATCTGACATATTTAATTAATCATGGGTTTTCAAGTGCATCTTCATAGTTATTCTCCAAAATATTTTGATCTGATTCGGTAGCTTTAAATCATCCTTTGTAGATATAAATTTAAATGGGATCTCTCTCTCCCTGTAGCTCTAAGAGGGTTTGTGTGCAGTGTGCAAGGAAATAGCAAAATCACAAAAACAAGAAGCCAATACTATGACCCTATGTTTGGATGCAGTAATTTTAATTTTCATAGAAATTATAAATGATAGAACTTAAAATTTCATCATTAGCAGATAACCTACTTTCATCATTCATAATGAAGAACTTATCTTTTATCTAAAAGCCCCATAAGTAGTAAGAATCAAGAAGGAATCCAGCTTCTTTGTCCCCTCTTTCTATGCTTTCTCCCATTCAATTCATTTTCCTCTTCATTTTCCTCTTTTCAAATTTCTCAGCAAACCATTCGTGATTATTTGCGGTAGAAATATGTCCACTAATCAACCCTATCATTAGCCCACTTCCAACTCCCAAGCATATGATAATCCAATCAACTCCATTAGGAAACTTGGAATCATCACCTTGTTCAGTGGTTGAAGGCAACGTTGTCCTTGGATCTCCACATCGCTTGGACAGGGGATCTCCACAGAGTGCTGAATTCCCCATGTAAGAATCATTCAAAAATGTGTCAAATTGTTTCCCTTTTGGTAGGGGGCCACTGAGATTGTTATAAGACACAGATAAAACAGCAAGAAAGTTTAGAAGCACGAGTTGTGGAGGGATCTCCCCTAGTAGCCTGTTTCGAGAGAGGTCCAATGATTCAAGACCTGAAAGTTGCGCTAAGGATGGTGGGATGGGACCAGTAAGGTCATTGTTGGAAAGGTTTAGTGACAGAAGCCTATTCAGGTTTCCAATAGACTGTGGAATCTCCCCCTTGAATATGTTGCTTGAGAGATCAATGACGGTGAAGACGTTGAGAATCCCATTATAATTGAGCTTTACGGCTTTGTTCATAATGGTCATTGTGTAAACATAACTAAAATCCCATTCTCCTTGCTGCGTTGCAAAAGTTATGTTTGCCTTCAGATATGCTAGTTGGTCTTCATGAACAATTTTCATTGCATTCCAATTTATGAAGTAACCGGAAGGTAAGTAGCTCGTAAACCCATTGCAAGAGAGGTCAATAATCCGCAACTTTGGGAAATCTTCAATTGTTGTGGGGCCCTCTATTGCACCATGGAATCTATTGGACCGTAACACGAGAACCTTGATCTCTGGAAGAGCTCCCAACCAAAAGGGGAAAGTATCGTTTATTTGGTTA
Organism: Lonicera japonica; assembly: GCA_021464415.1. Lineage (NCBI taxonomy): Eukaryota > Viridiplantae > Streptophyta > Magnoliopsida > Dipsacales > Caprifoliaceae > Lonicera > Lonicera japonica. The sequence continues at coordinate 57,105,442 of CM038463.1, read as the reverse complement.
TCTGAAAGATCAAGAATCTCAAGATTTGTGCAATTTACCAGTGATCTTGGCATCTGCCCTTCTAATCGATTTTGACTGAAATCGAGCATCCTCAAATTGTTTCCTTTTTCATAAGTTTGAAGAATTTTCCCAGAAAATTTGTTGCCCTTGAGATTCAATATTGTCAATGAACTAAAGTTTCCCAAACATGGAGGAATTGTGCCACTTATGCTATTATTAAACAATTCTAGTGTATTAACATGACTCATGCTGCAGAAGGATGAAGGAATTTCTCCTGACAGAAAATTGGATGATACTTCATAATTAAATATGGTAGGTGATGGAACTGGGAGTGGTCCTCGTAGCATGTTATAGCTAAGGGCTAAGCTACCGAGGACGGCCCACGGAAGTACTGCCGGAAGCTGATCAAACCCTTCTAGAATATTTTTCCGTAAGTCTAGCATTTCAAGAGTGCCTTTGGATATATTCAACACCCACTTTGGTATTTTTCCGCGAATTTGGTTGTGGTCAAGTAATAGTGCCTCCAATTCATCTTGGAAGCGCAGGAAATGTGGGAACTCTGTTAAGTTACATGTATGTAACGTTAAAAGCCTAAACCTTGGAAGAGTTTCATTAATTCTGTTGTTGGTGAGCAATGTAATCTGGTTTCCTCCTATTTGGAGTTCCGTAAGTTTTTTCAAGCTAAGAAAAACATCAACCTCCACCATGCCACTAAGTATATTATTATTAAGGTTAAGTTTATCAAGATTCTTGAGTTGAGAGAATGACCTTGGGATTTGGCCTTGCAATTGATTATCTGCAAGGTCTATGTAAGTTACTTGGGTCATGTTAGTAAGCCAAGTCGGGATTTTACCAACCAAGTGATTATCAGCAAGGACTATTTGTGAAAGTTGGGTAAGGTTTGCAAGAGATGATGGAATCTCACCTGACAAATTGACATGACAAAGGTGCAAGTTGGTGAGTTTAGTTAGCTTACCAAGCCAAAACATATCCCCTCCGCTGAACTTATTTAGGGAGAGTGATAAGTAGGTCAGTTGAGAAAGGCTTTCCAAAATAGGAATTGGCCCACTGAACTGATTAGTGTGAAGAACCAAATGTGTCAGAAGAGTCAAGTTATTGAGTGAAGCTGGAAGGTAACCAGAGAAATGGCAGGCACTGAAGTCCAACATGCTCAAGGAACTAAGTTTTCCGATTTCAGATGGGATTTGAGAGTAGTTGAAGTCATTATTAGTAAGGTTGAGCGTTTGAAGGTGAACAAGGTCGAAAAGACCGCTATTTGAGTCGATTGAACCGTAGAGAAAGCTACTTTCGAGTTCCAAGCCAATCACGTGACCAGTATCTTGGTCACATTTGACTCCATCCCAAGTGCTGCAGCAATCACTTTCCCTTTCGGGCTTCCATGATGCAACCTTTGGATAAGCAAAAGGATCACCGGAAACTAACTGCTTGAGTGAAAGACTGTGTTTGAACTTTAACAAGGCATCGCGCTCATCATTGTGACACAATGGCTGCATTGAAGAGTAAGATTGAGTAATCATGATAAAATGAAACGCGAGCAGTAAGGAAATGAAACGCATGAACATAGGCAGATACAAAGATGAACCACCCATGATTTTTATGAGTTATAACTAAGTTTGTGTATATGGGCCTGAAGGATGAGAATAGATCGAAGACTATCGAGGAGCTTTTACATATAGAGAGGACTCAAGTAAGCGATATCAAATTGATTTGATGGCGGAAGGCTTTTGGTTCTTCTGGTGGTGCAGTAGAGTGTGGCTTTGATGGTTGTGTATATACTATATATATACAACTAAATCAATTGTTTTGGAGAGTGACAGCCCAGTAATTGGGACAATGACTTTTTTTTTTGGCCATTACAAGGAAGCTTCATTTATAATTCAAAGTTACATTATTAAGGAAAAATATATTTACTTTTATGGTCCTCATGAATTATGTCCCCCGCACTACGTTCTGTCAATATATAACGGGGTCGACCTTTATCTTCCCCCTTTTGCCATAGCATGTGAAAACGGTAGAAGAAATATATATATTACTGCGCTCACTAGCACATGGTGCAAGCCCAAGACACTAATTGGGCCCATCGGTTTACGCATATAGTAACAACATTATTTCTAGCATAAACACCTTTAATTTGTGTGCCTTATATTAACTTTGGTCTATCATGGCTCCACCTAAACTTATACTTTAATCCACTTTTAATCCATCTTTGAAGTTTTCATGTAAATCATCATTCAACAATTCCCACCTTAGACTAACTCTGGTCCACTATGACTCCACATGAACCTATACCTTAGTCCACTTTGAATTGTCCACGTAAACCACTACTCAACACTATTGAATCTCACCTAACTCGAGGAACCTACACAACCACCTTAACAATATATACTCCACAAATGCGTGGATTCACCATCAATCTCTAATACCAATTGTGCACACATAGTAACGATATTGTCCTCAGCCTAGCACAGGGCACCAGCGGACCCACCACTCCGCACACATAGTGACAATATTGCATGTCCCCAACTTAAACACCTTTGGGCCATAAGTACGAGATTTTATTTTAAAAGGTCTCGTTATTATGTGGTGATACTCCCCAACTTGTATACCCATGTTGAGTTCTACAATTTTTTTCAATGGTTTGAACCAACCATTCTCAACACACGCATATATATTCTCAACCATTCTCACTGTGGATGCTCTTATATATATGTGTGTGTGTGCACAAGGACGAAACCATAAATTAATCTTGAGGTGGGCAAAAAGAATTTTTTTTTTTTCTGTAAGTATGTAAAACATACTACTAAAATTGAAGGTCAATAGTTTGAAGGTGTTATATAAAGGTACACCAAAGTGTTAAGGGAATATATGAAAGTAGACAAAAGTTTGTGAGGGCCATAATTATACATATATAAAATATGTACCAAAATTTTAGAGGTGATCGAATACGAAAGAACACCAAAATTTCGGGGACATTGCCCCTAAACTTCTACCTAGTTTCGTTGATGTGTATATATATAAACAAATAAATTGTTTTCAAGAGTGACAACTTGGTAATTGGGACAATTACTTTTATCTTGATTTATAATTCAAAACAGGATATTGGAAAATAGGGTTTGTTTAAAAAGGTTTTCTGCAAATTAAAGAATCGGGGAATAATATTTTTGTAAATTAAGAGCCTATATTGGACCAAACTTCAAAAAGAGTGCAAAGTTAACTTTCAATAAATTTTTAAATTGTATTTTTTTTGGAATGATGCAATACTAAGTTTGCACTACATGCTTTTAAGCATATTATTATAAATAAATGTTTAATTGACAGTACTTTAGAATAATTTTAATAAATTACATATTCAAAACCTATTTATTAACATGCACATAATAATTCTTCAAAGCTATGCAAAGTTAAGTTTGTACTTATTATTTTCTAAAACATTATTATTTATTTGTAGTTATTTGATGTTATTTTAAAGTTTTATAAATGAAACACAAGAATATATTTGTTAAAAAATATAAATGCATCACGCAAAACAAATTTGCATTAAATTTTTTTGATTGCAAAGTTAAGTTTGCACAAAACACAATTTTGTGCAAAGTTGAGTTTGCACACTATCAAAACCCTTATTTTAAAACACAATCGATAAATAAACCATTATTTCAAAATAATAATAATATCTAGACCCTTATTTCTTTTTAAAAAAACAATGTCATGTAAGAATTTTTACCTCATATCCAAAATTCCAAGTTAAATTATTAAGGAGAAAGATGCTAACTTTCGTGGTCCTCACGATTTATGTTCCAACGTAGAACACACTATGTTCTATCATCAATAATTTATTGATGGGTCAAACCAATGGAGATGCATTAAACGCTTCATACGGGTAAATTTATCTCTCACACACAGAGAGATATATATATATATATATACTAGAAATTAGGTAGAAGGTCTTAGTACACATTGATTTTTACCAAAACTCCAATGAATAATATTTTTTTGAATGAAGGGCTTATTTTTAATTGGTAATTAGTGTAAGAGGCCTATTTTGTTTTATATTTTAAATGAAGGTATTTGAATAAATTTAAATATCATTTAATTAATAAAAACATGTTATATATTACCTAAATTACCCCCTCTTTATGAAATTTGCATAAAAAATATGGATATTGCAGTGAAATATGGACTGCAATACGAACTTTGCACTAGAAATATGGACTGCAAAGTTCACATTGCAGTAAAATATGGACTGCAATATGAACTTTGCACAAAAAATATGGACTGCAAAGTTCATATTGCAGTGAAATATGAACTGCAAAGTTCATATTGCAGTGAAATATAGACTGTAAAGTTCATATTGCAGTCCATATTTTAATGCATATTGGTATTTTTTAGTTTATTTTAAGGGTTGAGATGTCATTTTATAATGAAAAAAAAGACACATGTCATATTATCAATAAAATAAAAAATAAGCCCTTTATTTACAAAAAAATTATTCATTGGCTTTAGTGTGAAAATCTTTCTCTAATAAGACTTTTTTTTTTAATTGTCCCATATATATATGTGTGTGCGTAAATTTACAAATTTATCATTCAACTAAGTTATATTCGTACACGTAAATTTGTTATATGCAGGGGTGGATTTAGTAAGGGTAGGGGGGCCATGGCCCCATCTGAGTTTTTGGTAAATTTTAGCTGAGTTTTTGAGACTTTATTTAGATAGTATAGAAAGTTAGGGGGTCTCGTGTAATTACGAATATGGATAGAGGGTAAGAGTTTGTATTAGTGTAAATGACGTTGTCTGCAGAGTGTTTGTTATCGGCGGGGGTGGTTGCGCAATAAGATTTGAAAGTTCAGGGTAAAGTCACGTAATTATATTTTATTGGGTACAAATTGCGCAGGCTCTGGCAGGTTCTGCTCACTCTTTGGCCTCTTTTCAGAAATTTTTTTTACAACTATGCTTATTTTATAACTTATTTAGTAAAATAGGGTTGTTTTGAAGATATTTGTGTAAAAGGGGTTGTTTTAAAATCGCAGTTTAATATATTTATTTTTTGCAAAAAAACGGTACTTGAGATCGCGTTTTTGCAATGAAAAATTTTTGAAACATAAAACCGAGATTGATACTATCGATTTTATCAATAAAATCGAGTTCAAGAGAATTAATTTTACGGGTAAAAACGCGATTTGTGATCGCGGTTTTACAGCTTTTTCAAAATTCCTTCCTCCTTCCTCCGCATCCGTCATTCACTGTGAACAAAACCTGCTCTTGCTCCGGCTCTCCTCTCCTACCTCCGCACTCCTGCTCCGGCTCTCCTTCCTTGTGCTTCGCCTCTCCTTCCTTCCTCCTTTTCCATATGTATATATGATTGGGGGTTTCGGTGGTGGTGGGTTGGGGATTGGGGGTTTCGAGGTTGTGTTGGTGGTGATGGTCGAATTTTGAAATAGAAATGTGCTTGTGGCTGTGGCTGTATGTATGTATCTATGATTGGGGGTTTCGGTGGTGGTGGGTTGGGGGTTTCGGTGGTGGTGGGTTGGGGGTTTCGGTGCTGATTTCGAGGTTGTGGTGTTGTGTAGGGTGAAAGTAAAAAACGCAATAAGGCACTGCGATTTTATATTAAAAACCGAGATATTTAATGTCGATTTAAAAAAAAAAAGTTAGCTTTAAAAACGCGGTTTGTGGTATTGATTTTAAGGGTAAAAACAATATTTTGAATAGCGTTTTTGAAGGTAAAAACGTAATTATGAAGTGCGTTTTTATTGTAATTTTTTTTTTATAAAACCGCTATTTTGACTTGTGTTTTTAACGTAAAAATCGATTCTTTAAACCTCGATTTTAAAACAACCCTATTTTGCAAATTAAGTTCAAAAGTCCCCTATTTAACTAAATAAGTTTAAAAAGAATCATAGTTAGAAAAAAAAGTCCCTCTTTTCATCTTCTTCTTGTTTCTCTGCTGTCCATTTCTACGCCGTTCGTTTTTGTCCAACTCTCATTTCTGCCCTTATCTCCAATGTACGGTGAATGGTGATTTTTTTGTTTCTAGGTCTGATTTTTTTTTTTTTTTTTTTTTTTTTTATTTTGGGCTTATTATAGTATACGAAAATAATTCTCAGGATCTTATTAATTTGACCCTCCTGAGATTAATTCCTGACTCCACTTCTAATTATATACTTGTCCGCAATGCAAACAATTTAATTGTTAAATTTAATTATATATGGTAGTGAATATATAAACTTATCATGCGGCTTAATTTTACTCATGAGGCCGAGCTTGACTCGTATGAGGCAAAATGCCTTACTCGTAATACAAAAAACTAAAAAATCTAAAAAGAGTCTGCCTCACTCTTATGACTCATACAACACACCTTTTGAGTGAGATTTTGAGAAGAGTTGCCCTTTGGAGAGCACAATACGATGAAAGTTGTAAGCTGTGTTTGGGGGGGGGGGGGGGGGGGGCTACTGTCTATTGTTGGCCTCTCTGGTAGAATTAGTCGGGGGACCTAAGAGGCAGTAATTTACCCTGCGGTGGATGTCAGCGGTTCGAGTCCGCTTATCTCCAACTCCTGAACTTAGCAAATACAAAGCTATAGGCATAGGTGACATGTTTGAGAACGCGTGGGTTGAGTAAAGTTAGATATTCTTAATAAAATATTGCAAGTAGACATCATCTAAAAATAAAATATTCATGAATACTTTGGACCTCAGTTTACTTTTGAATGCTAAAGGCTGGGGTTAGAGTCTCATTGATAATTTTGCTTTTGCTTAGACATAAAACCAAATTAGAGCTCATCCAATGCTCAATATATGCAAGGGCCATATTATATTATGACAATACATTTTGAGAAATGTCTTATATTCAACAAACGAAACACTACATGTGCATTGACGTTAGATATACATAAAAAGGTAAAATAGAACAAGATACAGGTTTTAAAAGAGTTAGAGCTAAACAAACAAATAAACTAACAAAACAATAAAAGTACATTAACACGCTAGAATATAATACATGTGGAATATGATATATATAAAAAAAAATACTAATTAGATAAGGCTGTATTTTAATCTTACATTAGGATCGAGGTGTCCGAACTTGTAAATCTGATATAACAAAGAAAAATATTTTATATTTATCATATCGTCATATCCTACTAATATTAGATAAAATGAAAAAGAATCTCAAATGCAAAAAGAGAAAGGAAAAAAAATTAATAATAATAATATCATCTTTTTGGTGACATTGTTTAATACTTCTATCCATAGAATAAGAGGCATATTTAAAATAAATAATTTATGTGAAATCAACGCCAAAAATAAAATAAAATAAAATAAAATAAGATTGTTGTATACTATTTAAATTATTTTGTATGTAATTCAATTCGTTGTACAAATTAGTTGTTGATGGTGCAAATTATTAGTCTAATGCCCTACCAACCACAAGCTGACAAGTGACCGTCTACGTCAGCAATCAGTCCTGCCCCGGCAAGAGGAGCTCGGAGGAGCCTAATTAGGTCACTATAAGAAAGATAGAGCCCCTCACAAATTAGGCGCCCGCTCGAGAGTTAATTACGTACAGCAAATTGCAGAACTCGGGCTCCAGAGCTCTTTCGGCAAGCTCTGTAGCTGCCTCTTGCCTAAACCACTCTGCTAGAGTGGTTGGCAGGAGTATGGGCGACTGCAACCTGTTCTGCAAAGTATGCAGAACTCTCCACAACTGCATTTAATGCACCGGAATTCATGGAGAAGTAAGGTCAGAATTGGTGATAATTGAAGCATGGCTCCAGACCTGCTCTGGGAGCTCTGGCCACATGTTTCCCCCCAATCATATATATACAAGAAGCATTTACTTATCTGAACAACATAACAACAACTAGACAAACCTAAGAACAAGGAGAATCGAGCATTTAATAGCAAGAAGACAAGAGAGAAATAAAAGCTCAAAGCACTTAGTAGAGCTCATAGAATAGAGAAGTCAGAACTCGTGTAGCTCGAGCATACTCTTTTTATAATATCGTGAAGATAGAATAGTCAGAGAGGCTTTTGTGAATTTGTAATATACTTGTTTTTTTATCATCAATACAAAGCAAACCGAGCTCCTAACTCTATTCCATAGAAGAGGACTAACCCGTATATTCATACGAGGCCAACCTCCTATATACATTTTTAACTCTTTTGATTTGTTGCATTTATTACATCAATCATTTGAACCGATCATTTGACTGTATGGTCTAAAATACAGTTTCAGTTTTTAGCACCAATACTTTGGCGCTGTCTGTACAAACGTTCTCAAGTCATATACACTCCCTTTTCCAACAAAAATACACTACAAAATCACCATGTCTTCTAAACACACTCAACCAGACCCCATGTTGGAATTACAAGAGCAAAAAAGATGCTCTCTAAATCCATATTGACAGGCTCATACCCCAAAGGGAGCCCCCCCCCAGGCAGCTGGAGGAACAAATCGGTCATAGCCTCCACAACTGCGGCTACTCCCTCAGTCCTGCCACGAGTCCCAGCCAAGCAAAGGCTTGGAGACCAGAGTAAAGAATCTAAGGGGAGCTGCAGCAAAATTGGTGAGTTCGAATCTAGTCGATCCAGATCCATAAGAGAATCTTCTTATGAGGAGGTCTCAGCCGCACTTCCTCCCCCACCGCTAAGGAATCCCCAGGTGCCTATGGTTCGCGAGAGACGTTCAAAGGGAGCCTCAAGACAACATAGCCAAAATAGAGGAGCTCGACCTCCTCGTCCTCCAGCCCGAGCACCTCAGCGAGATGTAGATGCCAGACACCGGGGGTCAGTGTTCAATAAAATATCGCATAAAGAGCTGGTAAAAAAGGTCGAGAAAAGGTTTATGACAGAAGTACGAGCTCAAGTGGCCGAAATGATGAAATCAATGAGCCATCTAGGGGGAGCTCAGCCGCAGCTCTAGTAAATGACTCAAAATCTCCATTCGCCGAACATATCCAAAGCTCTTAAGTCCCAGAAAAATTCAAACTCCAAACACTAAAGTCCTATGATGGGAGAACGGACCATGTAGACCACTAGCAGCAATGCAGGAACATGATGGGACTCTAAAATGTCCCAAATTGTATAGTGTGTAGAGCTTGTCACCACTCTTAAGGGGGTCAGCCCGAATGTGGTGCAATAGCCTGCTCCCAAGATCAATCCAAAACTAGCAAGAGCTCGGTACCAAGTTTATTTTCCATTTTCTAAGTACCCGAGAACAGTCTAAGTCCTCCACCCACCTATTCACCATCAAACAGAGGTCAATAAAGAGTTTGAATGAGTATATCTGCCGGTTCAATCAGGAGAGCCTTATGATCACAAAGCTCAATTTAGGGTTAGCAGTGGTATCCTTTATGGAAGGGGTGAGCTCCCCTTACTGCCTCATGACTTTGGCAAGACTAGCTCCTAAGACCATGTCTAAACTCCTAGATGAGGCCAATAAACAAATTGGGGTGGAAGAAACTTTATAGAGATGAGACCAGTCAGGACTATTAGCTCTCCTGCCCTCCTCCAAGCATCAAAAGGGGCATAGCCCACTCTGCGGTCAAGAGAGAGATGGCAGGAAGGGCAAGAAAAAATCAAATAAATTTGAACCCAGTGAGGGCAGAGCTCGCCAGTAGTTTACCCCTCTAATAGCTCCTTTGGGCGAGGTCTATGCCCAGTTGAAACCAAGTCAAATCCCCGAAGCCTGAAAGATGAAAACTTCAGAAAATATAAGGGATGCGACCAACTACTGTCGATACCACAAGAACCACGGGCATGAGACCGATGATTGCTGGAAGCTGAAAGAAGAGATCGAAAAACTCATCCAGAGGGGACAGTTCCGCCAATATGTGAATAAGAAGAAGAAAGTTCCTCCTAAAGCCAAAGGAAATGAGCTCAAAAATGAGATCTTCATGATTGAAGGGGGCTCGTCCTTTTCAGGTAATAACAACAGGTCTAGGAAGGCCTACATTAGAGAGGCTAAGTCTTCAAGCTCGGAGGTGGAGTACTTCAACTTCAAGCCAACAAAGATGGTGAAGTATGAGGTCAAGGAGATCACCTTCACCGATAAAGATATGAATGGGGTGAAGTACATCTATGATGATCGACCTTTGGTGGTAACGGCAATGGTAGGCAATCGCAATGTCCACCAAATCCTTATAAATACTGGGGCCACCTCCAACCGCATGTACTACAATGCTTTCAAAGCTATGGGCCTCACAACTAAGCACCCAACCCCTTCGACAGTCACTCTAGTTGGTTTTTCTGAGGAAAAGACCAAGTCTGTGGGAACGATTAAGCTCGTTGTAACTCTAGGAACGGCTCTGAAAAAAGTCACCACCGTCGCTAAGTTCCTGATTCTAAACAGAGCTCCCCACTACAATGCCATCCTAGGTAGGGGTACTCTGAATGAAATCAAGGCTGTTATCTCGACTTACAGTTTGACCATAAGATTCCCAACCCTCCACAAAGTCAAGAAAATCAAAGGGAACCAAGTAAAAGCTCGATACTGCTAGTTTGGTATCCTGAAAAAAGTCAAAACCACCGACATTGCAGTTGTAGAGCTCAAAGCCATAGCCGTGAAGAAATTAGCCAACACAAAAGGGCCTCATGACTCAAAAAAGTGGGAGATGGATACTATGGACCCTCGGGATGAAGAGAAAAAGCTCAAAGGCAAGCCAGTGGAGGACCTAGAGGACTTTCTCTTAGACCCCTACGGCCTGATAGAATTTTGAGTATTAACAATCAGTTCAACTCAGAAGTCAAAGAGGAGCTCTCCCAATGCCTCAAAGCTAATACTGATATCTTTGCTTGGTCCCATGACGACATGAAGTGGCTGAATCCAGAGGTTATGGTACACCGACTGAATGCCGACCCAGCTTTGAAATTCGTGAGGCAGAAGAAAATAAACTTTGCAACTGAAAGGAATTTGACCGCAAAAGAAAAAGTTCAGAAGTTTATTTGAGCTAGCTTCATTCGGGAGGTCCACTACCCAAAGTGGCTTTCTAATGTGGTGCTAGTAAATAAGCACAATGGAAAATAGAAGATGTGTGTCGACTTCAAGGACCTCAACAAGACCTGCCTAAAGGACAGCTTCCTGCTCCCAAAGATTGATCAGCTCGTAGACGCAACCACGAGCCATGAAATGCTGAGCTTCATGAATGTGTACTTCGGGAAAAATCAGGTCAGAATGGCCCTAGAAGAAGAAAATACCTCTTTTATCACCAACAAAGGCACGTACTGATACAAGGCGATGCCATTTGGTCTAAGGAATGCTGGAGCTACCTACCAAAGAGTTATGAGTACGCTGTTCAAGGACCAGATAAGTAGAAACATGAAAGTCTACATCGATGATATGCTGGTCAAGAGTCTCAAATCCTCTAGTCATGTGTCAAACCTCAATGAAGCCTTTGCCATATTCAGACAAAATGGCATGTCCCTCAACCCAGCCAAATGTGCCTTTGGAGTAAAAAGGGAGAAGTTCTTAGGTTTCATGATGACACAAAGGGGAATTGAAGCTAATCCTGAGAAGATACAAGTTCTCATCGACATGGGATTTCCAACCAAGCTAAAAAAGATCCAGAATCTGGCAGGAAGGGTGGAAGCTCTAAACATGTTCATTTCTAAGGCAACGGGCAAGTGCCACGCCTTCTTTTAAGCCCTCAAAAAAGCATTTGAATAGACAGAAAAGTGCGAGTTGGCTTTCCATCCGCTCAAGCAGTATCTGAGAGCTCCTCCTCTCCTTAGCTCACCAAAGAAGAAGGAAATTCTGAGTTTGTATCTGACGGTATCACACATGGCAGTTAGCTTGGCCCTTATGAGAAATGAGGATGGGGCACAGCTACCTGTATATTACACAAGCAGAGCTCTACATGCCGCCGAGCTAAATTATCTAAGGTTAGAGAAATTGGCCTACGCCCTCCTCATCACTTCCATGAAATTGAGGCCTTACTTCTAGGCCAACGCTGTTGATGTGCTCATAGACCAGTTGTTACGAAGGGTTCTTGGTAAGCCAAAATAGTCAGGGAGGTTGGCCATCTCGGCTATAGAGCTCGGACGGTTCATGATTAATTACAAGCCTCAAATCTCAATCAAAGGACAGGTCATAGCAGACTTTATAGCAGAGTTCACGTACAATGAAGATATGATCTCTGAGCCACCAGAACTGCTGCCACCTGTGGACCCAAGTACTTCGAGTCCCACCTTATTAAATTTGGGACCGAAGGTTCCTATATGGATACTCCACGCAAATAGGGCTTCCAACTTACATGGATCTAGTGTTGGTTTAGTGTTGATCACTCCTGAGGCCAACACCCTGAAAGTAGCTCTCAATTTTCTCTTTGAGGCCTCCAACAACGAGGCTAAATATGAAGCCATCATCTTAGGACTAAGAATAACTAGTGATTTAGGGGCAAAATAGTTAGGGTCTATAATGACTCTGCAGTCGTGGTTGGCCAATACTTAGTCACAACATGGCGAAAAAAGATCACATGGCTGCCTACTTGGCTAAGGCTAAGGCAATGGCTAAGAGGTACTCAAACTTGGTTTTCATCAAGGTCCCACAAGCTCAAAACAATAAAGCAGATTGCCTAGCCAAACTTACTTGATCCATAGAGGTACCAAGTAGTGTTCACATAGAGTACCTAAAAAGAAAGGCCATCAATGAGCTCGTAGAGCTTGACACTATCCCAATATAGGTCTATAAGTGTTGGATTGATCCAATTCTGGACGAGCTCTTCTAGAAGAAAAAAAGATGGCCAAAAGAATAAAATATGTTTCCAACAGATACGTGGTCGTTGAGGCAACGCTATACAAGATGGGGTACGTCCTTCCATTCTTACTTTGCCTGGACAGCTACCAAGTCCATGCAACTTTGTTAGAGGTTCGTGAAGGTTTATGTGGAAGACACTCAGCAGCTTGCTCACTAGCTCTCAAAGTTGGCAGATATTACTACTTATGGCCCACTATCTTGTAAGACACCAAAGAACTGGTAAAGAAATGTCACAAGTGCCAACAATTCGTCAACGTCCAGCATCTCCTAGCAAAGCTCATGACCCCTGTCAGCAGTCCTTGTCCGTTCTCTCAATGGGGCATGGACATAGTTGGACCCTTTTCTGTGGATAAAGAACGTACAGACCAAATTTACTGTGGTAATTATTGATTACTTCACTAAATGGACTGAGGCAAAAGTACTGACCACAATCACGACCATGAAGATTCAAAGTTTTGTATAGAGGAACATCATCTGCCGTTTTGGTCTCCCAAATGTGCTAATCACAGACAATGTAAAATAATTTTATTGCAACCTATTTAGAGATTTTTGTAAAGGACATGGGGTTGAAAACCATTATAGCTCGCCTATCCATCCTCAGGTTAACTGCCAAGTAAAGGTCACCAACCGAACCCTACTGAGCTCGTTGAAGAAAAGACTAGATGATGCTAATGGAAATTGGTCTGAAGAGCTCCCATCAGTGCTGTGGGCTTATAGAACCATCATCAGAGGTCCAACTGGCGAAACCCCCTTCTCTTTAACCTACGGAACTAAAGCAATTATCCTAGTGGAGATAGGAGTACCGACATACAGAATCAACCACCAAAACCCAGCTCGTAATGACGAAAGCATGCTAGCCAATTTAGACCTCCTTAAAAAAAGAAGAAAGCAAGCTCAAACCAAATAAGAGGCCTACAAAAATAGAATGCATGGTCAAAAGTTACAACAAAAAGGTCAAGCACAAAAGTCTGAACGTGGGTGACTTTTTACTTGTGAACACCTCATTTTGTGACCCCGCAAGAATCCTAATTTTCAAAAAAATAAGTATGCATGCATGCATGCACGAGCATTATTAGATGCACACATACTTTGTACATGTGATACAGGTCAAAGAAGAAAGCTGAAAGGACCCCGAATGAGAAGTTAAAAAATTATCGAAAATTGCCGGAACCGAAAAACGTCGAAACTCCTGGAAACATGTGAAAGGAGAGTTACGCATATTGGATCATCCTCAAACTTTGAGAGTTATTATATATTACCATAAAGAGTAGCATACTCAAAAATCAGCTCAATTCGACGATCGGATCTCCAGAAATTCAGAAAATCATGAGTATGTTTCGGGTGGTCAAATGGAGGTCTTCTCGAAGTTAAAATGGACTGAAATTTGGTTAGTAGATAAGTCTTATCATGAGGAAGAACATATTAAAATTTCAGCTTTGTCGGACATGGGATACTCAAGATTCAATTTGTCTACCTTGCAATTCTAGTCGAAATGTCCTTCATAGCAAATTAAAATAAATATTGGCCTTCCCGAGTTCTGATAGACCTCAACTTTGGACACAAGCTATAAAACATATTGAGAGAAAACATATCCAAAATTTAGCATAATCGAAAGGCTATAAGTTTAGTTCTCAAGGTTGTTGTACGCAAGTACGTTTCCTAAGAGGGAACAAACTCTTTGTACCAATTCGAGGAGAACAAGTCCTTCCCGAAATCCGATCGTCTTGAAATTTTTACAGGATCTAAAAGATTTATATTGGCAATATATATCCAAAATTCAGCATGATCCAACGGTGAGAACCTGACTTTTCGTGCAAACAAGGGACCTTGTCTACAACAAGTACCTTTCCTACGCGGAAACAAACTCTTCGTACCAATCAGAACAAAAGGAGACCTTCCCGAATTCGGATCGACCTGAAATTTTTACACGATCTAGAAGACTTATATTTCAATACATATCCAAAACTCAGGGTGATCCAACGGTGGTAAGGCTTCACGATAAGTTCCAAAAGTCTTAGTTGCAATCTCTTTTCTTGCTCTCCAAGTATTTTGACAACTATAAATAGACCCCCCCCTCCATTCATTATTATCATCAACAATCAAGGGGATTTCGTAGTACACACCAAGAGACCCTTATTCTCTTCTTCCGAGGAGGCTCAGGTATAATTTTCTCTATCTTCTTTTATTTATTCGTCGGTTTTATAATTTATATTCTTGTTTGCATAATTTCTATCACTTGATAGCTTTTCAAAACCCCTTTTCAAATTCTTTTTCAAAACCAAAGGCGTATAATAAACCCTAATCAAATTCCAAAATAGTATTATTACTTTCTTACTTTTTCAAAAGCCCGGATTAGCGGTATTGTTATACGAAGGAATCAAAAATCTCTATATATCCAATCTAACTCATAGATCGCGGTGTGTGTGTGATAAATACTCGATTATGAGAGCACTGGTGCCATCCATACCGGTTTAATCAATAGACTATGGTATACGATCGGTCAACTCACCTCATATTACATCGAATATAAGATTCCACATTGAATCAGTTTCTAAAAAGCCCAATACTTTACAAAATCACTTATTTCATTGCATCAACTATTGTCAAATCTCTTTTTCAAATCACACACACACATTTATTTCCAAAATCATGGGCGAACTAGGAAACACATCGTTTTCATCCCATCCCCATAATCCCGATTTCTATGGCAAGCACAAAAAGCTGTAAAGTAATAGCAATAGCAAGCAAGAACTGAATTATAACACACGCATATCATACTCAAGAGACCGAAAGGGCGAATTGGGTGCCTAACACCTTCCCAATTCATAACTTAGTCCCTGAACCTTCGAATCAACTGGTTTCGCATACATTGTGTATAAGAGGATATTTAGTCCATATATACGTCTCTTTTACACAAACCTTTTTTGTTTGTTTAGTAAAACAAACTGGCGACTCTTATTCTTTTCAAAAATCGATTTTTAAAGCAACAAACGGAATCGCCGCCCACGAGGACCCCCGGGCGTCGAGAACGCGGGTTCTCACAGTGGTGACTCTGCTAGGGATTTTTAAGAGGATTAGACTCTAAATAAGAGTAGAATATGCGTGGATAATTGTTTATGTTTGCATGCTTTCTTTTTCGACCTTAGTCTTAGGATAACATAGATGCGATTTAGGTAGATACCTTAGTTCCCTTTTTGTTTGTAATAATTGTTTGAGGAAAATCTTTTCATAAATAAAAATTGAAAATACTCGAAAAAACCCTAAAGCGCTTATCATAATGTACTCCCATAATTATTATTTTGCACACACCCACTATCATCATGCATTTTCGCGAGTGTGAATTTATCATATCAACCTCAGGACCAAAGTCGTGACTAGGCCGTGGACTTGCGGGTCTACACTAGCCAAGAGTGCATAGGACCACTCTCTTTGGCCAAGCACCAAACTGAGGTATATCGAGTGACGAGAACACTCACGTACCCAGAATGTATATCAAAAGGTCCTTGCACGTACTCGCCCTTGGGGTATATAGCAAAACCTAGCCAAATAGGAGGGAACCTTAAACCTTACCCTTTCCAACCACGCTTGCATATAGGATGCGTCAGCCTAGTACACACGAATTTTTGCATGTTTTGTTGATCGTCGGTCGTGAGATTTATGAACAAAAGGCCTTGTCATACATACCAACTTTTGGTTTGGCAAGTATGATCGGAGGCTGTCCAACCCCATCCGTAGAAATCCCTCACTAAAACTCGTTAGTGAGAATTTTCCTGCCACTATTTCCATGAAAAGCAACTCTAAGAGGAGAGAACTTCCCGATTTTAAAAAAAATATTTTTTCAAAATATTTTCTAAAAAATCGAGTCATTTTCTAAAATGAATTTTTCAAAATTTAATTTTTTAAATCGGAAGGTTATAAGGGCACCCCAGGAATTCATATTCCTACCCTAAACCTATCCACGGGACTCTCAAGTTGTTGCTGTCGGTCTATTTTTGTAAATCACCAAAAAGTGGTTTTCAATTTTTTTCTGTCGAGTCATAGTTTTTCGAGAATTATGCAACTCATGGCAAAATATTAATTTTTTGGTCAAATCTCCGACTTCTTTCTCCCCATTCTTCTCCACACTCAGATTATTTTTCGCACTAGACGATTCACAAGATCATACTTACCACCGATCATGCCTTCTCGTCACAACACCGAGCTATCGATCGATCTAACCGGGGTCAACAATACTGAGGATAACCATGATAAAACCTCTCGTGCAGCGGATCCGCCGCCTGGTCCCGTTCTCCTACAAACTGAGGGTGGTACCTTAACCCTTGAACACCTCTACCATTTAATCCAGGATCTGACCCAGTCTATGGCCATCATGAAGAATCACCAAGCTGCCACCGAAGCTCGTTTGGACACCCTAATCACTACCAAAACACGAGCTGAACGAAACCAATCCAATCCAAATCTATACCCAACTGAAGATAACCAAATCCGAGGCCCAGTAGCTCCACCTAACATTCGCCTCCCAGTTCATATCAACATCAACCCCCCACCTCTTGTGTTTCCTGCCAACGTTGATATACCACCAGTGCAGGATCCCGAAGCAATCCAGCTGAACCTTGAACATAACCAACCCCTTCAAAATCATAATCCTTAAGCCATCCCCGATGGAGATCTAAACCAGGGCCGATACCACGAAACCGTAATCAATCAGGCCGAAGAAGATGAGGCTATTACCAAGCTTAAAGATCAGATGAAAGCTCTAAACCAGAGGGTGGCCGAAAAGGCTGATGACATCGTCGATCTTCAAAACCTATCTCTTTACCCAGATGCCCGTTTGCTTATTGGTTTCAAACCCCCTCACATTGAGAAGTTCTCTGGGGATACTCCACCTCACCTGCACCTTAAAGCCTATGTTCGAACCATGCAATTATACGGATTGAAAGAGGATCATTTGTCCCTAAGTTTCCATCAATCTCTTACTGGATCACCCCACAGTTGGTTTTTGAGTTTAGAGAAGCACCGAGTGGCCAATTGGAAAAGTATAGTGAAGGAGTTCGTGGAACGTTATAAGTCCAACGAAGAACTCAAAGTCACCCGTAAGAATCGAGATTACAAAACAGAGAAAAGACGAGAATGTCAGTGACTTTATCACTCGCTGGAGAGGTTAGCATCCCAATTGGTCAACAGGATCCCCGAGGAAGAGCAGTTGGGGATAATTGTCAAGAACTTCAAACCCGAGATCCGAAGCGGCATGGGTCACCAATACTTTGGTCGATATAAGGCCTTAATGCATGTAGCTAATGAGACCGAGGAAGAACTTGCCCAAGTTGCCGAGGCTAAAAAAGCCTCTTCTTAATATGAGAAGATCACCCTAGCTATCAATCAAGTCTGGTCTTACCAAGGCTCGAATCTTCATCAACAAACCAGCTTCCATTATCCACGATGACAAGGGCCGAAAAAGAGTAACAATAAAAAAAAGCATCGTTCTTTTTCATGCCTATCGACTTCGTTGAGTCAAACTTTAGCCATGCTACAAGCTGAGGGTATTCTGCAGCCCTTAGCTCCTCGTACACCCCCCAACCCAACCCCCCATGGCTGGAATGCCGATGAACGCTGCGCTTACCACCAAGGATTATGACATAACACTGATAATTGTTGCGCCTTGAAGTATGTCATTTAAGATTTGATTGACGCCAAGAAGATTACTCTTCCTTGATGAAAGAAGCCTTAAGCAGAGGCAGACACCATTAACTCAATTTACTTAGAGATATGGAGAATTAAGAGAGAAAGGGAGCGAAATTGTAAGGGTTAAAGGTAGAATGAGGAAATTTTTTTTATCAATGTACCCATTCATTTCATTAATAAAATCAATCAATCTTTTTTTCCCCTGTCGAGTATCCTAATTCATGTCTGCCTCTGCTTAAACTCAATCCATAAACAATATTCCCGAAAGGACACGAAAAAATTGAAGAGCGTGCTGAGGGTGCAAAGGGCATACACTAAGGATGCCGAGGGTATTTACATTTGAGGTGTCGATAGGAATGCTCGAACAACTCCCCCAAGACTAGCCTTTCCATTCTCACTGAGGGTTCCTCAACCTACACCATCAAGACCTTCTAGTTGTCCTATTAGCAGAATCAGAAATCCTACCTCTGAAGAATATCGGTAAGCCTCCTGAGATTGAGGGTAAAAGCAAAAAGCATTAACGAACACGGACTGGAACAAGCTCAGAGAGAATCAAGAAGAAGATAACAACTTGTCAAAAATGGAAGCATGACGCAAGATCAGCAAAATCTCAAGTCGGCAACACTCCATTTCTCTTTTCACCTTACGCTCACTCACTGATTGACCGAAAATCAATATTTGCCTTTTCACTGTTGCTATGTTCTCGAAAAATTTTCGGTCTTGCATGCATGCATCTGCATTTAGGTAATTTCAAGTAGCATAACATACTCCATAAATCAGGCAACTCAAGATTCGAAACCTTTTCAAAACCAAGTTTTTAAAATGTTGGTGCGATGATTTAAGAAGTATGCGAATACGTGAAATGTAGGGGAGCATGGCATAAGCATTTGCATAGTGCACACACATGAACACTTGCATAAGTGTACTGCACACCAGTCCAAGAATACATAGGCACTAAGCTATATGGCCTACCAGACAGGCTTCACCACCGCATCCTGGTATATACCTCAATGATTAGTCACACCACCATCATCAACCAGATCGTCATGATAAGATCACATGCCTTCCCAGAGAGGCAAGTCACTTCGTAAGCCCTCCCAGAAAGGCAAATCACTTCACATGTCCTCCTAGAAAGTCAAATCATATAACAAATCCTCCCACAGAGGCAAATCACTTCACAAGCCCTTTGTACAGGCAAATCAAATCCAAAGCCCTTTCTATAGGCACAAATCAAAGCCCTTTCTACAGGCACCAGTTAAATCCCAAGACCTTTCTATAGGCACCATTTCAAAACCCTTCCTACAGGCACCAATCTAACCCTAGCCCTATCCATAGGCACATACTAAAGCCCTTCCTACAGGCAAACTCGAGCCTTCTCCAAAACCAAAAGGCCGCCTTTGAGAGGAAATCAGAGAAAGATAGAGAGAAAGACTGAAATGGGAAAATTTCGTAAAAAACACAAGGAACAAGCCCCTACAAAAGGGACTTTTGGCCTAGCTTCTCATTGCCCAAGAAGTCTTCAAGATACGCTCCCAAAGGTTCTCGTACCAAAAATCACAAACACAGCACAACGATGTCAAATGCGAACTTCCAAAGTAAACATTCTCAAAATTGCAAGGATGATGATGCTCAGAAAACCTGACAATGTGAGAGAAAACAAAGTGGGTACAAGAAAAAATTGAAAGAGTAAAAAATAGGATAAATCTCACAGTGCCAAAAGAAAAGAATATTAGAAAAAAACAGAAAAGGAAAATAGATGGCAGCGAGAGCCACACCAAGAGTGACAGCTAAGCTAAAAAGCCCAGGGCTACGTCTTGGGTGAGGAAGGCTGTTGACCTTGGCAAAAAAAAAACTGCATCAAAAAGCTTTCAATCAATCAAGGAGGAATAAGGGCATCGAAAAACAGGAAATGATGCAGGCACCAAAAATTCTTCTCTCGTGAAGTCAGAAAATAATAAGCAGAATCGCACCCTAGTGGCAAGAGAAAAAAAAATGCCACGGAAGCTAAGCAAGAGGCAAAGTTCAAAATTCATACACGAGGTTCGAGAACAGAGAGAACTTAACTCGAACATTTCTCAAGAAGAAAGAGGTCATCCAAAAGTACTTCTTTTAAAAAAAATTAAAAAAGAAAAAGATCACACCATAACTCTCTCTATGTCTTCTCAGAGACTTTCACTTCCTCAACATCAACCTTCAGCCATTATCCTAGCTAGTAGGAATTCTAATTTCCATAGCAAATCATTAACCCGCATATCAACCATTATCCAAGCCAGCAAGAGTTCTCATATCCTCAGCATATCATAAACTCTCAGCCTTTATCCTAACCAGTAGGAATTTTTATCTCCCCAGCAGGCCATCAATCATCATACCATCAATTCTTAACCAGCATACAATCAATCATCATATCACAAGCAAACATACACCATAATAGAATTATTGACAGCATAATTCACAAGTCCGTTAAAGCATGTGCTCACCCTCTACACGATTCCCAATCCCGTTAAAGCATGTGCTCACCCTCTACACGGTTTCTAATCCCGTTAAAGCAGGGGCTCACCCTCTACACGGTTCCTAATTCTATTAAAGCAGGGGCTCACCCTCTACACGGTTCTCAATCCCGTTTAAAGCAGGGGCTCACCCTCTAAACGGTTCTCAATCCCGTTAAAGCAGGGGCTCACCCTCTACACAGTTTCAAATCCCGTTAAAGCAGGGGCTCACCCTCTACACGGTTTCTAATCCCGTTAAATAAGAGGCTCGCCCTCTACATGTTCTCAATTCTGTTAAAACAGGGGCTCACCCTCTACACGGTTCCCAATCCCGTTAAAGCAGGGGCTCACCCTCTACACAGTTCATAACTTCGTTAATGCAGGGGCTCACCCTATACATGGTTCGCAAGCCCGTTAAAGCAGGGGCTCTCCCCTCTACGTGGTTCACACATCACAACAAGGCACATGATATGTCCAAAAATTGCCCATCCATCCCAAGAAGAGAGATAAGCAGCATAACATGGCATTATTTGCATTGCATTGTTTTTAAAATTTCATCTATGATTCATGCGAGTGCCGTAAAATGATGTGTTCTCGTTATCGTTCTAGTTTCTTTGCTTCACAAAGAACCCAGGCCGAGAGGGTCTGTGAACACCTCATTCTGCGACCCCTGCAAGAATTCTAATTTTTTTAAAAAAATAAGCACGCATGCATGCACGAGCATTATTAGATGCACACATACTTTATACATGTGATACAAGTCAAAGAAGAAAGTTGAAAGGACCCCAGATGAGAAGTTACAAAATTATCAAAAAATTGCAAGAACCGAAAACCGTCGAAACTCCTGGAAACTTGTGAAAGGAGAGTTAAGAATTTTGGATCATCCTCAAACTTTCAGAGTTATTAGACATTACCATAAGGAGTAGCATACTCGAAAATCAGCTCAATTCGACGGTTGGATCTCCAAAAATTCAGAAAATCATGAGTATGTTTCGGGCGATCAAATGGAGGTCTTCTCGAATTTAAAATGGATTGAAATTTGGTTAGTAGATAGGTCTCATCATGAGGAAGAACATACTAAAATTTCAGATTTTTCGGACAAGGGATCCTCGAGAATCAATTTGTCTAGTTTGCAATTCTAGTCGAAATTTCCTTCGTAGCAAATTAAAATAAATATTGGCCTTACCAAATTCTGATCGACCTCAACTTTGGACACAAGATAAAAAACATTTTGAGGGAAAACATATCCAAAATTCATCATAATACAACAGCTAGAAGTTTAGTTCTCAAGGTTGTTGTACGCAAGTACGTTTCCTATGCGGGAACAAACTCTTTGTACCAATTCGAGGAGACCGAGTCCTTCCTGAACTCCGATCGTCTTGAAATATTTACAGGGTCTAAAAGATTTATATTGGAAATATATATCCAAAATTCAGCATGATCCAACGGTGAGAACCTGACTTGTCGTGCAAACAAGGGACCTTGTCTACAACAAGTACCTTTCCTATGCGGAAACAAACTCTTCATACCAATCAGAACAAAAGGAGATCTTCCAGAATTATGATCGACCTGAAATTTTTCCATGAGCTAGAAGACTTCTATTTTCAACACATATCCAAAACTCAGGGTGATCCAACGGTGGGAAGGCTTCGCGATAAGTTCCAAGAGTCCTAGTTGCAATCTCTTTTCTTGCTCCCCAAGTATTTTGACAACTATAAATAGACCCCCCTCCATTCGTTATTATCATCAACAATCAGGGGGATTTCATGGTACACACCAAGACACCCTTATTCTATCCTTCCGATGAGGCTCAGGTATAATTTTCTCTCTCTTCTTTTATTTATTCGTCGATTTTATAATTTATATTCTTGTTTGCATAATTTCTATCACTTGATAGCTTTTCAAAACCCCTTTTCAAATTCTTTTTCAAAACCAAACGCGTATAGTAAACCCTAATCCAATTCCAAAATAGTATTATTACTTTCTTACATTTTCAAAAGCCCGGATTAGCGGTATTGTTATACGAAGGAATCGAAAATCTCTATATATCCAATCTAACTCATAGATTACGGTGTGTATGTGATAAATACTCGATTATGAGAGCACTAGTGCCATCTATACCGGTTTAATCAATAAACTATGGTATACGATCGGTTAACTCGCCTCATATTACATCGAATATAAGATTACATATTGAATCAGTTTCCGAAAAGCCCAATACTTTACAAAATCACTTGTTTCATTGCATCTACTATTGTCAAACTCTCTTTTTCAAATCACACACACACACTTATTTTCAAAATCATGGGCGAATTAGGAAACACATCGTTTTCATCCCATCCCTAAAATTCTGATTTCTATGACAAGCACGAAAAGCTGTAAAGTAATAGCAATAGCATGCAAGAACTGAATTATAACACACGCATATCCTACTCAAGAGATCGAAAGGGCGAATTGGGTGCCTAACACCTTCTCGATTCGTAACTTAGTCCCCGAACCTTCGAATCAACTGGTTTCGCATACATTGTGTATAAGAGGATATTTAGTCCATAAATACGTCTCTTTTACATAAACCTTTTTGTTTGTTTAGTAAAACAAACTAGCGACTCTTATTCTTTTCAAAACCGATTTTCAAAGCAACAAACGGAATCGCCGCCCACGAGGACCCCCGGGCGTCGAGAACGCGGGTTCTCTCAGTACTCTGAAAGGTTATTCTAGCCACAAAATTTTCTGAACTTGGCAAGCTCACTGCTAAATGAGAAGGTACCTATATGGTTACCAAGATCAGTCGACATGGTACCTATTATCTGAGGACTATAGACAGTATGGAGCTCATGAGACCATGGAATATAGAACACCTCAAGAGATACTATCCTTGAGCTGAGATACATTGTGCTTTTATAATAGTTGTTTCCAAGAAAAATGTATATAAAAAAAATTTATTTTGGTACTTCATTACTTGTAAAGTGCACTCCAAAAAAACTTCTCGCAAAAATGGTCAGTTTAGTAAGTACCCAACTCATTGAGCACATTTGCACTATGTAAGAAACCTCTCATGAAGAGGTCAGTTTAGTAAGTGAGCAGCTCACTGAGTACCCTTACACTATCAAAAACCCTCTCATAAAGAGGTCAATTTTTCAACTACAGAGGCCTGGTAACAGATAAGAAAAATGTCAGAACTTGCCCAAGTCAGAAGGGGGCATGACCCTATTATACGCTTAACCAAAAGAACAAGTTTTCCTTTTAATACACCAAGGACTTTGAAAAAAATTCTATCACCACATAGGTCAATCACCAAGCACAAAAAGTACTCAATGCAGGCCTGCTGAGAACTGTGCAATTCCTCTCACAAAGAGGTCGGCGTAATAACTGATTAGCTCAACGAGCACTTTTACACATGAGGAGTCCAAGTAACATTTGAAAATTATTAATAAACTTTGCTTAAGTTCTAGGGGGCATGCCTCTTATAGACTAAACCCAAGTAATAAGAATTCCATCTTGTACTAAGGGACCCAATGATAACCAATTCAACGAGCTCCTACATGTCATTGACCTCTTGTGAATACGGAAAAAGACCTCTCTTGGGGCATTTTGTTTATCTTACTTAATTTTACTTAACTCTTTTCTATGTTGTGGGGGCATTAAAGTATCAACAGGACTCATTACATCTCAGATAACAACTTCGATAAAAGAAAAAAACAAAAATTAAGGCAAAATAAGACAAACAACAATTTTCAAAACAAAATTATTCATTTCATTAAATAAGAAAACGATTACAAATGTCCTAAAGATTTTTATATAAAGGATGAAAGGGCCCTATCAAAACTACTGCTCCCATCACCAGCACCTTTATCAGTCCTTAAAGGGGAGGGCTCGCCAGTCTCCCACTTGGTCAGTACATCAGGCTCTTCAACTCTAATCAATTATAGTATAGCTAGAGCATCGCCCCTCTTCTCAGCTATCTTAGCCTCCAGATCAGGAGTCACATCGATCTTTGAGGGAACTTCAAGATTCTCGAGCTCTTCAAGTCTCTATAGAGCCAGCTCTTTGCACTTGTAGAAATCGATCACGAAAGAGTCAAAAATCTTCAAGAGAGGGCCCTCAGAACCAAAAAAATCTTTAACTGATTGGGCTCTTACTGTAGGAAAGGACTCCCTCAGCTCTTTCAGCTCATTCTCCAAGTCAGAAAGTCGAGCCTGGTTACTACTTAAACCTACCTCAACGTCTTCTCTCTTTTTACGCTCTAACTCTGCAGCTCTTTGGGCTACCTCTAGCTAGACCCAGCGTCCTGGAGGTCTCTCCTAGTATTGATCAACTTGGATTTAAAACTAAAAGCCTCTTGCTTTATGGCCTTATGCTTTTACCCCAGTGTTTTGTATGCGGACTCTAGTCAGACGAACATACAGTTGAAGTTATCCACCTTGTCGTTCAGACCTTTTGTCTCTGACAAGGTGTTATTGAGCTACTTCAGCATGACCTTCTTGTCATTCTCAACTCTCTCGAGGTCGATCTTAGCAATATAAAGCTCATTCTAATTCTTGACGAGCTCTTCTTAAAGAGCTGCATGTTCAATTGTGCTTGAGCCCTATTTAGCCAAGTGAAGAGTAGAGAAAAATATATTCATCGCCTACAAAATATAGAGAAACAGAGTTATACAAGTAAAGAGTATAAAAGAAAAGCCAGAAAAACATCTACACGTACCTGGCTCATGTGAAGGCTGAAAGAGCTGGCTAATGAGCTCGTACCTTTCTCCCTTGCCTGTTCTAGGATAGCCTAAGACAAGGGAAGGAGTGTATAACCCTTCACGAAGAAGCCAGAGTTGTCCTGAGAACTGGGCTCTGGCATGTGCTCAATAAGTCCCTTGGGAGTAGACCTCAGTTCAGGGGCCTTCTTGTTCCTAATGACCACCAACTCCTCTTCCTCCTCTCTAGGGCCCTCATCACCTCCAGGACCCTCAGATCTGGTGGACACCTTGATTCTGCAAGAGCCAGTCTCTAGAGCCCCCTTCTCTCTAGAGCTGTTTTTTCTGGATTGAGTAAGTGGAGATCCTCAACAGGAACGCTCATAAGGTCCACCTAGTTGCGAACGTTTTCAAGGCAGAAGTCGCAAGTGGTGGTGGCCAGGATCTTAGTTGGTTGGGGTTCTTTTAGCAGAATAAAAACAGCCTCTCCAGGCTTCTCAGGACCTTTAAACCTCTTGGAAGGTGGTAGGCCCCTGGCTAGTGCACTCCTCTTCTTGAAAGCCCTGTCTGTGTTCACCCTAAAGGCTAGCCTTGAGAACATGAAAGAAAAGAATGTAAAAGATGAAAGAGCTGCCAAAGCTTAGAAGTCTTAAGATAAAAAATAAAAAGGCAGGAGTTTACTTTTGTGGGGCACCACAGGAACTTGTTAAAGGGGAGCCACTTCCAAGACTATGTCCCTAGGCGAACCACCTCGTTCTGTCTCAGACACCTCCTCCCCTTGAATGTTGCTTCCAATAACGGGTTTTGTGGCCTCTGGCCCTCCAGTGCCTTGATCACTTCCTCCCTTTTGGACAGCCTTTGAGGCCTTTATCCTTGGATCGTTGCACTTAGAGGTCAGAAGCTTGTCCAAAGGTGAGAGGTCCCCCACTGTGAGGATGTTGTCACCAATGTTAGCAAGTCTGGGGCCAAGGCTATACTTCCACAACATCCCTAGGGCCATATGTCTGTGTAGTGCTTGAGGAAGAAGTCCTTGGCGTCTTCGATCCAATCTAACTTCACTAACACAGGTTTATTTTCCTTGACTAAAAAGAAAAAAAATGAAGAGTTAGTGGTCTAACATGCAGACATCGAAAAAACACATAAAAAAGAGAGGATAGGAGGACCAACACTTACTAACGGAATTTGGTTCCAAGAACCAGCGTTTGAGGTTATGGATGCAAGGAAACCTTGAATCGTGCTCCCAGTCCTCCCATAAGACAAAGAAGAATCGCTTCTTCCAATTGGGGATGCTATCGGGGAGACCGTAGTTGATTTTTGAAGCCCCTGACCTTGTAGGGCAGTTGAAAACACCCTTGTTCTTCCCACTGCTGTCTTTGGGCTGAAAGAGGGAGATGAACTCCTTAATAGATATGTTATGGCTCCCAGCAAAAATGGCTCTGAAGATCAGCACTGACCCGATCTAACAAGACCACGTATTGGGGCTGACTTATGCTTGGGCGAGGTCCATGATCACCAGCAGTTCCCTCACGTGGTCGTCCATTGGAAACCTTAGCCCGTGCTCAAAAGTGGCTTCATAAAAGTAGACCTCCCCGGGCCTATAGTAGCAAGCCCTTTCCTCCTAACTTGGAGCCCTAATCCTAACCGAATCAGGGATCTGATACCTTCTCCTGAAGGTCAAAATGTCGGGGGCAGAAAAGGTTGATGTTATGTGAAAGACGCCAAGGAACTAAGGTTCTACGTGTACTTTTCGATATCCTTAGCGTTGTTGGATACAGGGGGAGGCAAATGCGCACTATCTCCTCCTCGATGTCCACAATCTCTATGGACCTCACTTCAGGGAGAGTTGGAGCATCTCCCACAAAGGAGCCCTGCTTTATATTGGGAGGTGTCCCTAAGTTCTAGCCATGGCTGATGAAATGATCCATAAGAAAGGCTAAGGTGTGTAAAGAAATGGTAGGAGAGAAGTTAGGAATATGCTCGATGAAGTCTACCAAAGAAACACTCGAAAATCTCCTGAAGTTACGGTCTAAAGAAAGTTTGTAAGCCAGAGTAACAAAGAACGTGGTGGGTGAAGGTTTTATGAGCTCTAAAGCCCCTAGGGTTCAAAAGAAAGAAAAATGAAAAGTAAATATTTCTCCTAAAGTAAGAGAGTTTATATAAGGTGTGTAGGAGAAGTTAAGTGTCTATTCAAAAACCTAAACTGTTCATTCATAGACCCACTATCACAGGTTAATTTGCACATTCTCCAAGGAATATAGAACAGCAACGCACGACCTCATCGAACAGTAACGGTCATACCAAAGAGCTCAAAGTATAGCGGCAAGTCGCAAAATCTGATGGGGAACCTCGATGTTCAAGCTGTCCACTAGATCTGACGGAGACGCCAAACTCGATCTCCACAAAAATTTTGTATCACCCACTGTCTATTAAACGGAACTCGAAACTCCCTTTAGGGTCAAAAAAGATCTTTATCCTCACTAATCAGCTCCTCTGAGATAAATGGAAAGGATAGGGACAATTGATGGTGCAAATTATTAATCAAATTTTCCCTGCCAATCACAAGCTAACACGTGGCCATCCACATTAGCAATTAGGCTTGCCCCGGCAGGAGGAGCTTGGAAGAGCCCTGTTGGATGACTATAAGAAAGATAAAGCCCCTCACAAATTAGGCGCCCGCTCAAGAGTTAATTACGTACAACGAATTGTGAAACTCGAACTCTAAAGCTCTTTATGTGAGCTTTGGAGCTCCTTCTCGCCTAAACCACTCTGCCAGAGTGGTTGGCAGGAGTATGAGCGACTGGCACTTGCTCTACAAAGCGCTCAGAACTCCCCACACCTTCATTAAATGCACAACAACTGCATTTAATGCACCGAAATTCATAAAGAAGTAAGGTCAGAGTTAGTGATGATCAAAGCATCACTCCAGACCTACTCTGGGAGCTCTGGCCACACATTTCCTCCCATTCATGTATATACAAGAAGCATTTACTTCTCTGAATAACACAACAACAACCGGACAAACCTAAGAACAAGAATCCAGTATTCAATAGCAAGAAGGCAAGAGAGAAATAGAAGCTCAAAGTACTCAGTAGAGCTCCTAGAATAGAGAAGTTAGAACTCATGTAGCTTGAGCATACTCTTGTTGTAATATCGTGAGTATAAAATAGTCAAAGAGGCTTTTATGACTTTGTAATACTTGTTTGTTTATCATCAATAAAAAGAAAATCGAGCTCCTAGCTCTATTCCATAGAGGGGGACTAACCCCTATCTTCATACGAGGCCAACCTCCTCTATATATCTTTGACTCTTTTGGTTTGTTGCATTTATTACATCAATCATTTGAACCGATCATTTGATTATGTGGTCTAAAATACCCTTCCAGTTTTTAGCACCAACAGTTGTTAGCCCAAATGTACGAATAATTACAAATTTTAATGCCTTCTAAAAATAATTACGTATTTTCAATGATGCATGCCCTTTTTGAGCTTTTTAATTCAAATTTATTATCTAAATAATTTTTAGTCTTGCTAAAATCTAGGGAGTTTTTAAAGAGAATCTCTAGACTTGTAAATCATATGTGTCAATTCACTTTTACAAAAAAAACTTGAACACTTAAAAAAATATGCTCCATCTGTACATTTGTAAGTTTTTGTGTAAATTCTGAAATAATCAATAAGATTCCAACACTTGTTAACTATCAATTTAAACAATTTTTTATTAGTTTTTTCTTGAATTTTTCTATAAATAATTTTATAATCACAATGGATCTTGATTTGTAAGTATTATGAGTAGATTTCAAATATATAGTTTTTATTAAAATCCATATTTTATATTTTAAGTCATTACATTTTCTAATTTTATTTAAAAAATTATGAGAGAGAAAGATGATATGGCATTGTAAAAAATTACAAGTGGTGTAAATTTTACACAAAACAAATATATATAAGTCTGCTGGAAATGCTCTAACAGATTTAAATAATTTTTTAATTCAAATTTACGTAATATATATAATTTGAATTTTCTTAACTTATCTACTAGAACTAATGAGATTTTATGTAATTATCTAACTAAATTTTAGGCTCACTAAAAATTACGGAGTTTTTTAGGGGATTTAAATTATTTTTGAATTCAAATTTACATAATATATAAAATTCAAATTTTATATATAACTTATCTATACATAGATATATTGGATCACATTGTATAAAAAAGACAGACATATTTCAAATGATACAAAATTATGTCATGTAAGTAGTAGAAGTGCACCTTGCAATATACCTGACAACATTTGTGACGAGATATTATGAATTTGATAAGATAACAAAAATTACAAATATTCTATTCAGTCATTTTAAAAGAGTAAACACCTAATATATTTAAGGGTATTTATATGTGAAAAAAAGTCATTAAGATATGTAAACATATTAAGGCGTAAATAAGGAAACTAAAACATTTATGCAGAATATGTAAATAGAATATAAGCATAATCGAACAAAAGAGCTTGATCATATATGTATATAACCTGCCACATTTTTTGTAAACAATTAAAAATATTATTTAAAAGACATAGTGATCGAGTTGTACCTATGCGTACAATTAAATAGTCGGCCATCAAAAAAGTGAACACGAATACTGGACAAACGTACAAAGATTGTATGGGACTTGGATCCCTCCATTATCCATTCCATCAAAGTTCGTTTAAGGGGATTTGATTCGACATTTAAATGGATGAATTTTTTTCACAAAACTTGATTGAGATGATCTCTGTAATATATAATCGGAATTGGCTCTCTTCCATTACTTCTTCCGTCCAAGTTCGTTCAAGAGAGTTTAGTTCAAGACTTGAATGGATAAGCTTTGTCACGAAACTTGGTGGAGACGATCTTTGAAATGAGTAGACTGATTTCACAAAATTTTATTAAAAAAATTCAAATCGAAAGCGGGTGAAATGGTCATCTAAAATTTTAACGATCGAAAATGAATATATATATCAAATTTTTACTACACCAACTTTCAGTTTAAATATTTTGACAAAACTTGGATGAGATGAATTGTGTAATGAGTAAATCATCTATACAAAATTTTGTCAAAAAATTTGAAAAGTCATGACCATACATATATAGAAAAGATATACCAAAATTTGAGAGGAAAATATGAAAAAACACCAAAATTTGGGGGCATAGTCCCCAAACTTTTCTTGATTTCTAATTCAAAGTTACATTATTAAGGAGAAAGATAGTAACTTTTGTGGTCCTCGTGAATGTTCCCAGGTAGAACGCACTCTGTTCTGTCAATAATTTATTAATGGGGTGAAGCCAAGAAAGATGTATTAAATAATTCCTATATCTTCCCCCTTTTGTCAAAGAATGTGAACGGCAGATGATATATATATATATATATATATAAATATAGGTGAATGTATGAACTTATCCTACGGCTAAGTAATATTCATACGGTAAATTTACCATATGCTTATTCACAGTGTTATCACACAGCTAAATTTTACTCTGAGGGATAAGTTTGACTTATATGACACCAAACGAGTATGCCTTACTTGTATCACAAAAAACAAAAAAAAATATCCAAAAAGAGCTTGCCTCATCCGTATGGCTTATACGAACACGGGTGACCTGTTTAGGATTTTCTAATTCTTTTCAAAAGAGTGTGCTTCATCCGTAAGGCTGGGGTTTTTTTTTTTTTTTTGTCCTTTTTTCTAGCATGTTTAGATTCATATCATCCAAACAAGTGTGTCTTACTCGTATGGCTATTTTTAATTTTACAATATGAGCGCAGTGTTGGCTCACAAGAAACATGATGGTAAATTTGCAAATTTGTACATTAGGTTTACAAACTGCAATGTGGATACTCTTACATATACTAATATATACGTAGACAAAACCAGAAATTAATCTTGAGGTGTACGTGCCATAAAAAAATTATTTATTTCTCCATATACGTAAACTATACTAATAAATTTAAAGGTTAATAGTTTGAGGGGAGGGTATGTAAAAGTATACCAAAATATGAAAATGGTATGTGAAGGTAGATGAAAGTTTGGAAGGACCGTGACCAAATGTATATAAAAGATACACCAAAATTTGTAAGGGGGAGATAAAAGAATACCAAAATTTTGGGGGCATTACCCCCAAGCTTCCACCTAATTTCGTCCCTATATATATATATATATAATCAACTAAATTGTTTTGGCTGACCAAAAAAAAAAGAAAAAGAAAATAAATTGTTTTCAAGAGTAACAACGCAGAAATTGGGACAATGACTTTTATCTTGATTTATAATTCAAACTTACATTATTAAAGAGAAATATATATATCCAGTTTTTTCCTTATATACCCTCAGTTATTCTCTTAAAGTCGTAATATTCCTAAAATCATAATATTACTGTAGAATTGTTTGTAACTCAAGTTTAAATTTTTTTTCAAAAAAACAATTTAATTTGTATAATTATTTCTTAACTTATATGTAATTTTTATTAATTTAATTTATTTATACATTAATTAGTTGTTAAATATTCACGTATAATGTACGTGCACTATTACTAGTGTATATAAAAATACAATGACTACTGAATAATGTAATTTATCTTAGAATTATGTATTAGACTCCAACAATATGAATCGTGTCAACATTAAATATTTTAAGGTACTCCAAATTGGCAAAACTTTCTACTTAATCCATTAATGAAACAATGTTGGATCAATTTGAAAGCTTAATAACCTCCTCCTTGGAGCTCCCTTTTCCTTATTTACACCCAAAATGTGTTTGAATGACGGGAAAGTGCAGGAAAAGTGAATTTCTTTCGCCTTTCGTACGTTTGGTTGGCGGGAAAATACTTTAAAAACTTTCTTACAGGAGAAACTCTCCTTCAAAACTTTTCTTACAAAAAGCACAAGATTTTGCAAGAAATGCAAAAGAACTTGCGTAATTATTAATAAATATAATTATCATATCATATAATTAAAAGTTTATTTTTTTCGGTTTAAGGATTCAAGTAAGCGGTATCAAATTGATTTGATGGCAGAAGGCTCTAATGGTTGTCTATATATAAGGAACTACTATTAATACACACCAAAATATTTTATAACATTTTGTTATATTTACCTAGCCCCTAAGTACCAAATATATATGTGCACATACTCGGTGCTTAAGGGTCGAGCCATTGTTGGTTATGAAAAAAAAGCTCGATACTTAAGGGCCAAATAAATCTTAAAGTGTTAAATAATGTTTTAGTGTGTCAATAACAGCTCCTATATATTGTTAGAAGATTCCCATGTGCCCATGTGCCCACATGTGTTGCTCCTTTTCTTCCTCCCTTTCCTCCTTATTTCACTCCACCATATCCTCCCTTTTTCTCTCGTGACTTTTCTCCATGTTTTAGGATTGTCTGCTGACATCTCTGTTTTTCTTTATTTGTTTATGTATGTATAGTTCCTTTCTCCTCCCTATATAAAGGGATCTTCATTCATTGTATTCATGTATTAGATTATCACAATGTAACCCATAAGGGAATTCTGTTCATTAATTTATCTATTTCTCTATTTCTCCATTTCAATGTTGTATAATTTATCATGGTATCAGAGGTGTAAGATCCTTACGTCTTTCCGATCACCGGCGGGCGATGTATATCGTCGTCCGCCGGACCTTCAAACCAACCGCGCTGCCGCCATCGTCCACAACCGCGCAGTCCACCACCGTCTCAGCTTCCGGAGGTGGAGGCCCCGCTTCCTCCTATCAGCCAACAACCTCTTGCAAATCTGCAATTCGATTTTCGTATCTAGAGCAACCCAGTTGATCATTGATTGACTGCTGTCGATGTCGCCGACTATTTCTCCGACTGCAACTCCGGTAGCTTCGCTGCCAGCCTCTTCTGCCGCACCTACTTCGTCAACAAATACAACCGCGCCATTACGCGCATCTCCGAATTCCTCCGGCGCGCCCTCTCGCAGCGCCGTCCAGATAACCCAACCCCCTGTTTCTCCTTTTCTCTCTCCACAACAGCACCGCAACCTCAGCAGAGCTTCCTACTCTCACTCTCTCACTTTCTCTCTCTACAATGCCGATTGATAAGGAACCAACTACTCCCCCCCACCAATGACACCGCTGCCCTCTGCCTCTTCCGCTCCTAGTCCTAGTCCCTACAAGCTTCCGTGATCTATACTCCTCACTGGATCTCTAGACTGCCACCGCTGCCCCTACCGTCGCCGACTGGTGGCGAACCGTCACACTCTACACCAACCAGACAGGAGCCAACCTTCCCCGCTCAATCCCTGTAGCCGGCGAGCACTCCGACAACCTTTATGTTTTGAATAACAGGCTGGACCTCTCCGTGGTCCAGATCCAGATCACAAAAAAAAAAAAAAAAAAAAAAAAAAAAAAAAAAAGATACCCTCAATCAAACCCGCTGACCAGCGCCGTCCGAGGGTGACGAAGGGGAGCTTGCCTAGCTCCACTGTGGAAACCAGGTTGCATATACCAGGGGATGGGTACAAAACAACAGAGCTTTAGTCTTGGCCCTCCACCATTTCTTTATTATTATTATTATTATTATTATTATTATTATTATTATTATTATTATTATTATTATTATTATTATTATTATTATTATGTAAATAGTGAGATAGAGAGAGCATGCCTTAGATTTTTGGCAGCTTTAATTATTTTGCTGGTTGAAAGGAAAAGAAACAATCAACTTTAATTATGTAGGTCAGGGCTATAGCTTCAAAAGCATTCAAATCGGGGCTTTCGGGGATTTTGAATTTTATTTATTTAAAAAAAAAAAAAAAAAAAAAAAAAAAAAAACTAGCCATTTTGTCTCCCTTAATCCTATTTTATTTTATCCCTCTTCCATTCGTCCTCAAAAAAAAATATATATATATATATATATATTCAGTCTCTTCAATTTAATATTTCCGGTGGGTAGCTTTTCGCCGCACCTCCAAGTATTCTGATTCAATTCCTTGTTATTGTTATACGTACTGCTCGCGTATTCAGATCAAGTTTTTATTTCCTCCGGAAATTCTACACCGGACCTCGCCGTTCCGTCGGCTCCCGTCATCGCCGTTCCGTCGGCTCCCGTCATTGCCGTTACCGCCGTTCCGTCTGCCGGTCAATCATCAAACATGTCAAAAAAAAAAAAAAAAAAAAAAAAAAACCAAAACCAAATTCCATTTTCTCGTATCCAAGCTTCGGATCCCTAAGAGCCTCCTTCAGCTTGAGGGGGGGTGTTAGAAGATTCCCATGTGCCCATGTGCCCATGTGCCCACATGTGTTGCTCCTTTTCTTCCTCCCTTTCCTCCTTATTTCACTCCACCATATCCTCCCTTTTTCTCTCGTGACTTTTCTCCATGTTTTAGGATTGTCTGCTGACATCTCTATTTTTCTTTATTTGTTTATGTATGTATAGTTCCTTTCTCCTCCCTATATAAAGGGATCTTCATTCATTGTATTCATGTATTAGATTATCACAATGTAACCCATAAGGGAATTCTGTTCATTAATTTATCTATTTCTCTATTTCTCCATTTCAATGTTGTATAATTTATCATATATAACCAAATTAATTGCTTTCAAGAGTGAAAGCCCAGTCATTTCTATTACATTTTTTTGGGGGCATTACATGAGAGCTTCATTTCTAATTCTTTTTTTCTTTGGTTATGTCTCAGGGTATCTACACTCTCGACCTGACTAATCTTCAGTTCTTGTACAAGTCAACGCTATACAAGGAGGTTAAACCTCATGGCAACTATCGCTGGCTTCGAATATAAGAACCTGTATCTTCATAGGTGATGGCTAGCCTTAAATTATTCATGCTTAAAGGATTTAAACTTTACGCTAGATGCTCTGAATCTATTGGACCAACCCTTTTGGGATTTTTTGATCGTCATGAATTATGTGTTGGATGTGGAGCCCATGCCCCAAAGTTGTCGGAAACACGTCTGAAATTCGGAAATGAAAAAAGAGAAAAACTGAGAAGTGTCCCACCACTCTTATCAAAAGAGAAAAGCTTGCGAAAGCTTTTTTGGTGGATTAATATTTTTTCCTTCCTTGCATTATAAGAAAGGCAAATTGTTCTTAATTTACTTAGGGCATGTTTGGTTGCGTAAATTACTTAATTTTAGAATTAGTTATTTTTCGATTGAAGAATTATGAATTTGCTCATTTATGAATAATTTAATTCTAATTCAAGTAGTGTTTGAAAAATTTAAATAGGAAATTCCAATTGTTAGAATAAAAACATGTTTTCTATTGTTCTATGTTTTTTTAAATTTTGTCTAGATGCATCAACATTACGGGTAGAAACTAGACCTTCTCTAAAAATATAGTTGAAATGAATTATCTAATTCTAGAATTAGGCAATTTCAACTTTTACTTGAAATGATTTAATTTGAGTTTTTGTGAATCAACTTGAATTATCATATTTACAATTGTTCAATTTACACAACCAAACACTAATAAATGAAAATTTTGTAAATTACTTAATTGTAAATTATCTAATTCGTAATTTGAAGGACAACCAAACGGGCCCTTGCTTAATGATTGTGAATTAATAAGACCCAATTTTCTTCTTTTATTCTGAACCAATATGATCAATAATTCAAAGAGGAAAAAACAAGACTAAATGATCAAAGGCAAATTGTTTTCCCATTTAGCAAGCTTGTCTCCGCATTTTTTGTTCTCTCTCTTAATTAAAATTGAAGAATTCTTTCATTACTTTATAATTCAATCCACCTCTTATCCTACCTTTTGCATGTAGTGCTTCATTTGAAAACAAACAAATTTTCCTTCTTTTGATTATACAACTTATAATGTTTGTCTCTCATTATATGTGAGATTTGTTATATTTGTGCAATTAATGAAAATTCAATAACAAATTACCGATTTTATATGGGCATTTTAAATAGTGCCTATACAACATTTGATTCTTTAGTTAGTTTGTATTGTTAATAGATTGATATAAAAAACTTTAAACGCTAAAATGGCCAAATTTTCAATAACGGTGTGAACCTTAATATCATAGAATTTTGTATTCATTCTATGCTCATATCGAATTTTAGTGGATAGAACGTCATCAAAATTATCTTCACATCACAACCCCAATTAGCCAATTAAAGTTATCTTTTGTGATCATTGTAAAAAAAATGTTTAGATTAATTTGTTGTTGAATTGGCTTGACATTACAAGCAATCAGTTGACTTATATATAGCTTTGGAAGGAAGGTAAAAGAGTATTCTTAGAAAATGCTATATCGATGGAGAAATATTCATCCATTTATTTTTTTTCTACTTGGGTGCTCTTATTGTTAAGGTGCCTTTCCAAAATAAAAAATTTAGTACAGGTGCTTAAATAAAAGGGTGCTAAAAAGAAAAGTATGGGTGCTTCTACCAGCACCCTATAAGAAAGGGTAATTATATCAACACTTTATAAAAAATATTTTATTATTTTAAAATTACTTTTAATAACAATAAATATTTTTAAAAATATATATAAAATATCACTAAAAATAATTTATAAATATTAGAATATTTTTATAAATATTACTGTAATATCATTATTTGATTCTTGTGTCTATCTGCCATTTGCCCCATATTCTTCTTCCCCCGATATAAACATGGGTGGAGAGAGTAAAACAACACGAGAAAAAACACAAGAAGCAAGAGAGAGAGCCGAGAGAATTTTGCACAGAGCAAAATTAGAAAAGAGAGAGGAAATTAAAAAGGTTAAAGAAAAATTAGAAGTGTACAGGTGCGAACTTTGCGATGTCTATTTCTTTTTTAGTGTTAAAAGATACATAATATAAATATTTTAAAAACGACATAATTAGTCTTCAATAAGCAAGGAAGTAAAACTTCATAAACTCATCAACACTTCAGTGAACTTTTATTTGACAACACAATTTTGCCATTTTCCTAACACGTATCCATCTTTCTCCAAAACTCCCCATCTAAACCAAGATTAAATTTCTTACTCCACAACTCTACCACACTGTAATCTTCCGGTGGCCCAAATGGAATGAGGGTCATACAAATTATCATATTTGACGACTGAAAATCATCCCCAATGTTGTTATATATGGTGTTGTGCATTAGATCGCTTATCCTCCAATCTTGGAGCCCAATTGTGGGGTTATTAATTTGATTTGATTATGGTGTTTGATATGGTTAATGAAGTATTTCGCAAGATAATGTTGCCAAAAGTTTAGTATGCAAATCACCTCATCTCTTGTCTCTTGCAGTAATTGAAGGGATTTCCTTCCGTCATCAGATATGATCATTTGGATGACCTTTGTTCCATTTGGGTAATGCATGGAAAAGTATGATGTGGTAGAGCCGTAGAATAAGAAATATATAGTCTTGATTTAGAAGGAGGGGCGAGATGGGCGGGTTTGGGGAATGCGCGTGTAGGTTATAGCCCTATGACCGGATAAAGCACGAACCTTATGGCTGGTTGCATTAAGGACTTATTTTACGCTGCTACCTACAAGGAGAGCTTAGCATTAGTCCTCGAAGGAGGACAAATTTCAGAAATGCAAACATGTGAGGGCAAATCTATTTCACCCGGAGAGGACTCAAGTGTGGATTAGTTTATGAAGCTTCTCTTATTTACTTAATTATTAAAGAATAATTATGTAAATTTTGAAACTTATCTATATAGTACATGCATGTGTACGTATGCGGTCCGTCTCTAAAGTGGAATTTTTTGCTTGTAAATCACACTTTTATCCAAACTAGTTTTTGTGCACGTGCGTTGCACGTGGTTTTAGTGCTTAACAAAAGTGATCAATTAAGTTCATTAATGAATACGTACATACCAAGAATAGAATAATTAGTATGAAATAAAAATAATCATAAATAAGCAAAACATAGTATCAAGTGTAAAATTTAATTAATAATTACAAGAAAATCATAAAGTCGGTTAACTATATAAAAATATTGTTATAGATACATGATAAAAATTGATCAAATATATAAGAGAGTAATATATTTTTAATAAATTTTTAGAATTGGTAGATAGTTAACTCTATTAAACGTATGTGAATTATTATGCACAGTATGAGTTAATATTAAATAGCTTTGTAATTTTAATACGGTTTATTAAATATACATACTTTTGCATTAAGTTTAGGAAAACACCTAATTCAGCACAAACTCCAACTTGTATAATTAATTTAACCAAATAAAGTGGAGTTTAAATTTACTTAAAATACTAATATAATTTTAACTTAATTAGTTTAACCAAATAAAGTAGAGTTTAAATTTATTTGGAATACTACTACTATAATATAAAAATATATGAAGTTATGTTGATTTTTTTTAATGTAAATCTTAAAATCTTGTGTTTAAAATTAGGGGCATATTTGTCTCCGCAAAAAAGGGGAAAAACACTTAAGTTATTCGTACTTTTATATATAGTATAGATATATTAGTGACGGAAAATTGTATATAAAGTCCTAGTCCGGCAAAGTAGGGTCCGGTTTAAAGCCCTTTGTGTATGTATATCAAGAGAAGGTCGCAGGTGTCAAGTGGAAGTGCCGAGATGTATGAGATAAAATATAATTACTAAAGACAACACATCAACTGAAGACTATGTACCAAATTTTTTATGTTCTGTGTCCGAATTGCGTTTGTTCTATTGGTTTCCTATGTTCGTATATATGTTGGCACCATTGGGTGCTTGGCATTAAAAGGTATTTGGTTTATATTCATCAACATAAGTGGAGGTGATTTAACAGTTTGGTATTACTATGTAAATCCCAAACTAAAACTACATCGACTATCAGTGATCAAAGTTGAACTATGGGTGATCAGATATATATGCCCTCAAATTATGTAAAGATAGAATTGGGAAGGCTTCCCAATTGAAACTAACTGCCAGACAGCCGTGATGCTCATTGAAGGTGAAGAAAATGAATAAATCCAGCCAGAGAGAATCCTCATTGAAGACTGCAGGAAACTCATCACGGAAATGTGTTAAAAAATTTATGCAATTTTAAATATAAAAACTGATATAATCCGACATCGAGTCCTGTGATATCCACAGTCTCCTTAAAACAGTTATGTCGCGACTCGGGTTGTGCTTAGATACTGCTTAACGACGCCTGTTTCCCAGGATAAAACGATGGTTCAGTTGTACTTTTGCACGCAAGCACACTGATCGAACTGAAAAAATGCTTGAACTCACCACCGGATATTGGAACCTACTGCCTAGAGAGGAGAAGAAAACAAGTGAGTGTAGAGATTTCGAGAATTTGATTGTGTGTATGTGAGGGAAGAGCCATGATCTCCTTTTTAATTCAAATTGGAGAGAATAATGACCATTAACATGGTCATTAATCCAAATCCGTTTCTTAAAACTGATAATTTAAGTGACAATTTAATTGGGATAAATGCATGAGTTTAAAATTCAAATTGGAAAAAATTAAATTTTCGGGTGCAAAACTTAGTCTGCGCAAGGCTCACTTTTCGGTCCGGCATTCGTGTCCGCAGGTGCGAGCACACACGAGCCGCAATGGTTTCAGGCTTATTTCGGTCCGTGATTTGCACCCCTCCACTGCGCGCCTGTGTGCGCGAGAGAGAGCCTCTTATCTTGAATCATTCAATAAGGCATTCCTATGAGCTTAGTTATAAGCCCATATAATTTTTCCATCTTTCCTATGTGGGACTACCCACTTTCATTGCATTTTCCAACTTTAACTTGCTCACTTTGGGTGATAATTTCTCATTCACCACTTAACCATTTTGAGCATATAATTATACAATTTCGATGTACTCACGTAGGAGAATACAAATATATTAAGAACTTTCACAACCGAGTGCAAAGTCTTATTACAATTTTGCCCTCAAAATGGTAGAAAATGAGTTTTCTAATACCCATTTTCTAACAATTCCCCACATGAATGATAATTGGAGACCAACTGCTCGAAAAGAGATGGTGGTAAGATTCGACGGTTGAAACCTGCATAGGATAGGTAGGTTTTCCCTTTGAACCCTCCCTTGTGATATTATGTTTACTTTACTAACTAAATAGTGGACGCGATGTCCTTGAACTATTCTGTCATTTATGTAAATGATGACATAACTCACACAAGAATCTTCCTTAAACATTTTAGTTCTCACTATTATGTTCGTTAATGGCCATGAACATACGCCTGGTTCTGTAAGAGTTTACAAGAATTGCACCATAAACAATTCCCTTGGAAGCGGCCCTTCATCCCTCTTACATAGGTGATCTCTTAATTAAGAGTAATCCGCCTTACCCCACTCGATTTCTCGACGCATAAGAATCATTAAAAGCTTAGCTTAACCTTATCCATACGAACATCACTGTTTAATCATAAGAATGGGTTTGGAAAAATCCCCACAGTGATTCAACACTGTCTTTATAATTTAGTTGTCCCTTTTGAACCTACATCTTGGGATCTCCAGTCACGTAGGTTGGGTATCCACTATAAAGACTTATTGCTTCATGGGCTTTAACCCCATTTCCCTCGATAATTTCTCAACTAGCTCTCGATTCAACCCTTTAGTTAACAGATCCGCGATATTATCTTTGGACTTTATATAGTCTATAGATATAATTCTAGTTGAGAGTAGTTGTCTAATGGTATTATGTCGTCGACAAATATGTCTAGACTTACCATTATACATATTACTCTGGGCTCTACCAATTGCAGATTGACTATCTGAATGAATGCAAATTGGAGGCACAGGCTTTGTCCACATTGGAATATCCTCTAGGAAGTTACGTAGCCATTCAGCTTCTTCCCCACATTTGTCTAGTGCGATAAACTCAGATTCCGTAGTGGATCTGGCTATCACCGTTTGTTTTGAGGATTTCCATGAAACGGCTCCTCCTCCTAACGTAAATACATATCCACTAGTGGATTTGGAGTCTTTCTCGCTAGATATCCTTGCATCACTGTATCCTTCAACCACAGCAGGATATCTAGAGTAATGCAGTCCATAATCACGAGTGAATCGCAAGTATTTTAACACTCTCATAATTGCTTGCCAATGGTCAACTGCAGGATTACTCGTATATCTACTTAGTTTGCTCACTGCATAAGTTATATCTGGTCTTGTACAACTCATTAAGTACATTAGACTGCCTATCACCCTAGAGTATTCTACTTGAGAAACACTCTCTCCTTTATTCTTAGATAAATGTAGAGATAAATCTATTGGTGTTCTTGCAACTCCAGAACTATCTTTATCAAATTTTCCAAGAATATTATCTATATAATAAGTCTGATTCAAAATGAGCTCATCAGGAGTTTTTGTAATTTTAATCCCTAGGATCACATCAGCTAAACCCATATCTTTCATTTCGAATCTCGAATTCAACATGGTTTTTGTAGATTGAATCATCTTATCATTGCTCCCAATAATAAGCATATCATCTACGTACAAGCACACAATAACATATCCACTTTCAGTATCTTTGACATAAACGCATTTATCACACTCGTTTATTT
This sequence comes from Lonicera japonica, assembly GCA_021464415.1. Classification (NCBI taxonomy): domain Eukaryota; kingdom Viridiplantae; phylum Streptophyta; class Magnoliopsida; order Dipsacales; family Caprifoliaceae; genus Lonicera; species Lonicera japonica. Next base: position 57,063,333 of record CM038463.1, on the reverse strand, counting down.
TAAAACCACTCGCAATCATAGTGTGATCAAACTTCTCATGCCATTGTTTTGGTGCTTGCTTCAGCCCATATAGAGATTTTACCAATTTACACACTTTCTTTCCTTGCCCAGGGGCAGAGAACCATTCGGGTTGATCCATGTAAATTTCTTCTTCTAAATCTCTATTTAGGAAAGTAGTTTTTACATCCATTTGATGTACTTGAAGATTACGTAAGGCAGCAACCGCAAGTACTATTCTAATGGAGTTTATTCTCGTCATAGGAGAATAAGTATCAAAATAGTCAAGGCTTTCCTTTTGCCTATAACCTTTGATTACAAGCCTGACCTTGTATTTATCTATTGATCCATCCGCTTTTCTTTTCCTCTTAAAAATCCACTTAGATCCTAGCGGTTTACAACTTGGTAGAAGATCCACTAGTTCCCAAGTATGATTTTGTAGAATGGAATTGATCTCACTATCAATGGCTTCTTTCCAAAAAGTGCCTTCTGTCGAGCTCACAGCTTCTTTATAACTTTGAGGTTCGCCTTCCAACATAAAGGTCAAAAAATCTGGACTAAACGTTTTTTCCGTCCTAACTCTTTTGCTTTGTCTAGGTTCTTCCTCAATTTGCTCATCTTCTTGTTCAAGAGAATCCTTATTAATGATCTCGTGGGGTCGCTTAGAAGAACTTGCATCTTCTTTTGGCTTACATGGGAATACATGTTCAAAGAACGATGCATTTCTTGATTCCATAATCATGTTCTTGTGTATATCAGGTATATTAGATTCATGCACAAGAAACCGATAAGCATTGCTATTTTCTGCATATCCAATAAAAATGCAATCAACAGTTTTTGGTCCTATTTTAACCTTTTTAGGTGGAGGCACTGCCACCTTAGCCAAACATCCCCACACTCGCAAGTAATTATATGAAGGCTTCCTTCCTTTCCATAATTCATATGGGGTTTTCTCTTTCTTCTTTTTAGGTACCTTATTTAAAAGATAATTAGCCGAAAGAATGGCTTCTCCACACATGTTTGGTGGTAAACCTGAACTTATTAACATAGCATTCATCATTTATTTTAAAGTTCGGTTTTTCCGTTCAGCAATGCCATTGGATTGAGGTGAATAAGGTGCCGTCATTTCATATATAATCCCATTTTTTTGAACAAAAATCAATAAATGGTGACTCATATTCACCTCCACGGTTACTCCTTATAGCTTTGATTATCTTATTAAGTTGATTTTCAACTTCATTTTTATAGATAATAAATTTCTCTACTGCCTCATCTTTACTTTTAAGTAGATACACATAACAATATTTTGTGCTATCATCAACAAAAGTAATAAAATACTTATTCCCACCTCTCGTTTGTGTCATTTTTAAATCACATATATCACTATGAATTAAATCAAGAGGTTGAGTATCTCTTTCAACACTTTGGAAAGATGATCTTGTCAGTTTTGCCTCAATACAAGTTTCACACTTATGTTTAGAATCAATTTGGAATGTTGGTATATGATTCATGTTAATTAATTTGCGCAAAGTATCGTAATTAACATGTCCTAGTCTACCATGCCACAAATTGAAAGACTCAAGCATATAAGTAGAAGTGCTAGCTTTATTCTTATTATTTTCAACCATGGTCATTACATTCAACTTGAACATTCCATCACTCATATACCCCTTACCAACAAACATTCCACTCTTAGACAAAACAAATTTATCACTCTAAAAAACAAGACGAAAACCGTGCTTGCTAAGCAACGAATCAGACATCAAGTTCTTGCGAATTTCGGGCACATAAAGCACGTTGTTGAGAGTTAGTTCTTTGCCCGATGTCATCTTTAAGATCACCTTCCCTTGGCCCTTGACTTCCGAGGTAACAGAATTTCCCATGTACATCTTCTCTCCATTTTCCACCGGCTCAAATGAAGAGAACATCTTCTTATCAAAGCTCATATGACGGGTTGCACCCATATCGATCCACCATTCCTTAGGATTCGATCCTACCAAGTTCACTTCAGAAATAACCGCCGACAAAATAATGTCGCCCACATCACGAGCTATGTTCTCCATCACATTAGCTTAATGATTCTTCTTTGGGAACCTGCAATCCGAAGACTTATGACCTGTTTTACCACAATTAAAACATTTGCCTTGAAATTTAGGCTGAAATTTATGCTTAAAGATTCCTCCCTTAGGACCCATATGGATTCCTTTACCCTTTTCCTTTTTCTTTGAGCTTTGGCCATGTTCAACAACATTAGCCTTAGCCCCCAAACCATTACCATTATTACCATTGCCATTACTATTACCATTGCCTTTTCCTCCACCATTTCCAGCCTTTTTATGTTTTAATTTATTTTTCTCTTCAATTCGAAGTTTAAGAATTATATCTTCAACTGACATTTCTTTTCGCTTATGTTTTAAATAATTTTTAAACTCATTCCATGATGGTGGCAATTTTTCGATAATAGAAGCTGTTTGAAAGCTTTCATTTAGATTCATTCCTTCAGAATGTATCTCATGCAAAATCAGTTGTAGCTCTTCAACTTAACTCACAACAGTTTTAGAATCGACCATCTTAAAGTCAAGAAACCGGCCAACAATGAATTTCTTGGCACCGGCATCCTCAACTTTATACTTGTGGTCCAATGCTTCCCACAATTCTTTGGCTGTTTTCTTGTCACGATACACATCATATAGTGAATCAGACAAGCCGTTCATGATTGTGTTTTTGGCCAAGTAATCAGAATGGTTCCAAGCATCAGCTGCACTGACTGCTTGAATATCTTGGGAACCTTCCTCAACAACAGGTTTTTCCTCGGTCAAGAATCGAGCCAGATTTAGCGTGGTCAGGTAGAACATCATCTTCTGCTGCCAACGCTTGAAATTCTGCCCAATGAATTTCTCAGGTTTTTCGCCCTCGACCGGAGCAGTTGGTGGTTTAGCAGCCACATCGGGCACAGCAACAACATTGACTGGATCAGTCATCTTCTCTACAAAGAGCAGTATACAATCAGTTTTCAACAAGAATACTAAACTGCAAAAATTAATTTAGCACTAACTGTTTTAAGATTGTTAAAAAATTTATGCAATTTTAAATATAAAAACTGATATAATCCGACATCGAGTACTGTGATATCCACAGTCTCCTTAAAACAATTACGTCGCGGCTCGGGTTGTGCTTAGATACTACTTAACGACGCCTGTTTCCCAGGATAAAACAATGGTTCAGTTGTACTTTTGCTCGCAAGCACACTGATCGAACTGAAAAAATGCTTGAACTCACCACCGGATATTGGAACCTACTGTCTAGAGAGGAGAAGAAAACAAGTGAGTGTAGAGATTTCGAGAATTTGATTGTGTGTATGTGAGGGAAGAGCCATGATCTCCTTTTTAATTCAAATTGGAGAGAATAATGACCATTAACATAGTCATTAATCCAAATCCGTTTCTCAAAACTGATAATTTAAGTGACAATTTAATTGGGATAAATGCATGAGTTTAAAATTCAAATAGAAAAAAATTAAATTTTCGGGTGCAAAACTTAGCCTGCGCAAGGCTAACTCAGTATCGGCCATCTCGGATCGGTTTCGGCCGATACTTTGAACCATGTGCTATTATGACCCGATACGATTAAAATCGCGGTATTTCGAAATATCATCGATATTTTACCGAAATCACGCCGAGTTGTCGATATTTCACCGATATTTCGCCGATACTTCACTGATATTGAATAATTGAATAAAGTGACTAAAGTTTGAAAAAAAAAAAAAAAAAGGTTACTCCATGTTTGAAAAAAAAATGCTGATATTGTTCCAAAATAATTTGTTAATCTTTATTTAATTAAATTGATAACTATTAAAAAAATGTTAATTTGTTCAATTGTTTCAAAATAATTTATTAATTTTTATTTAATTAAATAGGCTTAATGACCTTAATCCTAAAAAAGAAAAGATGATAAGAAGGAAGAAAAGAAACAAGAAAAATAAACGGAAAAGAAAAAAAATAAAACAAAAGAAGAAAGAAAAGAAAAAAAGCAAAAGAATCCTAAGTTAAACATAATATCTTTTTAAATTAAACATAATATTATTAGCATATGCAATGTGATAATAGTAATACTAATATATATTTTTTTACTTATACTTATTTTTATGTAGCTGAGTGGTGGTATAACTATGGTGAATCTGCTCCTAACCTCAGGCGTATTGCTATAAGAATCCTAAGTCAAACATGTTCATCTTCTGGTTGTGAAAGAAATTGGAGCACGTGGTCAATAATCCATGCAAAACTTCGTAATCGATTAGCAATCACAAAGTTGTATAAACTAGTGTATGTGCACTATAATATGCGCCTTAAAGTTAGAAATTTGATGTACATGAGTGATGCAGACGATTATTATAACCCAGTCGACCTAAAAAATATATTTGATGATGGTGATATATTGGATGAGTGGGTAAGGGAGAATGAGGTAGGGTTTTAGAATCTGATGATTTAGTATGGTTGGATGAGGGTATTGAAAAGAGCGAAGAAAAGATGGAGGGTGGTCTCCGTCATAAGCAACCTCAAAAACTTAACGTTTTCTCAAGTGATGACAATGATGACGACGGAGGGGATGATGATGATGATGCTAATAATGATGGTGGAGGTGAGCTAGGTAGTGGTGCTGTACGAGGTACTAATAGTGGTAGTAGAGGTGATGCTACAATCCTGATAACCAACATGATGGTGGTATGTCATGTCGTGGAGATAATAATTTAATGTCACACAAGACACAGATCAATGATATCGACCTGGAATAAGTGAGCAACGTAGGCATCTAGCAGATTTAACTAGGTTTCCTATTTATGATGAGTATTCTAGTGGCTATGATCCTTCACGGATATCGACCTGGAACGTATCATGATGGATCTTCAAGTAGCAACGATTATCGGCGATTTGGGTACTATCATCATGACGGTTAACCAAATTTTCTTGATTATGGATCATCTAGCCATTCATCTCATCCCTATGGGTCATCTAGCCATTCATCTCATCTTTACCCCACAAATGCTAATTCCCAGCCTCCTTTATATCCTCATTTCTCATCATTAGAGTTCTTGAATAATGATGATAATTATAATTTATATCATTATTTTAAGCCTAATTGAACTTATATTTAAGATATTTGTACTTTATAAAATTGTATTTTTATATATTTATTGAATTATGATGTAATATTATATTATCAAGTGCGACATATGATGGTATTTTGATGTAAGATATGTAATTTGTATTAAATAATGTTATTATGCTTATCTAATTGATCCATCTTATTAATCTTATACTTTTAAATTTTTTTATATTTTTTTTGTAATTTTTTGGATTTTTTAAATAATAAATTGGTCCATATCGCCGAAACCAAAACCGATATCCGAGTTGAAAATTGAGTGTCCGAGTTGCGCACCGAAACCGCGACTTTGAACCATGGGGAAGACCATGATTTGGATACGCACCTAAATCAAAACAGGGAGTTTTGGGGTACCTGTTCTATTATATATAATCATCTTTGAATTACTAAAATGCATTGTATACTGTATTTTTTATATGACAGTTGATGTACATTGTCAATCACTCACTACTGGTGATGAGTACCAGAGCTTGCGCAAAAAGCGATAGGAGAGAGATATGTGAATGAACCCAAATGGTTTAGGGTGTTCTTCTTGATAAAGATTTTGTACCCTGAATTGGTTCACTGGTACTATACCAAATTTTACTTACAAGCCAAGCATCTCAAAAAGGAATGCTTCCAGCCATCAGAATTTAATGAGCTTATTATAAAAACTTGACCAACAATAATATTTCAAGCATTAGAGGAATATGTTGTTACTATTGGTGTCAACCAAGAGATGATTACAAATTTAGACTCTTGAACTTGTTGCCAGAACTCCAAATATGCAACGAAATTGAAGTGTTGAAAAGAGTAAAAACACCATTAATTTAAGTAGCACAACTGGACCCAAGACATTCACTGTTGAAGCATTCATAAAACTGATCAATCTACCTACAACATATGAAAAATTACTATAAAAATATTAGTCTACCCTTGGGGGCTAAAAACCATTAAAAATTAAAGTCTTAATTGGCATTACTCTGGTGCTCATCATCATCATCATCATCATTACTGTTATTTTCCGCTGCATAGCTTCCTACTAGTCGGACAAGAACTACTCGGAGAAGAATTATCCAATCAGTATTTTTCAATAGGAAAGTTAAATCCCTTGCAATACACCAGATCCTTGCCTGGCATGGCTTTAGGAAAAAGAGCCCCCCCAACAAAAAAAAAAGAAAAATATTGGTACACACGATCAAGCATTCTCTGCTGGTCTAAAGTTTCTTCTCCTAGAATAGTTTCTCGTGCAAAATAAAATTCAAAGCATATAGATATGAGTATAATTACAGCTCTGATCACTTCTGAACTTTCTAAAGCCATATTGGGTACTGAGGTCTTGGACTTTGCAGAACACAAGTGAAAAGTATCTTGCAGTTTCGCCTTGTCGTCCAGAAATGGTGGCTCACTAAAGAACGAGCAAGTTCTTTCAAGTTGTTCTTGGAGCGAGCCACCTGGATCCAGGAATGGCAACATGTACTAAATGCCCCGTCCAAGCCAAGGACGGAAAAGCCCTCCTATTCAATCTGCTCTCTCCCGCTCCCATATGTTGAGCCAACTGGATCCACGAATAGCGACATGTACTGCTTGTCCAAGCCATGGACGTAAAAGGACTCCTCTTCCATTTGCTCCCTCCCACTCCCACTCCCATCTGTTTTTGTTGTTGTTATTTTGGACTGAATAATTGCTTTACTTGGAATATATCGTTATCCGTCCTAAAGGTCATTCAATTGCATTGTTATATTTTTTATACAATGCATGTCCAAACCCCTTAAAAAAAATTTCCTGGAATTGTAGTTCCTATACTACCTACCTGCCAGTAAGAGTTAATTTATTATATATATAGTTATATACATATATACATCTGGATTTCAAGTATGTAAAGTAATATGTAAATATAACTAACTAAACGCATTGCACTGCAGTGGATCATCTGGTTTTCTAACCCACCGCCTCAAAACTAAATTGGATTCCAATGAAAAGCCAAAGAAATAATTAAATGTCATATTTTCCAACTTCCCATAAGAATTAGGTCTTCTTTCAATCATTTTCCAACTTTGTAACCAAAATGCAAATAAAAAAAATAAATGTCATTACGCATGCGACCCATGACTCCTTGCATACAAAGACACGAATTGAAGTTGAAGATAAGTAATAGAAATATGAATCATTAAGAAAATTAGAGGATGTAAATTAAGGATTCAACAGAGGATTTAAGGGATTTAAAAGATGATTAAGGATTTATAAGAAAATTAGAGGATGTAAACTAAGAATGTATGGTATCCTTTTGGGGACATAATTAATGCACCAAATTTGACAATACCTAGAAAATATGTTGTATTCTTAACCAATGACTAGGTTGAATTAATGTTTTCCTAAAGAAAACCAAAGTCAAATGGAACTATCAATTTAAGACGAAGGGGTATAAAAAAGAAACAAATGGAAGCACCCGTGGACTCCTTTGAAGTCAAATAAACAAGTTGAAAAGGAACGGAAAAAGTATCAAATAGACAAAAGTAACATATAGCATCTACTCCAATTCATGCAATAGTATCATCAGAAGTACCTATTTTTACTAACACACTTCTTGTTCCCTAGTTAACCTTTTAACATCATAATAACAAGCTTAAATTGCTCATCCACAAGATTTTCATCGGTTTCAACTTGAAAGGTACAAATTGTGTTTTACACCTTTCATAAGTCAAAACTAACTGTTTCTCGGGGAATCAAGAGCCTGGAAGAGAAAAATTATGCTCCATCCATCTCAAATTAAGAGTCTAGCTTGGACTTTTGTACTTTTTATGACAAACGCTAATCTCAACGTAATCAATGATCAAGAATACAACTTATACAATATTGTAAGATTTAGTACATTGATTATGTCAGAAAAAGGAAATGGGACTCTTAATTTGATACGCACCAACAAGGAAAGTGGGATTCTAATTAGGGTACAAAAATCACACAGCAGTATGCCGTACAACACCAAGACAAGACAAGACAAAATTATTCTGTATATCAATTATATTAATATAACAAAGCAAATAGCCCAAGACATATAATTATTCCTAGCCACTGAATGATAATGCAGTAACAATATTCACTAAAGAAATACATGAAGTCAAGAACAATAATAATTTGAAAGTCAACGAAAAGAAATATGATTCTAGATATACTGAATCTTGAGAAAATCCTAGCATGATTAACAAGATAAGGTTAAAATATATTTCTAATCAACCAGGGGAATGAAAGATAACAACTATTTAGCAAGTACACGCATTAGTCTACATCAAGATGGAAATGATACTAAATGTTTAGTAAGGTACATGCATTAGTATACACCATGGAAATGATACCAAATATTTAGTAAATACATGCATTAGTTTATCTAGTAAGTACACGCATTAATCTTCATCAGCAAGGACATGATACCAAATATGCAAATATTTAGTAAGTACATGCATGAGTCTTCCTCGGCAGGGAAATGATACCAACTATTAGTAAATACATGCATTAGTCCACATTATCAAGGAAGCAACACTAAATATTTAATAAGTACATCCATTGGTCTTCATTAGCAAGGAAACGATACCCTAATTGACTAGTAAAAAAAAGCCCATTACATTCAACTCATTGATCCAAAATTCGACCCTCCTCTCCAGATGAACGAACTCACCCAACTACCTTCCCTAGATTGGCATTTTTTCTCCTTCGAAGAGTAAAGCCAAGCTCTCCTTGTAAGTATCCACAAAAAAGGAGTTCTTATTCCCACCAGTGATAAGGTTCATGCTTTCTTGAGTTCGCACATTATAAGCTACTAGATCATCATTTCTTGTTGTCAATAACATTTCACCATTCCTCCAAACACCAAGCATTATCCCCAAACCATCCTCTGTTTCAATATTATATCGCTTGGTCCAAGACTCAACCACGCAGTATTCTTTCATTACCCAAACCGAATGCACGTTAAGCAATTTATCATATTTTACAATAGATAATGAATCTTCTATCGCAACCACCCCCATGTACCAAGGGGATTCCTTCGCTAAACATGCTGGCAACATAATCTCGTGGAAGACCTCGTTACACATATCAAATGACAAAATTAAACTTTCCACACCTCTAAAAATAGAAGGATACGCCACCCAGTGCGCAGCCCCACTTACAAAAGCCTGCCGCCAGAAATACCCAGCAATATGATTTAGCGGAGCAGGAGCACCAATGCCCCTCCATGGCCCAGTCTTAACACTATAAACCTCAACCAAAGGGGACACTATAAATATATCACCTACTTTCCTATACGAAAGTCTGACAATCTTGTAATCATTAGCCTTACAATCGAACCCAAATCCAAGAACAAGCACATAATGTCCCGAGGTATAATGGGGGAGGGGAAGAGTCAATTTTCTCCTAATTGCAGGGTTCCATAGAATCATAGTATTTGTATAACCAAATAAATCATCGGAGAGGCAAATCAGACCATCACAAGAACCCACTATTCGATAATAGTTTCTGCAATTAAAGGGGAAATCAATTTTGACATTATCATCATCATCAATGTCGAAACATTGATTATCAAAATGTACCGAATAGACTTCTTCGCGCGTAGGTAGAGCGCAGTGCCTAATGAGTTTGCGAGTTTTGTTGAGGTGGTTAGGTAGATTGAGGTTGCGTGTGTGCATATGGATGAAATAAGGGCTTGTAACAAGAGAAGACCAAGATTTACAAACGCACCTGAAGCGGAGCAGAGACTTTGGGGGTAGCCATGAGAGGATTTGAATCTCTAGCTCTTGAGGAAGGTGGTTTGACATTGCCTTTTTCAAATAGAGAAAACGAAGCCCTAGATTTTGAGGAGTGATTTACAGAAGAAAATTCTTCCCTTCATGTAAAACCCTAGAAAATGATTTAGGTGAGACAGTGAGTTTATGCCTATCGAGGAAAAAAATTTGATCGGCGCGTGGGGGGCACATTGCTAATAATATAAGAGTAAATATCATGAATGATCATTTAACTCTCGCAAAAGTTTTAAAATGGTCAATGAATTATAATTCGTTTCATTTAACCTATTCAATTATTTAAGTAGCTTAATTTTGGCTACTTTGTTAAAAATTCTGTCAACCCATTAACGGATTTAAGGGTATTTTTGTCCAAATACTAAAAGAAATAAAAAATTGTTTCGGAGTCTTCTTTAACTCCGGCCGACACTGGCGCCGGCGACAACGAGCTGAAGAAGGCTGAACTTGGTTTACAGAGTTGTCCGTTCTAGATGAACGAATAGAAAATGAAGAACGAACGGACGAGGGATGAAAAGGTTATGCGGAATTTGATTGAGTTGATGATCTTAGCGAGAGACCTGGTGAGGTTTGAACTTGTTTGTTTGAGTGATGAGACGATTTTACTGTTGAGGTTGGAAGTGAGGATGAAAGTGCGTTTGGTTGATGTTGTTATGTGGATTGTGCTCGGCTAAGAAGAGAGAGAAAGATGGGTTTGGGTATGTTGATGATTTGTGCTTTGTTGTTGTTTGGAGGATTAGGAGCTGCAGAAGCAGAAAAGCAAAAACACTCCGGCGACAATAGTAATGGCGAGAAGAAGAAGAAGCAAGGCAAAAGGAGGAAGAAAAGAGGAAGAGAGAGGAGGAAGAAGAAGAGAAAGCGAGGAGACAGGAGGCATCGAGGAAGAAGCGAGGAGAGAGGAGGAGGCGGAGTGTTGTCGCCGGCGCCTGCCGGAGTTGGAGAAGACGAAGGAACAGTTTTTTTTTTCTTTTTTTTGGTGTTTGAACAAAAATGCCCTTGAATCCGTTAGTGGGTTGACGGAAATTTTAACGGAGTGGCCAAAATTGAGCTACTTAAATAGTTGAGTGGGTTAAATGAAACGAATTATAATTCAGTGACCATTTTAAAACTTTTACAATAGTTAATTAGCCATTCATAGTATTTACTCATAATAAAATAACACGTGTTTATTTTTATCTATTTAAATTAAATAAAAAAATGAAAAATAAACTAATTTTAAATGAGAGTGGACACGTGTTATTTTATCATTGAAGACCTCATAATCCCATCTAATTTTGTCTCCATTAAAAATGGACTCGCCTATTGACACCTGGTTGAACAACACAACCTGGTGTCATTAGTTAAGTAAGGGTCCTTTCAAAAATGTTTTCGAATAATGTTTTTTTAGTATATTTTTAAAAGATGAAAACGAGAAAATGAATTTTTTAAGAATGAAAATAGTAAAAATAAAAATTGCAAGAGTGAGAATGGAAAGAACGTCATTTTAACGTTTTTCCGTTTTATGCTTTAAACGTGAATTTATTCTTCAAAAATATTTTTTGTTTTTTTGTATGCATTGTTTTATCTATTTTTAGCCTCAAAAAATAAAAACATATATCTAAAAATGCTATCAAACGGACTCTAACGGACTTCAAATAGAGAAAACTCGGCTGCTTTGTAAAAGAGGTAATAATAGGAATAACAACTTTAACATTAATTAAAAGTACTAATAGAGATGACGATTTTAAGTTTTTAACATTAAAATCATCATTATGGTTGCCGTTTTTAAGCATACTAAAATTAATAGAATCACCCCGGCCTCTTGTTAAAAATTCAAAAAAAAATCCGTGCATTTTCTTCTTTAGAGCATCTCAGCTTGTATAATTTTGATTTATATAAAATTTATACGTTTTATAAAAAAAATATATTCAATAGTCTTTTAAGAAACTTTGAGATTTATGTAAAACATTTATATAAAATACAAACCCAATTTACGCATTCACGTCATTTTTTTTCTCCTTAATTTTTTACAAAACTTTTAAAATGATATAATTAAAAATCTAAAATTTAACTTTTAATAAAATTTGTATATTTGAAATCTACTCATCAAGAGCTAAAAAATAAGATCTATTGTGACTATGAAATTATGTATAAAAAAAATTCATACAAAATTATTGAATATTACATATAATGATATAATCCATTTGTGATTTTTATTAGTCCATTTAAATTTTACACGAGTGCCATTGGAGTACAAAATGGATCTATGTAATTCATGTCTAAAACTCCCTTATACTTAAAATTTTACACAAAAAATATGCACAAACTATACTATACTATTTCTTTTTCTTCTTTTTTTAAATCTTATTTCCTATATTACTTTCTTTCCTTTTCATTTTCTCTTTATTTTATTTTGTTATTGCACTTGTCCTTGTAAATCTTCTTTCCTTATTATTTACTTTTTCGTTTTTAGGGCATAATTTATTTATTTCATTGTTACTAATAATTTTTATTTATTTTTAAAATGCTTTCTTTTTTAAGAGTCTTTACCTTTTTTGCAAGGAAAAAAAATAATTGAATCTATTCTTTCATTTATATGTTCTTTTTTAACATTTTTTTGTCTTCTTTAAATTATTCAACATATTTATTTCATTGTATGACTTATTATGCATGTTGGGTTTATGGTAAAATTAAGATCATGAATATGGGTTTACATGACAATGTATACAATTAGGGGTGGCATCGGTCGGTAAACCAAACCGACAGTACTAGTCGGTGGCCAATTTCTTCAACTACTTCATACCAAAAAAGTCAACTCTATCGATTGTCGGTTTATTTGATAATAGTCAGTCGAATCGTGAACAAAGGGCAAGGATAATGCCAATTTTTCAAACACATTGAATTGTGAACAAAGATTAAGAGGTATTATTTTAGGATGAAAAAAGTCATTTTCCTATCCCCTTCCCCTTAAAGGATGAGTATCAAATGTGAGATTCTATTTGCATCACAAAAAATATTTAAATCCATTTTAAGTAGAAAACATATAAAAATAAATTATGAATCACACTTTTTATGTGGTAAAATTAAGCCATTTGTACAATAAATGCTAAAAAAGAAGTATAAAAGCGAGTATTTAACCTATCAAATTTTAAAAAAATTGCACTGCAAAAGTGTAAAATATACACTGGGCGATATAATGTGTGTCGTCCAAAGCATCATTGCCATTGGACGACACACAATGTGTCACCTCAATGTTTAATATTAAAATTAAAAAAAAAACAACCAAATAGGGATATTTGGACTTTATACCTCATATTTTGACCCCTAATTTGATATTACACCCCCCATATTTTAAATTCTTTAACTTTACGCTATGCTGTTATTATTTTTTGTTATGTCCTATTAATAAATATTTCTTTTGACCATCCTACCCTTATATGATTTAAAAGGTTGGAACAAAAAAAGAAAAGAAAAAAAAAAAAAACTCTAGATGTATGAGATAAATTTCTTCCTCTAAGAATGGTCTTTCTTTATCTTGCATTTTTTTTTTCATGTGAGTTGTTTGAGCCACCCAAGAAATTAAGGCTATTTCATCATTGAATTTTAGCTTATGAGGCGGTGTTGATAAATTATTGTGGTGCTTTGCCTCTAATGGTGAATATTTGGTGAAGTCGAGATACTTCAAAGCTACAAGAATTAAGAACTTGTTGAACTCTTATCCATCTTCATCCTTTGTTCGTAAGTGGATGTGGAAATGTGTTTGGTATTCAAAAATTCCCCACAAATTCATTGTTTTTGGTGGAAGGTTTTTAAAAATGCGATTGCCTTTTAAAGAAAATCTTTTTTTAGAGAGTGTCTGCCTTTCCGTGTTGTTTCTATTTGCAAGAATAAGACGGAATCAATTGAGCACATCCTTCAAGTGCCCTAGGACCCGAGCACATCTTTCTAACTTTTTACCCCTTTTTTTGACTATGTGGCGGTGCTTTTCTTGTTCATGTAAGGGTGGTTTCTTTGTTGGCTTCGTTGTGGAGTCTAGTTTGGTCATACCTTCTCTTGTTAGTAAATTTTGTGTGCTTGATAATTAAAATATTTTATGACGAAAACTTGAAAACAACCCATTGTTCGACTGACTTGGCTCGTTAAAGAAAAATAGATAGATATGAGTAACATGTAGTAGTAATTTTTGAAATCACGTGATTTAATAAAATCATATGATTTAGAAATGTGATTTTAAAATCTCATAATTTTCAATTTAGGTGTTCTTTTAAAAAAATTAGAGATTTTCAAAATACATTAGTGTAAGTTGAGTTCAAGTGAGATTCTTATCGGTTTATGTATTTTAGTAATAGACAAAAAGTTTTAGTGACTAATAATGGAGAAGAAATATGATTAAAAAGAGATGGATCAAATTCAAACTTTGTAATACAACACGGGATTCTAAAATTCCAACCTTTTTAGAGCGGATTTTGAAATTACATAATTTACAAATTTTAAAATTTGACGAAATTTTAAAATATCAAAACTTATCACAAAAGAAGACTCCTAAATTACACAAATCACGTAATTTATCAAATCTTAAAATCACGCGAAAAGAATAATTATATTCAAATCATAAAGAATTTTGAGAGTGATTTACCAAATTATATCTTAAAATCACACGAAAAGAATAGTTATATTTAAATCATAGAAAATTTTAAGAGTCAAGTTTACGTAGGTAAGAGAGTCGATTTTGAAATATAATTCTATCTTCATAGATTTAGTTTCTTGAGATACTTTCTATGCTTTAAAACTTATAGAATTTTCTGGACATTGAAAATATTCCTTCCTTGTGAAATTAAGAGTTTAAATTTATTACTTTTAAAGAAAATATAATTTCTTTATCTATTTAATGAATTTGAAAAAAAAAAATAAAAAAAAAATAAAGGAGAAAGAAGGAGAGATTTTTTTAGTACCAAAAATTTATGCCCTAAAAATTTGAAAATGCCTAAGCAGAAACGGGGGTTTTTAGTCTAGGGTGTTGGAGACGAAGAAGAAATTGAACCAAATGTCGATAGAGTACGATTATCTACCTTCAGAGTTGTTGGTCGACATCCTCAATAGACTACCATTTCAGACTCTGATTCGATGCACAAGCGTATGCAAAAGATGGTACTCTCTCATCACTTCTCCCTTTTTCATCTCCACCCATCTCAATCGAACTACTGACACTCAACTATTCATGGTTAGGCATTGCACCGATGTGAATGAACGTCAGTTTAAAGAGCACTATTCTGTACACACTGATAATAATGATACATTTGTTGAATTTGCTCAATTGGATTTCCCATTCACTAGCAGAAGAAATTCCTACTTTAATATAGTTGCTACTTGTAATGGATTGGTATGCTTGTGTTATTACGAGGGGGCTAACGCAGACATCATAATCTTCTGGAACCCCTCTCTTAGAAAATCAGTCATCCTTCCCAAACCCACCATCGTATATGAGTGGCATGCCCTTTTGTGGCACTCTATCGGATTTGGAATTGACCCTGTAGCCACTGACTACAAGGTTGTTAGACTTGCCCATCTCTACATAGATGGGCTTCTAGTACTGCCAACGGTAGAGCTTTTTGAGCTTAGCACCGCCTCTTGGAGAAACATTAGTGTCGTGGATTTTCCGTATGTTACTTTTCCTTATGCTCGGCAGGCCTTTTTGAATGGTGTTGTCCACTGGACTGGATATATCCCGAATGATAGTATAAATTTTCTGATTGTCTCATTTGACATGAGGAATGAGTCACTTGGTGTTGTAATGGCGCCACCTTGTGGACCACAGGATCGGGACCGAAACATTGTCACAGTATTTGGAGAATCACTCTCTCTTTTACATCCTAACAGAGATCATTCTTGGTGCCTATGGGTGATGAAGGAGTATGGCGTAGAAAGCTCTTGGACAAAGCATTTCACAATTGATTTAAGAGGGGATGTGAGTAGACCAATTTGCTTTAGAGAGAATGGTGATATCATATTGGAGAGAAGAAGTCCGTTTGGTGAAGAAAGGGAGTTGGTTTCCTATGATTTTGAAAGTAAACTAATCAAGAATCTTGGAATTCATGGAACAGCAAACTTGTTTCACGTAGATACTTACAAGGAGAGCCTTGTCTTAGCTAAGGGCTTAAATGAAATCTTAGGGAGGAAGGAAAATTCGGTGGTGCAGTTTGCCAAGGGACATTTGTCCTACCTAGAGAAGACGAGAAGGTTATGGAAGAGAAAAGAATGAAACTTAAACGAGGGACGAATCGCAAGAGTATGCAAGGTACGAAGATACAATATGCCACTTACGGTGAAATATTTATAGCTTGGGTCCAATATTGTTCAAGTGTTTTCTTGTATTGACATAATGTCCAATATCCATCCTGCAATAATCTATTGTGTTGAGTGGCTTGTTTGAGTGTTTCTAAGGGTGAATTCTATGTACTTTAATGTTCTGTTCGTAGTTCCTATTAAACCGAACTAACTTTGACAACACTTAATGTTGCACTACTTGACGTCTCATGTGAGTTGGTGGGATTTTGTTTTTCAGGGTTGTGGCGTGTTTGGACGAACAAATTGAGAAAGGAGAGAAATTTGAAGATTAGTTAAAAGACTTGATGTAGCTCGGCGAAGTTTTTAGCTTAGTTAGTTTTCTTATACTTTGCATATATATATATAATGTTTAGCTGATACACTTCTTAAGGGAAGGATGTCTCATAATTGTGAAAGGAAGCTGATATATTTGTCAAATTACTACTCCATGTCATGCTTTAAATATTGGGTACTGATATTGCTTTGTGATGCCAATTTTTTTTACCCGGTGTGTATTTTATGTTAAGTTGGCATTTGGTTGATATAGAATTTAGAGAGAACTATTATTCTTATTCCATAATAATAAACAAAGAGAACAACGCACCTTATATAGGAAATAAACACAACTCCTAATCAACCTAGAGTCCCTATTTAGGTGGGATTCTACCCACAAATAAAATAACATAAATAACTAAAATAAATAATACTGAATTATCAATACTCCCCCTCAAGTTGGTGCGAAGATATCCGTCATGCCCAACTTGCTCACTTGAAATTCGAACGGTTGCCTTAACAGGCCCTTGGTCAAAATATCTGCAACTTGTTGATTAGACGGAACAAAGGGAGTACATATAATTCCACCTTCTAGTTTCTCTTTGATGAAGTGCCTATCAATCTCAACATGTTTTGTCCTATCATGTAAGACCGGATTGTGGGCAATACTGATAGCAGCCTTGTTATCGCAGTATAGCTTCATCGGAAGACTTATTGGCCGTTTGAGTTCCTCTAAGACCCTTTGTAGCCAAAGGACCTCACATACTCCTTGAGCCATTGATCTAAACTCAGCTTCTGCACTGCTTCTAGCGACAACATTTTGCTTCTTGCTTCTCCATGTAACCAAGTTGCCCCAAAGAAATGTACAGTAACCAGACGTGGACCGTCTATCAGTAACCGAGCCAGCCCAATCAGCATCGGTATACACCTCTATCCCTCTTTTATCGTTCTTCCTGAAGAACAGACCTTTCCCTGGGGAGCCTTTGAGGTAACGAAGAATACGATACACAGCCTCTAGATGCTCTTCACATGGTGAGTGCATGAACTGACTAACCATGCTCACAGCGAAAGCAATGTCAGGGCGCGTATGAGACAAGTAGATTAGTTTCCCAACTAACCTTTGGTATCTCCCTGTTTCGACTGGAACACCATCTTTAACATCTCCTAGCTTGGTACCCAGTTCTATGGGAGTATCCGATGGCTTACACCCACTCATCCCAGTTTCTGACAGCAGATCCAAAATATATTTCCGTTGTGATACGACAATACCACTTTTTGAACGGGCCACTTCCATTCCAAGGAAGTATCGTAGGTCACCAAGATCCTTAATCTCAAATTCTCTAGCAAGATTTTGCTTCAGTCGATTCATTTCTTCAACATCATCCCCTGTCAAAATCATATCATCCACATAAACAATGAGAACAGAAAGTTCGTTTCTTGTGGACGTTTTTGTGAAGAGAGTATGATCAGACAGCCCTTGATTATATCCTTGGCCCTTGAGGAACTTCGTTAATCTTTCGAACCACGCCCTAGGGGATTGTTTAAGGTCATACAAAGACTTCTTTAGCTTGCAAATTTTTGACCCAAATTCTTTAGTAAAACCAGGTGGAGGTTCCATATAGACTTCCTCTTCTAGGTTTCCATTCAAGAAGGCATTCTTCACATCTAACTGATTCAGAGGCCAGTCCAAGTTAGCTGCAACTGATAAGAGAACTCGAACTGTATTTAATTTTGCCACGGGAGAAAATGTTTCGGAGTAGTCGACTCCATACGTTTGAGTGAAGCCTTTAGCCACCAGACGAGCCTTGTACCGTTCCACTGACCCATCTGAGTTATACTTCACAGTGAATACCCATTTACAACCAACAACTGTCTTTCTTTCTGGAAGTTTTACTTTCTCCCAAGTAGCATTCTTCTCCAGCGCTCTCATCTCCTCATACACCGCTTCTCTCCACTCCGGAACATTTAGAGCATCCTGAACATTATTAGGAATAACCACATTCGACACACGAGAGATAAATGCAGAATAGGAGGGTGAGATATTTTTATATGACACAAAGTTCGAAATGGGATATTTGGGAGATTTCGTACACGCTCTGACTCCTTTTCTCAGAGTAATAGGGAGATCAAGTTGATCAGACTGAGTTGACTCGATATTAGCTTGAGAACTACCTTCAGGTATCTCGGAAAAGTCATCTTGAGTATCATGATCCACCTCCAGGTTGGATTCTTGGGGTTGCAGAGGAATGGTTTCTTTCCTTCCTTGTTCTGGATTTTTTCTAGAATAAACAAGACCTTTATACCGTTTTGCACACATCTCTGGTCCATCGGTAATCAGATTTTGGAATGACACTAACCCTGGTTGTTCACCATTACTAACACAAGTATCTTCAATATTTAATTCATTTGTTTTCCCAGATTGTGTGTTAAAATAATTTGGAACTTGTTCATACAAAACATCAACGACTGAATTATCAAAAACGCAACCACCATCTTCACTCGTGCTCTCCCACTTGCATTTGTTTCCCCCTTTGTGTTTGTGCACGAAGTGCACATTTGGTTTGGCCGGTTTGGCCTTTGGTTTCGTTTGTCTATCCACGTGCGAGTGGCTCGCACGTGAGGGGGAGTGTTGAAGAGTATGATATACATTGTTGGCCCACTACTTAATAGCTTAAGCTTTTGGGTGAGATGGTTACTAACAGTTGACTACATTGTGAGTTTCATCTTTCAACCCAAGCTTGAAAAAGTTTGGAATCATGATACCCAATAGAAAATCTGTCAAGAAGATATACCATATTACCATGATTTAAGTACTCTAGCTCTGTTTTTAACTCATTGGTATAGTAATATTTAGAGGCCAATTATATATGGGGTTATTTGGCATTTGGCCCCCATTTGTTATGCCGTATTTTGAGTTTGGTGCCCAAGTTTAATATTGCACCTTTAGCCCCCATTTTGGATGGAAGCAATTAATTCACTGGTATGACCATTAAATGCCTTGTACAAGTACAAAATTACCCTCATTTTTCTCTAGCCATTTCTTTTCCACTTTCTTCCTTCTTACTATTCATCTTCTTTCCCTCTTATCCATGGAGGCTGTTACACTTGCGGTGATATATGTATATATATTAATGATTCAAATCCCCCTTCTGCTTGCAATCTAGTCTAGTCTTTTTCTTCGCTGTTTTAATAATTCTTTTGCCAGCCTTGGGGTATCAGCACAGCAGCTTTTGTCTGAATAATCCCCCTCTCCCCACAGGGGGGCTTAAGTGGCTTTGCTGACCCACTGAAGGGTTCTAATTAGCCAAAGCAGATGGGTGGCCCCAATGCGTAATTAAGATTCAAAATCACAGCTCGCATCAGAACCACTTGGTCTAACCCCTTGGGGTTGCATGGAATCTAGTCTAGTCTAGTCTAGTAATTTGAAATTATTGACTACATAGCAGTTCATTTATCGTGCGATTTGCTTCAGAAGCTTGTGTGTTAATGGTCACTTTATTTTTATGTGTTTGATTTTGTTGAAGGTTGAAGCCAAAGCATCAATTTTTCTTCAATATATTAAGAATTCATGAGAGAACTTGTTTTGTAAGCGGTAATTGCATATTGCTTCTTCTTCTCTGTTTCTGTTCTAGATTAGAAGAAAGTACATAATAATTCTTCCACACTGAACAAAAGGGCAGAAGCAGAAGATTCCCATCTAAAATTCAAGATAGGCGCTATCCAAGGTCTTTAGCTTCTCTATCTCATACGCACCTGCAATTCCATGATCAATACAACAAAACTGAAACATAAATTTTTTTGGGTCAATATATAAACATTAGGTTAGCTGGGAAAAAAAAGACAGCAGTAATTAATCCGCAATATTAGTTCATAACCTGATACTGCAGCTTCTTCAAGGTGCGAACTCCTCTTTTTATGAATTTTTGCCATCCCATATTCTTTCTGAGAGATCTTTTCCAAGCTTCTGTGTTCTACACATGAATTTGCGGAACTTGATATTATTGGCATAGTAGTGTGCACATTCAGCAAAGTAACTAACTATTAAAATCGCATAAAACTGATAACCCTCAACCCTGCTTGCAATTTAGTCTAGAGGGAGAATCCGGAAGTGGTAATTTTACAAGAAACAAAGAAAGAGGAAATTGATTGGGAGATAGTTGGAGCGGCGTTGGGGGGGGGGGGTTAGATACAAAGATTGGGCCTTTCTTCCGTCTGTGGGAAGGTCAGGAGGGATTTTAATCATTTGGGACTTGAGAGTTCTATCGGGAGAGGAGTGTATTAGAGGGGAATTCACATTGTCGGTCAAGTTGAAACCGTTACAAGGGGAGGGATGGTGGTTGACAAGAGTCTATGGGCCATGTAGATATAGGGAGAGAGATAAGTTCTGGGAAGAGTTGGTGGATCTAAGCGGGTTATGCGGGAACATAGGAGGGGATTTCAATATTATTCGATTTCCTTTCGAAAAAAGAGATGGTGACTCGGGGAGGTGGACCAAAAGTACGAAGAAGTTCTATGCTTTTATCAGAGATTCAGAGTTGAACAATCTGGGTATGAGCAATGCTAATTTCACTTGGTGAAACGGGAATACATATTCTAGACTGGACAAATTCTTATTTTCTTCAAATTGGGAGGAATTTGTATTGGTAGGCGGGAGGTGCTCATTAGAGTGGTGTCGAACCACTTCCCATTCATCTTGGTTACTAATCCTTTTCGATGGGGACCGACTCCATTTCGGTTCGAGAACATGTGGCCATGTCATGCGAACATTTTGGGAAAATTCAAGGAGTGGGGGGAGGAATGTTTGGTTAGTGGATGAGAGGGTTATAAGTTCATAAAGAAGTTGGAACTAGTGAAAATGAGAATGAAACAATGGAACCAGTGATTTAAATAGCGCTGAGTAGCGCGCAACGTCGCGCGCTATAGCGTTAAAATTCATCCCACCGCAATGTAGCGTGCTTCAAATAGCGGACGGCTCAAATAGTGTACGCTATTTGCTGATGTGGCACACTAATTACAAAATAGCTATGAAGCACGGGTACTTCGTTTTTTTCTGGGTACCCGTTTGGGTACGGCTCGGGTACGGGTACGGGTACGGGTGGGACACGGCTTGGGTACGCCACGTGGCGTGTCCAATTAAAATAATATTAAACTGGGTACGGGTACGGCAAAAAATAGATCGGGTACGGTACTCGACATGGCTCGGAGGGAAAATTCAAAAATTAAAGGGTCAATTTATAATATGTAATAAACTTGTTTAATTAATTTTATTAATAGTATATTAAGTTATAAGAGATAGATATCCAAATAACAATCAAACCAAATAACAATCGAACAAAAACTAGGGCACGCCTCACGCTCAAACATCCTCACGCCGCTCCTCTCTTCTCAACGTCTCTCATCTCAACGACGACCTTCTCTCTTCTACTCTTCTCGGTTTGCTTCTGCTTCGTCGTGGACCTTCTACTCTTCTCACTTTCTCAGTTCTCACTCACGACCACAGGAATGCACGACGCCATTTCACTGTTTTTCTAGTTTTCTTCATAGCTTCTTGGTCATTTATTTTAGTTATGCAGTTTTGGTTAATTGTGGTTCTACTTAGAAATAGTTTGATTAAATTTGGTTATAAATAGTTCTGCTTGCCTGCTTGGTCGTTTTCTGCTTGCCTAGAGAAAGTCATTAATTTTGGTTCTGCACTTCTGCTGGTCGTTTTCTGCTTGCCTGCGAGTGCTTGGTCATTAATTTTGGTTATGCTGATTTATTTTGGTTCTGCTTGGTCATTAATTTTGGTTCTACTTGGTTCTGCACTTCTGCTGGATGTTCTATTGACTATTATATATATCTATTTGATGCAATCCTTTCTTTTGTGGATATGACTTGTTTATTTTTAGTGATGTTAAATTTTATTTGTTTGTAGTGCTCTTTGGATATGAATTTACATAATGCATATTATTATATAAATATATTTATTTATTTATTTATTAAATGTGTCCCTCGCCGTACCCGTGTCTAAGTTTTTTAAAAATTGCCGTACCCGTACCTCGTACCGGTACCGGGTACGACACCCGTACCCGTGTCCGTGCTTCATAGCAAAATAGCGTATGCAAAATACGCGAAATAGGTTGTTGCGTACGCTATTTGAGCAGAGGAAGAATAAGTAGAAAATAGAGGAAGAACGGAAGAAGAACAGGGGAAGAAGACAAGAAGAGCAGGGAAAGAGGAAGAAGCATAAAAAAGAGGAAGAAAGAGAAAAAAAAATCTTATAAATTCTCTTCTTACCTCCGGCGTCGAAAAAACGAGATACAGATAGACATAGAGCTTGGTAATGGAAGATAGAGAGAGTTGGAAGATGAAATTTGAGGGAGGCGGCTGTAGGCTTGGGAATGTTGATTAAAAGTAGGGTTTTGAATTTATTGATAAAATAACATAATTAACTTTGGTTGTATTCATATTTATAAAACTATTTTCAATTTTAACCCCTCCCCCCATTTTCTTATTTTTTACCCCTTTTCTGAAACATTTACAATATTCAACTTATCCCATGTCTTTTTATTATTATAAAGGCCTTTTTATGTTTTATTAATTAGTAATTTAGTATTATCTTATTATAAATAAATAATAATAAATATATATGCAATTTACTATTATTTTTTAGTATAATTTTATTTTTTATTTTTTTAATTGTGACGCTATTCATGTCCCGAATAGCTTACACTATTACGCTATTTATTTGCACTACGTTATGCCGGAACCAAAAAGCTACGCGTTACGCTACCGCGATTTAAAACATTGAATGGAACATAGAGGTCTTGGGCGATATTGGAGTAAGGAAAGGGCAAGTTCTTAAAAGAATTCAGGAGATTGATGAAGGGGAGCCAAATGATCTGATTGGGATGGAAGTGGTGGAGGAGAGAAGAAAATTAATGGAGGAGTTGGATGAAATTTTGTTAAAGGAGGAATTCTCTTGGAATCAAAATGTGAAGGTTAAAGGGGTGACAGAGTGGGATGCAGATTCTAAATTATTTCATTGGGTTGTCAATCAAAGAAAGGTGAATAAATTGATTTGCAAATTGGAAAAGGAGGACAGGGTAATGGCGGCGGATGAGGCCGAAATAGAGAGAGAGCTAGTGAACTTTTTCTCGAAATTATATACAAAGGAGAGGAGGTCATGCATGGGATTCGAGGATCTAGATTGGTCTTCGATTGATGCTGTGAAACGGGAATGGTTAGAAAGACCGTTTGAGGAGAAAGAAGTTAGGGAGGCCTTAGATGCGTGTGAAGGTAACAAAGCGCCTGGCCCGGACGGCTATACAATGGAAGTGTTCAAGAAAGGTTAGGAAATTATCAAAGAAGATGTGATGAAAGTGTTTAAGGAGTTCTATAAGAATGGGGTGGTCAATGCGTGCACTAATGTGACATACATTTGCCTTATTCCGAAGAAGATTGCTTCACTTAAGCTTAAGGATTATAGACTGATAAGCCTTGTCACTAGTCTTTATAAGTTATTGGCCACGGTCTTATTTTTAAGGTTAAGGGAGGTCCTAGTTGAGATGGAGGGGAGGCTCAAGGACTTTTTTTTTAAGGGTTGACAATTTTTAGACTTTTTGCTAATCGCCAATGAAAGGGTGGAGGAATATCGGGTAAGGAAGGAGGAGGGGGTGGTGTTGAAGATCGACTTCGAAAAGGCATACAATCGTGTAGAGTGAGATTTTATCGATCATGTGCTAGATAAGAAGGGGGTTCTGGAGAGATGGAGGAGATGGATCATGGGATGCTTGTCTTCGGTCAACTTCTCGGTTGTGATGAATAGTAAGCCAAGGGGTAACTTCAAGGCGTCACGGGGATTGAGGCAAGGAGATCCACTTTCACCATTCCTTTTTGTGTTGGCGTTGGACGTTCTACATAGGTTGGTTGAAAGGGCCAAAGTACGGGGCTTAGTGGAAGGGTTTTGCTTTGGGAGGGATGGAGTGAGTCTCTTGCATTTACAATTTGCCGACGATACGATTTTCTTCCTATCTAATACAACAACAACAAGCCTTTATCCCACTAGGTGGGGTCGGCTACATGGATCAAACGACGCCATAGTGGTCTGTCGTGAATCATATCTCTAGTGAAACCATTCGCCTCTAAATCCTTCTTAATAGTTTCACCTATAGTTTTTCTAGGTCTTCCTCTGCCTCTAACAACTAGGCTTCCCTCCATATGATCAACTCTCCTAACCATGGCATCTGCAGGTCTCCTCCATACATGCCCAAACCATCTAAGTCGAGATTCAACCATCTTTTTTGTAATAGGTGCCACCCCAACTCCCTCTCTGATGGTAACATTCCTGATCTTATCTTTCCTAGTCTTGCCACTCATCCATCTCAACATTCTCATCTCAGCTACACTTAGTTTATTCTCGTGTTGGCTTTTGACCGCCCAACACTCAGTCCCATACAACATTGCTGGTCTAACCGCGGTACGATAGAATTTTCCTTTTAACTTGAGTGGTACCTTTTTATCACATAACACACCCGAAGCTTTCCTCCATTTCAACCATCCTGCTTGAATCCGGTGATTTACATCTCCCTCTATCTCCCCATCTTCTTGTATAATGGATCCAAGATACTTAAACCGAGTGACTTGTGGTATGACATTATCCCCAACTTTTACCTCTAAGTTAGTAGTGCTCCGCCTTTTATTGAACTTGCACTCCATGTATTCTGTCTTACTTCTGCTTAAACGAAAGCCATGCGCTTCTAAATTTTGTCTCCAAGTTTCCACCTTCCCATTTAGCTCTTCTCTGGACTCACCCACTAGGACAATATCATCTGCAAACAGCATACATCGCGGTGCTGGCTCTTGAATGTGTTCCGTGAGTACATCCAAGACCAAGGTAAACAGATAAGGGCTCAAAGCTGACCCTTGGTGTAGTCCTATAGTTATAGGAAAATCTTCTGTGGACCCACTATGTGTTCTCACACTAGTCATAGCTCCTTCATACATGTCCTTGATAACACGAATATAGGCAATCCTAACCCCTTTCTTCTCTAGGGCTTTCCACAAAATCTCTCTGGGTACCCTATCGTACGCCTTCTCCAAGTCAATGAAAACCATGTGTAGGTCCTTTTGATCCCTCCGATATTGCTCCATCAAACGCCGCAACAAGTAAATTGCTTCCATGGTCGACCTTCCGGGCATAAAACCAAATTGATTATCTAAAATGCTGGTTTCTTTTCTTAGTCTCCGCTCAATCACCCTTTCCCATAACTTCATAGTATGACTCATGAGTTTAATCCCCCTGTAATTGGCGCAATTTTGTATATCCCCTTTATTCTTATAAATCGGGATTAGGGTGCTTCTCCTCCATTCTTCCGGCATCTTCTTTGACCTCAATATCTTGTTGAAAAACCTTGTGAGCCAACCAATGCCTTTATCACCTAGACCCTTCCAAACCTCAATAGGTATACTATCTGGCCCAACTGATTTACCACTATCCATTCGTATCAATGCTTCTTTCACTTCCTTTTCTTGAATTCTGCGATAAAAGGTGAAATTTTGGTCATCCTCTCGCATGTTCAGCTCATCTCCACATGCTAAAATCTCGTAACCTTCATTAAATAATTTGTGAAAATAGTTCTTCCATCTCTCTTGTATGTCTTGTTCTTTAACCAAGACATTACCTTCTTCGTCCTTAATGCATCTCACTTGATCCAAGTCTTTTGTCTTCCTTTCTCGACCTTTAGCAAGTCGGTAAATAGCTTTTTCCCCAGCTTTGGTGCCTAAAGATTGGTATAATCCATCAAAAGCTTTAGTCCTCGACTCACTCACCGCCTTCTTAGTCTCTTTCTTTGCTTCTTTGTAAGATTCCCAATTTTCCGCATTCTTACATAGAGATCAAGCTTTAAAGCATTTCCTTTTTACCTTAACTTTATCTTGTACACTATCATCCCACCACCAAGATTCTTTATCCCTAGGTCCACACCCTCTTGATTCACCCAGCGTCTCTTTAGCTATCTTCCTGATCCCCTCGGCCGCCTTGTCCCACATATCATTTGCGCTTCCGTTTGCCTCCCAAAACCCTCCCTCCAGCACCTTGTGTTGAAAGATCCTTTGTTTTTCACCCTTCAAATGCCACCATCTAATCCTTGAAACCTTACCTTGGCCCCTTCTCTTCACTTTCCCCTTAACTCGTATATCCATCACCAGGACTCTATGTTGGGTAGTCAAGCTCTCTCCAGGTATGACTTTACAGTCCATACAACTCTTTCGATCTCCTTTCCTAAAGAGGAAGAAATCGATCTGCGAGCATGCTGCCCCACTCTTGTATGTGATGAGGTGCTCCTCCCGCTTCTTAAAACATGTATTGGCAACCATAAGATCATAAGCAGACGAGAAATCAAGGATAGATTTTCCCTCGGTATTTACCACCCCAATGCCATAACCTCCATGCACCCCCCTATAGTTTTCAGAAGAGCTCCCTACGTGCCCATTCAGATCCCCTCCTAGGAAAATCTTTTCTCTAAGTGGTATATCCTGGATCAAGCCTTCTAAGTCCTCCCAAAATTTTATCTTGAGGTGTTCTTCACACCCGACTTGAGGTGCATAAGCACTTATCACATTAAAAGTGTCCTGCTCCACTACGAATTTTAGGGCTAGGATCCTATCTCCTACCCTCTTTACATCTACAATGTCCTTCTTCCACCATTTGTCGACAATTATACCCACTCCATTTCTCGATTTAACCTTGCCAGTGTACCAAAGCTTAAAACCCGAAGTGTCTAATTCCTTCGCCTTAGCTCCAACCCACTTAGTTTCTTGAAGGCACATGAAATTGATCCTCCTCCTGATCATAGTGTCAACTATTTCCATCGATTTTCCTGTGAGTGTGCCTATATTCCAAGTCCCAAAACGAATCCTCCTATCATGAACTAGCTTCTTTACCCGCACCCGTTCACAAAGATGCGGGAACCCTTGCTTATTTTTCACTACACCCAGGCGGCGATGTAGCGGCCCTTGCTCATTTGTCACTGGACTCGGACGATCCAGCGCGTTGCTTCTGGGCAACGACCTAGCATTAACACTCTTATATCGTTTGTCCATGTCATAAAGATTCGACTAAGTTTAACGTTGGCTGCCGACTGCCTAACACAACCCTCCTCCTTTACCCGGGCTTGGGGCCGGCAGCATTGAAGTAACACTGGCGGAGTTGATTTTCTTCCTATCTAATAATATGGAGAAAATTCGTAACCTTATGGGCATTTTGGATATTTTTGGTTATGCTTCGGGGCTGAAAATTAATTTTGCTAAAAGTGAAGTGGTGGGTATCAACATGGAGGAGGTTGAGATGAGGCATATAGGTTCTGAGATCGGGTGTAAGGTTGGCGCATGGCCTTTATCATACTTGGGTCTTCCATTGGGTGATAATCCGAGATCAATTTGGGTTTTGGAGCCCGGTGGTGGAGAAAATTAGCAAGCGGCTAGATGGTTGGTGGAAGGGATGTCTTTCTAGAGGCGGGAAGCTTACGCTTATTCATTCGGTTCTTGAAAGCATTCCCATCTATTATCTTTCTCTTTTCAAAATCCCGGTGGCGGTGGCAAAAATTATAGAGAAGG
The DNA here is from genome assembly GCA_021464415.1 of Lonicera japonica. Taxonomy (NCBI): domain Eukaryota; kingdom Viridiplantae; phylum Streptophyta; class Magnoliopsida; order Dipsacales; family Caprifoliaceae; genus Lonicera; species Lonicera japonica. Next base: position 57,035,236 of record CM038463.1, on the reverse strand, counting down.
TGATTATGAATTTCTTATGGGAAGGCTTTGTCAAAAGGAAAGGGGATCACTTGGTGGGGTGGGAGAACGGGTGTAAGAGCAAGAGGAGAGGTGGATTGGGAATCGGGAACATTGTCAATAGGAATGATGCTCTTTTGGGTAAATGGATTTGGGGGTTTCCTAGGGAGCAGAACATGTTTTGGCATTTGATTATTAAAAGTAAATATGACATTCAAGATAATGGATGGGATTCTAACTTGGTGGAAAGAGGCACACACAGGAGTCCGTGGAAGGCTATCTCGCAGGGCATCGAAGGCTTTATTAGAAATATTCAATATAAGGTAGGGGATGGGGCTCGAACTCGGTTTTGGGTGGATCGATGGGCGAGTAATACATCTTTGGCAGCATTATTTCCAAGACTATATAGAAGCACTAGCTCTCCAAATGCTATAGTTCGGGCCAATGTGCTGTGGGGGGCAGATTCCTCTTATTCATGGGATATCACTTTCTGTAGAAATTTCAATGTTTTGCAACAATGGAAGTCCGTTTCTTTAGATATCGCCTGCTTGGTGCGTAATGTGCGAAAGGGGGGGAGAGACGGTGGATCATTTATTGTTACATTGTCCGATTGCGCAGTATATTTGGGCTAACGTTTGAAGGGAGTTGGGGCTGGTTACGGCTTTTCCATAAACATGGCATAGTGTACTTTTAATCGGTTGGTATATCAAGGAAAGCCGAAAGAAGGCTAAAATTTTATGGAGATGTTGTTGTTTGGCGGTAATGTGGTGCATATGGAAGGAAAGAAATTCGAGAATTTTCAAGGACAAGGAAGTGAATGAAGATGAGCTATGGAGTAGAGTTAAGGCGTTAGCATCACTATAGGCATATTCATCCAATGCCTTTGGAGCGTGTACAAATTACATATATTTCACGGGACTGGGCAGCGGTTTTGGGATAGTTCTTAATGTTAAAGGGGTCTTAGGAGTCGCTGTGTTGTACGGCTTGATATTTTGATGTTCTTTTTGTGTTTTTGTCATGCTGTCTTCAGTGGTCTCCTCAACCTCTGTTGACTGCTTTCTTTCTTGTATTGATTTTTCTCATCAATATAAGTTTCTGTTTCTGATTAAAAAAAAGAAAAGAAAAGACAATGATAAGATCTCTCAAGTTTTGTCAACAATCAGTAAAATCCAATATTAATCAATAAACAGTTGGATCAATAGTGAAAAGAAATGATTCAATAAATTTTAGGATACAAAAAGCATGCAAGGGTGGGGAGTTGGGTGCTGAATTTGGGTGTCCTTAGCTGTGTTAAGAGCATAGTTGTCAAAAGTGTACCTAGGCGTGCGCCTAGGCTCAAGGACCATCCAGGCGTAGGCATGGGGAGTAACGTCCTCCAAGGCGCATCCCTTTCAACTAAGCACGTGCCTTATGCGCCTAGGCTCCAGGCGCGAGGCGCTCAAGGCGAGAGATTTTTTGAAGTGAACTGTATTTTCTTAGTTGGGCTATGGACTAGAGCCTTGAATATTCTTAACTTTGTTGATTGTTTCTTGTTTGGTCTAGATTGTAATAACTTTTTGTATTAGGATTTGTTTTTGTGCCCAGGGTTTGTTGCTTCTATGGTTTTTAGTAGGTGGTAGTTGGTTTAGTCTCAATGGATTCCTCATCCATTGGGCTTTTTTTGCTCTCCTTTGTACATTCTCTTTCTTTATTGCAATGAAATCTTGTTTCTTATCCAAAAAAAAAATTGTTAAAACTTTTTTTTTTTTTCTTTGTTTGTCAATATACCAATATTTTAGGTTGTATATGTCTTAAAACCGATGAAACACTAAAAGGAGAGTTGATCAAAAAGAGGCAACGTGATTTCTCTCCTTACGCAGTCGACAATTTCTCTCCTTACTCGGTCAACGATGTCTCTCCTTCTCACAGATTTTTCTTCTCCTTCTCCTTCCTACATCCTTCTCCTTCTGATTTTTTTTCTCAGCTATTAGTTTACTATATTATTCATTATTAATAGCTTTTGTTTTATGAACCAAATAAAATTGTGTCATTGGTTGATTCCATTTTTTTCTACTCTTTTTCTCTTATAGTGTATATAAGTTGGCTTCTCAACAGTTTCATCATCACATAATTATTTGCTTTAGATGATATGACATTAGAGTAGTTGGTGTCAATTATGATTAGAAATATAGATTATAAATATATATTTCAAGTTTTTGTATGTGGTGCACCTTGCTTTGAAAAGGTGCGCGCCTACACCTTACACCTAGGCTCCAGAGACCTTGGCGCCTTGGTGCGCCTTTAGCTTCTGACAACTATGGTCAAGAGACAAGTAGGCAGGAAAGGAAGAAAAGATCATCAGATTGGGAGGAATGGAAGGTGAGAAATGCATCCTCTCTGTTCTGTTTGTTTGTTTGGATGTGCGAGAGAGAGAGAGAGAGAGAGAGAGAGAGTCAATGGCTGAATATATGGAAATATCAAGCTGATCAGTGTCCTATAAAAAATAAAAGAACCATAGAACCAAAGGCTGCACAATGCTGAAGATTTGCACAATGGTGTAACTAACCTTTCCTCCAATTATCTACACCAAAGATGCCCATTTCCTCATGGAGCTCATTTAAGTTCTCAAAGATTTTCCCTTTTCCTTTTTAATGTTTCGTGAAATTAATTAATTGATTGTATTAGCCCTATCAATGATAATGCTCATGAGTTTGTGATTATGCCTCTGTGTTGATGTGGGGTTCAGAATGTGGAAGAAAATGAATACCTAGCAAGTGTACATTGGAGGTCATGATTACCAAGAGGTATGGTGAGGTATCAGATTTCTGTTCTTAAAATTGAATCTATAAATGTAGCTATATATATGTGTGTGTATATACACACATATATATACATATATATAGAGAGAGAAGAAGAATGCACTAGATCTCAATTGCAATTTGCAAACCATTATTTGAGCCATGCTTGCACTCTTCTAGTCTTCTTTGTTCCTGATTGAGCTGCTAGGCCCTCCTATCTTTGTTTTAGCATCATATGTGCTCGCATAATGCCACCTGCAAAAATAACTGGCTTATGATACTTGGCAAGGTTCTAAAAACTTATCAATTTAAATCATTTCACACAGATGTAGTAAGGCCAATTAATGAGCAATTATACTTTTCTATATACGCAATTTCGGGGTAGAGAACACCCAAATTAACCAATAAAAGGTTGAGGGAGAGCAGCATAGCTGAGCATAGATGGCCTCGCTTATAAGGCCACATTCAATTCTAGCTTGGGTGGGTTGGTTGAAAACTTGATCCAGATTTTAGTAACAAGAAAGCAAGATTTCTATTAAGTTTGCAGACATGATTGAATTAGTATACTTGCTTACAAGCATGCCAATTCTAAGGATGTAACCCTAAGCCATTCCTGGTAATGTACCACAAATAAAAGAAAGAAACAAAGAAGCTAAACCAAACAGTACTAAACCACTAATTATTTAAAAAACATACATTAGAAAATCTCAAGAATACCAGAGCTGAACCTAACTACAGTTCACTAAAAACTGCACTTAGAGATATGTAAAATGCAGGTCCGATTACGCCTATTCCTAACCCGAAATGAAATGTAATGACGTAGGGATCCATATGTAAACATAGTATCTATTTAGATATGCCCAAACGACCCCTTCTCATAATGATAATTTGTATAACCCTATTATGATGCTAAACAAAGCACTGACACTATGACCCTATATTTGGAGCAACCTACACTATATATTCTATAGAACATTAACCCTATATACTACAGAAGCAAAACTACATTATTTCTAGGCTTTTTTCTTCCAACTTGTTTTTGTGCATGTGTGTTGCACGTGATTTTAGTGCTCGACAAATGGTATTAAGTCTAATGAATTTGTACGTATTAAGAATTGAATAATTAGTGTGAAATGTAAAATAAAAATAATAACAAATAAACAAAAATATTGTATCAAGTGTAAAATTCAATTAATTATAATTATAAGAAAATCATAGAATCGGTCTACCATATAAAAGTGTTGTATATATATGATAAAAATTTGTTGTGTTGATTTTTTTTTATACATAGGTGGCCAAGTAGACTCTTGATCAAAGACATAAGAGAGTAATACAGTTTTACCAATTTTTTACAATTGGTAGATAGTTAATTCAATTTAAAGTATGTGGGATTATTATGCACAGTACCAAACAATTGTATAACACTCATATAAATAATATATTATATAACAGATGAAAATTTAAAGTGGTGTAAAAAAAAAAGTTCACTTACGTTCGATGATGTATAACATCAATGTTTTACCAAGCCACAGCTATAATATATTCATTTTTTTTTAAACATTAAATTATGAATAAACAAATAAGTTTTAGTGTGTATATATTAATCAATTTATGAGCAAAAGTAGAATGGACTTTAAACAAATAACTTGTTTAATTATTTTACACAAATAAAGAAGAGTTTAAATTTATTTGGATACTAATACTGATATAAAATTATACGGAGTTATACTATTTTATTTAATTTAAATGTTAAATTTTTGTGTTTAAAATCACAGAAATCTTATACAAAACATCCCATTCAACACAAACTCTAACTTGTTTAATTAGTTTAGCCAAATAAAGTAGAGTTCAGATTTATTTAGAGTGCTAATACTAATATAAAAATATAAGGAATTATCCTCTCTTTTTAAATGTAAATCTTAAAATCTTGTGTTTTAAATTAAGGTGCATATTTGTCTCTACAAAAAAAAGGGAAAAACACTTAAATTAATTGTACTTTTATTATTTCGTGTAAATATGCGTCTCCCTTGGATAAGGCATACACCCAACTGCTGTGGGTGCTCGGCATGACATCAATGGGCAGTAGGGTTCTCTCTACTTTTAGGCTTTTGCTTCCAATACAGTTCATCCTGCGAAAATGAAGTCAATGTTGTTAACTTGTTTGGCTATCTATTTACACTTCCCTGGACTAACAATTGGGTGGCATACCCTTTCATGCTTTGGGTATCATATCATCAAGTAGTCGTATTTTGTTTCCAAGGTAGAATTGATTGAATAATTTGGTGTTGTTTATTGGAATATGATAGTTACTTGTATGTTCTTGGGAGTTAAACTGCTATTTGAAATTTTAGAGCTTTCTTTTTGTTGCTTGTTTGTTTTTGACAGTTATTCAACTAGTTGTTGAATTTGTTGTTTGTGTGCTACACTAAGGTTTGTCTGCATAATAGTGGAAGTATTGCTCCAATAGTAGCAATATAATAATCTCCTTATGTTGTCTTTTCATCTATATAGGCATGGCGTTTACCATGTTTATATCCCTAGTTCAAAAATACTCCTTTCGCCTCAAGTTAAGGCTCCCACTTTCATTTTCTTAACGTCTTAAGACTAAGAGTCCCATTTCCCTTTTGGAACATAATCAATTTACTCTCACCATCTTAAATAAGTTTTATACTTCAACATTGTAGTGTTTTTCTTAAGAATTGTGAGAGTCAAAGTGGGACTCTTAATTTGAGACTAGAAAATGATTACAAATAATAAGAGGAATGGTGCCGTAGGGACAATTGATTTCTATAAACGTGGATAGTACCATAAGCATTTTTATTTGTCTTAGTCAAGAGAAACATGGATGGTGATCTAGGTGTCTATAAATGTGGATACTAAGTGACTAGGCTCGGGTAATACATAGCTAGTACTCATATTTGCTGCTATTGTTCACCATATTTGAAAGTATAGAGAAATGACAATGAAGTCTATATAGTCTAGTAATCTAAGAATGTAGTATAGCCCATGCCCTAGTTCCTAGTAGACTGCAATTGTTTACTGAAGCAAAACACTGCATTTATCTGCATTTGTTGAGAGTTGATATTCCTATCCGTATGTTCAGTTAAAAGTGCTTTGTTGGCAATCTGAATATCTGATCAATATTAGGATTGAAATGAGCTTAAGACCATTCTGGAAAAGTTGTGTGTGTTTATGTAGAAGAAAAGAGCATTCTGTACATTCATGACATCAGAGCTCTTTCAATTTGAATGAAAAAACTGTTATTGAAATGATATGATTGTTCTCTATACTGGTCACTAGTTTGGCTTGTTATTTGTGCTAAATTTCATAAATGTTCTATTGTTCATAAATGTATGATTGCTTTCTAATTGTTTGGTAAATGCTTGACATTGCTGATTCTGTTTAATCTAGATGAGTTGTTTAGGGCCTTTAGGCATATAAACTTATCTTCTTTAGAAAAATTCATTTTAATTGCATTTTCTTCAATTTCATTGTTTACATTCTTTCATTTCTTATGAATATGAAAGTTTCTCTTTCAGTTGCGTATAAATATGAGATGAATTAGACATATCCAGAAGGTAGCATTAAGCTGTCTACTGAATTACCAATATGTATATGTGACATGCTGGAAGTTTTTGACATAGTAATTTTTGTTAGTATTAGGTGTTTTGCTGCAGAAATTTGGTAGGGTATACTTTTGCATCTTGCAAAGCGTTTAGTTACTGGTCAAAATAAGGAGTTGGTTGGTATTGATTTTGTGTCGTGTCTAATTTAAGTTGTTGGTATTGATTTTGTGTCTTGTCTAATTTAAGTCATGTTAAGATGGCTCAACTTGTACTCAATTTGCTTACATTCACAAATAATCAGTTCCGTTCTTATCAGATATCGTGACGTGTATATATCTAGTTCATTTTGTGTTTTTATCGAGTCCATGTAACCAATTTTTTTTAGTCTCTGGCTGATCAACCTGTTTGTGACACAAATTTTGTCAAGGCTTCACCCAAGTTGGCTAACTTCATTTCATGTCCGTGTTGGTTTAGCGAGCTTGTATTGAAAATTGGGAGGTGTACTGAAAATCCAGTTATGTTTATTCAGTAAGCAACTTTAACCATGTTGTGCCACCACTGTGTTTTACTTGGATTGAATTTTACTCGTACATGATTGTAATCAAAATATTTTGGCCTTGAAGCACTAAAGGTATAACTCTTTCTCACTTTATATATATGTCAATTAATGTTATAGCATACTTTACTTCCAAAATTCTGTTTGCTTGCAACTTAGAGCAAGATTCTGCTGAGAAACAGATCATAACTTTCTCCGCACCTAGCAGATGCAAAGCTTTTCTCATCTTGCTTTTCCAGATAACCTCATGATTTTTTCTAAGGTTGCAAGCGCTCATTGCAGAAAGCCAGAAAGTGATTGAGTTCCTTGCCTAGTTTGAGCTTGAATCAAGGAAGATTAAAAAGTTGCTAGTATTAGTCAAGAAGTTTGGTGGCACTCCCAGTTGGATAATTGCATATTCAGGAAGATGCTCAGTCTTATCTATAGCCTCAATGATGCTGCGGATTTTTGTGTATGGACTGCTAATACTTATGGTTGCTTTTCCACTTCTTCAGCTTGGAAACTATGCCAAAACAAAAGGAACACTCTATTATTAGGGCAGCTGCTTGTGGCATAGCATGATTCCTATTAAATGGTCCATTTTAACTTCGAAAGCTTTAAATGGTAAACTTCCCTTTGATGAAAAATCTTAAGCAGAACGGGATTCAATAAGCCTCCAATTGTGTTTGTTGCTCTGACCCTCAACAAGAAAACTTAAACCAGGTTCTGGTCCATAGTGAAATGGCACACCAGATTTGGAAGTGGTTTGAAGCTAAGTTCTACACATCTAGTTCTTCCATTTTGCTCAAGTTGAAGATCAATGAGTGGTGGCTTACGAGAAATTATTCTCCTTATCATACGGTAGTTCTTACTCTTATCCCAGTTTCTATATGCTGGGAGTTGTATGCACTAGAAATGATGGTAGATTTGAAGGGAAGGTTGAGGTTGCTAGGAGATTGATCAGAAATATAGAGAGCTCTATCAATGGTGTATTCAAGAATAGTCAGATTCTCAATCAAAGGAGAGTCAAAGACAAGGAAATGGCTTTCTGAACCCCTGAAGAAGTTGCATTACTGTTATTACATGGATTAACGTGTTATGGATAAATGGTGCTGAATCAAATGGATGCTCAAAAATGGAACCTTGGTTTCAGTGGGCAGGGTGCGTTCTTAGGGATCGTGAAGGAAAGTCGATTTGTGTTTTGGTTGATTTTTATGATGTCACCGCAAATATGGTTGCTGAAGTTAAGGCTTTACTTCAAGGCCTTCATAGTGTTAATCTGATGGGTTTGTGAAGCTGGATATAGAGTCTGATTCTCTAATTCTCGTTCTTTTGTGGCATAATTTAAATCCCCCTTTGGCAGTTCAATATGAAATTCGGAAGATAGGGGAGGTGCTTAGAGAGATGGATATAGTCAGAGCAATATCGTGGCTGGTTTTCTTCCTAACCTTGTAAATGTTAGAAATGATCTCATCCAAAAGTTTACGTTGTTAGGTAGTGGACCGACTATGTATATCATGCTTTCTAACAATAAAGATCAAAAGTGTAATCTTTTGCTTTACTAAGAGCTACTCTCTAGGTTGCTCAAAGGTTTGCTTGATTTGGATAGGTTGCATATTGCCCAACATTCGATGTAAGAAGTAACTTGGATCAATAAAAATTTAGGAGTACAGCCCTGATTTTCTTTTGAAAAAACAACTTAGAGCAAGATTCTGACCTTTGATTTAGGTTTGACCCTTTTATAGTTTGGAAATGGAACATGTTCATAGATGTTTATGGGACACATTTACCAGGTACACGATCCTGTTGGATCAAGTGATCCGTTAATTGTAGATGTGTCATAATTACACGTTACACGATAACACGACACGAAATAATAAGTTAATGGATGGATCCTTAACGAATTCGAGTGGTTATTGGTTTCACCCGTTTGATATGAAATAATAACAAATCAGTTATGGATTTACTCCAAATGAATTCGGATCACTATTTGAGCCGTTAATTATTTTTTTAATAGAACTAATGTTTAATACATCAATAAAGGATTTGTATTTATTTTAATATCTACATATGTTTATCCCTATTCCTTTAGTAATTTTAATTCTTTACTCATCTTATTCTAGTGAAAAAAAAATTAGAGAATATTTTTTTTAACTTATCTCCTTAACGGGTACTATCGAGTCCTATCGTGTTACCTGATAACAATCTGATTCATATACGAATTCAAAAAATATCATCCGATAGCCTATCAGGTTGTGGTTTAGTAGAAGCAAAAATTACTCGCATTCATTAATATTTGACACAAGATCAATACAGAAGGACTCGTTGACCGGTTACTTATTGTTTAAATACCCTATTATTTTCATATATTAAGTTACTGAAGTTATTAAGCTTAGCATATCATGTTATTTAATAACTAAAATCACATAGCCTACTATTTTTTTTTTCATGTGAAGGAACGATAAGATCCGATCGTTCTTTGAAAGGAGAGGAGGGTGGTCAAATCTTATCAGTTAGTGTAATAATTTACCCTCTCTGGCTTTATATTGAGATTGAGTAGTTTCATCGAATTTACATCTGTAGGTGAAGGCAATGGGAAAAATGCTCCAAGTGGTGTGACAAAGAAGTATGATCAACACTTCTTGCTAATAACAAGGAGCTAATATAGTTTTTAGTGTGTAGACTATAAATCACATAAATATAGGGACCGGATTTAGCACTAACAGGCCTTTTAGCGATAAAAAATTATAATTTAAAATGTATTCGTGTATAGTATGCATCAAATTATAGGCATTTTCACTTTGTTGTGTATATTGAGTGTTCGGCCGAATATGCTGAGAGGTTAGCACTCGGCCATATGGTCCTAAATCTTCATGGCCAATACCAACTGCACACTTCAAATATTATATATGTATATATATGTCGGGAAATTTTAGGTGTGGATCAATTCGTACGGACTGATTCTTTTTATGACGGTTTTGTGTCATAAAAAACACCCTCAAATGTTTTTATGATAGAAAACCGTTGTAAAAAGACCAATCTTTCTAGATACATACCGATATATATGTTATACATATATATATAGTCAGGGGCGAAGCCAGGAATTAGACCAATGGAAAGCAAAATTTGATCGAAAATCAAAACACATTAAATCACATTTAAAGCCATAAAATTTGAACGCAAACATAATAATATTAATAATAATAGTTCATACAACTCAAATAGCAAATGCGAATAATTACGATAAATCACAATAACATTCTACGGTTTTCAATAGTATTAAATAAATTATTAAATAACTATAAGTATATATCTAATATTCAATAATTAGGAATTCAGACCTAAATTACAAAATATTCAATAACTAATAAATAGTTCAACATTACACATAATATTATGTAATTAATAAAAAAACGCAACTACTAATCTACTATTATACAATTAATCAATAATATAACTAACATAATATTCAACAATTAGGAATTCAAACCTAAATCACCAAATATTCAATAATTAATAAATAGTTAAATATATACACTTAATATTATGCAATTAATAAAGAACAAAAGTAATATTATACAAGTATTCAAGAAATAGAATAATTGCTAATTTTTAAAGTAGATCTCAAAAATATACCTATGAAATGGAGAAGTGGTGGTGGGCACAATGAGCTATGGTGGCGCGATGGGATAGTGGTGGCATTGTGGTGATGAGCTGTTGGCTAGTGTGTAGACAAAAAGAGCTTAGAGACATGAGACTGAAGAAATGGTGAAAGAGCATTGAAGGCGGCAAGAAAAGGTGAGAAATGAGGAAATTCGTTTACCGGCAGAATTATGTAACTGGGTTTAATTCATTAAGTTTATAGCTTACGAATTGTCTCCTAAATTTCTGCTACAAATTTGCTACAAGAAATTTAAAAGGGTAATTTTAGTGCTAGTATTAAAATTTTATAATTAAACTTAATATTAGTATGACATATTTTTAAAATTAGCACTTCAGAGCTATCTTTTTTTTGTTTTTCAAGGTAAGGAAAGTGCAAATGAACCGCACGTATATATATAGTCGTAGGGTTTTTAGCAGTCGGAAGAAATTGTCTAGTTTTGGCCAGAAAAACCCTAGGGTTTCGAAGAAGAAGAGGAGAAACACACACAAAAAATAAAATAAAAATGTCCGACTATCTACCTGAAGGAGTGTGGATCGACATCTTCACCAGATTACAGGTAAAGACATTGCTTCGATGCACAAGTGTCTGCAAATCATGGTATTCTCTCATCACTTCCCCCAATTTCATCACTTCACATCTCAATCGAACTACTTCCAACAATGACAACAATGGCAGTAGTCCCCTAATCATTACACATTATACCAATGCCCTCGACAAAATTAAATGTTCTGTACACCGCAATAACCAATCCTTTGACGAGTGTGCCAACTTTGACCTCCCAATTGCTGTCACCCATGCCAAATTCAAGATACTTGCTAGTATTAATGGATTAGTGTTAGGCTTTTATGGTACGGTCATGTTTTTATGGAACCCGTCGATTCGAAAACACTTGATCCTTCCAAACCCGACCATTATTTGTAAGTCACAAGGAAGCCACAGGGATTCTTTTGGATTCGGGTTCGACCCTTTAACTAATGACTACAAGGTTGTGAGGGTGGTGTATCGCGTCAAGAATTTCTGTTACGTATTTCCACCAGAGGTAGAGGTTTATGAGCTTAGAACCCACTCTTGGCGAAGAGGCATTAGTGATGGGGAATTCTCATATTGTATTGCTAAGCATACTCAACAGGCTTTTCTGAATGGTGCGGTACATTGGATTGGATACAATCCGAAAGTGAGTGTTGGTGTTTTTCGCAATTCGATTGTGTTATTCAACATGAAAACCGAGTCCTTTGGCACTATGATGGTGCCAGGCAGCGTAGAGCTAGAGCCGAGATTGTCTGTTACACTAGTTGGCGAATCACTTTCTTTGATTAACACAAGTTGCTTTACTTTTAGTGCATGGGTCATGAAAAAATATGGCGTAGTAAATTCTTGGACAAAGATATTCGAGATCAAACTAGGAAGTCTTCAAGGACCTCTAAGGTTTAGAGGGAATAGTGATGTGTTAATGGCAATAAGGAATGGAGATTTGGTTTCTTATGATCTCGAAAGCAAACAAATCAGCCATCTTGGGACAAAAAGAGATCGAAAATTGTTTTATTTTTACGTAGATACATACGTGGATAGCCTAGTCTTGCTTGAAGGTTCAGATAGGATCTTGAAAAGAAAGGGAACATCATGTTGCCCAACTAGCGGATGAAATATTCTACTACTTCTTAAATTAATACATTCATGGGCAAGAAGATTTACTAGGTATGATATTCTTCTTATTCTTAATCTATTTGTAGTTATGTTTGTCAAGTTTATTCTTTTAAAGTTTTAATGACACATGAAGGCCAAAGTTTGATATAACAATGTATATTTTTGTGCTAATGTTACATTTCCATCAAGTATGTTGTTAAACAACTTAATCTTTTAGATCCTCTAACAGAAACAGTAAACAAGATTATCTTTGATTTTGTGGAATGTCTTATGTGTGTGAGATTCTTTTGTGACAGGTGGTGGCTAGAAAGGAAGCAAATGTGATGAGCAATTGAAAGAGCAGATATATTATTTGGTTTTCTAGTTTGATTAAAATTTACTTCAATGGATATGACTTAGATTTTTGATGTAAGGATGTGCATAACTCGCTTGATGCTTAGTTTTAGTGCCCATGGCTGATTTCCTCCTTCAATTATTATTGAACTGTAATGTTTTTCAAATCACTTTTTGATATTGCTTCAACACACGCTTGATTTGGTAGGAACTAGGTTTTCTTTTTTAATTTTTCATCCATCTGTTCAGTTCTGAATTATATTTGTAATTTACATTTTACTTTTCCATTTGGTATTCCGTGTCTAATGGAAATATGTTCCCTTTCACTAATGAGTTTATGGTTGTGATTTACAGTGACTTTGTAATGTGTTATTCTAATTTACAACAATTTCAACTACTTCTTAGTTCTTAATTTCTTAGTTTGTACGTTTATTTTAGCTATATATCTGAGTGAAGCTAGGTTTTAGTTAATAATTCTTTTAAACACATTATGGGAAGTTTTCTTGCACTTCTTTTGGAAATACTTGGGTATCAAGGTGAACATTACGTTGTTCAAGCTTGGGTCATAAAAACGACAACATTTAAAATGTGATCTTGTTTCCCAAGGTCCAATGTTGGTTAAATCCTACGAATCGAGCATGAACTACCCCTATCATATAGTTGATCCCTAGCCGAGCTTGAGTACTCTTTCCATTTTACAATCCTAGGCATACTCCCTCTGCCCCCAAACTAAGGGACACATTTTTCTTTCTAGCGACGTCCCATTTTAAGAGTCATGTTTCTTCTCTTTTTGGGGACGTAATTGGCGGGACTAAATCTTATAATAGTAAATACGTTTATGCTTGACAATTGATTACATTGATATTATTGATATTATGTACTGTCTGATGTGTGCATGCGATTTGTTTATCAAATGTGGTATCAAACCAATCTGTTAACATTTCTACCCATATGCAAACCAACTGGTGCATTTTAGCAAGTGTAGGTTAAGAAAGCATTGATCATTTATTCCTTTACTACGTATTTGTCTCTTACATTTGGAATACAGTAATGTGGGAGTTTTCAGTTTTATTTTTTCAATTTTAAGAAACACACAAGTCCATTCATATGCATGTCTACTCTTATGTATCATAATTGGCACCAGGTGTACGTTGAAGTAGATTGTATGGGAGTTTGCCGCTGTTTGGGCAATTTTGTTAGGTAACCTAATCATCGGTTGTGCTTTTATTTTCTTTTTATCTACTTTCTCTTTTATTCCGTCTACGCTTGGTTTACCTCCCTGAATCACCAACGTATTATGCCCTATGCTATATCAGAAACCTCAACAGGGGATCATCAAACAAAAAATAGCCGAATACATGTCCCACTTTAGCCAACCTATCTGCAGCGTCGTTGGCAGAGCCGGCCTTGGGGCAAGGCTGGCAGGGCGACTGCCCAGGGCTCAAAATTTTAGAGGGGTACAAATATTTATATATATTAAAAATATATATTTTTTTAATTAATAACAACTTAGACTTTCAAAGTTATAATTGTGTGTTCGAAAATAGTCCTTTAACTCTTCTCCAATATTTCTTCTCATATTCAATCTCAATTTTCTCACGCTACTAGATAGAATTAGAGGGGCACCAATATTTTTTCTTTCATTCATATTTATTTTAAAATAATAAGGAAGAATTTAATATTTAATTATAAAGTATTTTGTAAGATTTTTTGCAATTGTAATGTATTTTTTGTGCCATGTAAATTCTTATTATTGGAATAAAATTATTTTTTAATATAAAATTATATATAAAAAATAATTTATCTACTTATAAGAGGGTATCTGTTTGAATTTTGCCCAAGGGCCTACAAATGGTCAAGACCGGCTCTGCTCGTTGGCCATCCTTCGGATGAGATTGAACTGACAATTCCATGACCTTTGACTCAACCAAATGCAATCTTGGATCTGATGGAACAGAGGATTCCAGAGGATGAGAGTGGTCCACTTGTTTAGTGAGTATGTTAAACACATCTGAATCCATTTCAATTGTAGTTTTGCTAGGTCTTCTCTCCCAAGCCGGCTCCATACCCAATTTTGCCACTTTGAAGCTCGGCCGCATCCACCCATCTTGCTCAGTTCTGAAGAAAATCCCTGCAACGAAGTATCATTAGTATCACGAGCAATACTATCCGCAGCTACTTTACAATTAGCATCCGTATTGACAGGGCCAGCCCCAAAAGTACTGAAAAATTGAAGGCCCCGAGGCGAATTTGTAATATATTATATACACATACAAATATTTTCGGCCCTTAAAAGCTATCTAGAAAGCATGGGCCCAAGGCGGCCGCTTACACCTCGGGCTGGCCCTAGGGAGCGAGAGTTATGTACTTTCTAGTTCTTTTATGATAAATTTTCCAATTTCTTATTAAAAAAAAAGAAGTATTGGAGGGGAGGGTGATCGAATTTCTCCCACTAGGTGCTCATGAGTGAGAGAGAGAGAGAGAGAGAGAGAGGGGGGGGGGGGAGGGATCTCGCTAGGTTTGTGGATAATACCAAGGATTTTTCTGACTTCTCTCATTTCCATTTTATATATTTGTAGAGAAAAAAACAACTTCGAGCCGATTTTTTTTTAAAAAAATCACTTGTTGGGTTTGTTCTAAGGCTTTATTTATTCACCCCTTGTATTAGCATTATACGCAGTTCCCACCTTGAGTTTTCCTTTTGGGGCTTTTGATGTTAGTAAAAAGTGAATAGAGAGAACAAATCATGTACAATATTTTTTTCCTTGTTTCTAGCATTTATACTATTATCTGAGCTCAAGATGAATTTTAATCGTTACGAAGTTATGTCATATTTTTGAATTATTTACTTTAAGTTCATAGTCTTTTTTCGATAAAAAAATGACTTATAGTTGGACTCAAACCACGAATGTTACGCTTACCACTAGGCCAATAGGCCGCAAGACAGATATTGTTTTTTTGGAAAAATCACAATCACCCATTTATGAACACCCCCACCCCCACCCCCAACCCTTTTTTTTTTTCTTTGTATTGACAGCTATATAACTACTTGATGGGTGGTGGTTGTGTTAGCTTTGAAGAGTTATTCGGCCCTTAGAACTTTATAATTATTTCAATATATTTTTTCCTCCCTTTTAGCTATAACAGGTGGCAGTAGTTATACCTACTAAAACACTCTCTAACATTTTAAAATTAATTAAATAGTATCGAGTATGTGCACATTATTTTGGTGCAATAAATCCGAGCCAGTGTATTTTATTTTGGACGCAAAAATAGTTTGACGTTATTGCACTGAAATATTGTGCACTGAGTAAATGAGATAGTGTGTTGCTGAGTAAAATGATATATGTAATTAGCTATATCCATAAATTAAACATTGATTAAAAAAAAAGAGTATAAGTTAATTGCACTTTATCCCTCTCAACTATTGGAATATTTAACATTTTATCATATGAACTACGAAAGTTAGCAATTAATGCTCCAATTATTCAATTTGTTGCACTTAACCCGTTTTGATTAACGGGTTAAAAATTTTAAACAGTTTGAAGCCTAAATATAATTTTCGATAAATTAAGACAAAAAATATAACTTTTTATTTTAGTCAATATTCTTGGTGGTCATCTTCATCCCTCTTCTTCAGACGTAAACCCTTATTTTATCTCTCTAAATTTATACTAAGAGATAGAGATAACTTGTTGTGAGATTTGAGATAATGGCGAATGGCAAGGTTTTCTCCGACATGGCCATCGGTGGTGCACCGGTCGGTAGGATCGTCATGGAGCTCTACACTAACCCCACTCCCGGTATCGCCAAGAACTTCCGAGCTCTCTGCACTGGTGAGAAGGGATTCTGCAAGTCCGACAAGCCCTTGCACTATAAAGGGTCGTGTTTCGACCGCGTGATCCCCGGATTCATGTGCCAGGGAGGCGATTTCACCACCGGTAACGGCACCGGAGGAGAGTCGATCTACGGCGTGAAGTTCACTGACGAGAACTTCATCAAGAAGCACACTGGTCCCGGCGTTCTGTCGTCGTGTTTGGACAAATTGTTGAAGGAATAGATGTTGTGAAGAGTTTAATTGATTGCGAGCTGAGTATCTAATTTTAAGCTTTGGAATTGGATTTACTATACTGTTATAGTTAAATTTTGAATTAATTTCTGGATCAAGTTCCATTTTTGAACTGGTATATAGAACGATGATGATGGTAGAAGAAAGGGGGAGAAGGTGTTGATGAGGGGAGAGACAAGGGGGTTCATTTTAGTGGAGATGAGAGAGAAAAAGGTGGACATGGTGGTAACCGAGGTGACCGAAGATGGTGGGGTAAAAAATGATAACCGGAAATGGTGTGAAGAGATTAAAAATTATATTTATTGTTTAAATTTGTACTAATTTATTGAAAATTATATTTGAGTTTTAAATTATTTAAATTTATAATCTCGTTAACTAAAACGGGTTAAATGTAATAAATTAAATAATTGGTAGTATTAATTATTAACTTTGATAGTTGATATAGTAAAATGCTATTACTTCGATAGTTAAAAGGGATAAAATATAATTAACTCAAAAAGTATTGATAAGACATTGTTTAGCAATGTATTTTTTATTGTTCCTGAGCATGTACGAATAATTTGCCATAGGCATGGATAATTAGTTGTTTATATGCATGCATAGTTTCGTAGAAACGAGTGACCTAGATGGTGACGCAATTTTCAATGTTTGAATTTTTCTTATGGATTTTCGTAAAAGGCTAAATTTTTCCATTTTACTATAAGTGGGACAAGAGTGTTTGTGCATGTTGGGAGTTCAATAATTGGTGAAAATGCAATTGTTGGTAATAGAGTTTAATCACCCTTCCATCTCTCTCAATTTTTTTTTTTGGATCGATGTGATAAGGACCATATTTTATCGGTTTCATTTTTGCATGGTTTTGTTTTGCTTTTAAAAAGAGTATGAGTTGTATATAACACACCCAACCGGTGTTTTGAACGATCCAATTTTCATCAAATATTTAGTAATCTCGTCTTGTGGGTTAATCTATTACAGTTGACTTACTAGACAAAATTTATAAATGTTTGATTTTTAACTTGTCTAATTTTGTCAAGTCTAATTCTAAACTCCTTAGAGTAGAAAATTTGTATATAATTAGCATAGAAATGCTGAAATGCAAATTCTATATGTGATGATGTGAAATTAGTAATTTCTTTTTTTGAGAAAGAACAAAAATTTAAACCAAGCAACGTAACCAAATATGACGATGATGTCCTGGACCTCAATGATGATGACATGGCCATTTTTGCCAAAAATCTTGAAAAATTCCTTAGGTTGAACAAGAAATTCAGTAATTGCCCAAATAACCCCAATGAAAACTATAATAAGAGAAGACCATTGAATCAAAGAGAGAATTAGGGGTCAAAACAGGAATTTATAAATAATGGCACGAAGAAAGATGAGTGCTATGAATGGCATGGTGTCACGGGGTGCCTTCCAACACAACCTGTGACCGACTACTACACTTCATCAGCATTGTGCATGCGTCCGAGCGCAGCACGGCCCGACAGGCAATGATCGATTGTTTTTCATCAGCACCGTGTACGCGCCCGAGCGCAGCACGGCACCTAGTTTTATTATTCTGTTTAGGTTTCCCTTATGTAAATATTGTTGCTTCCATGTAATTAGATCTAGAAATTTCCTTTGTAATTGTATTTCATTTCCTTTGTAATCGTTTTCTTGTAACTTGTAAGACCCAACGTGCACTGCTACCACTCTGGTATTTTCATTAAGTGGTTATATGTGGGGATAAGACTATCTGCCTCACACCCGAGTTGCCTACCAGTGCACGTTGTTTAGCACTTTGTTTTCAAGCTCTTACTCTCTTTCAAATTGTAATAGCTTTCCATGTAATCTCAATTCTTGCAATGAAGTAATCTCAATTTGTGCTCACGCTCTCTTTAGAATTACTGTTGTTGCATGTTGTTCGTTGATTGTTAATTAAATTCGATTACACTCGACCGGGCTATCGGTTAGCACGGTCGCTCACGCGGCCTCCTTTGTGCTATCAAAGGACGCCCCGTGATAGTTGGTATTAGAGGGATTGTGTTCGATTGCTGCCTTGTGAAACACAATTGGTGTATCCTGTTACGTTACAATGGGAACCAATGGACAGAGAATCGAACAACTCGAAAGAAATGTTGGCTCTCTATTGGAGAAAATGGGTGGATCGCCCTCTCTCCTCGATCGTGTGCAAAGTTTGGAGTTACGTACCCAAACTATCCCAGCAGGGGATGCATCGGGTAGCTCGCCCGCACTTGTCGACCGCATACAATATTTGGAGGAAGGCCTCCAAAATCTTCAGGGAATGATGATGGATGAGATGAGAATTGAAATCGATCAACTCGCCCAGAAATTGACTATATTGTCAATGGCGGTCGCTAACTCACCAATTGGGGGTGGGGAGCGTACGAAGATAAAAGTGCCCGAACCCAAAGCATTCACTGGTGTTCGTGATGCTGGGGAATTAGAAAATTTTATTTTTGACATGGAACAATATTTTCGTGCAACAAAGGTCGACGAGGAGGAAACGAAGGTATCCTCTGCGCCCATGTACTTGTCCGGGATGCCAAATTATGGTGGCGGAACAAGTACAATGAGGTTCAAGCTGGGGAGTGCGAGATTAGCACTTGGGAGGATCTGAAAAAGGAGTTGCGTGATCGATTCCTTCCTGAAAACACCTCCCACAACGCACGACAAGAACTCCTTCAAACGAAACACTCAGGGAGCATCAAGGAGTACGTCAATGCGTTCACCACCATCATGCTAGATATCCACGATATGAATGATGTTGATAGACTATTCTTTTTCATGATCGGGTTACAACCGTGGGCCAAAACGGAGCTAAATCGTAGGCAAGTGAAGACGTTACCTCAAGCCATATCAGTTGCTGAAAGCCTGCAAGATTACACCACCGGTCCTAAAACAAATGTCCCAAGAAGTGGGCAGGCGAAGAATGCGGGGGAGAGAAAACCGAATTCTTCTGCCAGACCTGATTAGAGAGGCAACACACCCACCAGGCCATTTACCCAGCAAAATAATTACAAAAATGGAAACAAGTTCACAGGGAACTCCCAAACCGGCAACAATGGGAAAAAGCCCGTCAGCCCCGGAACGTGCTACTGTGTCATGGTGCTCATTTCATGGTCAACTGCCCTGACAAGCAACTTCTAAGTGCTCTTATTGCCAGAGGTGGCGGCATGCTTCCGAAAGCCCCAGCTACCTCGGGGCAATCTTATCGCACTCAGCAAAATGAACACACCGAGTTTGAAGAAGAAATTGAGGAATATGAGGGAGCATCATTGGGTGCCTATCAGGGGCAGTTCATTCATTCTTGCAACGCAGTTACGGTTAAAAATGATCCTCGACAAGAAGGGAAGGTGGAACCATCCTTAAAAGGGAAAGCAGGTGTGGGGAAGAGTCCTTAAAGAAATGGTCTGATGTATGTTGATATCAAGATCAACGGAAAGCCGATTCAAGCCATGGTGGACACAGGCGCAACGCATAACTACCTGGCGAGCACCGAAGTTAAACGGTTAGGCCTTATCTTAGAAAAAGGAGTAGGTCGCGTGAAGGCCATCGACTCAGCCGCTTAACCTGTCGCCGGAATGGCGAAATCCGTGTTAGTAAAAGTGGGTCCTTACGAAGGGAGAACTAATTTCTCGGTTGTGGTGATGGACGACTTTAAGGTTATTTTGGGGCTGGAGTTTTTGAGAGAAACCAAGGCTAGCGTCATGCCCAGCACAAATAGCCTCATGATGCTCGGCAAGAATCCATGCATTATCTCGGTGATGACCCCATCAAGCAGTGGGAAGTTCTTATCGGCAATCCAATTGAAGAAGGGCCTCAAACACGACAATCCCACTTTTGTGGCTGCACTAAAATGGGACGAAATTCAAGAAACATCGGGACCCTTGCCGAGATCCATTTGACAAGTGTTAACCGAATTCGAAGACGTGATGCCCGACAACCTCCCAAAGAAGTTACCTCCTCGTAGAGAAATAGATCATCAAATCGAACTTCTACCAGGCACTAAGCCTCCAGTTCGTGCAGCATATCGAATGTCCTAGCCCGAACTAGCTGAACTTCGAAAACAGCTGAAGGAGCTACTGGACGCGGGTTTAGTGCAACCAGCCAAATCGCTATACGGAGCTCCCGTCCTCTTTCAGAAGAAGCAGGACGGTTCTTTAAGAATGTGCGTCGATTATCGAGCTCTCAACAAGGTGACTATAAGGAACAACTATCCCATCCCTCTAGTGGCCGATTGCTTCGATCAACTCAGCCGGGCAAAAATATTCACAAAGCTTGATCTCAAATCCGGATATTGGTAGGTTCGTATTGCAGCAGGGGACGAGGGAAAAACCACATGCGTCACAAGATATGGAGCATACGAATTTCTTGTTATGCCATTTGGGCTCACTAATGCTCCAGCCACCTTCAGTACTCTGATGAATCAGGTTCTTAGGGATTACTTGGATGATTTTGTCGTGGTCTATTTCGACGACATTGTGGTTTTTAGTGAAAGCATGGAAGAACATGAACAGCACCTGAGAAGGGTATTGGAAAGACTTCGAAAGCATGAGTTGTATCTCAAACTATCGAAATGTTCCTTTGCGCAGAAACGTATCAAGTTTTTGGGACACATCATTGAATAGGGGAAAGTGCAGATGGATCCGGTTAAGGTTAAGGTCATACAGGAGTGGCGAGCGCCCACGAATGTGTTAGAGCTCCGTTCTTTTCTGGGACTGGCCAATTACTATAGGAAGTTCGTGAAGAATTACTCTAGTATCGCAATGCCTCTAACGGAACTCTTGAAGAAGCTGAAAGTTTGGGATTGGTCGACGAGTTGCCAAACTGCCTTCGATGCTCTGAAGAAGGCCATGTCAGAAGATCCCGTTCTTGCACTGCCGGATGTGACTCAGCTGTTCGAAGTTCATACCGATGCATCAGATACAGCCCTGGGAGGAGTCTTAATGCAGGAAGGTCACCCGGTAGCATACGAGAGTCGAAAGCTCAATGACACGGAGAAGAGGTACTCTGCCCATGAGAAAGAGTTGCTCGCCGTGGTCCATTGTCTAAGGTTATGGAGGCACTACCTTCTCGGTTCTCAATTTCTAGTGAAAACGGATAACACCGCGGTTAGTCACTTCATAAGTCAACCGAAATTGAGTTCCAAACAAGTAAGATGGTAGGAGTTGCTAGCCGAATTCAACTTCTGGCTGGAATATAAAGCAGGTTCGACCAATCAAGTGGTGGATGCGTTGAGCCATATAGTTGAGTTCAACCAACAGGCCAATGCGTTCCTCAATGCCATCCTTCGAATTGATAGTCAAGTATCAACTGAAATTCGAGGAAAAATCAAAGATGCGCTACCGCAAGATCCAGTTTCTGCTCAACTATTGAAGATGATCGAGAAGGGGAAGACACGGCAATTTTGGTTGGACGACGGATTCGTGTTGACAAAGGGAAATCGAGTCTTTGTTCCTCGAGTAGGGGAGTTGAGGTGTACCCTAATCCGAGAGTGTCATGACACTTTATGGGCAAGACATCCCGGTCAAGAAAAGACGCTGGCCCTCCTCCAGCAAGGTTACTACTGGCCCCGAATGGAAGATGAGGTTGAGTGCTATGTTAGAACTTGCCTTGTCTGTCAACAGGACAAGATTGAACGAAGACAACCGGCAGGGTTATTGGAACCTCTACCCATCCCGGAACGACCATAGGAGAGCATTTCGCTCGATTTTATATCAGGCCTGCCCAAAGTGGGGGACTTGACAACCATCCTTGTGGTCATTGATCGATTCTCAAAATATGCCACCTTCATTGCGATTCCAAAGAACACGTCTGGTGAGGAGACTGCACACTTATTCTTCAAGTATGTGGTTAAATATTGGGGGATCCCTCGAAGCATTGTCAGTGATAGGGACTCACGATTCACAGGAAATTTTTGAAAAGAACTCTTCAAGGTTCTTGGTTCCAAGTTTTTTATGAGTTCCAGTTACCACCCTCAATCTGATGGACAAACTGAAAGATACAATGCAATGTTCGAAGAATATCTACGCCACTTTGCTAGTGCAACCCAGCGGAATTGGGTTAAATTATTGGACGTGGCTCAATTATGCTTCAATGCCCAGAAGAACTCCGGGACAGGCAAGAGCGCTTTTGAAATAGTGACGGGACAACAGCCAATCCTTCCTCACACCGCTAACTCGATGTCAACGTCGAAATCCCCTAGAGCCCGCAATTTCTCTGAAGAATGGAAGCATAATATTGAATTGGCTCGTTCACACCTAGAAAAGGCCACCCATCGATTGAAGAAGTATGTAGATCAGAAAAGGCGACCGTTAGAGTTCCAAGTAGGAGATCTCGTAATGGTGAAGCTCCTTCCACAAGATAGGAAGTTCCTAAGGGGCCGGAACCCACGCCTTCTGCAAAAATTTGAGGGGCCGCTTAAGATTGTGAGGAAAATCAGGAAAGTGGCTTATCGGATTGAACCCCCTAGTTGGCTGAAGGTTCACCCAGTATTTCATGTCAGCATGCTGAAACCGTACTTTGTTGATACTTCCGATCCAACCCGAGGGGAGTCTAGTCGTCCAGGGCTAAAGCAGCGAGCAGAAGGAAAAAAGTCAGTGGAAGCCATCCTGGCCGATCGAGTTGTGATAGCTTCTATTAAACAACACCAAGAGTTTCTCGTCAAATGGGCAGGAAGAGATCCCGAAGAGAACACTTGGGAAAGAGCATCAGACCTATCAGCCTTCCACGATCAGATCACAGCATACCTCGACAAGTTGACGAGGGCGTCAACAGCTCTGGTGGGGTAGGATGTCACGGGGTGCCTTCCAACACAACCCGTGACGACTACTACACTTCATTAGCACCGTGCATGCGCCCGAGCGCAGCACGGCCCGACAGGCAATGATCGATTGCTCTTCATCAGCACCGTGCACGCGCCCGAGCGCAGCACGGCACCTAGTTTTATTATTCTGTTTAGGTTTCCCTTATGTAAATATTGTTGCTTCCATGTAATTAGATCTAGGAATTTCCTTTTTAATTGTATTTCATTTCCTTTGTAATCGTTTTCTTGTAACTTGTAAGACCCAACGTGCACTGCTACCACTCTGGTATTTTCATTAAGTGGTTATATGTGAGGATAAGACTATCTGCCTCACACCCGAGTTGCCTACCAGTGCACGTTGTTTAGCACTTTGTTTTCAAGCTCTTACTCTCTTTCAAATCGTAATAGCTTTTCATGTAATCTCAATTCTTGCAATGAAGTTATCTCAATTTGTGCTCACGCTCTCTTTAAAATTACTGTTGTTGCATGTTGTTCGTTGATTGTTAATTAAATTCGATCACACTCGACCGGGCTATCGGTTAGCACGGTCGCTCACGCGGCCTCCTTTGTGCCATCAAAGGACGCCCCGTGATACATGGGAAAGCTCACTATGCTTGAGAATATGCTACAATGCTCCACAAGCTTAGAAAGGCAAACCAAACAAATTGCTCCATGAATGCGGCACTTAGCGATGATGAAGGCGTTTCGCAATTCTATGAAGAACAATAGTACATTGCTTTTGTTGCTAGCCATGGGCAACAATCAATTCCTTCAGATTCTAAGGAAGAATGAAACATTGATTTTAACTCATTTAACGAGTTAGACGATGTTTCTGATGATGAATATGAAGAATAACTAAATCTTCAAACAGCCTATGACAAGCGTGTGAAAAGATGGTTAAGACTAAAAAGAGAAAAATCAAATTGAACACTAAGTTCAAATTTTTGGATGAAAGGATGGATCTCTTGAGAAAGTGTGAAGGCATAATTGGTCAATTAAAAATATGTTATTGAGATGATAAGGAATATTTTTTTGGGAAGAGTACGGCGAGAGTAAGAGTGATCACTTAATTAATTGGAACATTGTTTTGAAAAAGTTTCAATCAATGTAAACTTTGATTCTAATGTAGACTCTTATAGAGATGAAGAAGTAGAGTATGTTGAGTGGTTGGGTTCCTAGGGTTTCTTAGGTTGTGATTTACGTTCACCAATATTCGGCCTTCATCTATTGACACCACTGGTGTAGAAAGAACGCCCATCCTCCGATCGGCCGCCACCCAGAATCTGGTGGCTGGAATCCTTGCGCGTGGAGCTCACGCGCCGTCCCTGCTCAAGCCAACGTCACCACGCGTCGGTGACTGGAATGTTGCCGTCTGAGCTTCGTCCAGTGCGTCTTGTCTAATACTTCATATATCTGTGATTTGTTTGGGTGGTTTTAATTGCATTCGTTTGTCTTTTATTGTTGTTCCTGCACCAAATCACTTGCTCATTTCATGGTTCCTTGCGTCTGAGAGCTGGCTGTGACCTGGGGCAGTTCAGTTTGGACTCTATTTGTGATACTAAGAAAAAGACGAAGAGTCACCCTCTCGATTGATTCAACTGATTATTGGAGAATGACCAATACCAATGTCCATGATCGAAGGATTCAAATGGGGGTCAAGGAGGCAATATAAGAGTAGCCAGCAGGCTGTTATAGCAACAAGCAGTGACGTGTTCAGACATAGAATGGGGTGCTTCATATTCAAACACAAATTGTTCTACTTTAGAATAGAGAGTGATGGGACAGAGGCTACAATCATTGAAAAGTTACGAAATAATTCATATTCATTAACCATTGACTTTTGAGGAGTGGGCTGGTTGATGATGGAACTAGACAAAGCAGTGAAGAGGTTTAATGCAAGTAGGTTTTTCAGTAAATATCAAGCTTCCTACCCTTTATTTTTTCTACAACAATATAGCAACAAAAAAAATCTGCTTTCTTAGCTTAGTAATGATACTACAAGGAGTTGCGAAAAAGGTGATTGTATTCCCAGTAGGTAAGAAAGGAGAAGGCTGGACAGGTATTTCCAACTCACTCAAACAACTTATTCTAACCCCGAAAAAGGGTAATTACGTTGTATCACCATCTAAGACACAACACCTTGCTCCAGTCAGGAATAATTTAGTGGGGAAAGCTTCATATGCTGAAATTCCTACTCGTGGGAAGGGCGACCAAAATAAAAAAGGAAGGCCCAATGAAGTTGTCTCAAATCCAAAAAAGCAGAGTGATAGTGGAATCGGAATAGCAGAAGAAGGTTTAGCCCCGCCAAATAATAACTAGTATAGAGTAGTGGTGCGTATAAAGGAGCGATTATGGGACGAATAGGGTGAAATCCAAAGATCTTTTAACAAGAAGTTCAAAACCAATATAATTCTTCATCCTTTTCAACTCGGCAAGGGGGCTTTTCGTTGTAAAGATGTAAAGGAAGCAAATATGCTAGGACAAAAATGTGTTATTGACATTGAAGGCCCTTTCACAGTTAAGGTGCAAGGTTGGAATAATGGTGATATGTCTATAGATAAGAAAGTATCACGCACAGGGGGTTGGATCGAGGTGATAGACCTGCCTCTGAAATGGTGGACCATAGAGGGTTTTGAAAAAAATAGGGAGCAAATGTAGCGGGTTATTACAATTTGATAACCGAACGAAATCCATGCAACATTTGTTTTCGGCAAGAATCAAGGTCAAATGTAAAGATATCAAGTCCATTCCTGATGAAATAGATTTGGCAATTATGTTGGAGAAGTTCACAATTAAACTGAAGACCATTTCTAGACTAGATTTTACTAAGAGGGGAATGAGAAAAAATTCCAAGGTGCTTGAAGAATTTGATCGGTGTTATATCGACCCTTATGAGGAAGAGAATCAATTGAATTTGGAGGAGGAAGATAACAAGCAGGGAGAGAATCAGTCACACAATAGTCAAGAAGTGGGTGAAAGTACTAAACAAAACGGTGCGGGCTATAAGATAAAAGAAACTAGTATGGTTAGCATCAAGCAAGTCTTTAATACGTTGAAGGATGGTTTAAATGGTGTCGAAAAAAGTGAAAATCACAAGGGAAAGACCAGGGATATGGCTTGTAATTTTACTATTAGTGATGGAAGGTATGAAGTGGGGAAGGAACTATGTCCTAGTAGTCAATTGAATCCGGTAAAAAGGTGAAGGAGTTATTTAAAGAGGCACACAGGCAGCCACCTTGAGTAAGGAACATTACTCGCTTTAATCCGAAAGGTAGTTAGGAATACCAGGGAGGGGATCTCCTAGCAACTTTCCAAACTATCACGCAAACGCAGATAATCCGGTATCAGATAGGGGTGAAGAGGAGGATTCGATCAGGATGGAACCAAAATCCAAATGCAGGAATAAGAAAAGAGAAAGAAATTTAGCAAAATTCAAATGGGTGCAAAGACCAAATCAAGTCTACAATAGGTGTAAAAAGAAGGGCAAGATCATGTTAAACGCAGGTAAGGAGACTGAAGGTAAGAGTAATGGGAAGGTAATGGAAAACTGGGAAGGTGAGTTTTAGGAAGTCAGAGTCAGAGCAATGTAATATGTGATGGAATCAATTTGGAATCCATGTGGGGTGAAGATAACATTGATTTGTCTAACGAAACCAATTTGCAATTTGAGAATGATGAGCTAGATAGTGATGAAGAATGCACTAAAAGATCAAGCTAGTTTTGAACATTTTGAAGAGGGCGTAGAAAGTTTGTTGAGATTGTTTAACAAAGGAAACATTGGCAACATAATCAGTAAGTACATAGCTAGGAGGGATGAGCAATCAAGTAGTTGGTGGCTTCATGTAAATTACGAACAGGTTCAAGGTTGTACATTTAGACTTGGTAATTTTATTTCGGTTCTCACAGGTGACATAAGGGCAGATATGAGGATGTGTAAGCTAATTATGATAAGGTATTACAATAGTGAGACGGTGATAAATATGGGTTTTTCATTAACATTAATGGAGGGAAACAATGATGTTTGTAGTGCAAAATCAGGGATGTAAAACATCAAAGTTTTATCATTCAAAAGGTACTTCTAGTAATCAGCTCTGAGGTTTTTGAGGACGATTCTGGGGCAGTGGGGTAGTTAAATTAGCAGTTCATAAGGTTCTAGTAGCTAGTAATAGGTCAATGGAGGCAGGTACGGGGGACAACGAGGAAGTAGACTCGTCAGTTTGCTTGGAGTCAGTAGGTATCGATACATCGATGAATGTTATAATCAGAGACAAGCATGAATTCAACACGTCATGAACATCTCAAGGGGTGGTTTGCAGGGAGTCAGGCAATTGCAAGGATTGGATGGGGCTAAATGATGTAGAATTTTTTTATTTCAGTAAGTTATTAGAAGAGATAGGGGTCAACATGATTGTTATGAGTAGTTTAGAAATTGGTAATAACCAGAAAGGCAAGAAGTTAGGCAAGAAGAGAAGCATTAAGGAAGCAGTAGTGAGAGAGAGGCCAGACATTCTAGTTTTACAGGAATCAAAGAGGGAGGTAGTTACATGGGAAACAGTTAATACGGTGTGGGGTATCAAATTCAAAAATTGGGCTTATATTCCTTTGGAAGGCAAATTCGGAGGAGTAATTATAATCTGGGATGTGATAGTGGTATCGTGTGAAGAATCTATAGAAGGAAGTCATACTCTTTTTGTTAAGCTAAAACCGAAGCAAGGTGATAGTTAGTGGTTTACAGGCATTTATGCTCCGTGTAGATAAGAGATAAGAGTGCTTTTTAGGAGGAATTAGCAAGTTTGTTTGGGCTATGTGCTAGCAAGTGCTGTCTTGGCAGAGATTTCAATACTTTAGATATCCGTTGGAGAAAAAAAATGTGGGGTTGAGAGGAGGTGGACTAGAAGCATGAGGTGTTTTGATGAATTTATCAGTATCTCGAATTTGATTGACTTGGGTATTAGAATGCAGCATGTACTTGGACAAATGACACAATTCAAACGAGGATCGATAGATTTTTGTTTTCGGTCGGTAAAGAAAAGATGGCAATTGTAAGGCAAGAGGTGGCGGTTCGATTAACATCTGATCATTTTCCTTTGATCCTTGATTCGAGTAAGTTCAAATGGGGTTCTCCTTTTTGCTTCGAGAATATGAGGTTAAGTGATTGTGATTTTATGGTGAAATTCAAGTAATGGTGGCTTGATAATTTTGGTCATGGGTGGGAGGGTTACAAATTTATGGAGAAGTTGAAGAGGGTTAAACACAAAATAAAGCCATGGAATTCTGAGACTTTTAGGGATATTAAAATAAAGAATGAGCAACTTTCTTGCCGAATTAAGGAAATTGATGACGAAGAAACTAGGGGACAATTGAAAATGATACGAAAGCTAAGAGATTAAAGTTTATATTAGATTTTGATGAGGTGTTATTAAAAGAAGAATTTTCATGGAATCAAAAAGCCAAAGTTAGAGGAGTTACTGAGTGGGATGCCAATTCAAAGTTGTTCCATCGGATAATCAATCAAAGAAAACTAAATAAATTCATAAGTAAGTTAGAGCAGGAAGATGGGCCGGTGGTGAATGAGGAATCCGAGATCAAAAGTGAGTTAATAAGTTTCTTTAAAAAATTGTACACGAGAGAAGGCAAAGCAAAAATGAGGTTTGAAGGCTTAGAGTGGAATCCCATTAGAACCGATAGTAAGCAGTGGCTTAAGAGGCCATTTAAAGAAGACAAAGTGAAAGCGGCCATTGATTCATGTGAAGGCAATAAAATGTCGGGTCCAAATGGTTACACATTCGAAGTTTTTTAAAAAGGGATGGGACATTTTGAAAGAAGATGTAATTAAGGTTTTGAGAGAGTTCTACGAGAAGGGTGTGGTTAATGCATGCATTAATTCCACGTATATTTGCCTTAAACCGAAGAAGATAGGATCACTCAAGTTGAAGGATTTTTGACCAATAAGCCAACGACTAGTCTTTATAAAGTACTTGCGAAGATTTTGTCATTGAGGTTAAGGGAGATATTGGGTGAAACGATTGGTATGTCTCAAGGTGCCTTTGTGAAGGGTAGACATATTATAAACTTAGCACTTATTGCTAACGAATGTGTGAAAGAGTATATAGAACTGAAGAAATAAGGTGTTGTGTTGAAAATTGATTTCAACAAAGCATACGAACACATTGAGTGAGATTTCGTTGACCATGTTCTTGAGGAGAAGGGTTTCGGGGAAAGATGGCAGAAGTGGATAAAAGGTTGTATATCACCGGTCAATTTTTCCATTATGATGAATGGGAAACCGAGAGGTAATTTTAAAGTGTCAAGAGGGTTGAGGCAAGGGGATCCATTATCTCATTTCATGTTTGTTATAGTGTCGAATGTTTTAAATATCTTGGTGGAGAGGGCGAAGGAAAGAGGATTAATTAAAGGGTTCTCAATCGGGACAGAAAATGTAAGTTTTTCACACTTGCAATTTGGTAACGATACCATATTTTTCCTTTTAAAAAATAAAGAAAATATTGGTAATTTGATAGGTATTTTAGAGATCTTGGGGGCATGCTTCGGGATTGAAGATTAATATGTCAAAAATGGAGATTGTAGGTATTAACGTGGATGAAGAATGTAATACCCCCGCCTTATTTAGTAGGATAACACCTGTAATTAAGACCTAGAGCATTGTTAACCCACCTTAGACGAGCTAAAGTAGGTCTAAAATAAATAATGAAACAATAAATTCAAAAAAATCACGTAGCCTGGAATAAACAACCCTGATACTCATGCTGTGGGCGATAATATAAAACATGAGTGTAATATACATCTATACACATACAAAGAATTCGAGATGCATACACACTATGTTAACATGTATTACAAAGTAAACAACAATTCAGACTAGCCGTGGCTTACCATGTACACACTTACACAACAAAAATGAGTCGGTATCAGAGGTTCTTTACTTCGTT
Source organism: Lonicera japonica (assembly GCA_021464415.1). Classification (NCBI taxonomy): domain Eukaryota; kingdom Viridiplantae; phylum Streptophyta; class Magnoliopsida; order Dipsacales; family Caprifoliaceae; genus Lonicera; species Lonicera japonica. The sequence continues at coordinate 57,004,890 of CM038463.1, read as the reverse complement.
CCCGATTCAGTCATTTTTTCTGTCGTATCCGTCTCTTGGATACCTGAAGTTGTTCATATAAAATGGGGTGAGCTCACAGCTCAGTGGGGGGATATAACAAGCAATATTACGTATAAAATGTAATTAACTGTTTAATCATAAATCATGGCTCAACCAATAAAACAATGCATGCATGTGCATATGCAGGTTACCTCCCTGGTGTCAACCATTATACTGAGAGAATACCGAGACCGAACCGAATCATAATAATGATATTAACAATGGGTTTGACCGCCCCAAAGAGATACCGAAGTTGGGCCAAACTATAATCATAAGAAGAAGAACGGGCCTGACCGCCCCAGAGAATAAATCGAACATAATCACAATATAACATCATCAGGCCCATAAAAGATGATCATCATATCATAATAGAATTGGACCACATGTCCATTCATATTATATCACAGAATCACAAGTGCTTTGCCGAGGTCTAGATTTTTGAGCTATTCACCGCTGACTCTAAACAGCCGACCTCATTGATGTCCACTGGGGGTTTAGGGATTTTCAACCTAAGGGCACCAAGCCCTACTTATTTTTACACCGGTAAGCACTAGTCAATATATATTCCTTTCATCATTGAAGAGCCACAATAAAAATCATAATCAGATCCGTCACGAGACCATATGTAACATCCTATATTTATATTAATGTTAATTATGCTATATTAAATCCTTGATACATATATGAATGATCGTTTGGTGATTCGGGTGGTCCGAATCGATTTTGGTTGGTAAATAGGAAGTTTTGGTTCTTCGCGATTCGTTAATTTTGGTTAATTTTGAGCTATCGTAATTTCTTTTTTACTTATCCGATTAAGGTTCCGTTTGCGTGGGTGTCTATTATTCATGCCATTCTACAACTTTCGTGTTTTGGCCGAAGTCCAATTCACACTCCTCGTGGGTCAAAACAGAGGGCAAAGTAGGCCCATTGCAAATTTTGGTCATTCGGCAGCGCTTTGGCAGAGTGCTGTCTTCGTTGAATTTATGAGAACAATATATCCATAATTTGGAAAAACTTCCAACTAGAAAGTTGTATATCTTTGAAATACCTTTCCGTGGACATAAAGAACGCCTCAATCGGAGTTCGGAGCGAAACGTTATGGCCAAAACAAAAACAGTGCTCCAGACCCAAAATTTTTAAAGCGCGGACCGGTATGGCATTTTGGAATACCGGTCCGGCAACAAATTTTTGCGAAAATTTCAACCCGCGGACCGGTATTGGGTTTTTGGTATACCGGTCCGCCAGTTCACTTTTTCCACCGACTTAAGCTCGTTTTAAGTGCGTTTTAGCTCCTTTTTCATTCATTTTTTGACCCAGACTTTTCTAGACTTTACGAGGGGCTTCTAGAGGGTTCTAGAGAGAGAAAGGAAGAGATTTCTATGCATTAATCCTTCCGCATCAACAAATTAAGCTTGAAATCATCCGAATCATCTTCAATTTCACTATTCATCATCTTCCTCCTTGGGATTTCTTTGAGAGAGCTTGGGTTCTCTTCTTTCCTCATTCTCTACGGCAAATAAACACGAGGTAGGGGTTCCATAGCTTTTAAAAACTTGATATTATGCTTTATTTACCCGAGAATCATGGTTTTTGACCATTATGTGTATGAAAAACTTGAAGATAAAAAGGGGTCATATTGTTGTTTGACTTATAATGCTATGTTTGCACGACTTAAAGCACGATATGCCTTACCCGCTGGTTGTACTGTGTTATTGGAATCATATGCGATATCTCTTGGTGGTGTGGATATTGTTTGTGAGGAAAAATGAAACTATTGATTGATTTATACACGCCAAGAGAAATAGAATTTGTTGTAGTTGAATGGGTATGGCATAATTTGCTTAAAGTTTGTATGAATGAGCATGTTTGCATATTGTATACATTATTATTGTGTCAACCAAAGGCTCAAAAATATCATGGCAAGCTCTGGATCAATTCCTCGGTTCGTGGTTCTATTATTGGCATTTGTGAAGGATTCTGTGGTTCGTGAATAAGATGGAGAGCTGATGTCTCTCAAGAACAGATGGTGACATCAATATGGTGCTTGCCGGGATGGGAAAATAGGCAGGGCTCGGTGCCCTTGGGTTGAAAAGCCCTAAACCCCTGTGGGAGCAATGTATGGCCGCCTATTAGCCACCGGTGTGGAGCCCGGGAACATAGGCAAATTGGTAAGACACTGATGATTCTGTGGTTATCTTATTATTGATGGACATGTGGTCCAAATTGGTTATGATTAGTTGATATGCTCTGAGGCCGATGGGCCAATTTATGATCATTGTTATATTTTCTCTCGGGCGGTCAGACTTGTGCTATACTTCGGTTCGATATGGATATATTCTGGCTATGTGGCTATACGGTTGACACAAGGGAGGTAACCTGCATTGGCATATGCATGCATTATAATATGAACACGCTTTCTAAACTGGAGTATGTTTTATATGTGATTCCTTACCCCTACTGAGCACATAGCTCACTCCGTTTCTTTAAACCATTTCAGGTACTCACGAGTCCCAGGGGGACAAAGAGACGACGGGCTCGGGGACGAAGTAGGATGCTCTGATACTACGGTTTATTTTTGTAACAGATGTGTTAGTCTGGGAAGCCACGGCTCGCCCGAGGACTGCCTATATATTTTTGTTGTTTACGTAACATATGATATGTATATCTACGTGCATGTTTATCAGTTATAATATTATTTTTGTACCCAATGCTTGTCATTGCCTGGTTTATATGCTGCTGTTGATCTATATTCCTCTTATACACCTGTCTTAGTCCTACTAAGATGGGTTAGTAACACTCCAGGTCTTATTTACAGGTGTTATCCTGTATAATTAAGGCGGGAGTGTTACACCATATCACGTCTCAGAATGATACAACATATATAAGAAACTTTCGGCACCATAGATACAAGATATATGCCCACATGATAGGCCATGAAAATAGTCCGAGCTTTCCAAAAGATCTCCAAGAATCCGGTTCACACAATATTGATGTACAATATGCATAACATGCTAATAAATGAACATTTGAAACAATTTATGCCATATAACTATAACAAATCTCTATACATGTCTCTTGATGTATATAATTCATCAATTAATTAATTTCATAAATATAGAACATCTATACATCCAAGGTATATCTCATGTATGTCAAATAACACATGTATATAAAGTATAAGGCATATCTTGCTTCAAATAACATACACATGGCTTTATAAATCATAAAGCATCATCATCTTCATCACATAATAATTCTTAAAATAAAGACAATTAATATATGATGATTTATATAGAATAAAATCACATTATCGGATTTTAAAAATAATTAAATCCATACCTCAAAATATTTAGCCCCAAAGAATAAAATTTGAGTTGATTCCCGAACCCCGATTAGCATAACTCTAAAATTATTATACCTTTGCGTAGCCCTCAACGTATAGAACAACTTTTCCCTAAAGCTTGACTCGATTCGGCGGAGTTTTGATGACTAATTTATAACAGGAAAGCTTTTGTACCTATTTTATTATTTTCTTCTGTCTCTCGGCATCAAAAATTGAAAAGAAGAAAATGGAGAAGCTTAATTTAAAGGCAAGGCAGGTCGGTGGTGTTAAGGATAGAAAATATAACGTTTGCTTAATTACGGCATTTAACCCTGAAGTTTCATAACTTTATTATTTTAACCCTAAACTTTTGCAACTTTACAATTTAGTCCATACTCAACCAAGATTCCTAAACTCTTAAAAAAAATTTACTTAGTCGAGATTAATATGTGTTTAATTTACTCCAATTACATTAATGGGTATTATAATCTCCCCCATTAATAAAAATTTCGTCCTCGAAATTTAAATATTGTACCTTAAGTAAATAAGTCAGGATATTTGTTGCGGATCTCAGTTTTCATCTCCCATGTTGCCTCCTCGGCTCCGAGGTGTAACCACAAGACTTTGACTAGTGGTGTGACTTTGTTTCTCAGCACTCGATCTCAACGGTCTAGGATTTGAATCGGTCGGATTTCATATGTCCCATCATTAAGGATTTCTAAATCTTCCCATTGAACAATATGGGATGGATCGTAAACATACCATTGAAGCATCGACACATGAAAGACATTATGAACAAGCGACATTTGCGGAGGTAAAGCTAAGTGATACGAAATATTTCCAACACGCTCTAAAGTTTCAAATGGCCCAATGTAACGAGGGGCTAATTTTCCTTTGCCAACAAAACGTGTGATACCAAAACGAGATTTGGTTTTCAAAAATACATGACTACCAACTTCAAACTCCAAAGAACGACGACGCTTATCGACATAACTTTTTTGCTGACTCTGAGCAGTAAGAAGATGTTGTTGGATAATCTTAACCTTCTCAGTGGTTTGTTCTACCAATTTCGGACCCAACAAGGTTTTCTCCCCAACTTCATATGAACAAATTGGAGATTTGCACGGATGACCATACAAGGCTTCAAAAGGCGCCATGCCTATACTAGTTTGAAAACTCTTATTGTAGGCAAACTCCATTAAAGGCAAATGCTCTATCCAATTCCCTTGAAAATCTAAGACACAAGCCCTCAACATATCCTCGAGGATCTGAATAACTCGTTCGGGTTGCCCGTCCGTCTGTGGATGGAATGCCGTACTAAAATTTAACCTAGTACCCAGAGCTTTATGCAAACTTTCCTAAAATTGAGATATGAAACGAGGATCTCGATTCGATACAATAGTAAGTGGCACCCCGTGCAACTTAACGATCTCTCGAACATATAATTTGCTAAGGCTCTTTACATTCTGGTTGTTACGAATGGGAGGAAATGAGCAGACTTTGTCAATCTATCAACAATTACCCAAATGGTGTCTTGACCACCCAAAACTTTAGGTAACCCCGAAACAAAATTCATAGTAACATGTTCCCATTTTCACTCGAGAATAAGCAATAATTGAAGTTGCCCTGCGGGTTTTTGATGTTCGGCCTTCACCAATTTACAGGTCATACATTTGCTTATATAGTTTGCAACATCAATTTTCATACCACTCCACCAAAAATTTTGGCACAAGTCTCGATACATCTTTGTACCTCCTAGGTGAATAAAAAATTTAGAATGTTGGGCTTCACTTAGATTTCGTTTCTAAGTTCTGAATCTTTCGGCACTACCAATCTATCTCGGACCCGAATTCCTCCATCGATTCCAAGTCTGTATTCACCGTGTTCGGCTTCTATAGCCAAACGATCACCTATCACTCGAAGTTCTTCGTCAACACGTTGGGCATCAATCACCTGTTGTTGGATTGCTGGTTGAACAACCATATTATAAAGATATGCTTGGTATCATTTCGACTCACCATAAGATTGTACCGTTGCAACTCTTGTCTTAGCTTCCACTCCCGACATAGTAGAGCAGCTAAAGACCCTTGGAATTTTTGACTCAAGGCATCGGCTACAACATCAGCTTTGCCCAGGTGATACTGCAAAGTAAAATCATAATCTTCCAAGTATTCTATCCACTGACGCTGCCTAAGATTCAAATCTTTCTGGGTAAAAATATATTTCAGGCTCTTGTGATCGGAATAGACTTCAAATGTCTCGCCATATAAATAACGACGCCAAATCTTAAGAGCAAATACAACCGCAGCCAATTCTAGATCATGGGTAGGGTAGTTTTTCTCGTGTTGCTTGAGCTGACGGGAGGCATAAGGCATAACATGCTTTACTTGCATAAGAACACAACCCAAACCAAATCTAAAAGCATCATAATAAATCGCATAACCCTTTCCCCGCTCAGGTAAAACAAGAATTAGAGTCGAAGTAAGCTTACCCTTCAACTCTAGAAAAGCTTTCTCATAATCGTCACTCTAAACGAATTAAACACCTTTATGAGTTAGGTGAGTCAATGGTAATGCTATACGAAAAAAGTCTTTCACAAAACAATGATAATAGCCCGCTAAACCCAGAAAACTTCTAACCTCCATAACATTTTGAGGCCTTTCCCACTTTAGAATGGCTTTTATTTTCGTTGGATCTACCAAAATTCCATTATTCAAGATGACATGTCCCAAGAATTTAACTTCCGACATCCAAAACTCACATTTGCTAAGCTTAGTATAGAACTAGTGATCTCGGAGGACTTGAAGAACTAAACGGAGATGATTCTCATGCTCCTCATCAGACTTGGAGTAGATAAGAATATCATCTATAAAAATCACCACACACTGATTAAGATAAGGACGATACAAGCGATTCATCAAGTCCATAAATACTGCCAGCGCATTCGTCAACACTAAAAACTCGTAATGACCATATCGAGTACGAAACGCCGTCTTCGAAATATCTTCTTCATGAACCAACATCTGATGATAGCCTGATCGAAGATTTATCTTAGAAAATATAACGACGGCATATTGTAACTGATCAAATAGATCATCTATTTGGGGTAACGGATATTTATTCTTGACAGTGACACGGTTCAACTGACGATAGTCTATACATAACCATAACGATCCATCTTGCTTCTTAGCAAACACTACAGGTGCGCCCCAAGGAGACATACTAGGTCTGATAAACCCCTTTTGCAACAATTCATCAATTTGAACTTTCAGTTCCTTCAGCTCGACAGGAGCCATACAACACGGTGTTAACGATATCGGAGCAGTACCCAAAATAAGGTCAATAGAAAAGTCTACCGCTCGATGTGGGGGAAGACCTGGAAAATCATCAGGAAACACATCTAAAAATTCCCTAACCACGGGAATATTAGAAGGATAAGAACTACCATCCTCTCGTGCCACCATACTAGCTAACCACCCAAAGAAATTCTATTGTTCCTTGGGCCTCAAATACGTACACGGCATATATGACTCAGACTTACAATAGAATATAAATATCTCACTATTAGGCAATGGAACTGATACTCGACATTTAGAACAATCAATTACAACGTGAAAAGTAGCCAACCAATCCATTCCTAAAATAAGATCACATACCTCCATATCCATCATAATAAGATCAAACTCTATCGAGGATTCTCCAACACTCAAAGAACAATTTCTAAAAATAGAACTCAATTGTACATTACTCCCCAAAGGCGAACCAACACATATCGGTGTATCCAAAAGTTCAACATTCAATTACAATCTATTGACTAAAGCCAATGAGATAAATGAATGAGAAGCACCAGTATCAAACAAAACTTTAACCCAAGAGCTAAAGAATAGAATGGTACCTTCCATTACTTTAGTTTTAGGTTGCTCCACCTGACTCAGAGTATACACTCGACCCGAAGTCCTATCGCCTCCCCGAGCATACGAACTTTCACCCCCACGGGATTGACTCTGACCCCGGCCTTGACCACTAGAGAAAGATTGGCCCATTCTCCTACCACGGCTCGAGCCCTGAGTTTGAGACTGGTTGTGGGGAGGTTGAGACGGCTGTTGCTCCCGACTTACACTTGGACAATCCTTACGAATATGCCCTGGTTGACTGCACGCATAACAAACCCTCTCTTTTTGTCCCTGGTGCTAGCTACTGATCCCCGAAAAATGGCCTTTACCAACACTGCCACTGGAAGACCCTGAATCACTTCTAAACTTTTTTTCCTAATTACCCAACTTCTTTCCCTCAATACCCCTTTTCCTTTCTAGGAATCTACTGGCATCGGCTATCTCCTGCTCTACTTTCATGGCCACTCTTACAGCTTCAGTCACACTGCTATAGTTTAAGTGATACACATTCTCTCTGATAGAAGGCTTCAACCCCTTTCAGAAAAAAACGTATCTTCTCCTCAAGATCATTGTCTAAACATTTCTCCAAACGGTTCAGACTTTCAAACTTTGCCTCATACTCCGTCACGTACATGTTCCCTTATATAAAGGAACTAAACTCATCCCTCTTAAGACTACGATGGACCGATGAGAAATAGCGCTCTAAAAACAACTGGGTGAATTGCTCCCAGGTAGTAGGAGCATTCGCCCTCCTCGACACGTTCCTCCACCAGACACCCGCCTAATCAATTAACTGATATGTACCAAGGCTGAGTCTCAAATCATTCGGTAAATGTATGACATCAAAGGCTCTCTCTATCTGATCAAGCCACCACTCCGCAGTATCGGGATCGAACATCTCATTAAAAGTAGGAGGAGACAACTTTTTGAATTTCTCGAGGGCCACCATAGCCCGATTCTCCTAAAATTTCTCTCGAGATTTTTGGTTTGAGCCAATACATTGACCAACTCCCGAGTTATTGCACGAATAGCATCTACAGACTCCCCTCCTGAGGTAGAACTCTTGCGAGTGGCATGGTTCTCCCTATCATCTAGTGGAGTCGCCATTCACTATACGAAAATAAGAACAATATCATGATAACCTGATATACACATATCCATAAAGAATACATTCACCTCAAATTCCACATATTTCGTCTCACAACCCAAGTAAATCGCAAACCTATGCTCTAATACCAATTTAAAACACCCCCGCCTTAATTAGTAGGATAAAACCTGTAATTAAGACCTGGAGCGTTATTAACCCACCTTAGACGAGCTAAAGCAGGTCAAAAATAAATAATAAAATAATAAATTCAAGAAAATCGGGTAGCCTAGAATAAACAACCCTGATACTCATGATGTGGGCGATAATATAAAACATTAGTGTAATATACATCTATACACATACATAGAATCCGAGAGGCATACACACTATGTTAACATGTATTACAAAGTAAACAACAACTCAGGCTCGCCGTAACTTGCCATGTACACACCTACACAACAAAAATGAGTCGGTATCAGAGGTCCTCTACTTCGTTCCCGACCCAATCGCTTCTTCTGTCATATCTGTCTCCTGGATACCTGAAGTTGTTCACATAAAATGGGGTGAGATCACAGCCCACTAGGGGGATAGAACAGGCAATATTACGTACAAAATGTAATTAACTGTATAATCATAAATCATGGCTCGGCCGATAAAACAATGCATGCATGTGCATATACAAGTTACCTTTCTTGTGTCAACCATTATACCAAGAGAATACCGAGACCAAACTGAATCATAATAATGATATTAACAATGGGTCTGACCGCCCATAAAAGATACCAAAGCTGGGCCGAACCAAAATCATAGAAAGAAGAACGGGCCTGACTGCCCTAGAGAATAAATCAAATATAATCACAATATAACATCATTAGGACCATAAAAGATCATCATCATATCATAATAGAATTGGACCACATGTTCATTCATATCATATCACAGAATCACAAGTGCTTTATTGAGGTCTAGATTTTTGGGTTACTCACCGCTGGCTCTAGACAGCCGACCTCATTGCTGTCCCCCAGGGGTTTGGAAATTTTTAACCGAAGGGCACCAAGCCCTATTTATTTTTACACCGACAAGCACTAGTCAATACATATTTCCTTCATTATCGAAGGGTCATAATAAAAATCATAATCGGATCCGTCATGGGACCATATCACATCCCAAAATGATACAACATATATAAGAAGTTTTCGGAACCATAGATACAAGATATATGCCTACATGATAGGCCATGAAAATAGTCCGAACTTGCCGAAAGATCTCCAAGAATCCGGTTGACACAATAATGATGTACAATATGCATAACATGCTAATAAATGAACATTTAAAACAATTTTTGCCATATAACTATAAAAAATCTCTATACATGTCCCTTGATGTATATAATTCATCAATTAATTAATTCCATAAATATACAACATCTATACATTCAAGGGATATCTCATGTATGTCAAATAACACATATATATCAAGTATAATGGTATATCTTGCTTCAAATAACATACACATGGCTTTATAAATCATAAAGCATCATCATCTTTATAATATAATAATTCTTAAAATAAATATAATTAATATATGATGATTTATATAGAATAAAATCATATTATCGGATTTTAAAAATAATTAAACTCATACCTCAAAATATTTAGCCCCAAAGAATAAAATTTAAGTTGATACCCGAATCTTGATCAGCACAACTCTAAAATTCTTATACCGTTGCGTAGCCCTCGACGTATAGAATAACTTTTCCTTAAGGCTCAACTTGATTCGACGGAATTTTGATGACCAATTTATAGCAAGAAAACTTTCGTTCCTATTTTATTATTTTCTTCTATCTCTCGGCAACAAAAATTGAAAGAATAAAATGGGGAAGCTTAATTTGAACGCAAGGCAGGTCGGTGGTGTTAAGGATAGAAAATATAACTTTTGCTTAATTACGGCATTTAACCTTGAAGTTTCATAACTTTATTATTTTAACCCTGAATTTTTGCAACTTTACAATTTAGTCCATACTCAACCAAGATTCCTAAACTTTTAATTTTTTTTTACTTAGTCGAGACTAATATGTGTCTAATTTAGTCTAATTACATTATGGGGTATTACAAAGAGGATATGCGGGTGTTGGCCAGGAGAATAGGGTGTCGTATGGGTTGTTTGCCTATGTCCTACTTAGGGCTCCCGTTCGGCGATAATCCGATGAAAGCTAGTTTTTGGAATCCAATTATCGAAAAAATTGGGAAGCATCTTAAAGGGTGGTACAAGGGGTGTATATCTAGAGGGGGAATGTTAATTCTTATTCACTCGGTACTCGATAGTTTTCCAATTTATTTTCTATCTATGTTCAAGATACCGGAAGCGATAGCTAAGATTATCAAGAAAATGATGAAAAACTTTTTGTGGGAGGGGATGGATAAAGGAAATGGAGAACACTTGGTTGTCTGGAAAACTATTTCAAAAACCAAGGAAATTAGTGGCCTTGGCATTAGTAATCTAGTTAAAAGAAATGAGGCATTATTGGGGAAGTGGCTTTGGAGATTTCGGTTAGATAAAGAGTCTCTGTGGCATAGGATAATAAGGAGCAAGTATGGGTTGAGTGATAATGGTTGGGATTCAGCGAAGGTAAGAAGGGGTATGTATCAGAACCCGTGGAAAGCAATTGCACAAGGTATCAAAAATTTCAGAAAGAATATAAGATATAGGGTGGGGAACGGTTCTACGGTCAGCTTCTGGTCAGATTTATGGCTTAGGAATGAGACAATGTAAGCCCAATTTCCAGTTTTGTTTTTGATTACTAGTGAGTCGAAAGTGAAAGTTGCAGATTATACCAATTGGGTCTCATATTCAATTTTTTCCTGGGACTTGGGTTGAGAAGGAATGTAAGGGAGGATGAGGAGGGAGAGTATATGGCTTTGATAGGGATGATCCATAATTTGGAAATTTCTAGGCTTGTGATGATAGTAAAGTGTGGTCGGGAGAGAAATCGGGAATGTTCACAACAAAGTATTTTTTTGATTTTTTAACAAGTTATAATGCAGGTTCTAAATCACTCCTTTCAAGATGGATTGGAATTCAGGAATTCTATCTAAAGTTAAAGTCCTTTCTTGGCTTGCATCGTTGAGAATAGTCAATACAGCGGATTTGTTACAAATCAGAAGACCGTATTTGATGATTTCTCCTTCTTATTGCATTATGTGTAAGGGTGACTCTGAAAGTATTAATCATTTAGCAATTCATTGCTCATTTATCAATTTAGTTTGGGGCAATATTTGTAAGGAATTTGGGATTCATGCAGTACTTCCAAGTTCATGGTTCGACCTTTTATGAATCAGATGGACATTCAAGGGAGACAAAGCTAGATCTTTTATGTTGTGGAGATGTTGTTATAAGGCCCCACTTTGGTATATTTGGAAGGAAAGGAATAGTAAAATTTTTTAGAACAAGGAGGAAGATACCGAGAAAATTTGGGCTAGAATTAAAGCATTGGCTTCTTTGTGGGCTTATACTTCAAATAGTTTTGGGTTGATGTCTATTTCTGAGATTCAAAAAAATTGGGCAGCTATTGTGGTCTAGGATACACTGAGGGTTTAGTATTTAGGTTCTTATTCTGGTTATGCTATTTGCTTACTTTAGTTGGTGATTGTTAGTCAGTTTTTGGCTTTTGTCTTGGGGTAGGTTTCTTTAGTGTCTAAGGATGTTTTTCTTTGTATCTTTTTTGTCTTGGTTTGCTAGGTAGTGGATTCCTCATCCACTTCCAATTCTTCGTTGCTTGTATTTGATTTTTCTATCAATATAAGCTTGTTTCTTATTAAAAAAAAATTAAAAATTAAAAAAATAAGCATTCTTGGTCAAAGTTTTTGAGGTTGAACTTTCAAGGCAGTCGCTCCTTGAAAAAAATGAGAAGTTACAAGTCAACCTTACCTCCCTGAGTAAAGAACACGAAAACCTGAATTCTAAAGTACTGAGTCTTAAAAGAGAACTTTAAGGGGCTAAGTCTGATAAGGTTTAACTTAAGACTAGGTCAGAAAAGCTTGATAAAATTCTAAAGGGACTAGTTCACTTCTCGAACGATAGAGCAGGTATAGGTTTTGATAAGTATAATGCTTCCACATCTCAAGCAAAATATGTCTTTGTTAAATCTCAAGAAACGGAGAAATCTACTCTTAAAGCTCAAAATTCTAGGAATCTTAAACTTTATAATCCAATTCCTCAAAATTTTCAAGCTAGGAATCACAATCCTAAGAAAACTCAAAATAAAGTGAACTTTCAACCACATTTATGCACTTATTGACATATGGAGGGTCACTTAAAAGAGTATTACTATCAACTTAGGACCCCACAATATACCTATTCATAACCCAACTATAGTCGTTTTACTAGCTTTGAAGAGCATATGGCATACTTGTTTAACAAATATGAACATCTTTAATAAAAAGTATTGAGGCCTTAGCCTGTTTCATTAAGCAGAACACTAGCAAGCCCACACCAGTTATAAGTGTCCACAATGAGCCTAACACTTTTTTATGCACCATGATCACTTACCAATTTGTATGTCCTTCCCCTAAGAAACTTTTTGGTCTTTGTAAGTTTTCCTAGTTTACAGACATTGTGAATTTTCTCCTTACAAACTAGCTTCCTAGCCATTGGTGTAAGCAAGATAGATCCAAAATCTTATCAATGGTGAAATAGTACTCTTACTTTTAGGATGATTTTTACCTTTTTAAATATTATCCTGATCAAATCATTCTTAGGTGTACCCCAAAGTATGAGCAGTCTAAAATCTTATCCTTTTGTGATGATCATGCTTGTGCAGACCGTTTTAGTTCTAAGTGAAATTTAATGCGAAGTACAATTAAACTTAGGTATATTATTTTCTAATTAATTAGCCAAAACCTTTTAAAGATTATAATATAAAGTAAACCTTAATTGTTTACTTGTTTTAATTTTAAAAAATCTGTTAATTTTGTCTAACATGCATAATTCAATTTAATCAATCATACATATATTCACATTAAAATTAAAAAGGTATCATTGCAGTGCAGGACCAATTCTCAACAATAATTCCGTCATAATAATCACAAGAGGTACAAACTCAATTAATCACTAACCAACAAAGACGTACATCATTGAGTCTCGAAGAGGTCAAATATGCCAAAATCCAAGGGGTGGCATCTATGAAGTTAAGAAGTATGACGAGACTAAATGGTAAGTAAATAGTCACATGAAAAAGGTTGAGTCTCTAACTTTGCAATTGTTGAGTAAAACTCCGAGCCAAATGTCAAAAGAAGTATGTTCTTTATGTGTCCAATGCGTAAGGCATGTCATGTCAATATTCTAAGCATTCCTGAGCAAGTGAATGCAATCAATGATTTTAGAAATCCAATGGATAATGGTAAAAGGGATAAAGTCCATCATATACGGGTTAACTACAGAGGAGAAATGCTTAGAAATTCTATGAACCCCGAAAGAGGTGAGGAGAGGTTGACCTCTCTGTCTTTCTCGAACTCCATCCCCTGTATGACATTCTTGAAAACAAGGCAACCACCTGTATCAAAACATGCTTATGATGCCTCTAGGGAATTTAACAAATTTATCAGCGAGTTGGATTATCATTGCTATAGTTAATTCTCCCAAACCCCGTTGTTTAACGTCTGAATATGGCAATAAATTCACGGTAGCCCCCAAATCTAACAAGCCAGGTGTTTTTACCACGTTTTTTTGGCCAAAACAATGAAAATACTTTACCTTCAATATAATTGCCAAGTTTTTGAAAAGAATGATCAATTGCATTTTATAGTTGCATGGGGGTGGATTGCGCATATAATTATCATATAAAGACTAACCATTTTAAAAATAAAACTCACATTGACATATGAATTCCAAAAGTTTTCATAAATAATAAAAGCCAACACATATATAAATATCATAATAATAATAATAAAACAAGTTTTTAAAATAAAAAACACATATAAATATTTAATAACACAAGTATTTTTCAAAGACTGATAAAAAGCTAAGAAAATAAGGTCAATGCCACTTTAAAACTGCGAAGGAGGCGGTTGCTCTTGATCCTGACGCTGGCACTTAGTCTGATTGGTTTCTTCAGCTCCCTCCATCGGCGTCTCCTCTCGAACCCTAGTGCTACCTAATGGTGATAGTGGTAGCATATTAACTCTGATCGAACGTTGTGAGTCTCCGTGAACAGATTGGGATAGGCCTATCGAACGTGACCGGCTCCGATGTGATCGAAAGGATGATGATGTCTCTCTGGACAGCCTGTGGTGATACAATCCTTCATAATCAGGTGGATATGGGGCTACGAACGTCAGCAATCCCCAGGCATTGTAATAGCTCCTCACTAATTGTCGGATATCTCCAACGCGAAAAAGAGAGACCTGTAAGACGATAACTGGAATAAAAAAGAGAGGGTATATAATGAAATAAATTACAAAGGAATACATATTATACCTCATCGTCCTCGATTCCAGCCAGTGGCCCATATCGCTCATCTGGAAAAGGAACGTCCGGAACTCGATATTGTGCTGGGAAGCCAAGGTCGAAGTAAGACACCTCTCGTGGATAAACTGGTAAAGTATAAACTATAGAAGCTCTATCCTTCCTAGGAGGGGGATTAACCATGGTAATATGGGCATCATCATTTGAATCCGACTCTTCTGCTATAGTCTCATTCGATGGTCCCTTACCCCACTTATCGGCCCCAGCCCTAGCAGTAGAAGTCCCAGCAGCAATCTCTTTATGCTCAACAGCATAATTGATAACATTTTTTATCGTAATCCCTATAGCATTTGTAGATGATGGCGTAGATCGTACTTGCCATGGCACTTGAGTCCCTGAGGTGAACCCATCGCTCGGAGAAGCCGTCAATCTACAAGCCCAATCGGTGGCACTAGGTGACCAGATCCCAACCTCCATCCCTGTGCTTGTACCAATCCTGGCCCATGTACTAGCATTACCTGGCACCATTTTCAACCCCACACCATCATCTTTATCTACACTATCTCCCAGAGCCTGATATTGAACAACTAGCTCGCCATCTGGGTCCTCATTATAGGAATTTGTTATCCCCTTAGCCCGACGGCTGATAGAAGGAGCCGGATGCCCCACCACATACTTCGATAGCCATAGTTGGCCCTTGATGAATCTTGGATCTCCTCCTAGGTCGGCGTACCGTTTATATATAACTTTGCCACAAACACCCTTCGTTTCCTGCATCAAGTAACAGTGGGCAAACTTGGCATAGACCCCACCTATCAATAACTCCCCAAAGTACTTTCCACGACTATAAGTAGAAATCTCTTCTTGAGTCAGGAAAGAGGGTCGTCTCATTAGCACAGGGGGCCATTTTGGGACTCGGAGCGGCAAATCAGGTGAGTGTTGCCTCATCACACGCTCCCCTAAATAAAAGATATAGCCGTACTCATGTGAGAAGAGTCGGCGCATCCAAGACGCGGTGAGAGCATCGTGGTATCCAGGTTGGTTCATAACTGTCATTGTCCACGGCCTCCACTGGATCTATTGTATATCAGATATATGTTAAAAATCAAAGGTAATATTAGTAATATAAAGGAATAATTTACAAAGTTTGGGAAGATATGATACTTGATCTTCTTTCAAACCAGTCACGTCACTAGCGCAGATATCGGGGGTCATATAACGGTATGCGCCAATTACATTCCCGCTATGAAAATAATGAAATTGCGGGAACTCTTCAGCAAACTTAGCTCTCAACTCCATTAGGCCAATACCCCGGTGGGTATATGCAATGAACCACATCTATAAAGAATGAAACTGAATTATAAATAAAGTAATATAAGATATAATAATTAGTACAATTTATAAGTTAAGGATGAAAGTATACCTCCCACAGTGTCATCAGCCCATGATGATTCAGCTCCATATGACGACAGATAAGATCCATCGACTCATACAAAACTGCTAGCACATATCCTCCCCAAGCAATGGTGCAAATCCGGTCAAAGTGCCTCAAGTAAGGGAGCCACCATAGTTGGAGGTTGTCACCCCCCCATGCATAGAAATAGTTATGGAAAAGTAACAACAAATAGCATCGAGACAACTGCCGAATTTCTTGACGTGTCATCTGAACTCTAGCAAACCGATCTGACTCCTCTACAATATGAGCTACAATGGCTGAATAAGGGATCTCGTTTATCATGATCTGTTCAGGAACCCATCCTAATGCACCTCTTATACCAGCAGTTGAAATGCATGTACTCGGGTTCGGTGACAATATGTCACCAGTAAATGGTAGGCCAGTCAGGGCAAAAACATCCTCGAGAGTCAATGTCATCTCTCCCCAACCCCAGTGGAAGGTGTGGGTGGTATCCCACCAGTGCTCGCCTAGTATCGTCAGCAAACTCACAGATTGCTGGAACTCATCCTTAGGCAGTACCTCAATAAGTGGGCCAAATGGAGTCGTTCTTAAGAACTTCCTAACATCATGAGGTAGACCATCATGCAAATCGGCTGCCACTTTCATTTTACCTTGGTAGCGTCCAACTCTCTGTAAAAAATACACGTATCTTGTTATTTTCTTATAGAAACTGGGAAGTATATTAAATTGAGGGTAATTAGTCATGTTTTCTAATCTAATGTTTTATAATCGAAACCTAAAGATATTTTTGCAGAAATTCATGTTTTCTAAGGCAATTATGTTTTCCTAAGCAAATAGGCTAAAAAACTCCAAACCATTACATAGCATGCATATATCCTAATTTTCTTGCATAAACGAAAAAATATAATGTTAAAGCAAAGTAAGGAATCAGAGCATACCCGGGTCCGACGACATATCTGATACGCTGATGGCTCCATTAGTAACCACTCCCGGCCCTTCGGTAATGGCAAAAGCGGTACATCAAGATACATCGATCGCTGGAGCGATCCGTCAGCTCCCATGGGTGCCTTCCAAGCCAACTCAGCCCAATCGTCATGATGGGGTGCACATACAAGTCTCCCATCAGCTGTCGCAATGATCATATCTGGCCCATCCCCGTCCAAAAGCTCCAACGTGTCACCCTCAACATGCTCGCCTCCGCTTGGGGGACCACCCATCATCATGAACAGTAACACCTACAAAAGCCTCAAGAAGAACATATAAAGAAAGGTATATCGGTAAGAAAACCGAAAAATATGTATGCTAGAAAAAGAAAGAATGAAAGTGAAAGAAAGGAATAAATAAGGGAGAATGACCTCCTTATATAAGTTGTTTTGCTACTGCGCGGTAGGGGTGGTTAAAATCCTAACGGCAAGGTCAGCCCAGTTTGACCTGCGTTGGCCATTTTTTCGCTTTGGTTTAACTTTTTAACTTTTAATAGACTTTTTAGTTAGTTCCGTAAGATGAACAGACCGAGAAACACTTACACATGCACGATGAGGTTGAATACGAAGCATAAAAGCTAGAACTCCTAAGTTCTTCATGGATCCAAGCTTTAAGGAAAAATCAACCCTGAAATAACTCGAATCTGGTAAAAAGAGGAAGGTTTAAAAATGAATCAGGTACAAGAAAAAAATGAAAAAGTAGATAAGATATAATTCACGTTAGTCCAAGATGAGAAGTAAGAAAAACAAAATGGAAAAAGATGTAGGTAGAGGCAAATGGGCGAGTAAGGCTCCTATCCAGTAAAAAATAACAAGAAGAGATTCTGAAGCCAAAAAATGGGCAGGAAATTAAAAAAATAATAATAAAATGAGGGAGAAATAAAGATATCGAAAAAAGAAAATAATGCAGTACCGACACCTTCCTCTGATAAGCCAGAAGGTAACTAGAGAAGGGACTGAGACTTCCGGAAGAGCTTTATTCCCATGATTAAAGATGGAAAACTATATGATAAGTTGAAAATCAAGTCCAAAACTATGCATAAAAGGTCTGGGAGTTAAAAGAGACCGACTCAATTTCTTCCAAGAGAAGAAAGTAAGACGAGGAATAATAATATAAGTTTTTAGATGATAAAAACTAAACTTTTTAAAGCCGATCTTCTTCTCTTTAGTTTATATTTCTTGCCGCAAAACAGTAAAACAAGAACAATCAACAGCCAAAAGCTAAAAGCAAAAGTTGTACAAGAGAATAAGTAGAGATAAAAAAAAGCATGGTATTGGATAGATATCTTTAAGAACATGCTCGTATTCTATGATGTGTTTTTTCCCGAAAAAGTTGACAAAATAATAAGATTATGACTAACAGAATTAACGCTAACCCTAGGTCGGGTCGCAAGATAGCGTCTTATTGCGATAATTAACCACTCTTGGCAGTTTTAACCCCACCTTTCAGTTGTGTTAGTAAGATGGAATGAGAGCAGAGCCCGCCACTTTTGGTAATCGCTGACATGTCATTCCTTTTGAGGGTGGCCAGGGGTGCCATCTCTTGAAAGCCGTCAGAAAGGGATCTCTCCTGACGTTCTACCTTAAACTATATCAGCTAGATGAAGTCATATCGCGAGGACCAACCATTTTTTTTAGTTTCTAACATAATCCCTTAGGCTGTGCCAGTAAGATAGAACAAGGGCGAAGCTTTCCACTCTTGGCCGTCACTAACATATCATATCTTACATTCCCTTAAAGGATATGTCCTTTAGGAATTACACATTAACCCAAACTATGCTAGAACAATGGAGTCCTATTGTGAGGACCAACCACTCTTCGCAGTCTTAACTTAACATTTCCATGACGTGTTAACAAGATAGAACCAGGGCAGATCGCCATTCTTGACAGTCGTTAACATAACATACCTTATGGGGGTGGTCAGGAATGTTATTTCTTGAAAATTCGTTGCAAAGTTATATCTTCTGACGAAAACCATGCTAATAAGATGGAATAAGGGCGAAGCCCGCCACTCTTGGTAGCCGCTAACATTCCTCCCTAGAGATCAATGAGTATTAAATCTTCCTTAAAGGTCAAGGAAGGTTTATTATACCATGAAGTTAAGAATGAGTCTTTCAGAAGAATTTGAGTTCTAAGAAATTCTTTAAAATTATCACAGAGAATGACAAGTGTTCTTGAAGATATGTCATTCATGAAGAAGTATGGTGAAGTTCAATAACAGCTCAGAAACCGAGGGTAAGCAGCGGTATTTTAGAGCCCTTGAAGGTAAACTAAGAAGAGCCCCTAAAGCTAGATTAATGTATCAGGAAAATTTTGAATATGGCAAAAAACAAAGGGCCGGTAGTGATATGAATTGCCTTAGATGCAACGAGATTCTTCTTTTCCACCAAGATGGTATCTTTCGAATATTTTCGAAAAAAACTAAATCAACATAAGATTCATGTGAGTGCAACAAATTGATGTCTCTCATTTGTGTCATCCCAAAATTCTTGCAAGTAATAATCCTTGGACATGAGGGTTTATAGACACACTAGTTTGTGACCCTCGCATGAATTTACCTTTTCTCAAACTACCATGGCATTCTTGTGGCTTTGGAACCCAAAATAAGACTAAAGAGTCACACATAGAACTGCATGCATACAAGTTCAGTAAGAAAGCATTTTTTAGGATTTTAAATGATTTTTAGAAGGGATGTCATGTACTCCCTACCTTGTGGTAGCGAGTTGCCGCTAGGTCCTCAATGCGTGCATCTGTCGCATGCATGTACTACATGAACAGTGCTAGGGCGAACCTGAAGTGAAGTTTGGAGCGGATTTTCCTTTATAAATAAGTCCTTGGGGTCTCATTTTAAGGGACAAGACTTGTGGATCATTTTGGTAGATTAGGAAAGAGTTTCATGAGGTTTTAAGTCTTTTAGCCATTTTAAGGAGAAAAAGTCCATTTTAGAGAGTAAACGTCCACTTTAGAGAGTGAAAGTCCATTTTAGAGAAAATGAGGCAATCAAGGAGGAGTCGTATATAACAAAGGCAAGACGAGTTATTTATTTTTAAACACTTACAATATAAATTTACAATCTTTTGAATTTAATTACAAGTTTTTAAACGTAAATTAGATATTTTGCAAAAGAGTTTAAAGTTCCAAAAGATGTCCTTTTAAAGAAGTTTTCTAAAAACCAAAACTGTTTTGAAACGTTTTTCATAACAAAACCATATAAAAAACATTTCAGAATCATGTCGAATTACTAAACTTTGATTCCATTATGAAATGATACCTAAGCTCCCTTTGGGTTTAAGTATGATATATTTTAAAAACACATTTTTAATACCTGAAAGGACAATTTGAAAACATTGATAACTACTTGTAAGATATCTAAATAGGAATTGAATAGATGATCTATTTAAGAGACCAAAAGGCGGATTGGGTGCCTAACACCATCATTCGTAACATTGTTCTTGAACCCTTCCAAAGTATTTTAAAATATGGTTTCATGTGTAAAATCAAGTCAATTTCTAGGATATCTTTTATATGTTCTTTTGTTTGCATGTTTTCTCATAAAATAAATTAGTGACTCTGAAACACGTTTTTCCTAGAAAACTCGAAACCCTTTTCAAACAAGAATCTTTTTTCCAAATAGGTAAAACTCTATATTCTCACAAAAGGAGGAATCCTTTGATTGCCATGGATATGGGCATCAAGCATTTGAATGCGCTCCTCATCTTAAATATGTAAGATGAGAAACGAAAGCCTTATAGGCTACGAAAGCCACTCAAAGCTTTACTTTGAATAATAAGGATGTTGGTGAGGATTCTGAAAAGTTTGTTACTTTTGTTGCTGGGGTGGAGCAACAAGCAACAACTTGAGTCTCTAGGGGGAGTGTCAACCTTGAGGATGCTTCATCATGCAATTCAATCATTGCCCCAAGGACGAGACTGAAAAATAATTAGATCTCGAAGCAAAATATGATTTAGCGCTACATGATCTGATCAAGACCAAAAAGTATTGCATCATGCTCTTAAAGAATTGAAAGAATCTAAAGAAAAGATGCTACGACTTTAAGAGTGCGAGGCTCAAATGAAAGAACTTAAAAAGGAAAATGAAACACTCCTTGGCCAGTTATCCGAAGTAAAGTCTAATATGAAAAATAAAAATTTGATCTTAATGCGAAGTTACAAAAGAATCTTGAGTATCTTGTGGAAGTACATGATCTTTTGTCTCATGAGGCTATGCATCTTGACAAAAAAAGGTAGAAAAAGTGAGGTATATTTAGATTAATCTTAAGAATAGGTCCAAAAAGATGTATCGCATTTAGCTGGGCCAGTTTGCTTTGTAAAAGATAAACGAGGCTTGGGATATGACAAATCTGTTGTATCTACTTTTAAGGTTAGCTCCTCCCTGTCAAACCGGATAATAAAAATAAGAATAGCCTAAAGAAAAAGGAGAAAAAACCTGTCAGGCAAGCTTGGGCCATAAAAACTCCATAGGTTTATCCTTTTATGAAGGTTTTCGAAATGATTCCATTTGATGCAAATAAGCATAAACTTGGTCAACCATTCTAATGTGAGTATGTAATAGAAAAGGACACATACGTGAATACTAGGCTTGTTCTAAAGCATTTGCTGCTGTACACTCCCACAAAGCCTAAGCTAGTCCCCGTAGTTCCTAAGGGAATGGTTAAGGCTAAGGCTAATTATACCACAATGAAACCGGGAGGGAAACTAGGTAAGAAAAAGAAGAAGAATGGGAAGATTGAGAAAACCCCTAAGATCAAGCATATTTGGGTTCTTAAGGGAGATTTTGCACTTATCTAAGTGCATTAGGAGTCCACCTAGCACATGAATGGTTGTATAGATAGATGTGCTAGGTAAATTGATTAGCTTCGGTCCGTGCTTAAGCTCCTTGCTTAAGATACCTTAAGCTAACTATTATTTTATCGATATGTTGGGTCATGTTCATTAGCTCCTTGCTTAAATTCCAAATCTAATCCACATGTCTTTACATAGCATTGGTCAATTACTCATTCATTGCTTGTACCGATGGCTATGAAATCAAAGAATTCTCTTAGGTTTTTAGGATAATTCATTGATAAAAATTATTTGATTTACTTGTGACATGATGTATCTATTGTGCCTAAAGTCATACTCTTTAAAATGCTCACAAGGAAATTTTATGCATATGTGACATATAAGTTCATTAGTAAGAAGCATGATCATTTCAACCATGCCAGAATGTCATTATATATCCCTCAAACATACACTGCACGACTTACTTTGCTTATGTTTAGAAAATCACATAGGGTAGACCACGAGTCTTTCATTTGAAAATTTCATAAGCTATCCTACATAGTCTACTTAGGAAGAAGGGTCTAAGAACTATGATGATTAATTACAGTGAGGAAATTGATGATGTAGAAATGAAGTGAAAAAGACAAGCATGTGAGCTTAAAAAAATGTAGAGAGCATAGAAGAAGGCTGTGTGACTAAAGGTTGAAAACCTTAGTTGCCAAACTGAAAGTAGTTGGCCTTCATGAGAGATGAATGACACCATCATACACAGTAAAATGCTTGGTCAAAAAAAATATATCACAGTCTTGAGATTAAATGTGGGAAAAAGAATTAGTTGAATAATAATGGATTATAGGATTTCTAGTTTTCATCATTGTATGGATGCACGAAATTGTTTAAAACTTGTATATTTAAATTGTTCATTGCTTGGTCCATTATTATTAAGCACAAGGAATATATAATCATACTATGTGTTGATTAAGATCATGCATGAACTTAAAAGCATATCATAGTGTATGCATTATTTCTTATGAGAATCATATGTTTTCGTAGCAAGTCTTTATTTTCTAGGCATAATTTATAGCTACTAATCATCATATGTGAAATAAAATGAATTTTATGCTTAAGGCGAAGTTCTTAAAGGAGAAGTTTTGGTGTTCTGCGTAGCATTACCAGAATATTGAAGTTATACCGATACGCCAAATGGCAGGGATTTAAGAAAATTCCTAGAGTGGAGCATACCGGTGCTAAATTGATGAAAGTCATAAATGTACGCACTGTATGTAGCATGCCTATCTAGAAAACTACATTGTGCAGTATTCTTGTATAAGTTTCCTAATATTACCATGTTAAAAGTTTCTTTATGATACGCTTCTACGAATCCACTTTATATGTAGAAGAAACTAACCTTAATTCCTCTATAAAAATCAAAAGAGATTCATAAAAGCTCAAAATTCTTTTTATTGAATCTCATCATGTGCAACACAAAGTCTCTCAGTTCTTCGAATGAAAAAAGCTTAGATTCAAAATTTCTTCCAGATGTGTCTTCCATCTCAGGAAAAAAGATCAAGATGTATCACTCATTTGGTCAGCCTAAGCATGTAGAAGTCATTGTAGACTCTGAAGAATAGGTATTTATTGCTAATACTCCACAGTCACAAGTTGTGCATGAGGAACCATATGGTAAGCCATGGTTCAATATATATCATCCTACTCTCTCACGTCTTAAGATGAGAGTAGAGAGATTCAATCATAAAGCAGATGATCTAAGCTTCATAACGAAAGGATTCTCTAGTTATCCTGTGCATATTGAAAGCAACTTTGATATTGATGCAATCTAATCTAATGAGGGTAAACCTCTTATAGTCTTCAAATGGATCCACAACCTTAGATGGACTTGTATTGTCATATGTCACAAGTTTGTACCTAATATCGTTCACGAATTCTACTTCTATGCCAAGTTTAAAGAGCCGGATGATGTAACCTCATTCCTTCCTAAAATTATTGGAAAAGCCCATGGGATAAACGTTTGGATCACCCCTGAAACCTTACAAGGTATCTACAAATGCCCAATGGTGGCAAATTCAGTATAGATGATCCTCGATCATGTGCAGACAGCTTCGATGAGATGGCTACATGGTTAGCTGGTGTTCTATAGGGCTGGGGAAGTATCGTGATATATCGGCCTTATATCTCAGTTATCTTTAAATCATTCATCATAATATCCATCTTGCTGCAAATGCTATGGTTTTATCCAAGAAAAACTTATTTCGTGTATGCAACTAGTAAACATATAGATATAAATCTGGCAAATTTTATATTTGCTAAGATAGTTGCATGTTTAAGGAATCTATGGACGGTTATGCCAAGATATGTTTAGTTTTAAGAGCGTATGATAGAATGATTTTAGGGGGGAGCTCGAGCAGTAGCTAATACCATTGGTGTTGGGTTCCTTAATATATTGGATTTTGAAGCAATAAGGAATGTTTATGGGGCAGGGAGAGAATGAAGTGATGTAAAAACTTCTAGAAGTTGAATGTTCCTCAGTAGTTGCATGATATATCTAAGCTTGAATGGAGACATTATAAGTTGAGAAAGTAAGACTAAGAATCAATTTAGGAATTATTCATAAATACTTTGTGGGTTGAAAGAGTAATTGTCATACTAGGTTCTTATTTTCCTTTTATGCGTGTTTGGTCTTAATATTACTTATATTTTTACCCTCTCATATATTTAATTATTTAAGTTTGCTTAAGTGTCTTAAATGTTTTATTTTCTTTTTGCCTTTTCCATGACAAAACAAGGGAGAAATATTTGTTAAAGGGGAGAATATTGACAGAGGGAATGTATGCTAAAAGAGAATGAATGTGTTAAGAAAGGAATTATTGGTCATTGTGTTTTATTGCTTTCTTTATTAAACTAACCAGTTGCTATTTAAAGGTATCTACTTTAGTGTTATGCTTTCCATGATATACAGGTACATCTTAAGGAGGCATTGCAATGTAACCGCAGCTTGGATTAAGAGGTTGATCTGTGTCCTTAGTCTAACTTTGTATATACAGGTTTTCTTTTTCAATTTCATCAGTAATAACATTAGGAATTATGTTGTTATAAAGCATTAAGCCATCAAGTTTATATGGGTAATAAAGGGTTTTGTCACAAAATAGCCAA
Organism: Lonicera japonica; assembly: GCA_021464415.1. Taxonomy (NCBI): domain Eukaryota; kingdom Viridiplantae; phylum Streptophyta; class Magnoliopsida; order Dipsacales; family Caprifoliaceae; genus Lonicera; species Lonicera japonica. Next base: position 56,979,735 of record CM038463.1, on the reverse strand, counting down.
ATGGGGAAATTATAAAGTCTATTTTTAAAGTTTTCTAATGTTGGCCTTACTCTATGAACAAACACTTTGTTCCAAATGTAATCGTATGTTGAATTAAAGATTAAGAACAAGTATTACATTTAAAGAAAGTCGTTATCCTGGACGTCAAATGAGACATATTCATTCGGATAATAGGTAATAAGTGAATTTGATTTGATTACCTAGTGGGGTAAAGTTTAAATCTAAAATGTTTTCAAATCAAGTTAAAATGAAATGATTGGCAACAATGTTTACTCAGTATAAACTGTTGAAGCTTAAATGTTTAAAACTATACTTAGTGAATGTTTATTCATGTGTTGTTAAGCGTACTGGTGCTAAAGGTTAAATATGTATACCGATACACCTGCTGATAGAGAAATTTTTTTAGGAACAACAGCCAAGCATGCATGTGTTGAAGCTAAAATATGTATATTGGTATGCTAACTGCCAAATAAATTTCTTAGGGATTCAAACCCAGCAAACCGGTGTTGAAACTTAAATGTGTATACTAATACGCTGCTTGGCATAAAATTCTTTGAGAATGAACAAGCAAGTGTGCCAATATAACATTATTAATTCCATACCGGCACGTAAGGCCGCCATAAGCATTACAAAACCCTAATTATAGCTTCTTTCCATATTGTACCTTTGTGTATAAATAAAGGGTGTGGAGACTAAAGTTAGGTAGTGATTTTTACAAATGCGAGAGCATATATTGAAAATCAAATGGTATAGACACTTGAGAGATTGAAAACTCCACCACATAATGTTTCAATCTAAAGCCACAAATTAGGGATCGTTCATCACCTGAGCATCCAAAATAGATCCCGATTAGCCTTTCTTCAAGCATGTAGAAGAAGATAGCGTAACTATCACCAAAAGCAGAAGGTGTCATTGAAGCACTGACCAAGCGAGAATGTTTGGTGTACTAATAGCAGTTCTTGCACACGATGTAAATTTAAGGCAGTATTCTAGACGATTAGGTCATTGCGAAACTAATCGAAGACTTCGACGGAGGAAGTGCAACGATAGTGAGCAGAGTTGAGCGACATGTATAAGTGTAATTTCACATTGTAAGTTTGTGTCAATGTATGTAAATTCTCTGTAACTAGTGGAATTGTTGTGATGCAGCCAAGATGATTAATCATATAGTTGTAGGGACACCTCTCTAGAACTTGGCGTTTTGTGCTTACATGTGCTTATTACCTTTCTTAATGTTGCATGCTGATTAACTAATTATTCTTAGAAGTTATGAAATAACATTAGACAACACGCAACATTTTGTAAAGTATAATTGGATCTAGACTTAATCTAGGGTTTTACTTTACCGTTGCCACAAAAGGCAAATTGATTTGATCAACAACTGAAATTGAGTTAGGTTAAGCAAGCATAGGCTCTTAAAACATTCATCATATATCATTGCAGAGGTTTCAGTCTAATGCAATGTATAAAAAGTTTTGGGAGTTATCTTTGCCTTCAATTTAGCTTTTATCCTCCTTTTTTAGTTTTTATTTTCAAGTGCAGTGGACCAATGCAAAGTGTAAAATGCCAAATTTACACTTTAAAAATGGAAATCTAAGGCCATTTTCAATACAAAGTGTAAAATGCAAAATTTACACTTTGCATTGAAAATGGCATTGGATTTCGATTTTTATTTTCTTTTCTTTCGAACCCTCCACAATCTTTTTTTTTTTTATCTTTTCTTCCTCCACTTTTCTTTTCACCTCCCCTTTAATAACAAAATGCATATATTTATAATAAAAGTTGAGCATTCTATATTTAACTCATATATATAATTATGTATCTATATATGTATATATAATTTTAAAAATTCATAATAATATAACGAATTAATTAAAAATGAAAATAAGATATAATAAAGCACCAATTGTCAACCAATCCAAAAATGAAAACTAATTCAAATTTCAAATTCAAACTTTCCTTATCTAGCTTATTTATTTTGCTCTAGATAAATCAAAATTTTAATTAAATGCGGGATTTTACAATTTTGAAGGCTTGTGGATTGGTTGTGAAGTAGCATTTTCTAAGCTTATGTATGCAGCTGCATTAGGAGTTTTCGTCATGATGCCAATGGTGCCATTTTTTATGGCATAAGGAAAAAGGTTTTTGTTTCCTTTGCCCTTATGTCGGAAGTGTTAGTAGTTAAAGAAGCTTGTTCCTTTTTTAGGTAAAAGCGTTTGTGCCCCCTTTCATTTTTTAGGATTATAAGGAGGTTGTGGATTTGTATCACTCTAGGAAGGATCCCCTGTGGGAAGTCACCTCTATTGTGTCGGAAATTAAAATTTTGTTAGGCTGATGGGAGGTTTAAACTTGTTTTTGTTAATCGCGAGTTTAATTCGGTTGCTCATTTGTTGTGTCCTGAGCTGGAAAGGGTTGGCTTGCACCAAATTGGATCTTTAATCCGTCTTCATAGTTGAAGGCTTCGTTGTTCTGTGGCTTTAGGCTTCTGTAACATTTTTTTTAGTTTGATAGTTTGTTTCTTTTTTGTTTGACTTTGGGCCATTTCTTATCTTTGTCTCCGCCCTTGGGCTTGTTTTTGGTTCAGAAAAAAAAAGTTTTGTCCACCCATCTTAAATCCTACCTTAAAATTTCCTCTATCTTTGAATGCCTTATCCAAAAAAGGCAACTAGTTACCTCGCTGGTATTAAAATGAACATCTAATATTTGACTATTTGTTACCAAATTTTATTGAAATTAATTTTACCATAGAATACAGTGTTTTCTCCTACAAGAGTAGACGGTTGAGTGCATGTATATGATCAAATTAATTAAATATTTTCCATCACAATAATTACAATAACCTAATTAAATGTTTTAGTATATTAATCACAACAATATATATATGTCAAAGTATTAAAGGGTACGTATAACGACTCGAATTGGCTGAATTTAGTTTTATATTAAAGTAATTTATAAAAACATAATCAACAATTTTCCAAAATTACATGTGTGCCTTAAATTATTTTCATGTTTACGTGAGTGCTAGGTGTAGGTGAAAAATAAAATGGGATACGTAAAATTGTTGGCATTTTCATCAGATTAATGTCTCCACGTTGCTCAAAATTTGGAGCATTTTGGGCCCCTCTTTCAATGCCTTGTATGGATGAGTTTATGTGATACAGCCTAGCCCTTCATTCAATTCAACCCAGGAGTATTGTGAGTTCCTGAATGAAGGCTTGAATACGCATAGATTCAAGGATAGGGCTTAGAAGTTTAAAGGAAAAGCTATCAAATTGCTTATTCCAAAAGCTAAAAAGAGATTTTGAGCCAATCAATCATTCCATGGAGTTCTTAAAGATTCGGCATGAAAGTTCAAGGTGAAAGTATGTTTGAAGGTAACCAATGAAGCTCCAAATTATGTTCTTAAGTTGTGTAAAGCTTGGATATTAATTGGAGGTGTTAAAGAATACGTTCAAGGTTAGAATATCAAGCTAGAGGATTCATTTGGCTTGTTAATGAGTTATATGATCGATTCGATCAAGTAGCATAACCTGATCAATCAAGAGGGGTGTTTTGCCGGACAATTATGTTTTTAGCGCTTTTTTGAGTTATTGAAGCCCCAAGACTTATGGATAATTGTTTCCATAGAGTTATTATTACTTTATGATTGTTTTAGGCTTATTATAGAGTGTTTATTAGTTTCCTTATTACATTAAGATTATTCTAAATGTTATTTTCCTTTTCTAAATAGGAATAGTTTTCATATTATTTTAGGAAATTAATTAGATGCTTTATCTCCTATTTAAAGGAGTTATTTTCATTGTAATAGAGAGAAGATTATGATTAGTAAAACTAGAAATGAGATAAAAGGTTTTGTGTGACAATATTTTTGCAAAAAAACCATCGTATAATATTTTTTAGAAATAAGGGTTTAGATACCAATATCGTTATGAAATAAGGGCTTGCTTATCAATTGTGTTTTAAAATAAGGGTTTTGGCCGAGTACAAACTTAACTTCGCACAAAATTATATTTTGTGCAAACTTAACTTTGTAATCAAAAAAATTTAATGCAAATTTGTTTTGCATGATTTGTTTATATTTTTTAGCAAGTATATTCAGTATTCTTATGTTTCATTCATAAAATTTTAAAACAACGTCAAATAAAAACAAATATATAGTAATATTTTAGAAAATAAAAAGTACAAACTTAACTTTGCATAACTCCGAAAAAATTATTATATGCATTTTATTAATAAATAGGTTTTGAATATATAATTTGTTAAAATTATTCTAAAGCACTGTCAATTAAACACTTATATATAATAATATGCTAAAAAATAGGTAGTGCAAACTTAATGTTGCATGATTCCATAAAAAAATACGATTTAAAAATCTTTTGCAAAGCTAACTTTGCACTCCTTTTAAAGTTTGGTCAAATATAGGTCCTTAATTTACAAAAATATTATTCCCTGGTTCTTTTGCATAAATGTTTTTCAAACAAACCCTATTTTTCAATATCCCGATAAAATTAAGAGTTTTCTCTTTGTATTCTCTAAGAGTATGTTAAATATGTTGAATTGATTTATTCGCGTATTGCTTGACTTATCAATCTAGCATCCACACTAGATTGTGGCGTCGTTCAATATACCGAAATTCGTGCTTCTTTAAGTGCTAGGTTTAGGTTTTCATGTTCCATCAATTCATCCAATTTCAAGGTTCAACTCTCGATATAGACTTTGGGTCAAGGATTCACAAACGACTTGATTAGGAGTACGATTTGGGATCGCATCATGAGTCCTTTGTTATAAAGTATATAACTTCAATCATAGGGATAAATTTCGAATCACATAACTTCAAAATAATTCTGGAAGGCTTCCGCATAAAATTTTTCGGATTGAGTTGACATTCGTTGCGGTTGTTATTCAATTTAAAAAATCTCCATTCCAAAACTGTGCATGAGATTTTCATCTCATACAACTCATCTATTATAAATTCCCATACAAAGTGAGAATGGATATAATTGTAAGAGCATAATGGAGGAGCATAGAGTGAGTAAGTAAATAGAGTGAGATGGTGGACAAATTTTATGCATGGTCTGAGGCAATAAGATTATTAACTATAACAAATTTTAGTAATTCAACAAATAATTAACTGGCCTCTTACAATTAAGGCCGACTCTGGGCATAGTAGATCCAAGCCGTTGCCTAGGGCTCTCGATTTTTTTGGGCCCTTTTATACATATGTTACAGTGATTAAATATATTTTGCGTTCAACTATAATTATTTATGATATGTTTGGACCAGCGTCGGATGGTTGGAATATAGTGTTTTTGATGTAGCTGCTCACTAGTTCGAGTCATTGGAATGCAATTCTTAGACACTTTCCATCACCTAACCAATAATTTATTAAGGTTTTTTTACGATATCCTCCTCCTCTTCTTTTTTTTTTTTAAAGAAGTCTTCTTATTTTTTAATGATTCATTTCAAATTCAACGCATAATATTTTCTCTTTCTCCCTTTCTCTAATGTTTCTCTATCTTTAGGTCTCTTATTTTGTACTTTAGTTACTATATTCCATACGAGTGAGAAATTTTATTTACTCTTTTCGTGACTTTTTCCAATGTCATTTTGCTATATATATTAGGCTTTTTTTATTGCAAGTTTATTGGTGCACTTAAATTAAATGAATATACAAAAATAAAAATGGGACTCAAAACAACAATTTGCCTAGGGTCCCAAAAACTCAGCCTGCTTACACTAATAACATGTTAAAAATTACTAGAAATGAGGTTAAAGGTCATAGTGTGACAATTTTTTTGATATGTTTTGAAAACAAGGGCATAGTTTTTATTAATTTTAAAAAATAAGGGCCTATTTTTTAAAAATAAATAAATTAAGGGAGGTCTAAATCTCTCCCTTAATCTTACAAATAAAGAAAAACCCCCCACCCACCCCATGAGTCAAACTCTTGACCTCAAGATAAGGGTGGAGGTTGCCTACCACTAGGACAACCCCTCTCCTTTATTTATTATGTGTGTTTTAAATGAGATCGTTGACCAAAATAGTATTTTGTGCAAATTTAGCTTTGCATCCAAAAAATTTAATGCAAATTTGTTTTGCATGATATGTTTATATTTTTTTATCAAGTATATTTTTATATTTCACTCATAAAAATCTAAAACAACGTCAAATAAATCAAAATACAAAGTAATGTTTTACAAAATAATGAGTGCAAACTTAACTTTACATAATTAACCCCGAAAAATTATTATGTATATTTATTAATAAATTTGTTTTAAATATGTAATTCATTGAAATTATTCTAAAACACTGTTAAATAAACACTTATTTATAATAATATGCTATAATATATGTAGCGTAAACGTGATTTTGCACAATTTCATAAAAAAATACAATTTAAAAATCTATTGCAAAGTTAATTTTACACTCCTTTCGTAGTTTGATCAAATATATACCTTAGTTTACAAAAATATTATTTTCTAGTTTTTTTGTTGTTGTAGAAAACTTTTTCAAACAAGCCCAATTTTTCAATATCTTGTAAAATCTACCCATCTCACCCGCCTCACCATATCAAAATTTCATCATACGCCTTACACGATTGTGGCGTATGAGAATTTATTGGTGAATAAATTTAACCTTACACTAATTGATTCTACGATAATTTAGCAAATATCAACATATAACGCCAATTAATAATGCCAAATAAATATGATAAATTCAATCAATACAATGAATTCAATGAGAAATACAAACAAGACAACAAATAAATATTCTAAGAAATTTAAATGCATGAATATTATATACTTACCTTAAAAATAGCAACAAAATATCATCAAAATTTTCATAGGAAGCCTCACTGCCTTCTATTTCACCCTCTCTAATTCTCACCTCTTTTACGCCCACTTCCCTATAATATATATTTAAGTGAACAAAGCTTAAAAAAAAAAAAAAAGACAAAATATGCACGCTACGTGGATGTTTAAGCTATTCTTCTCTTGCCACCTAAATCACCCTATACTTTGACACCTGTCCAATTAATACCCACGTCACGATCGACACACAATATTACAACATATATATATATATATTTAATTTTTCTCAATACAAAAATAAGGAATGTTACAATACATAAGTTTTTCTACGAAAAATAATAAATTCAACTTTTTTAAAAAAATTAAAATAAATTTAAAACTAATTTTTGTGACAAATGATTTATGAAATTCACGTGTTCAAGTAGTTTCATGAATCTAATAGCGTTTTTTTTTTTCTGCAAATTGAAATAGACGATTGGGTCTTGTTTATTTACGTAAATTATTTTATATATAATTTTTTAATTATAAATGTTTTCATTTTAACACAAAAAAAATGTGGTGTGACTTTTTTTAATTTTTTTGCTTGAACTTATATGATAATTATAAGTTATGTGATTTTAACTATATTTTTACGTTTTCTTATTTAATGTCTTTGATTTTAACTTAAGTTTATAACTTCATTTTTGCAACTAAATACTCAAATTAGATAATTCATGTATGAAATAATTTTAAATTGTTCAATTCGTGAATTGGAAAATAACCAAACACGTTAGTTTAGCAAGTTCTCAACTTTGAATTATTAAAAAAAACCAAAAAAATTAATAATAATAATAATAATTAAAAAAACATTTCAAGAAGTTAATTATAAAAACTCTCAAGGAGATGGAGTAGTTTTTAATTTTGTGCCTCGTGCTTGTAATCGGGTTACTTATGGATTACCTTGTCATACTTTTGTTTAATCTTTCTCTAAGAGCCGGACTTCTTATTTCTAAATTGGTTATTAAACCTTATACCCCATTACACGACGTATAGGCTAAAGTGAGCGGTGTATGCACTGTACTTACCAAAATACCATCCTTTTAGGAGAGGAAAGGCAAATCCAAAGTAATAGTGGTGCTTTTGATTGAGTTAAACATGGAAAAATATGCTAAACCTAGTTTTAATTACCATTATGATATACATTCCAATGAAAAAATACGCAATCAAATGTCACTCAATTCTTTTTAAAGTATATATTTTTAATCAGAAAAAAAGACTAATCAAACACAACCTATGTTCTTAAAAGAAGGTTCAAATATTTGTCGGGAAGAATGTAGCGTTGCACATGGTGTAAACAATCTTGCGAAATTTAGACTTCCAATTTCTTCGTTGTCTGCCTGCAAAAGTTCAAAACAAGCATGTCTTGTAAATTTTGATAACAATTTAAAAGATATGGAATAATCTTAAGGACTAGTACCCTTTTGTCAAAAACTCACAAGCTAAGTCATAATATATTTTTCACTATTATTTTTTTTCTACCTCGCATACTCAAAATTTATTGCGTGTATGTACGTACGTACTAGATCACACACATGCCCACATGATATATGTACTATTCAAATATACTAAGTGGTCTAGTGGTTAAGCCGAACTCCCTTGGAAGCATATTTTGTATTAAAAAAAAAGAACGCAGGGATAAATAGGCAATTCAAAAATTTGCCAAAAGTTTATGGCAATTGAAATTGAACTTGACTTTATATAATAGTATAGATATTTGAACATAAAATGTGTACCTGAAATTATTCTAACTTCTGTTTCGACTTCAGACTCGACATGATCTTTGTTGGGCTTTTTATGTTTCGATCCATCCAGAGCAATTGTTGAGGGCCAAAGGGATAAGTTGTCCGATTGTACTGTGGCACGGGTTCAAACTCTTGCATTAACGAGGGTTGGAGAGCCTCATTACCACTTGAGCTTTCCTCTTCGTAAGGATTAACGTGGGTTCTTGCATTCGGATGCTTTGACATTATTTTCTCTTGAGAAATCAGCTCCTGCGTGCAATAAATTGAATATTATAAAGCTAATTAAGTTGGAAGCCAACTGAAAGGAATCCGAAATATATGGTAACTTCACATAGAAATAGAAAGCTGGAACCTTAACAATTTATGATGAATTATAAGAGACTCTTAGGATCCGATTGATAACAATATGGAAAAAGGAAAAGAAAAACTGTTGATTTTTGTGAGAAATTAGAAAGTAAGTTGAGACATGCAGTGAGAGATCTTCTTACTTTGTGGCTTTTTACATGAAGAAATTTTCTTTGGTGGTTGAGGAAGAACAAAATTAAAGACTCGTCGACCTTGGCTTTTTTATCATTTTCTATATTGTTATCAAATAGAACAAAATTTTTAAAACCTGATAATCAGCAAACAAACTTTTCAGAACTTGATAACACATGTTACCTTGCTCCAGGCATCCTCGTCAAAAAACTGCGAGTGTTCTTCCTCAATAAATCGCAATAAATCATTGAAATCTTCATTGAGTACAATTGTCCTCCGTCCATTCTGCATTTCCCAAAATAATTGGGATTAATATCTAATTAATATTATCAAACGGGTAGGAAAAGGCGTTCTTGGTATTTACGTGACACAAGTTCAAGATCTATTTGATATATAATATAATGAGTAATATAATGATGTGTCTTCTGCGCATTAATTAGTTATAAATTTTACATATATTCTATTCATGATAGACTCGGATCATTAACCAATATATAGCAACAAGTTTGTCTCCTTTAAATGTGTTACATTGTAATTAAGTACTCCTTAAAAATAAAGTTATAATTTCGTATCAATTTATAACAAGTTATTGTATAATGTGTTATTCTACTTAATCTAGACACGGGAGCAAAACTTAAAAGTTGGAGAGAAAAGAGATCGAGAATATAATTGTACCCGATAAATGACTTCCAGATAGGTACGTCCATTAATGTATTCAAAATGGTGCTTTAGGGCTAAACCTAATTCATCCAAGCCTGATGATAAGGAACTCTTTCTGGTTCGCATAAAAAAATAAACAAACAATTAATTAAAATAAATGCAAAAGTGTACAACACATTAAAAAGATAATACAATCTATTATTTAGTTAGAAAAGTGAAAACATTTTAATCTTACACCAGTATATATATATATTTTCTTTTTTCATAATAAAAAATAAAAATGGGAGAAGAAGAAGAAGGAAAAAAAAACTCTAGTTTAGGAGTAGAGCTAGAATTTTATTTATAATTCTATTTTAGGATAATTATTCTGTACCAAATATCATTTATATTTTCTTATTTATTTATTTTTGGTCTATCACTTGTCTTCCTGAAAAGTGAAAAAGTGAAAATAAGAATTTTGAGACTAAGATATTGCACACGTAATTATAGTGAATTCGGTGATGATTTGTGACACTAAATTATGAGTGTTTGTTTTAATTTTTCTCTTACATTTTTTTTAAAATAAAATAAAATTCAATGGGACTTGAACCCGCAAATTCTATGTAACTTGAGACAGATATCGCGTAACCTAGTAAGATCTTGATAGATATAATATTGTGTTTCCTAAGACAAATAAAAATAGATATATATATATATATATATATATACACTACGCTCTTATGTAATTTGATAATGGCAGGCAAGATGCAATACATTCCAATTTTTTGGGATTTCATATTATGGATTGATTGGATCAAATCCACTTCTTGAAAACCAAAAGTATTGGATAATTAGTTTCGTTTTTGGGTTGTATATACCGATCAAATTTGTCTTTACATTATTGGTGGTCATATATGTTACATAGTCTAATGTTACTCTTTATTTGAGAATATTTGACTACAAGCTGGTTTTACTTTGAAAAATTTTAATATTTTAAAAAAATTTCAGTAGGTATGTTGCCAAATTGCTATATTGACTCTCATTTTTTCTTATTCAATTGGATAGGATTTAAACAGATCAAATCCAACATTTGATTGGGTTAGTGTGTCAGATCGGATTGAATGCCAACTTCTAAAACTAACATCGGATCGAATTGAATGCGGATTATTTAAAAATTAACGGATTAAGTCAGATACCGCCTCTAAATTTAACACAAATACGGTGTAACCTAAGACAGATAAAGATAGAGACATTAAGAATTTTGTTCTCGCTAAATATACACAGATAATAAGTAAGAGACCAGTACTTTGACCTATTACCTACCTAAGAAACGCATCCTTCAAAAAATAAAATTGATGGACTGCATCCTCTAAAATTTTCATCAAATTGACTCGATCCTAAAAGCTACCTAACTAACTTTAAAAAGTGCATACAAACACAAATTAACACTAATAGAACAAAACTTTATATTAATTCATAAGAAACAAAGTTAACTCTCACAGAGTTTTTCAAAAATTCAAAATTTGTTAGTTCCAAAGAAATATTATGGCAGGATATAAACACGTAGTCCTAATATTAACAAAACAATATATATATAGACATTACGAATAGAAAGAATTATGATAAAATAATAAAATTCAACCATTTACTGGTGTTGATATAAATTACAATATATATTAAACATACTGCATACAACATACACTATCTTATGCAGCCTATTAAAGGATTAATATCAAATTAGTCAAATATATATTTGGAAGAAGAGAAAAAAAAATATTGATAATTTTATATATAGGTAATTAATATTAAAAGAATAGGAAAAAAATACATATATATATATGGGATGATACATACCCTTCCATTTGTGAGAGAAGAAAGTCGGGAGGAATACAGTTGGCCTGGAAGAGATGATCGAGAGCGATTATTATATATATATATATATGACTGTTTTCTTTTAAAATTAACAAATTGGTGTGTATATTAATATGTATATATATAGAGAAGGTTTTTGTTTTTACATCCAATTGGGACTTGGAATTAATATAATGTCTAGTCCGAAGGCAGTTAGGTTTTGGAATTAATTTTTGTTCTATTTCAATTTTTTTATTAAACTTAAAAGATGCCATGGGTTAAAAAGGTTCCTTCTATAATTATATATTATATATATATATAAAAAGAAAGGATATTTTAGATTTCTATTCTAAAGCAAAGATACATTTTTTTTTATCTAAAATACTATTCTTCCATTTTCTTTTTGTTTTCTCAAAAATAAATTAGTCACCATATATATACAATAGCGACCATCCCTCACAATTAGAACTTTAACAACCACGAGTGGAACTCCAGTGACAACATTGGAGCATTAATGAATTTATTGGAGTTCCAACGCAAGTATTACAAATTTATGTTTGTACTAAAACTACAAGCTACTAATGATATATATATATTAATGCAAATTATTTTTACACTAAATATGCAAGCAATTAATGATACATATTTTAGTGCAAATTATTTTTCGCTAAATTCACAAGCAATTAATGTTATATGTTTAGTGCAAACTAGGGTTTAGCCACTATTTTGTAACTTTCATCTATTAGCTGTTACGTAAGGGGGGGTCTGTGTGTGTGTGTTTTTTTTTCTTTTTTCTTTTTTTTTTCAACTTTACCTTTGTAACTAAAGTTAAATATATGTAAATAAATGGTGGCTAAAGTCAAAATAATAAGGGAGCTTTTAAATCAACTCACAAAAACAATTTTCTGGCCTCACTTTCAACTCGACCCTCTAAATGTTTTTAATTCCTTCTTCTCACCCAACTTTGTAAAATCCAAACACCTTAAAAATACTTTTAACCTTCTCTTTCTGCTTACTGAAATATCCTGTCCACCGGCAATCAATTAGGCTCCGGCAAGTTAGTTTCCAACTTTCAGTTTCACCTTGCCGAGGTTACCGAAATAACTACCGGAAAAAAAAAATTGTCGTGTTTCTTCTATTCGTCTTGTTTAACTATATTTAGAACCTTAATAAAGTGATATTGTTAAAACAAACTCACTCCTTAGGAACAAATTTTCTTTTCTTTTTTTTTTTTGGTTATACAAGCGATTAATGAATTCGGGTGGTTCAAAAAAAACGATGGGGAGCGGAGTGGAAACCTGGTTGCCTTTCTTGAAAAATTATACTTTGGATTATTTGAACATGAGTCCGGACCTAATAATCTATAAAGGTTTTGTAAAGCAAAAATTGGGATCAGGTCCTTAGAGGATAGATTTTTCTAAAATTAGGACATGGATTCTTTGTTTTTACATGTTTAGTCCTGATTTGCATGTTGTGTATGATGTAGTCCCTTGATAATTTTTATCTTGAAATTAGTAGCTTGATCAATATTAATATAATAAGATCATAATATTTTTTCTAATTTGGCTAAATTAATGTTAATTTCCTTATTTCGAATTTAGTTTTTTCTCTTGATCTGGCCTATACCAACTCATATATACTTACGTGGCATTTTCATATTTGAAGGGGCGCTAGCCCCTTAGACCACCTACACCTGAAGGTGCCCCTCAAGTCCACTCGACGAATAGCCTACCTTACGCCCAAGGGGACCAACCCCTCAAGGCCCATGGTCTACCTTGGCTTGGAATATCACCCCCACTAGGGGGCAAGCTATATAAGTAGCTAACACACCCAAGGGACCATTTTCTGCATCTTTACATCCAGTCCTTTTCCTTTTGATGCTGGCCTAAATGTTAAAGAACACTGTTGTTTTGTGTTATTGCCAAAAAGAGATTAGACATAATCAAGAATTGCTCACTCTGAGTATGCTTTGTTGTACATTGATTGCCATGCATTAGGTTCAGTTTATTGCATTAGGTTCACTTGTTGATCTGCATTCTTCCTTTTCCTTTTCCTTCTCTAATTATAATTATTTATAATTAGTAATCAATAAAATCTAATTAGTAGATGACACGAATACATCAATTAATGAATAGCATTCATGGTCACCATCAAACTTCCTACTCTTTAGAGCAGGGTCGACAAAGGCAGCCTTTCAATGTTAATAATTTCCCTCACTTTTCGAGAAATTAAAGAACCATCAAACTTCTCTCTACGGCCCTTACTATACGTCTATACCCATAACTAGAAAGGAAAATGGCTCCACTATTGTTTCTCGAAAGATACAACAAACCTAACTATTAGGATCCGTTTAATAATAAAATGAAAAATAATAACAAAACCAATTGATTTGTGTGAAAAGTGAAAAATAAGTTGAATGATGTGATGAGATGTTTTCTATCTAATGTTCATTGTAATGAGTAAATGTTATTAAACGTACCAAAATTAGAAAAAAATCAGACCAGATTGAATTCTGAAACTACAAATAAGCTATTTCTTTGGAATTCACTGAACATATATCCAGATACTTTCACAAGATTTACACACAGATCAACAACTGAGTTCTATCAAATATTTCAAAGGTTGTCCACTGGTAACAAATACTTTCTGCCAGGATATCTATTTAACATTGCTAGATTTTGTACATTTTCATGTAACCTCATAAATTTATCAAAAGAAAATGATTTTGGGGTTGCTGAAGCAAGCGAACGAGAACTTGAAGCACCAGCGTAACCTTCACAAATAACAATAAAATAAAATTAATTCAAAATGTAATAAAGCACAAAACATATGGCTACCAATATTTTCAATCACAATAAAATAAAATTAATTCAAAATGTAATGAAGCACAAAACATACGGCTTTCAATATTTTCAAAGCAATTATGAGAATTGTATTACTTTGAGAAACTGTAATTTATGTTTTTAAAATTGTACTTTGCGTTGGCAATAGTACTCCCAAACACATAAAAGGGACTCAACTGAAGGGGGTCTTTCCTAGGGTGATGGGACTGGGTGGGCCAGGTAGGCTAGCTTTTAATATACATCCCTTTTGCTGTACCCTGCTTGACCCAGTACCAGTTTTGCCATTGTTTTTTTGTTTTAAAGAAAAGAGAGAACTAGAGAATAAGGACCTACACAAGAGTCGTCTTCTTCTTCTTCCGGGTCAGGACGAACCAAATGTACCCGTTCAGGTTGTAGCTGCTCAGGGAATTGTGGACAGAAATTATATCATAATCAGAAAAGTTATACCACTTATGTCTCAAATTAACGATTACACTTTCTTTTCGTGGACATAATCAATGTACCAAAACACACAATAATAAATAAGATGTAGTCTTGAACATTGAGTTGGTTGAAATTAGTATAAACGCAGATTCTTTGGATCGACTTACCTATGATAAGAGATGGTTATAAGTAATCAACTAACCGAGGGGGGCAGGCAAACGGGAACCAACCGACCCCCGGATGAGAATAATAGCTGGTCCCAAGATATGTAGAGCATCTCACCACACCCTCAACTTATTTTCCAATTTATCACACCAATCAATTTGTTTTGCTATCATTTTCCATGTTATTATCAAACGTACCTTTAATTTGAGATGGAGGCGAAACTTGTTCCCTGTTATGCTTAGCATGAACCAGCCCACATTTGCCATTCATATTTCGTTATCTAGGAACAATGGCACTTATATTAAAGTGGACATGTTAATATATATATACATATATTTATCCCCCTTTTCCTAATGTGAGCCAGAGTCTGCTTCACCTTGTCTTTGTTCTTTCTTCAATGCTTGAGGGACTTCTTTCTTTCAATGTTGAAGAGATGCGCTACTTGCTTTGTTTTTGGCAATTGTTTATTTGTTTTAAGGACAAAGACAGAACTAAGAAGAAAGACTTACTCGACGGCATTCACGAGGGGCTTGTCCTGGATCAGCACGAACAAAAGGCTCCACCCCAGCTGGTCGCGGCTCAGAGAATTGTTGCTACACAACAGAATCAATATCAACCAATTAAACAGGAAACATTATTCCAAAAATCAGAAAATTCATACTCCCTTTGTCTCAAATTAATAGTCCCGCCTTATATTTCCGGACATCTCAAATCAAGAGACTTTTTTCTCTTTGTGGACATAATAGTAAATAAGTTGAATTCTTGACACATTGATTTGGTTGAAATTAATGTATTCTTAAATCCCATGGCACCAGAAGTAAAAAGGTTATGGAACTGTTTCTGGACAACAATTTAACTAATGTAACTTTTTACCACATTTACAAGAAGCTGCATTGAAAATTCTTCAAGGAACACTATTACACTATTATAAACAGAGAGAGAGGCATAACCATTTTTTTTATAAATTCATGTATGTGATTTCAGGTTCTCTTTAGTATGTAACTTCAGAATATGGGCTCCTAAAAGCTAAATTTGGACTCGTGGAACTCATAAAGCTGAAGTCCAACGTGGATGCTTAATTATGCATCGTAGTGGTGCAGTTTCCCAAGTTCAAACAAGCAATATTGCAGTAAGGTGTGTGTAGTCTGAGGTTGAAGGATAAATACTATGCTTTTAATAGAAAGATAAAGCGAGAAAATACCTCAGTTCCATCAGGTACGACGTACAGTCGTTTGTTTCCAACCAGCTGCCCATGCATAGCCGAGCACTACAATAGATAACCAACTGTTATTTTACAAATAAGTTGCAATTAATTTTTATTTTTATTTTGAATGAAGACGCATCAGCTTACCGCTGCAAAACCCTCCATGGGAGTTGAAAACGCAACCAGACGTGGCACTCTCCCAAGTCTACCATAATTTGTTCTAACCTGTTTAGAAAACAATATAATTGGATGTCTCAAGTAGACCAACGTTGGACATAAAAGTCAGTTAAGGAACTGAATCCAACAAACCTCGTATGAAGTTATCACTCCAAACTGGGAGAAAAGACGAAGAAGACGATCATCACCAATCCTCCTCTCATCTATATTGTCAATGTACAAATACAACCATTCTTCCTTTTGTCTTTCTCCCACAGCTAATGCATTGTCCTCCTCACTCATAAATGGGTCAATGTAAATATTTGTTCCCTCATAAAACTTATTCATTTGCTCGAGAGCTCTTAGGGAATCTTCCATATTATCGAAGCGCACAGTAGCGTAGCCCAAGTCTCTAAGTATCGCGCAAGATAAAATCTTCCCAAATGCAGAAAACATGTCTCTTAGGGCTTCTAAGGTAACAAACTTATCCAAATTCTGGAAAATCCAAAAAGGCCAAAAGCTTAATTAGGGATTAGAAGAATAGAAGCCAAGCAGAGGGAAAAGGTAAAAAGGGACACAACCTAAACAATTTAATAGATGAGCAATTACCTTTATGAATATTCTTCCAACTTCAAAGAATGGTATTGCAGGGTCCAGAAAAGCATACTTTACCAGTATAGGTTTTCCATTGAGTAAATGGTTGCTAAGCATGTGCATCACCCTTGCCGCTGTAAACCAAAGATGCAAAAGTGTACATGAATAAATCAATCGTTTACGGTTTATTTGGCTTAGGAGAGAGGATCTCCATCTTTGATTTTTTTTTTTTACAGTTTCTTTGTGGGACCCTGTCTCCTTTACGGTGTTTCCTCTCTTATTTTTAATTTTCTCTCATTTTATGTAAACGGGGAAAACTTGCTTGCGTATTTGGATTTCCTAGCACATCATTTGTTTAAATACCCTATTTGATGGAATCCAGTGGTTGATCTTTAAGAGCATTAACCATGTAGGTGTGGTGTGCTAACATCAGCGCGCCTGATATTGGCAAACGATAGTTGTGCTCCAGTTGTTATGTAAAGCTTATATATTATTAATTCAGTATGTCTGTTATGCATATTCATCCCAGGCCTATTAATCTCTATCATTTTTATTTTTCTTTCTATAGTCTTGGAAATTTATCAATGGAATGGTTTTGCGTTGCATAAGCAGTCACTTGGCTGGACGGTTCTTGTTCTTGTCTGAAAATGTTAAAGCTACAGATAAAAAAGCATGACCTCCTCTGTAACTAAAGTTCTTGCTTCTTCTGGTACTTCTTTTAATTAGAATAATTATTAGAACGGTGTGGCTATTCACACTCCAACAATGTAACAAAACATGTCAAAAAGTCTTAAAATTTACAGAAACCCTCATAAACTGTCACTAATCTCATGTTCAACAGCTGGAGTGACTTGCTTTGGGTGCTGAGAGCCAAATTCTTATTCATTTTATTGGTCTTTACTGCTTTTTCGAGCTAACAAATTTTCTTCCTTTGTGCCTTAATGCAGAAAATGTACGAAAATTTAGGAGCCCAGCCTGGTGTACAAAGGCCACCGACAAATTTACAGCCAAATCCATTTGGAGATGTTTTCTCTGGAGCAGGTTCAGGACTTATCAAAAATGGATTGGGTGCATATGGAGACAAGCTTGTTGGATCGAGCACTGAGTATGTGCAAAGCAACGTACGTACCATGCTTTGGCAATCAAATAAGCGTTTTTTTTTTACTAAGCCCCCGCTTTTATATGTGAAATTAGAGACTTTACCCCTTGCATGCACGGAATCTCAAAGAAGTACGATAAAACAAGGTAACAGTCAAGGATTTTGTTAACATTGGACATTGGCCCCCCATTTTTACGTATACTTAGAGATTCCACCAGAATGCAGTACTAAACATCTACATTTTGAAGTATTAATTACAAATTCCCTTTTCAGATAAGGCATGTTCATGACGTAGATCCATATGTGATATGGAAAAAAAATGACTATATCAAATTAAAGTAAAAACAATAACCAATAACCATCGGTCCATGACACTTGAGCTACATGAAACAGAATTGTGCATATAAATTTAATATCTAATACTTGTATTTACGCATCGATGATTTAATGATAGATTCATAGTTTTGGGTACTTTGTGGATCTGTGACATTGTGCAGTATTTTTCAGGTGTGTTTGTTACTAATTTTATGCGATTATACTTTTTGTGAGAAAATTCTTTGTTCTTGATACTGTCTTTGTACACAATTTGAAACACTTTTCAGTAATATACTACCATTGGACTCCTAGCGTGTCTGTTACTTATTTTAAGCGATTATACTTTCTTTTGAGAAAATCTTTGTTCTATATACTCTCTCTATACAGAAGTTGAATAATCTATCACAAACTGGACTCTTAAAAATTGTACTCGCAGAAGATTAAAACTTTTCAGGATCTTTTGCGAAATCAAAAACAAGATATGTAATCGAATTGGATCTAGCTATGCTTCCAAATAAACCAAATATCAATTCAAAGAAACAAAAGCAAGGATTCAAAGTGGAGTACCGTCATTAGCCGTCTGAAATTTGATAAAAGCAAATCCGCGAGAGAAATTGGACCCATCGCGAGGAAGATACACCCCAACTACATGAGCGACCGAGTTGAAAACCTTGAAGAGATCACATTCCGTCGTCATAAGGCGTAGCTCTCCGACATACAGCATTTCCCGATTCAATAGAACTCGATGTTGCGGCCTCCCCATTTCCAATCAGTTCAAGATAGGGAAATTTGAATACTAAAACCCTAACGATTATTATGAGGATGAGGCGTTTATCATCGAGAATATGCGGAGGAGGAGGAGGAAGAAGACGAACTGATTCAGAAGAAGAGACGAGGGAACTGAATAGCGAGGAGGTGAGAATAGAACGCAACTGAGGATAGTTGAAAATTGGCGGGAAGAAAGATTCTGTTGTATAACCGTCTAACGGAAAATTCAAGTTTCCGTTACGCATCATTATTCTCTCTCCTCTCGTTTCACCCTTGATGATGCTAAAGCTTCGTCTGAGTCTGAGTAAGAACAACAGCAAAGAGCGTGTGTCGTTTCTTCTCTTTTTTTTTTCTTTTCTTTTCTTTTCTTTCGATGGCTCTACCCGGGTATTTACCCGACCCATTTGATTTATTGGATCGAGATTAGGGGTTGGGCCTTGCGTCTATCTTTTTAGCTTTTATTAACGGTCTAAAAAAACAAATTAATATTAAAACATTTAATTTTTAATATTTAAAATTAAAAAAAGAAAATGTATAAGACTATAAAAAAGGAATCCGACCTAAGACGCCAAGAACCGTAAAAAAAAGAAGAAAGTGGAGTCCGAAAAAGGGTAGGAACAAATGAAGAATAAAAATGGAAAGAGGCAAGAAAGAGTGCTGGACTACTGGCCTTCATCTCCTTGTTGTTGCAACGGGACTGTGACTGTGCTTGTGCTTGAAGGAAAAAAAGGGCAGCGGCGCTTTGAAGAAAACAAGGGGCAACTGAATGAAAATAGCGCACTACATGATTTCCTTTTTGCACACTTGACCTAAACTAAAGTACAAAACTCCGTCCCCGAACTTATTCCTTTCATTGCGCAAAAGTCCTTCATCCACTAAACTTCTTTAATTACACATACGCCCCCTATTATTACAATATCGCACAAAAACACATATATTATGTAAAAATTTGTGAAAAATCTAGGTGGGGCCATGATCCCTACATGACTCTGCCCCCTAACTAGGTGGCTATATATACAGTGATTCAATGTATATAAAGTTGTTACATATAAATTAAATGTTGAGAAAGGAATAAAAAAAAACTTTAGTGAATATGTAGCAAATAAGTAACCATATATTCGTTATATATGTATTAAGTCGATGTTACGACAAAAACTAAATATGTATAGCATATGTACAATGAATGAGTAAATACACATTAGCTATATATGAGTTGAATACAATGCTATTAAATAGAGATGCTCATTGTGGAGTGAAAATAAGAAAAAAAAAAATTAGCGAGTGAAGTGAATTTAAGCAATGATTTGGTAGTGAGTAGGATAGCCTAGTTGATAAGGCACCTACCCTTATTTAGAAAAGGTCCGAAATTCCAATCTTAAATTTTTGTTATTATTTTTGTAAAGAAAGAGACTTAGACCCTTTCATTTTTTAATTAAAAAAAGTGAAGTAAAACTAATTAAAACATGGTATGTAAATAGCCACGCCCATAAATTCTCTTATGAAAACTACTCTCGGGATTTAGCGAGTGAAGTGAAAACTTGGTATGTATAGTTTTAAGACGATTTTGTACATGATTCCATGTTTTTGTTATGAGTTGTCATATAAGACTTAGTTTCGACTTTCTTGTATCTCAACTATTTTGGCAAAACTGTTGCCCCGAGGACAGTGGAAAAGTAACATAGGGACTTTGGATAAGATTTTTTGGGTTCAGTTGTAATAGATTGTTTTGGATCACTACAATTCAATCATTTAGTTTTTGGATTCGACACATGCCCCTATTAATTATTTATCTTGAACATGATTAACGAATATATTTAGCATGCGCTTCTTAATAACCACATTTTGGTCTTATGGTTGCCACGCGTCTAACAAGATTACTCTTACTAATGACGCTAAATCTCAAATTATACAAGTTATTTTACAATGGCACTGTATAGACCTCCTTAATTAGCTCATTTGCCTACAGAGTTGTCATACAAGACTTAGTTTCTACTTTCTTGTATGTCAACTATTTTGGCAAAACTGTTACCCCGAGAACAGTGGAAGAGTAACATAGGGACTTTGGATAAGTTTTGTTGGATTCAATTTGTAATAGATTGTTTTGGATCATTACGATTCAATCATTTAGTTTTTGGATTCGACACGTGCCCCTACTATTTATTTATCTTGAACATGATTAACGAGTATATTTAGCATGTGTATTTTAGTAACCACATTTGGTCTTAAGGTTACCAAGCATCTAACAAGATTACTCTGACTAATGACACTAAATCTCAAACTATACAAGTTATTTTACAATGGCACCATATAGACCTCCTTAATTAGCTTATTTACCTCCAAGCTCATATTGTTCTGCCTCTATCTTTTGTTTCTTTTGCTACAGAAGTTGTTATGATGAAACTAATAATGGTCCATACCACGGTTGCTAGGATAACGCTCCTTATTACATAAACCCAAATTTAGATTTGACATTTAGTACTCTTTTGAGTAAATATCATATTTGGCCACCAAATTATTCTAACATTTTAAAAATAGTCACCCAACTAAAATTGGTTCCATCTGAGTCACTAAATTAATTATTTGGTTCCAATTTGCCCACTCTGTTAAAAAAAGCCCGTCAACCATTGACGGAAGTTGGTCGTGTGCCCCTCACATGACCAACTTCAGGGGCATTTTCGTCATCTTCATGCTTTCTGGCCATCTCCATCTTCTCCAGTCATCCTCTCTTCTTTGGCGACGTTTTCTCTTATCTTCCATCTCTATCTACCTAAAAACACAAATCTCTTTTTTGAGATATATATATAGAGAAAGATGAAGATTTTTAGAGACCAACCACCATCTTCATCTTGGCACGAACCACCATCTTTAACTTCGTCGAAATACTGTCGAATTTCATGAAAACCCACCACCATTTTCATATTCACTGGAGTTGCTGGTAAGTGTGAGTTCTTCAATTAAGAAATTAGGGCTACAAATTTGGGGATTTGTTTGTGAGAACCATTGTTTTTCGGCGCCGAAATGGGTCATGATTTGTTTGTGAGAAATTACGTCCATAATTGGATCATGCTACTCATGATGGAGATTGCAGTCACTACCCAAATTTTTTGATGCCAAAGTAGGTCACGATTTATTTGTGAGAAATCAGGGCTGCAAGTTTAGGGATTTGTTTGTGAGAAATTACGGCTACAATTGGATCATGCTACTCACGATGGAGATTGCAGTCACTACCCAAATTTTTCATCGCTGGAGTGGGTTACATGTTTGTACACGTGAGTGAGAGAAAGAAAGACAGAGAAAGGATTTTTGGTTGGTTAAGAAAGAGAGAGAAAGGGATGATCGGAGAAAAAGTAGCCGGAGAAGAAAAGATGGTCGGAGAAGATGAAAATGGCCGGAGATGATGAAGATGACAAAAATACCCCTAACGTTGGTCATGTGAGGGGCACATGACCAACCTCCGTCAATGGCTGATGGGCTTTTTTAACGGAGTGGGTGAATTGGAATCAAATAATTAGTTTAGTGACTCAGATGGAACCAATTTTAATTGGGTGACTTTTATTTAATAGTTAGAATAGTTTGGTGACCAAATATGATAGTTACTCTACTCTTTTAGTTATTATTAAGCTTAGGGTTTGAACTTTGTGAAATAAATATCAAGAAGACAAAAAAAGGAAAAAGAGATTCCCAATAAAAAACTGAAAAATGTAAGAGATATTTTTGTGAATGTAGGCTATGTTGATAATGAAGTTGGAAAATAATTTTTTTTATGAGAAGATAAAAGATATGGTGAGTAACTTAATGAAATTCTTTCCATCTCGTGTTTTATTTTTATAAGTAGAAATTTGTCACCTTTCCTTGTTTTTAATGAAAGTTTTTTCTTCTGGTATATTTGGTGCACCAAAACAGGGAAATTGGCACGGTCATAAACCATGACCAAGAGACATGATCAATGTTTTATATGTGACTATTTCATACGTAACCAATATTGGTGTTACGGTGAACACCCAGCTCCAAATTTCATGGTCACGGTCGTATTTGTGACTTGCGAGTTGCGAAGGTCAAGCTCTGAGCGCGGTCACAGGTAGGAACCGTGACAATTACAAGTCCTTGGTCACGGCCTTGAACCGTGACCATTCTTCATACTAACAGTGACCAGTTTGGGCTCATTAGTAACCGTGTCAATCAGCCTTTATTATTTTAACATATTTTTGGTAATATTTTTAACACCTACAGTAGTACAATAGTCAAATAAAAACAAGAACTAAAAAAGATCCCATACAAGAGGAACAATAAACCACATATTGGTTTATTGTTCAATTCAACGAAAAGCAAAAAAAACTAAGAAAAAATCTCATTTCACCCATCAATTAATTTCTAACTTTTTACGCAAATCAATTATTTTTGATATTATTTTACAGCTTGTTATATCAAATGGAGCCGTAGCTATTCCAAGAAGAGTATTTAGATTGTTCCAAAGATCCAAAATAGTGAAACAACTTGCTAAGAGTATGCCATTACATGACATACAAACTAAAGTAAGTGTATATGTACTGTACTTACAAAATACCATCCTTTTAGGAGGGGAAAGGCAAATGCAAATGCAAAGTAATAGATGTACTTTTGATTGAGTTAACATGGAAAAATATGCTAAACCTAGTTTTACCATTATGATATATATTCCAATGAAAAAATAAATACGCAATCAAATGTCACTCGATTCTTTTTAAAGTATTTTTAATAGGAAAAAGGGATTGTAATCACACACAACCTATGTTCTTAAAGGAAGGTTCAGATCTTTGTCAAGAAGGATGTAGCATTGCACATGGTGCAAACAATCTTGCGAAATGTTGACCTCCAATTTCTTCGTTGTCTGCCTGCAAAAGTTCAAAACAAGCATATCTTGTAAATTTTGATAACAATTTGAAAGATATATGGAATAATCTTAAGGACTACTTCCCTTTCGTCATAAACTCATAAGTCATAATATATTTTCCACTATTATTTTTTTTCTACGTCGCATACTCAAAATTTAATGCGTGTATATATACACGCCTACCCACACGATATATGTACTACTCAAATATACTAAGCAATCTAGTGGTTAAGCCGAATCCTCTTGCAAGCATATTTTGTATTAAAAAAAGAAAATGCATGAATAAAATAAGCAATTCAAAAGTTTGACATAAATTTATGGCAGTTAAAATTGGTCTTGACTTTATATAATAGTATAGATATTTGAACATAAACTGTGTACCTGGAATTATTCTAACTTCTGCTTCGACTTCAGACTTGACATGATCTTTGTTGGGCTTTTTATGTTTCGATCCATCCAGAGCAATTGTTGAGGGCCAAAGGGATAAGTTGTCCGATTGTACTGTGGCACGGGTTCAAACTCTTGCATTAACGAGGGTTGGAGAGTCTCATTACCACTTGAGCTTTCCTCTTCGTAAGGATTAACATGGGTTCTTGCATTCGGCTGCTTTGACATTATTTTCTCTTGAGAAATCAGCTCCTGCGTGCAGTAAATTGAACATTATAAAGATAATTAAGTTGGAAGTCAACTGAAATGAATCCGAAATATAAGGTAACTTCACTTAAAACTAGAAAGCTGAAACCTTAACATGCAATTTATCATGAATTATAAGATCGATACTCTTAATATATATTTTACCAATTTAGTTAATTAGAATTTTAAGAATGAAGCAAAACTCGAACCAAACAAGTATTAAAGATTTGCACAGGGTTAAATTCAGAGATGTTGTGATCATTTTTTGGTGGCTAAAGGGAGAAGAAGGGGTGGGAGGAATTAAGATGGGGGTTAATGCTCTAAAGATCAGAGAGTGGTTCTGCTGATTATATGAAAGGGTAGGAGACTTACTTCAGTTACCCTTTAATTTCCTTTTTCTCTAATCTAAATCTTATCTAATTTTGTTTTTGTTTTTGTTTTTTGAGAAGTTCTTCTTAACCCTCTTTTCTATTTGAATAGACGAAAAGGGTAAAATTGTCAGAGTCAAATAATTGCAGAGGTTGGCTACAAAGGCGGATCCAGAATTTTTTCGAGGAGTGGGCTAATAGTAATAGATAAAAAAAATATAAAAAAAATAAATTAAAAGTATAACCATATAGTGAGTTATATAAATTTAAGAGAGTTATATAAATTAGTGGGCTTATAATATTTGAGCTGAGCTAAGGGATGGGCTAAATTTTAACAAAGGGGTAGGCTAAAATTAATTTTTTTTATTTTTTTTTAGTAGTGCTACTAAGTTTTTCAAAATTTTGCCCTGTGCTGTAGCCCACTCTGTCCCCCTTAGTTCCGCCCCTAGTTGGCTAGCTACCAAACCGAAAAAAGCTGCAGGTATCCTCATCATAAAACTTGATAACGCATGTTACCTTGTTCCAGGTATCCTCATCATAAAACTGCGAATGTTCTTCCTCAATAAATCGCAATAAATCATTAAAATCTTCCTTGAGTACAATTGTCCTCCGCCCATGCTGCATATCCCAAAATAATTGTGATTAATATATGTCTAATTAATATTATAGAACGGGTATGAAAAGGTGTTCTTGGTATTTACGTAATACAAGTTGAAGACCTATTTGATATATAACATAGTGATGTATCTTCTGTGTATCGGTTAATTATAAATTTTACGTAGATTCTATCCATGATAGACTCATATCATTGACCAATAGCAACAAGTTTGTCTCCTCTAAATGTATTACCTCTAAGTACTCATTAAAAATAAAGTTATAATTTTGTATCAATTTATTATAACAAGTTATCGTGTTATTTTACCGGATCTAGAGACACAAGCAAAACTTAAAAGTTGGAGAGAAAAGAGAGAATTTAACTGTACCCGATAAATGACATGCAGATAGGTACGTCCATTAACGTATTCAAAATGGTCCTCTAGGGCTAAACCTAATCCATCAAAGCCTGATGATAAGGAACTCTTTCTGGTTCACATAAAAAAAAAAAAAAAAAAAAAAGAAACAATTAATTAAAATAAATGCAAAAGTGTACAGCACATAAGAAAGATAATACAATCTACTATTTAGCTACAAGAGTAAAAAAATTTCAATCTTACACCAATATATATTTTTTTCTTTTTTCAAAAAAAAATAAAAGAAAAAGGAAGAAGAATAAGAAAAAACTCTAGTCAAGGACTAGAACTAAAATTTTATTTATAATTCTATTTTAGGATAATTATTCTGTACCAAATATCATTTATGTTTTCTTATTTATTTATTTTTGGTCTATCACTTATGTTTTTCCAGAAAAGTGAAAAAGTGAAAATAAGAATTTTGAGACTAAGATACTGCACACGTAATTATACTGAATTCGGTGATGATTTGTCACACTAAATCATGAGTGTTTATTTTAATTTTGCCTTTATATTTATTTTTTAAAATAAAACTACATTCAATGGGACTCGAACCCGTAAATTCTATGTAACTTGAAACAAATATCGTATAACCTAGCAAGATCTTGGCAGATATAATATTGTGTTTCCTGAGACAGATAAAAATAGATATACTATGCTCTTGTGTAATTTGATGATGGCGGGCAAGATGCAATACATTCCAATTTTTCTGGATTTCATATTATGGATTGATTGGATCAGATCCACTTCTTGAAAACCAAAAGTATTGGATAATTAGTTTCATTTTTGGGTTGTATAAGCCGATCAATTATTTGTCTTTACATTATTGGTGGTCATGGTACATAGTCTAATGTTACTCTTTGTTTGAGAATGTTTGACTACAAGCTATTTAGTTTTTAATATTTTAAAAAATTTCAGTAGGTATGTTGCCAAATTGTTGCATTGACTCTCAGTTTTTCTCATTCAATTGGATAGGATTGAAACGGATCAAATCCAACATTCGATTGGATTAGTGTGTTAGGTCGGATTGAATGCCAAATTCTGAAACTGACATTGGATCGAATTGAATGCGGACGATTTAAAAATTATTGGATTAAGTCAAATGCCGCCCCTAAATCTTACACAAATACGGTGTAACCTAAGACGGATAAAGATAGAGATATTATGAATTTTGTTCTTGCTCAATATACGCATATAGAACAAGTGGGAGACCAGGAGTTTGACGTATTACCTACCTAGGAACCACATCTTTCAAAAAATAAAAGTGATGGACTACATTCTTTAAAATTTTCATCTAAGTGACTAGATCCTAAAAGCTATGTTACCTTACTAACTTTAAAAAGTGCATACAAACACTAACAATAATAGAACAAAACTTTATTTTAATTCATAAGAAACAAATTAAGTTAACTCTCACGGAAGTTTTTCAAAAATTCTAAAATTTGTTAGTTCCATAGAAATATTATGGCTGGATATAAACACGCAATCCTAATATTAACGAAACAATATATATATAGGCATTACGAATAGAAACAATATAAATACATACTGCATACAACAAACACTATCTTACTCATCCTATTAAAAGATTAATATCAAATTAGTCAAATCATTACATTAATCTCCATAACAACAATAATTTAGTCTGATTTGGAAGAAGAGAAAAAAAATATTGATAATTTTATATATAGGTAATTATTAGTATTAAAAGAATAGAAAAAAAAAATATATATATATATGGGATGATACATACCCTTCCATTTGTGAGAGACGAAAGTCGGGAGGAATACAGTTGGCCTGGAAGAGATGAACGAGCAGAGCGATTATTATTATTATATATATATATGTATGTATGAATGTTTTCTTTTAAAATTAACAAATTGGTGTATATATATAGATAAGGTTTTTGTTTCTACATCCAATTGGGACTTGGAATTAATATATATAATGTTTAGTCCGAAGGCAGTTAGGTTTTGGAATTAATGTTTGTTCTATTTCTATTTGGACAATATTAATAATTAACGGTTAAGTTTTGGTGGCCATTTTTTTTTTATTATTATTAAACTTGAAAGACGCGATGGATTAAAAGGTTGGCCTCTATAATTATATTAAATGAAACTATATTTTATATTTTTATTCTAAAGGAAATAGCATGCCTGAGACCACCATGTCTTTTTTTCACATTCACAGAGCATGCCTGAGACCACCAGTTCGTAAAAGAGCAGCTGGTACCCCATCTGTCACCAAACGGAGATGCATTCCAGACTTGACGAGCGTACCGGCAGAGAACGAATGGTTAGGAGAATTTAATTTCGTGAGTTTCGAATTCAGTTAAAACCGCCATTAGTCTTTTTTTCATATTCACAGGCCAAATTAAAAGAGCAGAGACCAAACGGACAGATTCCCTCAGAGAACGAATACAACCACTTCCCTCTACAACTACTTGTTTTACCCGAAGGGCAGACATAGTAGGCAAACAATTTGACATGCTCCTCTATACAAAATTACTGACTTTAAGAGGAACAGATAAAGACCACATGGACTGCTAATTAATAACAGTAGGACAGCTTATAATAGCTGCATTTGACATCAAATATCGATAACCACTTTTCACGGTATAAGTACCTCTAGAGTACCAAGCCCAGTAAACTTTATCAGGTACATTAGTGATAGACAAGGGAAATGACAAAATACGAGAACGATTTAAAAACCGAAAATGTTTAAGTAAAACTTTCATTAAAGAGAAAATAAACAATCAAGCACAAGAGCAAATAATTAAGCAATCTCAAATAATTTAAACAATCAATAATAAAGTGAGTTAGAAAGATTGAACATTTGAAGTCATTTTTGTCCACCGGTTTTGGTTTACCAAACCATTCCGCGCTCGGTTATGAGTAAAAGGATTAATTACACACTCTACAAGCACCTCAACTGAAGCCTTTCACAAAAACTAAACAAGTTTCCTTCTTGTTTTTCCTATTCCTCTCATAACTAATTGTTTGGTGATTCAACCAATTTATAATAACTCTCACAAGTGTGTAAAGAATACAATTTGATCGGGGATTCTAAATAAATGATGATTGATCAAAAGGATTAATAGATGAAGTATGAAGTATAAAGTATGAGAGTGATTCGGTGTGTAATCTGGAATATATAGTCCAAGGAGAGAGGTTTGGTGGAAGTTTTGTACTGTAAAAAATTAGAAATCCAACGGCTATACTAACCTCGCTTCCAACTCTGACCCCCATCAGTACTGATGACCTTCTGGTCTGTTTAGATAGATTGCTAACAGCAAATTTTTCCCGATTTGTTTTGATTATCTCATTATCCAGTTGGAACTTGTAAATTTTGGATATAAGTACAAAAATTGATCTAATGATCCACCTCCTTCATGTAAAACTACGCAAAAACGGAGCGAATTGTAAACATTTTTGATTTTCCAAAATCAATTTTGACTTGGGATAGGTCAAATATATTATCTAATGAGAGTTCTGTCAAATCAATTTAATATGAAATTATTTGAAAACTTTTTGCAAAATGGTGTTTTCAAAGAAATTTGAACTGATTTTGATCAATCTAACAATGGTAATATATTTGAGCTATATAATCTAGCTTTTAAAACCTTAGAATAGGTGAGTCACCATTTGTTTCTTCATATTCTTCACTTGATTCCCTTGAGATGTTCATGCTTCATAAGTCGCTTGTGAGTGATGAGATTGATCTTCTTGTCTTGTCCACCTTGTAGAAGAATGATCTTGTTTAGCTGCTTCGTTGAACATAGCGATATTGAAATTACAAACTTTTCGAAACAAAATAAGATTAAGACCAAGAACACCATCCCTTTCATTAAAAAGATTTCTTCAAAGTAAAAGGATTAATTAGCACAATTTGTCCCAACTTTTCCAATACTAACCCCACTTCCAACTCTGAATTCCTAATAATTGTTTTGTAGCCACATGTAGTTGTGATTTGACTTGATTCGAACCGGAACCCCACCAGAAACTATTCATCATACACTCTAAATCCTCACAAACCAAGACCGGAAGAAGAAATACGCTCATAATGTAACTAGGGACAGCCTGAACCACAGCTTTCAATATAATTTCCTTCCCTGCATGAGACAACAACTTCCCCCTCCAACCTTGCAATCTTTTCCGAGCCTTCTTTTTAACAAAATTAAAAGTATCAGATTTATTACGTCCCACCAAAGACGAAACACCCAGTTAATTACCATAATTATCACACATTTTCACCCCCAATCCATTACAGATAGCAACCTTCATCTCCACCGGGGTATTAATACCAAAATAAATATAAGGCTTAAAGAAATTTACCTTTTGCCCATAGGTCGCTTCATAATTCATCAAAGGAGATTTGATCTGTGCACACTCCCCCACAGAAGCTTAGAAGAATAAAAAACTATCGTCAGCAAAAAACAGGTGGTAAATAATCGGGGCAAAGCAAGCAACTCCACAACCGTGAATAAGACCCTAATCCTGTTTCTAAGTAAGCAGAGAAGAAAGGCATTCAACACATGTTAAGAATAAATACGGTGAAATAGGATTGCCTTGCTGTAGACCCCTCAAAGGAATAATAGGCCCAACATCACCATAATCAAGTCGAACCAAATATTTTACCGAAGTAACAAATAGCATCACCAATTGCACCCATCTCTGATCGAAATACTCGATCGTAGGCATTTGATATATCTATTTTCAAGGATGAAAGTCCTACTTTACCCTGACGCTTGCGTTTCAAATAATGACTGATCTCGAAAGCGATAAGCACATTTTCCGTAATTAAACGACCAGGAATGAAAGCAATTTGAGATTCAAAGATAATCCCCTCCAACACGGACTTCATAAGATTCACCAAAACCTTCGTCATAATTTTTACAACGATATTAAAAAGGGAAATAGGATGTAAATATGTAATTTTCGACGGAGCCTTCACTTTAAGCCTAAGGATCAGAACAATAAATGTGTCGTTGAGACCCTTAAGCAGCCTACTATTATTCAAGCAATTCAGACACACCGAGGTCACCTATTTACCCACGTTAGCCCAATAATGTTGATAGAATCCTAGATTATATCCATTAGGACCTGGACTTTTATCCGGGTGCATAACATCAATAGTTTCTTTAATTTTATTCTCCACAAACGGACGTAACAACATATCATTTTGATTCGCAATAATACAACAATCAACAGCATCAAGAATAGACTCATCATTACACCCATTCGATTGAAACAAATTAACAAACTACTCCCTGACCAACTCAGGTAACCCAAAATTCCAAATACACGGGAT
The DNA here is from genome assembly GCA_021464415.1 of Lonicera japonica. Lineage (NCBI taxonomy): Eukaryota > Viridiplantae > Streptophyta > Magnoliopsida > Dipsacales > Caprifoliaceae > Lonicera > Lonicera japonica. The sequence goes on along the minus strand of CM038463.1, from coordinate 56,948,417 downwards.
ACCATCATCATTCAACAGCTAATTAATTTTATTCTTTCTTTTGCAAGAAGAAGCATAATTGTGAAAGACTTTAGAATTGGTATCACCAGATTTATGCCAGAATAACTTGGCTCTTTGCGTCCAGTAAGTTGTACAGTGAGATAAGAAATTTTTTAGATTTACCTTTTCCGAAAGAATAAGCAACTACAAGGCTCAATCGAGACAACTACTCAATTCGAAATATCGGTCGATAATTTTTTAGAAAAATCCTCCCCCATGATCATAACTCTTCCCCACATAATTTTAGGCCATCTATAAAATCCAACTAGAAGTTTTCGCTCCAAACACGCTTGATTATATCTCGATACCCAGTTTCATATGTCTAATTATTTTCGAACCGGAACACCTTTCTTCGAATTACCCACTGAGCAGGAAAATTAAGAAGCACCGCTGAATGATCTGACGCCTCAACAGGGATGTTAAGAAGCTCGGTACAATCGTTAATTGATCCCTAATTACTAGATACGAAAGCTTTGTCCAAATTCTCTTCCACCAAATTACTAGACCATCTTCCCATTTCCCAAGTATAACGATAACCTCGCAAAGCAATTTCCTTTAACTTGCTAACTTCATTGGCTATACGGAATCCATTAATTAAATGGGCAGGCCTACGATTACCACCGCGCTTCTTAGAGTGAGATAAAATATCGTTGAAATTTTCGAAAATACACTATGGCAAAAAGGATAATTGCGATAGAGAGCGAATTTGGTTCCATGAATCACTGCGTCGAGTCTACTCCAGGAAACCATAATAACTCGTTAATCAACACTCAATTATGTTGGGGAAGGAAAAAGTTGTCTATAAAATATGGAGAATAGCCCAACAACTTTGGCCCACCTCCAGATTTCCACAAAAGGGCCAGCCTACCTCCAGATTGCCACAAAAGGGTCAGCCCACCACCAGCATTTGATCCAGCAACAAAAAATAACCCATCAAAGAAAAGTTGGGCTCTAACCTGATTAACACACTCCCTTGGAATTTTTACTTCGATTAAAAAAACTAAAGCGGGCTTAAAATGGGACACTAGGTCCTTTAATTCCTGAACCGTCTCTAGGTTGCCCAATCCATGGCAGTTCCAGCTTAACAGTGTCATAATGCCCAGCCGGCCTGGGAACTAGAACCCGCCTCTACATGGTTTTTTGACCCATGCAAAACAATATCAGTATTATGATTTGAACCTTCATCACTAATCATCAAATCCACAACTTCATTAATCGAATCACTTACTCCATCATCCACACGGCGTCGTTTAGGATATAGCACAGTCGAATTGTATGTAATTCATGAGTTGAATTTAAATTCAAACCCTCACCTTCCTTATCCCTTCCACTAATCACGTTCCCAGTCTGGACTCTACTTTCCTCTTCCCCACGCACAAAATCAACGCAATAAACCGTCAATCTTTTTTCCTTATCTAAACCCTTTGATTGCGGGTTTTCAAATCTTCCTCTGAGATTATTTGAATTAGTTCTGCCAATCCCGCCATCTGTTGAACTGCAAGAACCCACCTTGTCCCCTTTCAACCACCGATCATAGTCGGTATAGAGATTTCGCCGATTAGGTGCTCCGAATTAGGCCCTATATTTCTAATCTTCATCCTCCGTTTGATCGGCTTGCTCATATCCAAAGTAACACGTATACGCAGGGGCGGAGCCATGCAGAGGCGAGGTGGGGCCATGGGCCCACCTGGACTGTTTTGAAATTTTTACTGAGTATAGGGGTTAATTCGAGATGGCACAGAAAGTTTGGGGCCGCATGATGTAATTAATAAAATGAAAACAGGTGAGTGAGTGCCGGGGGACCTTTGTGCAAGAAGCTCTATAACTTCGGAGCGAGGGCGCGTAATTAGTGGTTATAGAGTAGGGGGCTATTGTTATAATCTTATAACCAATTTTTTTTTTTTTTTTTTAATTTTTAATATTAAGATTTAAGTGTTTAATATTGATTTACTTTTTAAATTGTTAATATATTTGTTTGTTGATTATTATTTATTAATATTAATTTGTTATTTAGATTGGTAAATATTAATATTAATGTTGATATTTGCTTTTAGGTGTTTATTAATATATTTTTTTGTTAGTTATTATTTATTAATGTTGATTTGTTTATTAATTTTTTTAATAGTGATAATATTTTTTGTTATTGAGGTTGATTTGCTTATTAGATTGTTATTTGATAAGTTAATATTGAGATTAATATGTTTATTTTTTGATTATTGTGGTTAATTTAATATTAGCTTAAAAAATTCTTGAAATTTTTTTTTTGGCCCCACCTGAAAAAAATTTCTGGCTCCGCCACTGCGTATACGCATATAAGAATTCCAAGAACCCATAAAATTATTTGGGTCAGCCTCGATGAATTTACCTACATAATTGCCCACCTCCTTTGCTATACAATCAACCATGAAACCTATTGGTAAATCATAAACTTGGATCCAAAAATCCACAGAATTAAGAGGGACTTGTTGCGGATTCATCCCCTTTTCCAGCCTCTGAAAGACTTGTAATTGCTGGTCAAAAGTCCACGGATCATTCTTGACAACCCTATCCAAATCCATAGAATGATAGAACTGAAAAATGAATAAATTCGGACCGACATCTTTGATCCAAACACCCTTAACTAGTCTCCAGATTGAAGCCATCGTATTTTTCATAGCCACAAAATTTATCGGGCAATCAGATAAAAATTTACCAACAAGACACCATTGGAGATCTAAGTACTCATTGTTATTTGCCATCGAAAGTAAATTTAAATCCACTCCTGCTTCCTCCTCTAGCGAGAGCCGAGCATAAATGTCCATCACCTCATTAGCCATGACAAGGAACAAACCAAAAAGGAAACAGATGAAAAGAAACATAACAAAAACACAAATAACAAACTCTCTGCGCACCTGTCAAAAAGGACAGTACATACCTACACCTCTACAGAGAGAGGACACAGACCATTTATAAACCCCTCAAGGGGGTCCTACTTCACTTTTTTCTTTATCCAAAATACTATTTGTTTTCATTTTCTTTTCGATTACTCAAAAATAAATTAGTCACCACATACAATAGCAACCATCCCTCACGATTAGAACTTTAGCAACCACGAGTGGAACTCCGGTGACAACATTGGAACACTAACAAACTCACCGGAGTTCCAACACAAGCATTACAAATTTATTTTTACACTAAATCTACAAGTAACGTAACTATAATATATATTTTAATGCAAATTATTTTTGCACTAAATTTACAAGCAAGTAATGATACATATTTTAACGCAAATTATTTTCCACTAAATTTACAAGCAATTAATTTATAAATTAAGTGCGACTAATTTACTACGTTACGTTTTTTTTTTACTACTTTACGTTTAACTAAAGCCAAATATTTGTAAATAGACGGTGGCAAAAGTCAAACTAGACCCAGTATTGATGGATGCCCAATTTAGGTTGATGTTGGCTGTGTAATTTAAATTAACGTTGGATGCTCTATTTACGTTTAGATTGTGATAGCTGTGGTGAATGATGGTGTATATATTTTCCTCATATGTTATTCAATTTAGGAAAAAGTATGTATGTATTTTTCCCTATATGTTATTCTTTTTTTTCACGACGAATCTGACCTATTTGTGTAACATAACGAAGGAATGAAAAATTGTTAGTCCAGAGAAGAGAGAAAGAAAAGTAAGGTTGTAGGAGAGCACTGGCGAAAATTTGTAAATAGTGGGAAAAAAGATTTGCACCAAAATCTATAGAAGTTCTAAATTTAGTGCAAAAATACATTTGTGCTATGCAAAGATTTAGTGAAAGAATATATTTATAGTATTTGTGCCGAAATTCTGGCAATGGAAGGTGGTGAGAGCATACAGCGGCCAGCAAGAGGTAGGCCTGTCAATAGATTGAATTTGTATCCAAATCTAATTCATATATAGATTGACATTTATGATCCATATATCTAAATTCAATCCAAACCCATTAGTCCTTTGATTAACAAATTAGATATGGATATTTGTTGATCCAATCCGTTTGCATTCCGATCCAAGACACACATTAATTATGTTTAAATTTATCTTTATTTATATTTATCACTTTATTATTAATAGACTTATAAAAAATAGGTATAACTTAAACAGCATTAAATAAGTTTATTTTTACAAGAAAACAAGAAATTTGACTGTTACGTTTTTGGGTTTAACTTATACTTAGTTTAATTATTTTCTATATATTTACAAACTAATTATTATATAATTAAGATTTTAAACGAATCGGATATAATTAGACCCATATTCGATTTGAACAAATTTAAATATGGATCAATATTTTGGTGATCTGTTACATGATCTAATCTAGATTTGATCTGAAAAGTTTTTTAAATATGGATTTAGATTTATCCTGATCCGATCTGTTGATAGACCCATATTTTTATTTTTTAAATGTATACTTATTTAAAAAAAAAATTACCCTTTTAAATATACTACTGTACAGTAACCAAAAGATTAAGGTACTGTTTGCTCATTCCTCTTAAGTTTGAATGGTTAGTCCATTCTTTTTTTTTAAAGAGAGAGAGAAAAAAAAAGAAAAAGAAAAAGAAGAAGAAGAAGAAGAGGAGAAGAAATGGAATGGACTAACTATTAGGGATGTTTTCAATTTCGGTCGGGGTAAAAACTAAAGTACTTCAAGCTCAAACAAATGTAAAAATTTGGTTTAGGTTCGATTTCGGTTTTGACATATGTAATTTTTTTTTTCCTAAATCAATTTAACATAACAATGGAATACTAATAATTATATAAGATTGGTTCAAATTCAAATTAAAGTCATGATTTTCTAGAAATAAGTAGCAAACATATATAAATCATGTTCTCTATTTAGTTATTATTTTATTTGTACATTTACGAAAATAAAATACATTAAATAAAATGATGAATTATTTTACCATCATGTATGTGATGAAAAGAAAAAATCTTACCATCATGTAGTTAATTCAATAATAATGATATGCATTAATGACTTTTTTTTAAGAGGACCAGAACATGTAATTAATAAAGAACATATTCTTATAAAAGTTAATCTTTTTTGTATCATAATATACTTAAGTGTGCCCCTAGAGTATATATCAACATATTTTATTTTCTTATACATAACTCAATTTGGTTTGATTCGGTTTTAAACTAGCTAACCTCAAACCTAAACCATATTATTCGGTTTTTCTCTTTTTTGGTATCGGTCCTAATCAGTCCGGTCCATTCGATCAATTTTCTGATTAACCTTAATACCATTATCAACATTGAGACTTAAGAGGTTTTAATTTTGTTTGATTCGTTTAAAAATTCAAATCTAAACACTTTTAGCCCCTGTTTGGTGGGAGATTTTTTTTCAAAATTTTAAAAACTCAACTTAAAATCAACTTCACTTTTACACTTCTCAAAATTTATTTCACTTTACTTTCTATCTCTAAAAAAAACTTTTAAAATACCATAACTTTAAATCCAAAAATCAAAATTAAATAAAAAATATATATTTGAAACCTACTCGTCGAGATTTATAAAATAAGATCCATTGTGACTATTTTTTGAAATTTTTTTATGAGATTTTTTAGTTGGTGAAAAAAAACTCAAACAAAAACCAAATTCACTTTTCAACATATTTTTAAATTCTACCAAACACCACATTTTGAAAACTCAACTTAAAAACTAAACTCAAAATATCAACCAAACATATACTCTAAGGGCAATCTGAAAACCGAACGAACGAACTGAAACAATCCGGACCGATCCGTAAAACCTCAAATCAAAAAAAAACCGAAACTAGAAATAAGAAAACCGAACCAAAATTGAAGAGTTTGGTTCGGGTTTGGGCAAGCTAGTCTAAAACCAAACTAAACCGAAGCAAACTGAATTATGTATAAGAAAAAAAAAATATTAATATATACTCTAAGGGCAAACGTTAATTATACTATAATACAAAAAAGATGACATTTTACAAGAATATGTTTCTTACTAATTGAATAATGTGATAATCTTAAAAAAAAATTCATTAACGTGTACCCTTATTATTGAATTAACTATACAATGCTAAGATTTTTTTATCACATACATGATAGCAAGATAATTCATCATTTTATTTAATTTGTTTTATTCTTATAAATGTATAAATAAAATTGTAATTAAATATAAAACATGGTATCTATATGCATGTTGCTCCTTGTTTTAAAAAAAATCATGACTTTAATTTGAATATAAATCATTCTTACATTACTATTATTATTAGATTGTTATGTTAAATTGATTTTAAAAAAAATATATGTCAAAACCAAAAAAAACCGAACCGAAGAGTTTGGCTCGAGTTTGGGTTTTGAAGATTTAGAAGCCAAAATCGAATCGAGCCGACACCGAATTTTTATATTTAATTTGAATTTAGGGTATTTTAGCTTCTATCACGACCGAAGCCGAAAACACCCCTACTTAAATCTAAAGTCTTGATTTATAATAAGGCAAAAATCATCTTTTACTCTTATTTTTTAAATATAATTATTTTTATAAATTAAGTGAATAAAGATAAATTTATCAAAATAATATTTAAGATATATTTAAACAAACCCCAAGGGTACATTTATCACCCAAAAAAAAGAAAAGAAAAAAAAAGAAAGATATATTTAAACAAACACATCGCCTAGATAGGGTTTTACTCATTTTCTACAATTGCCTAGGGTTTTAGCAGCAGAGCTCTTGATTTCTCTTTTGTCCAGGAAAAAAAAAGACCTAGGGTTTCGAAGACAACGAAGAAGATGATGAGATCGAACGAAATGTCGCAGTATCTACCCATAGAACTATTGAGCAACATACTTATCCGATTACCCGTGAGGACTTTGCTGCGATTCACAATTGTCTCCAAATCATGGTACTCTCTAATCACTTCCCCCAATTTCATCACCACACATCAACTCAATAATAATCGAACAACTATCTCAAACAAAAACCAAACTTCCTTATTATTAATGGTTAGGCATTCCACTCCATTGAATCAATATTTGTGTAAAGAGCACTATTATGTACGTTGCGATAATGATACATTTGAGGAGTCTTTTAAATTGGATTTCCCATTCACTAACAGAGCAACTGGCTCTTTTAATATAGTTGGTACTTGTAATGGGTTGGTATGCTTGTCTCAATATGAGACCAGTAACACAGGCATTGTTATCTTATGGAATCCCTCTCTTCGAAAATCATTCATCCTTCCAAATTCGAGGGTAGTATGCAACCGGCGTGATCGTTTGCGCTACTGTATCGGATTTGGAATTGACCCTGTAACCAATGACTATAAGATTGTGAGGCTTGCGTATCTCCGTTCACATGGAGTCATACCACCGCCGAGGGTAGAGGTTTTTGAGCTTAGCACCGGCTCTTGGCGAAATATTAACTTGGGGGACTTTCCTTACGTTACTTATTCTGATTCTGATACTCAACAGGCCTTTTTGAATGGCTATGTCCACTGGGTTGGATATTACCTGAAATATAACTCCAACATGGTTGATGATAGTTTTCATTCTTTGATTGTTTCATTCGACATGAGGAAAGAGACTCTAGGTGTTGTAATGGCACCACCTTGTGTACAGAAGTATTTGGACTGGAGCATGTGTGTCACAGTATTTGGAGAATCGCTTTCTTTTTTACATCGTTATGTAGATCACTGTTGGTGGCTATGGGTGATGAAGGAATATTGCGTTGTAACCTCTTGGACAAAGAAATTTGTTATTGATCTAGGAGGGCATGTGGGGAGGCCAATTTGTTTTAGGGAGAATGGTGATATCTTGTTGGAGAGAAGAATGAGTACTTTTTCTTCAGAAGCGCAGTTGGTTTCCTATGATCCTAAAAGTAAAATGATCAAGAATCTCGAAATACATGGAATGACAGGCTCGTTTTATGCAGATACTTACAGAGAGAGCCTTGTCTTAAGTAAGGGCCTAAATGAAGTCTTACAGAGGCACAAAAATTCTGGTGGTGCAGTAACTTGCCTGGGGAAATCCGTTCTATCTAGAGAAGGCAATGATGTTAACATGAAGAGAAAAAAAAAGAAACAAAAATGAAGGAAGAATTTCAAGAATTTGCAAGGCACGAAGATACGATATGCCACTTACTGTGAAATATTTTAGCTTGGGCCCTGTGGTGTTAATGTATTTTCTTTATTTGAAATGTGAATCTCCAAGTTCAAACTTGCAATAATCAACTGCATTGAGTGGCTTGTTTCAAATATAAATGTTAAGAGACTTGAATGTTCTGTTCACATTTCCTTCAATGCATTAAGAAAACTAACTTTGACATTACTTAATGCTACAGTACTTGATGTCTCATGTGAGTGGGATTCTGTTTTTCCGGGTTGTGGCTGGATTGGATGGACAAATTGTGCTACACACTACCACTTACGGCATAGTAGAAAGAATTAACCTTCATACGACATGATATTTTAGGTAACTGGGACAAGCACGGATAGTATGTAGGCAGAAATAGTTCTCTATAAATGTGGATAGTCTCATAGGCCGAGTGACATAGATATTAGTGCAGACATGAGTAATTCTATATAAATGTGCACTATACTTTTCTATACTTTTTTTTAATTCATAGCCATGGATTATACCTAGTGCTCTGATACATTGTTACATATCATTGGTCATATTTGGAAGTAGCAGATTGCAGCCTTCTATTAAAGCAAAAAAATATGCATTTATCTGCATTTTCTTTGAGAGTTGATGTTCCTATCTATTTTAGTTAATACATTGATGGAGACAAGCAGAAAGATAGATGCAAGAAAACTGAAGGCACTTCTGTTGGCAAACTATTAATATCTAGTATTGGGATGAGCTTAGCATCATTTTGGAAAAGTTACGTCTGTCTAAAATATGTGTATTCTGTACATTCTTAAGGTCAGAGCTCTCTCTATTTGAACCAGAAAACTTTTGTTGAGATGATATGATTGTTCTCTAAACCGTTCGCTAATTTGGCTTCTTATTTATGATTTCACTAAGATGAGTAATTTAGCCATCGAAGTTTAGTTCTGATTCAAACTTCTGTCAGTTAGAAAATTTTCCTTTTAATTAAATTTTAAACAATATCAATGTTTAAATTTCTTTTGTTTCTTACGAATTCGGAATTTTTCCACTGATGTGAATCATAAATATGAAAAGCATTAGAGATATCCAGAAAGAAGCATCAAGCTGGCTACTTAATTACCAATATTTATGTGATGGTGCTGAAAGTTTTCGACATATTAATTTTTGTTAGTAAGTGATGTTTTGCTGCAGAAATCTTTTGCATTGTGCAAAGAATTTAGTTACTGGTGAGAATTAGGACTGGTACTGAGTAGGGCCATAGGGGTTTATTGATTTTGTGTTACGTCTAATATATATATATATAAGTTGGGGTTACAATTGCTCAACTCATACTCACTATTTCTTTCCTTGTTTTTTTTTACAACATAGCCAAGAAATGTAGACAAATTAAACAACACTTGGATGCTGAATTTGTTTATTGGAATAATCAGTTTCATTCTAGTTGGGTTCGTGTCATGTATACAGCTAGTTCATGTTGTGTTTTATTGGCTTCATGTAACCCAATTTTCAATCGTATCTTGCAGATCAAGATTATGTGCTTTGGCTTTAGTTTATAGTTGGGAAATGGAACTAGTTCATAGGTGATTTATGGGAACCTTTTGTCAGCCACATGATCCTGTTTGACAAGTGGTCCGTTAATTCTTTCGTATATCTTTTACTTATTCATAGAATAAGTTAGTAAGCTCAATTATGGTCAGTTTCCGTTAAAAACTAAAATCTTAGAGGCCACTATTTGATTGGTTAAGAAGTTGTCAAATTCTAAATTTCAGCAGAGTATTGAACTTGAAAAGATCTTTTATCTCTTGTTGTCAACGTAAAGGTAAAGGGGGGCTAATTACACTGTTATTGCTAACTTTTTATTCTACTTTTGGAGAATGTTTCTATTTGCAATGGATAGGCCGTCTATTAAAAGTTAGTAGCCAAGAAAGTTTCCCTTGCATTTTATTCTTTAGTTGACCTTAACAAGTCATTCAGTAGATTTGAACCAATGCAATTGCTTATGATTAGGTAGAAGGATTCCATCAATTGAGATGGTCGCAATTTCCACAAGGCAATGTTAGCTAACTTCATTTCATGCCTTCTGTTGGCTTAGCAAGCTTGTATTGAAAATTGGCAGGCGTGGTGAAAATGCAGTAACTGTAAGTTGAGTGCTGTACCTTAAAATAACTAATAAAGAGTCAGCTGCAAACGATAAATGGAAACTAACCCCATGCATTGATATCGCAATACCCAACATATTGCAAGAAAACAACTTCATTGAGGAAGCTGACGAACCTCTGCTACATAGAAGAAATCAGTAAGGGGAAAAATGGTAACCCATTTCTAATACCTCTTTGTGAACAAATAACAGCTTGGCATTAACGAGGATGGCATAGTTTACACTTTACAGATGAGAACTTCCAGTTTGGACATACTGTGTCCAAGAAAGCCCCACTGCCCTCTTATTTTATGCTTTCCTCATAAAAAATTACAGTTACTCTCCCTGTTAAGTTTTCTACAGTGCATATTTTTTAGTATCGGGATCATTCTTTAAGGTTGTGATTACTGTTGTTTCATCTGAGTTGTAAGGCCTTTTTTTTGGAAGAAAGCAGTACTGCGGCAACCCTCATTGAACCAAATATGTTGAAGCTTTTGCTTCCGGTAAAGTCAATCTTGTTCCAAAAGCCCGGCTAATTCTATATCAGCTTGAAGGTTGAGTTTCAAGTAATAAGGACAAACGATTTGGCTGTTTATTTGCATTATTCTCAGACTAACTATTCAGTGGCATACCTATTGTGCTTTGAAACCTAATAGTCTCCTATCCTTGGTATCAAAGCTTCAACTAGTGTGCAGTTTGTTGGATTGAAGAAGGTGGTGGTGTTTATGTTTAAAATATTTAGAGGTTTCCTTTTAATTTCTTGTTTGTGTTCTGTATTTACACAGCTACTAGTTGAGATGTTTGATAGTGTTCTAGAAATTTCTGCCTAGAATTAGTCCTTGCCCAGGCGCTAGGCAGTGGTATGCTGCTTATCCTAGCTAGGTGGTTGCCTAGTCTTGCCGGATGGCGATTCAGCAAGAATAAAGGAATCTTTCACTCTTTTTTGCTTTAAGACTATTCTTTCTCATGTTTGATTTATGGGAAGATTTGTTTAACATCTCAATGTCATTTTTAGAAGTAAGTTAGATTTTACTTGAATTGTTTTATTTTAAATAATTAATAAATATAAAAATTGTATGTCCGATTAATCCTGACTAATCCCCAGGAGGTAGTACCCCCTCTCCGCCCTACTGATCTTTAGAACATTGTGTTTTGATAACTACAAACTGAGCTTTATCTACAGAATACTGGAAGTATTGCTGCAATTCTTGCACTATAATAATCTCAATATATTTTTGTCACTTTAGTTATAGCTGAAGCATTGTTCATAATGTTTGTCTTTGTAGTTCACTATTTCTCCCTCTTCCTCGAATAAGAGTTACATTTCTCTTTTCGGACATAGTCAGTGTACAATATCTCGACGTGGCTAATAAATTATTCATCATGATCTATTAATTTCAAATTCATATTTTCTTAAAAGTTCTAAAAGCTAAAGTAGAACACTTAGTTTGAGACAATACTGGAATCGCTATGAATAATTAGCATTAATTTTGTACTGTAGGCGCAAGTACTTGGGTATTGTTCTCTGTAACGTGGACTATTAGTGTCTTAGTCATGGAATTAAGTAACTTGGATATTGCTCAAGTTCTAACTATACTTGGCTAGTACTTTGTATATGCTGTTAGTCTCCGTTTGGATAAGACGGTAGGATATAATAGCTTTATCATATCCTATGTTTAGTGTTTATCGGAATTTGATATTCGAGCGGATTATTTTTTTCAGTAAAGTTTCTTATCCAATCAAGAGGAGGATTAACGAATCCACCTAAGAAGTGAGATTGTTTTACAGAATTAAATAATCATATCCAACTCTCTAATCTAACGCGTCAAAAACACCCTTATTATTTGCCGTATTTAAAAATACTAAGAAAGGTAGATGCAAGAGGTGGATTCTTTTGACTGAAAATGCGTCCTATCTCTTCGTCAAGTCATCCTTGTTTCTATTTTTTCAGATAAGTTTGGGGATTAGCTGCAAAAATTGGAGATAGAAAAATATTTTGTACCTCAGTAAAAGTTAAGTTATTGGCGAAAATGCAAATGTTGGTACACCATTTTAGATAAATTCCTTTATTTTATTGTTACTTACTAGGGGTGTGCATAGTCCGGTTGACCGAACCGAATATTAGTGGACCGGACCGGACCAAAATGAGTGTTAAGACCGAACTATACCGATTCGGTTTCGGTCTGTCCATTATGTTTGAGCTTTTTTTTAGGCCCATTTTTTTGAGACTTTTTTTATAATATGTCATATGCTTATTTTCATGTTAGTTAATAAAATTACAAAGTCCATATTGTACAAATCCATACTCCATACTCAAACAAATGTCAAAAACTTAAAAATATTCACCAAAAGCATACTTAATAAAAATACAAAGTCCATACTTTTCAAATTCATACTCCATACTTAAGTAATTGTCAAAAACTTAAAAAAGTTCACCAAAAGCATAGTTAATAAAAATACAAAGTCCTTCCATAATTTCATACTTCTGTACAAAGTCCATACTTAGAATTAAAGAAAAACAATAGTACAAAAAACATAACATAAGAGTACAAATAGCATCTTCTAAGTGTCAAACATTCAAACTATCTTCTAATCTTCATATTTACCAATTCTAAAATTTAAGACAAATAAATATTATAAATTGACATATAAAATAATAAAAAAGTTAGAATTACAACGTAACAAAAATATATTAAAAACAATATTACCCGATTCAATTTTTTCGAGTTGTTCTACTTCGTCTTAAGCATCTCAAAGATTAATTGGGGTTGATGATTTACGAATCTAATTTTATGTACAAATGAGAGCTTCCACCATTGAAGACAACAATAAACTACAGAATGGGTTAAGTGCACGACGTCCGATATTAAATGCCGATTCGAAAGCTATAGTGGACACCGGAACCGCAAAAACATCACGTGCGACATAAGAAAGACTTGGATATTTATAACTGTTGTTTTTCCACCAAGTTAAAACACTAAACTCTCTGTCTTTTTCATCAACTTCAAGAATTTCCCCCAATTACCTTTCGACCTCCGATTTGAACCCTATATTATCCTCCAACTCCATATGCTTATTAAATTGGGAGGTTAAAAACTCAAGCCCTTCTTCATCTCCTTCATCCACCAAACTAGCACTTGCTTGATTCTCCTTTTGTGGGGACACAATATTAGGCTTATTAACATTATACCACTCATACAAATGAACTAAAGATTCTTTGACCATTCTAGACATACTACTTGCAACCTTAATTTTATGTAACCGACCAAACCACAATGTAACATATTTTAACTAGTATCTCGGATCAAGATCAATCACAACTTTATTTTCTCAATATCCCAATATTTTACAAATTTCTTCAACATACTTTCCGCCATTTTGGACATGAATTATCATCTCTTTTCAAAGTAAGCAACTTACTATGAATGAATACAAATTTGTTAAAAAAAGAATTTGAAGTCGCATACAAAGAACATGAAAAACGCAACATAGCATTATAAAAAATCTTAAGAAATTTTACTAAACTTTTAACTTCTCTCCAATCGTTATTCGTGGGAGGAGTTCATCCTTCTTCTTCTTTAAAGGCAAAAAGAAAATTAGAGTCATCTTTCTCCATTATTTCAAAAGCCTTTTAAAACTTCACCGCCGTATCTAACATTAAGTATGTAGAGTTCCACTTAGTTCTTACATCAAGACATAGTAAACACTTAGGGGTTGTTTGGTAAATGTTTTGAGTTGAGTTTTTAAGTTGAGTTTTTAAAATATGGTATTTGGTAGAATTTAAAAGTATGTTGAAAAGTGGACTTGGTTTTTTTTTCAGTTTTTTTCAACCAACTAAAAATCTCATAAAAAAATTTCAAAAAATAGTCAAAATGGATCTTATTTTATAGATTTCGACGAGTATGTTTTAAATATATATTTTTTATTTAATTTTAATTTTTGAATTTAAAGTTATAGTGTTTTAAAAAAAATTAGAGAGAGAAAGTAAAGTTAAGATTTTTTTGGAAAGTGTAAAAGCAAAGTTGATTTTGAGTTGAGTTTTTAAAATTTGGAGAAAAAAAAAAGAGCCACCAAACAAGGGCTTAGTCTCAATTTTTTTCCTCTTCAACACAATTCTTGAAAGTTGTCAATCTAGCCAAGAACGACTTTAATTACTTCATCGAACTACGAAGTCTAACAATTGACCCATCTAACTCCTTTAAACCCTCACCAACAATGACATTCAAAATGTGAGCACAACACCTAACATGGAGAAACTCATGTTCTACCACAACATCCTTGCAATTTTTCCTTTGTCTTGTAAGGTATTTAATAATACTATTGTTAGAACTTGCATTATCTACTGTGACGGTGAAAATGGAATCTACCCCCTATTCAAGCAAACAAGTTTCAATGACTTTCCTTAGATCTTCACCCTTATGACTATCAATTTGACAAAAATTTAAGATTTTTTTATGCAACCTCCACTCTTTATTAATAAAGTGGGCCGTAAGACACATATAGTTTATGATTTGGACGGAAGTACATGTGTCCTAAGTAAGGGAAAGCCTTCTTTCATGGATAAAACGCATTAGATTTTTTTCTCATCTCTTTATAGTTTCAAACAATCTTGTGCTATGGTAGTACGAGATGGAATAATTAACCTTGGTCGTGAAACACCCATAAAAAACCTGAATCCTTCATTTTCAACAAACTTAAATGGCAACAAATATATTATGATCATTCTAGCAAGAACTATCCAACGTGCTTCAAAACAAAAACTAGTTGCCGTAAGATTCACACCACCCTCTTCCTTAGGCTCAAAACTCAATTGTTTTTGCTTCTTATCTTACTTTCTCTAAGGGTATTTTTTACAAACTAGTGTGTGAGCAAGAAAATTTTTTGTTCCATTCCTATTGGAATCGCATGCATATATAGTTCCACGGTAGTTATAAGAAGCTTTAATACACTTACTTCCCTCTTTCTTAAATTTAGTAAAATAGTCCCACATTGGACACTTTTGTTTATTTGTAGGCTTTGGTGGTTTGCTTGCTTCATTAGAAAGTTTCTCTTTCTCCGGTTGATTAGAGGGATTGCCATGCACCGTTGCTTCAACTGACTTTGTGTAACACCCCCGCCTTAATCTACAGGACAACACCCGTAATTAAGACCTGGAGTGCTACTAACCCATCTTAGAATGACTATAATGGGTATATATGAAAAACACATAAAGAAATTCAGATAGTAATACCATGCTCGTTAAACAACAACTTCATAATCATGCTGAAAATAATAGTACTGTACATAAACATGCATCCATGTATATAGTCGTTACACAAAACTAATCAAGTAAGTCCAAACTAATATATGTCACTTCGGGCTAGCCGTAGCTACCCGTGAGAACATATAAATGACAAAAGCACATCTGTATCAGAGCCACTAACTCATTCCCGATCCCGTTACGTCCCTGACCTCTTTGGGCCCCTGGCTACCTATAAGGTTTTAGAAAAACAGGGTGAGCATATCGTTCAGTAGGGGGGAAAAAGGAAAGGGTGAAATTTTGAAAATATAACTTGATTTGTTATTGTAAACAAAGTAAATCCTTTCAAAGTACAATTTAAACATTAATTGTAGCGTATCGTAGATGTCATTAGTTCCTGATAATGCGTGCTCATACATATGCAAATTACCTCCCTTTGTGTCAACCCATTTGCAAGCCTTGATGATACGCGCCAGTGAAAATCCAAGCCAACATGGCCTTATGAAATCCATCCACTCCAAGAGAAAATAATATAACCATAATTTTCTTTAATAAGAATCCGAGCTAGCGTCACAATATAGAATTCGTCGCCTCAAACGGCATACCAAATATTATCATACCCAGGAAGTGGAACAATAATCCCGTCCATCTTCCTTAGAAAAGAATCAAATTCATGGTGCGTTGCCAATGCCAAGGTTCCCAGGTCTTTCGCCGGTGGCTTATTGGCGGCCAAACAATATTCCCCAGGGGTTTAGGGCTTTTCAACCCAAGGGCACTGGGCCCTGCCTATTTTTCCATTCCGGCAAGCACCATGAAAATAGTATTCATACATAATTCACATCACCCTTGGTCATCCACCACCAAGAACAATCATTATCCAAAGATCGGTGAACCAATCATATCCCATAAGACAATAAGCTTCAATGAAGCTTCCATGAATTGCCATGAGAAATAAGCTTCCATGTAGCCTTCGAACAGGGAGATATATATATATAATAAAGCTTTTAGCATCATAATAAGAGATGCACGCCCATTCGATAGGCCATAAGAGAATCCTAGCTTGCCAAAGAATCTTCAAGATTGCAGTTGACACAATAGTGGTGCAGAACATTCATATATGCTCTTTATAACAACTAAAAACAATACATGCCACTTAAACTTCATTCATCATGTAGACATATTCCTTATCGTATACAAAACCCATTTATAAATCCACTTGGAAACAACCAAGTATGTATATTCAAGGAACATCGCTTACTAGTCTATATTACATAGCTATCAAGTTCAAGTGGCATATCTTGTCCCAACTAATGCATAATATATAAAATATAAGCTACATATGCCATATAAACTCTATCAAAATCATGTCCATGTCTTTTTGTGTATACAAAACCCCTTTTTTGTCAAATCAACACATACATACCCAAAGAACATCCATATAAATCAATAACATGTAATCATAGAGCTTATATGGCATATCTTGCTTAAATACGTGGAGTCATACTCCAATTGATCATATATCATTGATATCAATAGGCAAAATCATCATATTTAACATACATGTATAAATCATCCATTTCTAGTCAAATAAAATCATACTATCAAATGTACATAGCATCAATTGCCTCAAACCTTAGTTTTAGATCTTTATTAATCATAAAGCATCATGTTATAGGCCATACTTTAGATAAATAAGACAAATGGAGAGAGCTTATGATGATATTCATAAAACATGGCCAAAAGTTCAAGTTTAAGAACATATAAACGCCTACCTCGACTTATGAGTGAATACGAAGAAGAAAGGGAGAAGAAATTCAAGTGATTTGGAGCTTTAATCTTGGATCTTGAGTGAAAAATAGATAAAATTTTCTTAAGAACTCCTCTCCCTCTCTCTAGAACTCTTTAGAGGCTTGTGGGTCTATTTTGGTCGAAGTTTGGGGCAAAAGGGGTCAAATGAACACTTAAAAACGCTCAAAACCGACATTGTCCCGCTTTTAGACCGGTATTCAAAAAGCCCATTCCGGTCCGCGAATCAGTCTGGACTCCCCACACCGGTCCGCGTGTAATTTTGGTGCTCTGATGCATTGTTTTTGTTTCGGTCATAACATTTGACTCAGAACTCCGATTGAGGTGTT
The DNA here is from genome assembly GCA_021464415.1 of Lonicera japonica. NCBI lineage: Eukaryota > Viridiplantae > Streptophyta > Magnoliopsida > Dipsacales > Caprifoliaceae > Lonicera > Lonicera japonica. Next base: position 56,930,776 of record CM038463.1, on the reverse strand, counting down.
CTTTATGTCCACGGAAAGGTATTTCAAAGTTCTACAACTTCCTAGTTGGAAGTTTTTCCAAATTATGGACCAATCGTTCCCAGAAATTCACCGAAGACAGCACTCTGCCAAAGCGCTACCGAAAGACCAGAATTTAGCGATGGGCCAACTTTGGGCCCTGGTTTGGTCAACGAGGAGTGAGAATTGGACTTCGGCCAAAACACAAAAGTTGTAGAATGATACAAATACTAGATGCCATCGAGAACAGAATCTCATTCCGATAAATAGATAAGAAATTACAATAGCTCAAAGATAGCTAGAAATAACAAATCGCGAAAGACCAAAACTTCTTATTTACCAACCAAAATCAATTCGAACCACCCGAATCACCTAACGATCACTCATATGAGTATAAATAAGCCAATATATTTCCATTTAATACAAATTAAAGTACGGGGTATTACAATCTCCCCCACTAACAAAAATTTCGTCCTCAAAATTTTCGGAGATGTTCATTATACATAGTTTAACCCATAAGGCGCAATACTATGCTTCATAACTCGAATTTACCTTAATACATTTTATGTAAGTGCTAGTTTCCAAAGTATGCCAAATCATTAAATTTCTTGACGTTCCCAAAATCAAAGAAGAAATTCATAATTTCCATAATATAACCTTCTCTTCCAACATAGACATATTGTAAAACTCATCTAATTATAGACATTCTTCCGGATTTTCAATAAGTTTATCCAAAATTATTGTCAATCCATGATTAATCTACATACCAAAAGTGTTTACTTACACGACATTTACATCATTTATCCATTGGCACCTATCGTACCGAAGTAATCTCTCTCCTCCGAAGTGCATATTTAGAAAAATTACACAACCACAATTACATCACAACATTCAAGAAACTCATGGAACCCCAAATTAATACCCTATATCTCATATCATGCAAAGAGTCTTCATGGCGAGGGATACCATAAAAACAAGGAATAAGTGAGATTCAATCCATAATAATAAACTTAATTCAACTTTCTTTTACTCCAATAGGTAAACTATCAATAATTCATAATTATAATTTGTAATCCTTTAGACAAGATATTTTTCCGAATAGAAGTCTTACAGCAAACAAACAAGAAACCATATACCCCGACAATTTCGTAAGGAATTTGAGATACTCCAAAGTCACACCACTACGCTTATCACACTTATAATACACAAATCTTACCGAAATAAACTTATGGCACCCAAGTATAAATAAGTGTGAAGAACCATAATTTCACATATGCCCATTAGATCCCAATCTTTTTTTTTCACATTCAACATCTCTTGGATTTCACGGCTCAACGATATTAACACCCATAAGTATAAATCGAAAAATCTCTAAACATTTAAGTCACACGAAATCATACACCGAATCATACCATTGATTATCTATAGATTTAACCAAAAATTTTACTCCGTAATGGAGGAAAATCATAATAGCTTATACCACACTACACGATGATTTTCGATTACTTTAAAATTCCTTAACATTAATTAAATAACTGATCCAATTCAATAGTCTCTCCACAAAATCGGCTTCCCTACAAAGATGTCGTAAAAGATCATATATCAGATCAATAATTGTAAGTACTCTAGATATCCTATTTCCCTATGTCCAAAACTTAGAATACCCACGGCAATTAAATCAAGATCATCTATAAAGGATAATACTTTATACCCACAAAAAGTTCCATAACCCGTAAATCGAAATCCAAAACAATCAAGATACAAAAGTGTATATACTACACGAGTCTTATCTAAGAAATTTCCAAAACGGTATATTAAAATAGTTTCCGCCATTGATCATACTTAATTCACGTTAATAGTTTCACACTACCATAGAATATGATCCTCATCTACCCACAATCTCGATATATCCAAAGGTTCCAAACCATGTGAGAAAAGGTACAACCGAGATTATTATAAACATTACAAACTTCTTTGTTTTCCTATCATAAGCTTTCCCCACAAGATATAACCAACCACAATATATTTTACAAGATATGATGAATACTTATGAAAGGAGAATTAAAAGATACCTGTGAGGTCCATTTATTGATTCTTTATATCTCGCCACAAAGAACAACTAGACTGTGTATGTCCCATCCTCTCAAAGACTGTGCACTTTACTTTAGGTGGTCTAATAGACAACCGAGAAAGAACTTGACCTCTTAATACATGAAAATTGGATAAGGTCTGCGATCCCCCACTCTTCTTCACATTTGTTACTTTAGGTTTTGTGAAAGGACATTCCTTCCTAAAATGTCTTAACTGTCCACATCCAAAACAAGTTCTTAGCTTACTAACGACACTGCTAGAACCAATAACTTCCTTCACATCTCCTTTCTTTAGTTGTAACAGTGGACACGCTTCTCTATAGTGACCTTGTTATTTACATTCATAGCATCTCCTTGACTTAGTTCGTCAGTTATGACAGACATCCATTTTGTCTTTATGTATTCTATTCTGAAATCGTTTGAGGGGTTTGATTACTTTGGTTAATTCTCGGGTCAACAATCGTACAACATCTAGAATTTCTGCCGAAGAAGATTTCCCAAGTATATTCCCACCTTTCTTATCAACAAATCGTGTCTTCATACTATACGAAAACAAGAAAAGTATCAAACTGCTTCAATGATTTTCAATAACAAGGAATATCTATTCTGAAAATAGAATAAACAAAACGATCTTAGGGAACAACAAGTAAACAATGTCATGAGGATAGAACCTGCTAACTGACTATCAAAAGAATAATTCTACCCTTCTCACGTGGGAGACAGTAAAATATAAAAAGAATTTTCAAGGAATATACCTACACCCTGTGATACCAAATTCTTAAGGCCAAAATCCTACAAGATACGACCATCCATAACCACAATAATCGAAATCAGTAAAGAAACAACTTGCCATACCATGTGGCCTAACAAGCTCTAGATGAGCTGTAGGATACAAAACCATCCCAAGAATTCAAAGTGTAAAGATTAAACACAGCCTCAGGAATAAATATCACAATTACCGACAGACACCAAAAAAACTATCGACGGCCACAACACATTTCGTCCCCATCAAGCCCAAGTACTCGTCAACCTATGCTCTGATACCAATTGTAACACCCCCGCCTTAATCTACAGGACAACACCCGTAATTAAGATCTGGAGTGCTACTAACCCATCTTAGAATGACTAAAATGGGTATATATGAAAAACACATAAAGAAATTCAGAGAGTAATATCATGCTCGTCAAACAACAACTTCATAATCACACTGAAGATAATAGTACTGTACATAAACATGCATCCATGTATATAGTCGTTACACAAAACTAATCAAGTAAGTACAAACTAATATATATCACTTCGGGCTAGCCGTGGCTGCCCGTGAGAACATATAAATGACAAAACTACATCTGTATCAGAGCCATTAACTCGTTCCCGATCCCATCACGTCCCTGACCTCTTTGGGCTCCTAGCTACCTGTGAGGTTTTAGAAAAACAGGGTGAGCACATCGCTCAGTAGGGGGGAAAAGGAAAGGGTGAAACTTTGAAAACATAACTTGATTTGTTATCGTAAACAAAGTAAATCCCTTCAAAGTACAATTTAAACATTAATTGTAACGTATCGTAGACGTCATTAGTTCCTGATAATGCGTGCTCATGCATATGCAGGTTACCTCCTTTGTGCCAACCCATTTCCAAGCCTTAATGATACGCGCCAGTGAAAATCCAAGCCAACATGGCCTTATGAAATCCATCCGCTCCAAGAGAATATAATATAACCATAACTTGCTTCAATAAGAATTCGAGCTAGCGTCACAATATAGAATTCGTCGCCTCAAACGGCATACCAAATATTATCATACCCAGGAAGTGGAACAATAATCCCGTCCATCTTCCTTAGAAAAGAATCGAATTCATGATGCGTTGCCAATGCCAAGGTTCCCGGGTCTTTCGCCGGTGGCTTATTGGCGGCCAAATAATATTCCCCAGGGGTTTAGGGCTTTTCAACCCAAGGGCACTGGGCCCTGCCTATTTTTCCATTCCGGCAAGCACCATGAAAATAGTATTCATACATAATTCACATCACCCTTGGTCATCCACCACCAAGTACAATCATTATCCAAAGATCGGTGAACCAATCATATCCGATAAGACAATAAGCTTCTATGAAGCTTCCATGAATTGCCATGAGAAATAAGCTTCCATGTAGCCTCCGAACAAAGAGAGATATATATAATAAAGCTTTCAGCATCATAATAAGAGATACTCGTCCATTCGATAGGCCATAAGAGAATCCTAGCTTGCTAAAGAATCTTCAAGGTTGTGGTTGACACAATAGTGGTGCAGAACATGCATATATGCTCTTTATAACAACTAAAAACAACACATGCCACTTAAACTTCATTCATCATGTAGCCATATTCCTTATCGTATACATAACCCATTTACAAATCCCCTTGGAAACAACCAAGTATGTATATTCAAGGAACATCGTTTACTAGTCTATATTACATAGCTATCAAGTTCAAGTCGCATATCTTGTCCCAACTAATGCATCATATATAAAATATAAGCTACATATGCCATATAAACTCTATCAAAATCATGTCCATGTTCTTTTGTGTATACAAAACCCCTTTTTCTGTCAAATCAACACATACATACCCAAAAAACATCCATATGAATCAATAACATGTAATCATAGAGCTTATATGGCATATCTTGCTTAAATATGTGGAGTCATACTCCAATTGATCATATATCATTGATATCAATAGGCAAAATCATCATATTTAACATACATGTATAAATCATCCATTTCTAGTCAAATAAAATCATACTATCAAGTGTGCATAGCATCAATTGCCTCAAACCTTAGTTTTAGATCTTTATTAATCATAAAGCATCATGTTATAGGCCATACTTTAGATAAATAAGACAAATGGAGAGAGCTTATGATGATATTCATAAAACATGGCCAAAAGTTCAAGTTTAAGAACATATAAACCCCTACCTCGACTTATGAGTGAATACGAAAAAGAAATGATGACGATTGCGACTCTCCCCCAAGCAATCCGCATGAAGAAGACGATGAATAGTAGCAAGGGAGAAGAAATTCAAGTGATTTGGAGCTTTAATCTTGGATCATGAGTGAAAAATAGATAAAATTTGCTTAAGAACTCCTCTCCCTTTTTCTAAAACTCTCTAAAGGCTTGTCGGTCTATTTTGGTCAAAGTTTGGGGCAAAAGGGGTCAAATGAACACTTAAAAACACTCAAAACCAACATTGGCCCGCTGCCGGACCGGTATTCAAAAAGCCCATACCGGTCCGCGCATCAGTCTGGTCTCCCCATACCGGTCCGCGTGTAATTTTGGTGCTCTAATGCACTGTTTTTGTTTCGGCCATAACTTTTGCCTCGGAACTTCGATTGAGGCGTTCTTTATGTCCACGGAAAGGTATTTCAAATCTATACAACTTCCTAGTTGGAAGTTTTTCCAAATTATGGACCAATCGTTCCCAAAAATTCACCGAAGACAGCACTCTGCCAAAGCACTACCGAAAGACCAGAATTTAGCGATGGGCCAACTTCGGGCCCTGGTTTGGTCAACGAGGAGTGCGAATTGGACTTCGGAAAAAACACGAAAGTTATAGAATGATACAAATACTAGACGCTAGTGTGAACGGAATCTTATTCCGATAAATAGATAAGAAATTACGATAGCTCAAAGATAGCTAGAAATAATAAATCGCGAAAGACCAAAACTTCTTATTTACCAACCAAAATCAATTCGAACCACCCGAATCACCTAACGATCACTCATATGAGTATAAATAAGCCAATATATTTCCATTTAATACAAATTAAAGTACGGGGTATTACACTTTGGGTCTCCAACTTCTTTATTCATAGCCACATCTAGCAAAAATATAATATATATATATATTAGCGTCTAATTAGTAAACTTAAAACTAAACATAATGAAATTCTACTAGATAAAAGGAAGGAAATCCTTTAACTGGGAACTAAAACCATAATCACATAGTAACTAGTACACTGGAATTTTACACTAAGTGCTTTGGAGTAGCAACTATTGAGCAGCAAATTTATATATTTTACAATGATAATTGATTTAGCAGAAAATCAAATAAATACCCAATTCACATCTTATACCAATAGAAGGGTCTAATCATAAGACATTGATGTTGTTATCCCATTTCCAGAAAAAAGATAATAGCAAAACCTTAATGATTCAGTCCTGTAAATATTAACTCATAGGTGGAAGTTCTCTCTTAAACAGAGCTTTTAACAATAAGGCTGGTGGATTGCAAAATGCCCACAAATATCAATCAATTCAAACCTACTGAATGAGTGCACATTACTTGTGCACTTTATCTAACTACTAGTGCCTGCAAATCCTCAAATGTTACAGCTATAACATCTATCTGGTCCTCGCTAGGCTACAAGACCTTTCTCATCTAAATACCTAAGTACCAACTATAAATGAGCCAGATCCACAAAAACTATGGAAATTAGATATCATCAGATTCATTCATATCTTCAAACAAATAAGACAAGATTTATTAGACAATTACCACAAACAAATTTAGCAATTATACAAACAAATTTCTTAAATGAAAAGTAATTTATCTCGTTGAATGAAAGGTTGGAGCCTGATTTAAAGATAAAAATTACCACAAACAAATCCTAACTAAAACTGCCGCAATCTCACAAAATTCAGAACGTAAGAATATATAGTTACATGTACAATCATACGTATATGCAGTAAAAACCCTACGTTTAGCAAAACCAAACAGAAATTTGAACCGCGCACACACCAAACGACAGGGGAGAGGAATATTGAAACTGAAATTCGGACCCTTGCTACTCGAAGGGCGAGATAACAACTGGATGTATTCACCCCAATCTTTTGTAAAGTTAATACCCAAAAATTGAAAAATTGTGACCTTTCATTGAAGGATAAATTGATGGAGCAAATTAACAGGGGAAATGTACACGTGTAAGAGAGAAAGAAAAAAAAGATTACCAGTGGCACCAGTAACAACTTCGGTCACGAGATCGGCGGGATTGGCGGGGGCGGGATCGATTGGTGTAGAAGGTAAAGCCATGGTCATGGATGCAGGACAGTGAGGTAAAGAGAGATATTGGAGATGATCAGCGACGGGGGATAGAGATAGAGGTTTCAGTGAGGGAGAGGAAAGCGTTGTGGGCGGGAGAGAGATTGAGTGATTGACTTAGTTTAGTTTAGGTTTTAATTTTAATATTAATATTACATATTAAATATATATATATATATAATATAATACCGGTCTGACCGAAACTTTAAAAATCTAAAATCGAAGACTGGATCTGACCGAATTCAAACGGTCCGATTCAATAGGGGTGTTTAGAATCCAATCCAATCCAATCCAATCTAATCCAATCTAATCCAATCTAATCCATTTTTCCTAGATTTTATGAATGATTGGATTGGATCGGATGCAAAATTCGAAAATCGAAAAAAATTGGATCGGTTCCGGTTTGAGGTGTTCTAGGAACCGATCCAATCCAATCCAATCAATTATTAGAATTGTCACATGTATCTCCCTCATTGGTGGCATAATCTAATATATACAAGGGGTCACTTTGAAATCATTTAATCTTAGTTTGTTATTTAATATTTAGCTTAATCATGTATGGTTCGTCACTTGGTTTAATTATGTATTTTTTATTAGACAGTAGACATTTTAACTTGAAGCTATTTGGTTGAACACTTGAACTTTATTTGTAATAGATTTAATTTAATTTACAAGTAGTTTTTGTCTTGTTTTACATTAAAATTGAACATTTCAAGAATTTTATATATCTTATTTTAAACTTCTAATCGGATTAAATCGAAACCGATCCAATTTAACATTTAATTGGATCGGATTGAATTGGATTTGTAAAGTGTATTGGATTGGATTGGATGCCAAAACCTAAAACTGACATCGGATCAGATCGGATGCGGATGGTTTAAAATGATCGGATCGGATGGACACCCCTACAGTTCATATCAATCAATTTTTTGGTTCGGTTCATTCAATTTGACGGTCCGGTTCGATTTCTAAACACCCCTATTAGCTACCTTGTAATACTTTGAGGAAAGATTCACATTTTCAACTTACATCGATATAAGATTAAATAGTACACTCACTTGTAACTTTTTTTAAAATTCATAATTTATCAATTCTACCGTTAGATTAGCTATTTTTATCGAGTTTATCAAGCAAGTAAAGTTTTAAATTAATCATATACTTGTAACCATTTAATCGGTACACTTAATTTTACTTAAATTTTATAAGGCTCATAATTTAATATATAACATGATTATGACTATGACCGGTCCAAACATTTGGCTAAATCACAGTTATAACAGGCCCCATTTTTGTACATCTTTTTATATTAGTCATCGGGCGCGTGCGTTTCACGTAAATGTTGACCCATAAATATATAATATAATATAATAAATTAATAATAAATATATATATATATATATAATAATTACAATTATAAATGCAAATTAAATTAAATTAGTTTTTCTAAAAGATATTGAGTTGTAATAGGAAACAAATCTCTATTCCTATATGAATATTATGTTTGGAAGACACAAAATTAATAATAAGATTATAATCAATATTAATTTTCATGAAGGAGTTAATATTATTTCTATCTTTCTTTTTTCGCATTAGAATTTAGCAAGTTAACATTTAAATTTAGTTAAAAAAATGTTGCTAAAGCACTTCAAGTTTCTGATAAAGTAAAATATATTTAGTGTAAATTTGTATACCTTAATGCTTTACACATAATATATTTTTTTTTGGCATGGGTGAACATTGCTTTAACTATAATTACACTCTATTATTAAATTTTGTTACATCCATAGGACCAATTTTGGCATGGGAACTTGAAATTCCATGCAAAAAATAATTTCTCCTTTAAAGGAATATGAAAAACTCTATGGATCATTAAATTTGAATACCTCATAAGTTAGATATAATTAATTGTATATTTATCAAGTAAAATAATATATCAAGTAAAAGTATAATAATTACAATAATTTACATAAATAATATTTAGCAAGAGATTAATTGACACATAAATAATCAAAACTTATTTAACATGTAAGTGTAATTTATATTTATCCTTTGCACGTGATACAAAATTAGTAGCAAAAAGCAAGATTTGATTGTCCTCCTATGGAGGTTGATCATCTGCTCTTGATGTAGCTTTTTTGATTTTGGTTTTTTTCCCTTAGATGGATAAATAAAAAAGAAATATTTTTGCTAAGTACTCGCATAAAAAAGATATAATACTAAAGGTACGAGAACTAAAAGATGGGGGTACTATAATTTCAAAAAAATAAAAAAGATACCATATATACAAACATAATTTTGATATTATATATAGTACACATAGTTGAAGAACTTTTAAATTATTATCAAAATTCGATATTTTAATCAACAACATAATTCAGTAGGTGAATTTACATACGGTGCACAAAAATAAACTTGCTTGTAGAGTAATCGAAGAATATTTATTAACATCAAACGTGAGAACAAAAGCACAAACATGTTTTGTATTTATAGCACATCAATCCAAGCTTACTCAATTTTGTTAACTAGATAAAATTTAACTTCTCTCTATTTTTTGTCTCTCCTTGCTCAACCAAATACACAAATTAAAAAGTAAAGCCCCAAATCAAACCTTTGCATGGATTAAATTAAGTTTCAATGTTGTTTATGAGTACGTAAAATATTGAAGTTGGTCTACATATATTTTGGTTATTTTTTTGCAAATATTCAAAGATTAGTTGCCGAATTCAGTATGATATTTCAATATGGGTCAATATTTATAGAATTATTGTACCAAATTCAACATTAAATGAAGAAAAGCTACTCTACTTTTAATCTTTGAACAATTTACAACTAAGGATGGCAAAAATACTAACGGGTCCTCGACCCTGTAACTCCCCGCCCATGGGGGCAATAAAAATTGAATAATAGTATACAAATACCTATAAATTACAATTTTGTCCACAATGTACCCCTAGATAAACTCTACTGTCCAAATTACAAGAATATCTAAGATCTCACACAAGCCCTCACTGCGTCCTAACCTGCTCTCACCACGAGTACATGTGGAAGAAAACGTGTATGGGAAAGTACATCGTACAGAGAGAATAAACAAATTTTCTTAGAATTAATTTAACAACAGCGATGAATACGATCATATCGAATAACACACAAGGCCACATACCTGGTTCTCTCATGATCATATGCCGAATACCACCATGCCATCCCTGCCTCACCTTACCTATGTCCTCACCACGGACATTGCAAAAAGGTTATTGGACTATTGGCAAACTTGGCAGGTATACTTGGACCATGTACCAATCCATCCCCTTGATACTTTAGCCAACACATACAACAGCAAGGCCAACAATAATACCATATAGCCAACAAATATACAATAACGAGAAGTTTACAAAAATAAGGATAACAAAGAGTGCTCTAGAGGTTTAAAAGTATGCATACTGAGTACTTCCCATACCTTATAATAAATATTAAGAGAGATGAAGAAGAAGATAAAACCCCGATTAGCAAAATTCTTATGTCACCACATTCCTCTCGATACGTAGATTAATTTTTTCTTAAGCCAAATTAAGATCAAAAGAGGTTTAGAGGTTGAATTTTCTAGTAAAAATGAGCTTAGAAAACCTTTAATGGAGATTAAGAATGACTTTGGTTTATATAAAAGCTTAATGGCCAACTTAACCAATGAACTTTACCACTTTTTTCCCTTTGGTCACTAAACTCTTTTTTTTTTTTTTGCAAAAAACACATTGTACTCTTTAAAACGTTTATATTTAGTCAAACCATTTAACTTCGTTAAGTTGAGTGGATGGAGATCTGGCGTGGCAACTAATTATACACGTGGCAATCCAACTAAATAATTTGTCAGCAAATGAGTTGCAAAAAAAAAAGCCACATCATCTCCGGTGAGCTACCGGAGTTAAATACTCTCTCTCGCCTGAGCTCCAAGTCCTCTCTCTTTGGCAAAGTTATCTTTGTTGAGATTCTCCAGCGAGTTGTTGCAGTTAATTCTTGGGACGAAAGTGCCCTGTTTTGATTGAAACTTACACCCAACTGCCTAAGTTGATTCCTCAGATGAAAGTGCTCTTTTCTTTTATTTCACTTTGGCATGCTCTGTTTTTTAAAGCTTATGGGAACTCTCTGGAGAGGGAATTGTTGGAGAGATTGAGGAGTTGAAGAGTTAATTTCGTCCCAAGAATTAACTCTAGCAGCTCGACAGAGATGACGTGGAGCTCAAGCGAGAGAGAGATAGAAGACTTGCAGCTCAGGCGAGAGATAGAAGACTTGCAGCTCAGGCGAGAGAGAGTATTTAACTCCGGCAGCTAGCCAGAGATGACGTGGCGCTTTTTTTTGCAACTTATTTGTTGACAAATTGTCTAGCTAGATTGCCACATGTGTAATTAGTGACCACGTTCCTTTCGATACGTACAATAACTTTTTCTTAAGCCAAACTAAGATCAAAAGAGGTTTAGAGCTTGAATTTTTTAGTAAAAATGAGCATAGAAAACCTTTAATAGAGATTTAGAATGACTTTGGTTTATATAAATGAAAAAGGAAACTTCTAGGCCTTTTTTTAGTCTTACCACTGACCTACATAGGCCCCTATTGAGACCTAACATGCTCTTGTTGGAAATTAGTGCACTTTTGCGTTTCTGGGCAATTTCAACAAGCATATGTTGATCCAGAAATATGAAAAATAAATATTCAAAATCCTTTCTAACCAAAACTTAACCAAGACAACCAAAGGCATTAAACTTAATTAAATTAGAACACAATTATTCTTATATAAATTGAACATTAATAATATAATTAAAACTAATTTAAATACGAAGTGTTACAGACTTGATAGGGGCGGGTATAAGGACAACTAATCGGGGGCGAGGGCGAGGGGGCGACGAATTCGGGTTTGGGTTAGGAATTTTTAAAATTAGTCGAGTTAGGTATGGCCGGGAGTCTCTATCCCGTACCTGCTCCAATATACTTAATTTTGTAATTTTTTTATTTTGTTCTTATATATATATATATGTATATAAAATTAGTTTATTATTCATTGTGTATATATAGAATTTCATATATATATATAATTTTTTGATGAAATTTGGTGGGAATGTTCTCCATCATATTTACAACATCTCAACCAAATTTCATGAAAAAAAATCAACTAAAAAGTGGGTCAACTGATTGATTTTTTTGATAAAATTTAGTGAAAATATTTTACACATAATGAAGAACACCCCCTCCAAATTTCATCAAAAAATTCCATCGGAAGCGTGCCAAATTATTTTATCAAATAATTTACACATAATAAACTCTTACACTCTAATAATTTTGTTTACATTAAAAATGTCATAACTTAAAATAAAAAATTCAAAATTTAATAAAAATTTAATATTTAAAATCTATTAATTAAGATCAATTAAACAAGATCCATCATGACTATAAAAGTTTGTAAAACAAAGAAGAAAAATTATTGAGTAATATTTAAAGACGTATTTTATGTGCTCGTATATTATTTGTTATCATGGTATATCGTTTTTAGTGTACACATTCCAATTTTTGAACTATTTTCAAATCACACTAAGAAATGTGAGTGGATTATTTTCACTTTTGACCTTGAGTTTAATTTGTTAAAAAACTATTTGGCCGATATCAAAATAAGACAAAAAAATATGATTAAAATATTCTTTAAAAAATTAAAAACAAGTCGGGCCAATCCCATCTACTTTTGGTTTTTCAATAATTTTGTTTACATTAAAAATGCCATAAATTAAAATAAAAAATTAAAATTTAATAAAAAATTAATATTTAAAATCTACTAATTAAGATCAATAAAACAAGATCCATGATGACTATAGAATTATGTAAAAAAATTAAGAAATATTATTGAGTAACATTTGAGGACGTACTTTCTTTATGTATTCATACATTATTTGTTAACTTGGTATGTTGTTTTTAGGAGTGTTCATAGTCCAATTTTTGGACTTTTTTCAAATCACACTGAGAGATGTGATTGGATTATTTTTCACATCTGACCTTGAGTTTAATTTGTTAAAAAGTTATTTGGCCAAGATCAAAATAAGATACAAAAAAATATGATTAAAATATTCTTTAAAAAATTAAAAATAAGTCTGGCCAATTTTGTCAACTTTTAGTTTTTCAATAATTTTGTTTACATTAAAAATGTTATAACTTTAAACAAAAAATTTAAAATTTAATAAAAACTCAATATTTAAAATCTACTGATTAGGATCAATTAAACAAGATTTATGTAAAAAAATCAAGAAAAATTATTGAGTAACATTTAATGACGTATTTTATATATTCGTACATTATTTGTTATCTTGGTATGTCATTTGTAGGACGGTTCACAATCCAATTTTTGGACTATTTTCAAATCACACTGATAGATGTGATTGAATTATTTTTACATCTAACTTTGAGTTTAATTTATTAAAAAGTTATTTGGCCGAGATCAAAATATGATCAAAAAATATAATTAGAAAATTATTTAAAAAATTAAAAACAAGTTAGGCAAATCCTGTCTACTTTTAGCTTTTCCAGTATCAAGATATATTGAACATACGTTTTGATTATTCAAAACGTTAGATTAGAATAAACAATAAGTTTAAAATAAATTGACTGAAGTTTGTCGATTTAGATTCGTTACATATTATTCTTTTTTATACTATTGTCAGATATATTTTATTTCACCGTGCCAGATGGCACAAGTATACCCTAATTTAGAACAAAATAACTAAAATATACACAAATACTTCAATATTCTATTCATAAACAAATTTTAGATAATATAAATATGAGATAATGAGTTATAGGATTTCGCTCCGTAATATTTTATAACTCTAAGGACGGACCCATGTTTGATAAAATGAAGTAGTACTAATTTCATAATTTGGTTTTACAATAAGGACACTTTTCATAACATTAATTTATTTTAAGAAAAATAATAAATGTTGATAGACAAAATTACCCATAATATAAACATCTCTTATCATACACACCGCTTGCTACAGTAATGGTGAACCAATTTGTCCCTCATCCCCCTCTTCCTTTACTAAAACTTCCAATAACTCTTCTCTCTCCCTAGATTTCCATTCAACCATCAAATATTCCCCTCTGTCTCACCAATGATCTCCCCTCTTCCACCACCACCACCACCACCACCACCACCCGACTCTCCGATCATATCACCGAGAGGAGCACCGTTCTCATTATCATCATCTTCATCTTTTTCTTTTTTTTTCCTGCCGATGCAATCGTAAAACAGATATAACTTTTGATCGAACTGTTGGATTGAGATGATTTTTGGATATACAGTTCGAAAGACAAAGTTACTATAATTATGCAAAAAATAAAGAAGATCAGAGGTTGTTTTGCTATTGAAATTGACCAATTTCGACAACCTAACGGGATTTGAAAAAAAAAAACTTATCGCAACTCTTTTTTCTTTTTTTTTACAAACCCTACGTCGATCCATATATATATACATATAAATAAATTAAGTGGATGATGATTTCATCAATTTTGTTGTTCTCCATTTTGTATTGGTGCTAAAACTATTTTAACACCAATGTTTTAGCACCATTGGTGATTTTGGTGCTAAAACCATCTTGATGTGTAACATTGGATGGGTGCTAAATCTATTTTAGTACCATGAATTTTTGTTGTTCTCTGTTTTATTGATAATAAACAAATTTAGCACCATTGGTGATTTTGGTGCTAAAATCGCCCTAATGTGTAGTATTGGATGTGTACTAAATATGTTTTAGAACCATGAATTTTTGTTGTTCTTTGTTTTTTATTGGGGTTAAAACCATTTTAGCACCAATGTTTAGAAGGGTGTTAAAACGGATTTAGCACCATTGGTGGTTTTGGTATTAAAATTACCTTGATGCGTGGCATTGGATGTGTGCTAAATCTGTTTTAGCAACATGAGTTTTGTTGTTCTCTATTTTCTATTTGTACTAAAATCATTTAGCACCAATATTTTAGCATTATTGGTGCTAAAACAGAGTTAGCACCATTTGTACTAAAACTATTTAGCACTAATTCTGATGAGATGTGAAATGTTATAAGGAATAGTGCTAAAAAGATTTAGCATCAATTCTGATGAGACGTGAGATGTTATAAGGAATGTGTATTAGTGTATTTTTTGTATAGTATCCTTAATTTACTCGAGTAATTTATAAATGTTCTTTATAATTATGTTATTATTAAAATAAATCCTTATGCCCAATTGTTCCATCTATATTATAAAACATCAAGTTTAACCAAAATTTTTATCTAAAAAGTATAAGAAGGTTAAAAATACACATGTTATGGTGTACTTTAGTTCCACGCCGTTGGATAGGTTTTATACACACATCAAAGTTAAAACGCTCACACCAATAATATACACACAATAAACTCTCACAAGCTAATAATTTTGTCTATACTAAAAATACTATAACTTAAAATAAAAAATTAATTTTTAAAATCTACTAATCAATATCAATTAAACAAGATCCATCGTGACTATAAAATTATGTAAAAAAAATTAAGAAAAATTATTGAGTAACATTTAAGAATCCATACATTGTTAGATTATTTTTACATCTTCCGTTGAGTTTATTTTATTAAAAAATTATTTTGTCGAGATCAAAATAAGATAAAAAAATATGATTAATAGATTGAAATATACATTTCGATTGATATTTGTCTAAATAAATTAATGATATTTGTCTATTTTGATTTAGAGCATGTTACTCTTTTTTATCTTATTATTTTATTACGCCGGATGACACAAGTATATCCTAATATAATATACGTAAATGTTTAATTCGTAACTTCAATTTTTTGTGTGTTCGTGGAGAAGAGGAGAGAGGGGGAAGTTGAAGGATTGAATTTTGTTTATTAAAATAATTGTTGTTTTACAGCTTTAGCCCTTGAATGTGGGGAAAAGCCGTATTTTTTATATTAGGGTTTTCAATCATTCATCTTCCCCAAATATTAGGGTTTTTCAAATAACAGGGTTTCTAACGACAAAAGAAGAAGAAAATGTTCGACAATATTCCGCTGGAAGTGTTGACTGACATCTTCTTAAGGTTGCCAATCAAGAGTCTGTTGAGATGCACTAGTGTCTGCAAATCATGGTACTCTTTTCTCACTTCCCCTTCTTTCATTACCTCTCATCTCAATCTATCAATTTCCATCAACAATCAGACTAGTCGCCTGTTAGTTAGGGTTTGCACTGATGATGATGATGATAGGACAGAGGATAACAATTTTCGATTGTGCCCTAATTTTCGCTTCTCTACAACAAGGAGAGAGCGCTTCTCTGTACACATTGATGATGATCAAACATTTAAGGAGTGTGCCATACTAGATTTTCCGTTCACTAGCAGACAAGGGTATTTTAGAATAATAGGAATTTTGAACGGATTGGTTTGTTTGTCTGATGACGAAGGGGTTTATATGGATATCATCATCTTATGGAACCCCTCTCTCAAAAAAACTTTGACCTTGCCAAAGCCCAGGGTTATCTCTAAGTCCCATGGCCCTTATCGGTGTTCCATTGGATTTGGTTTTGCACCTGCAACTAATGACTACAAGGTTGTGAGAGTCGTATATCTAAAAAACGATGATGGATATGACAAAGTTCCACCAGAAGTAGAGATTTATGAGCGTAGCACTGGCACTTGGCGAGATGTAAATGCTGGGGGTTTTAACTCCGTCATCAAGGAACGTGCTCCGCAGGCTTTTTTGAATGGCATTGTCCATTGGATTGGATTCAATCGAAACAAGGTTGATTTTACTTTGGGAATGCGTATTGTATCATTTGATTTGGAAAATGAAACATCTGGTACTTTGATGGTTCCAAATGCGTTACAGAATGAGTGGTTCATGTGGGTTGCTATATTTGGAGAATCGCTTTCTTTGATTCATCAGAAGGATAATTCTTGTTGCATATGGACAATGAAGGAGTATGGTGTAGCAGATTCTTGGACAAAGCTATTCAATATACAGCAAGAACAAAAGAGTTTTTGGAGATCAGTTTGGTTTAGGCAAAACGGTGGCATCTTATTGGTGAGGCATTTTCGAAGTGCTAATTCTGATGAAGGGCATTTGTGTTCTTATGATCCTGAAAGGAGGCAAATCAAGAGTCTTGGTATACATGGAAAGGCATACTCGTTTTTCGTAGATACTTACATGGAGAGCCTTGTCTTAATTAAAGCTTAAACGAAGTCTTCGAGAGGCAGGGACATTTTGGCGATGTAGTGACTAGCAAAGGAGCATTGCTTTTTCCTTGAGAAGGTGATGAAGTTAAGGGGAACCAAAAAGTGATAAAAGGGAGAATCTCAAGAATATGCAAGGTACAATATATTGCTCAAGATTTTGTTTCTCAAGGTTGTGGATGGATTGGAAAATTAAATTGGGGAAAGAAGCAAATTTGAAGACCAGTTCAAAACGTAGATGTAGCTTAGTGTTGTTTTTGACTTTTACTAAGTTATCTTTTTTGCTTTAAAACTATTTCCAGCATATATATGTGCGTAGTTAATACACTTCTTGATGGAATGTCTGCATGTATCCATTCTCCCACGATGCACTAATTGGTACTTGTGAAAATTGTGAGGAATTTGTCTATTGTCTATTACATATTGTGCTTCAAATAGTACTTCAAATAGTAGGCTATCAATTCCGCTTTGTTGTGCCATTGTCTCTGAAATTTGTCTTTGTTTTGTTCTGCTCTATATTTTATTTCAAGTTGACATTGGCAAGAGGAATTTGGATGCTAAGTTTGTTTCAGCCCAAGCTTGAAGAAGTTGAGTATCATGATATTCAATGATGTATAGCTGCTATAAAGAAGATATACCATGGGTTTAATACCACAAACTATTGTCTAGTTATTAATAGAAGAACTTTTTGGAGGCAGACCATACATTAAATGATGATCTGCTCTTCCAGTAGTATCAATAGACAGTGAGGGGAGACGATTGACTTGATTCATTTGTGTCATTTTTTTCGAAAATCACAGTTTCTCTATGTTAATGCTCTGCCCAAACAAACTAAAATATGACTTTCGAAATTAAAGTTGAAATAAAGTAACTTCATGATACGTGTTCCGAATATGCATTCATTTTTTGGTCATTGGATATGTAATTTATCAAAGGCACACAAGCAACCTTATCATTTAAGGTTGCAACCTTCTTTTTTCCCCTTTATCAATTTCCTTTCTTTTTACTCCCTCTTTCCTTGTTAACATATCTGATTTCACACACGTCTTACAAATTATTTTATACCCAGTATTTTGTTCTCAATTGATCTCATAGAATGCAATCTGTTACAGCAGAAGCAAGAGATTTGCATGCAGCAACCTTGGTGAAAGTTTCTTACTTGATCAGAGTATTTGTATATGAGACTTGTTGCATTTACGTCATTGGATATTCTCATTATGTCACATATTTAGATGTCAATAATTGTATTTCATTATCTCTTGTCATATCTATATGTGGGTGAAGGTGGCGTATCTCTGTTATTACTTGTGTTACTCTTAACTTTCTTCAGTTATATCTTCTTGGTGAGCGTTTCTTAACATTTATAATCGGCAATTTTATTTTCACTATTGGTATACGTGTATTACCTGTTATCTCCTCTTTCTACTTTTGTACTTATCACTCCACTATTTCTGTATTCTCTTGTACTCCAAAGATGAAAGAAAAATGATCATACTAGGAGAAAAATAACTTATGAGTGGCACGCATAGTTTTTGTTTTTCTGTGAACTATAGACTACGGGTTTGTGTGCATCTATTGTAATTAGGCAGTTCGTTTTGTCCGCTCACAAAGAAACTTGTGGTGTATAGGCCTGCAATTATAAATTTGCATCATTGACTGTTATTCAGCAGGTAACTTGATAATATGCCTTATCATTCATCATTGGTAATTTTACATCATGTTTGTGTCTGCATTTCCTTTATCGTTTGTGTTTCATTATATCTTTTGTGAGAAATTTTGAAAGCTGAGAGACAATCTTCGCAGGTAAAAGGAGTTGATCTTCCTAGTGATACATAATTCTTTTTTATTTTTGGTTGGTTTCAAAGGGTGAACCTCAGGCTCTGTTTATTGTAGAAATCGGTATGAAAAGGCTCCATCACCAACAGGGTACAACAAGGACTAAAAGAGGTCCGCAAGCGCAAATCAACCTAATACAAGAACAGGAAACAGAGTGCAAAATCTCAAGAGGCTGTAAAGCTAACACAAAAATAAAACATACAGATAGAGCACTAAAGCCCTAAAAGCATAAACCTATGCAAAAACAACATAGGAGCAACACAACCAGAATCATGAATCCGTCCTTCGGAGAACTAGCAAACACAGTGAAGAGGAAAGAACTTCCAAGCCTCGGGGGTTGGTCATGAGCCAAGGCAAAAGAGCCTTAACAATGATGGGATAACCCAGACGCCCAAGCTGCAACAGCAGCAAGAAGCAGACGAGAAGTGGTGGTCCTGGCAGCGCCTCTGGAGGCTGTAGCTAAAGCCTAATAAGGGCTGGCAAAAGCAAAAGAAAAAGAAAAAAAGGAAAAAAGGAAAAAAGCTCTACACTATCTGAACTAGAGTTAGATGGACGGAGCGCTTGAAAACTGGCCGGAGAGGCCAGAAACCTAAGAGAAGAATTAGATCGAAACGGTGGGAAACAATGGAGAGAAACTCTCACAACATAATTCTTATTGTAACAAAATAAGTTTCATTTCTATCAATGATAGAAATGAAACTTATTTTGTTACAATAAGAATTAATATATTAATTATATCCTAACAATAAAACAAGACTTTTAAGAAAAGCAATGGAGTAGGACAAAATTTATTAATTCTCCAGTGAGTAGTTTTCATTCTCCTTGTAACTAAAATAAAATTAATGATCTATCTTCCGGTGAGCATTTTTATGGATTAAATTTATTTATTTATTTAAGGTTTAGAGTTGAGTTTATTAGTTTTGACCTTGATGACTTTGATAATGAAATCATGTATGTTCGTTCTATTCCAGCATTTGGAAATACAATGCTTAATTTTGGAGATATATCGATTCTTGCGTTTAGTAATTTATTTTTCTCGCTTGAAAGTAAGTACTTATATTAAATTTTATTTTTAAGTGATTATCTTTAAGATGTGCTCAAACGGGTAAGTGATTATCTTTAGTCGTCGTTACATTGCAACAATAGCCTTCAGAAATTTAACAACGTAGGAAAGAGTTGATTGATCGTTTAGTTGCAACAATTACATAATTTGATCGTCAATTTGTTTATTATGAGTGACGCAAGTTTTGTTTTTAATATTTTTATTTTATTGAAGAAGGAAGTTAATGTCCCTATATTTGTTTTTGTGCTTTCACTAAACTTACCCAACTCAGGCGAGTTGAAAGTTTTTGTTCAAAATCACTTGGTTGAGGCAAAATATTCTTACAATGTGGTGAAAAGAATAAAATTATGGGTCTGTTTAAAAACACAAAAAACAAATATTCAGTGCGGTCTACATCTACGTCTACAGGTTTTGAATTATTGATATATATTAATTTTGACAAAGGATGAATTATTATTTATCTCCATACCAGGCCAGCCTAATCCGGGAGGCGACAAAGCGGCTACCTTGGATCCCCACTCTTTTAAGTTTTAACAATTTTGAGATCCCAAAATTTGTAATACATGCCTATAAAAAAATATCAAATTATAACATGGGTTGTAAATATTTCTTTTACAACCATATTCAAGTCAAGGATAATTATTTCATACTACATGAATTACTTCCTTCACAGTTAATTATAAGGATATTTTGTAATCTTTGTATATATGTGTATTGGGTAGATTAAATTACCAACAACCTACAAACAAACAACCTATGAAAAACAAAGTATCATAAGAGCATTTCCAATGGGAATGGGTAAACTATAACACATAGGATTTATATAAAATTTACACAATGTGTATAATTTTTGGTGCTCCAATGGTGTTGTGTAAAACATGCCACATCATCACTTGTATAAAATGGGTATGTATTTTACACATCCACATCATTATTTTCTCTCTCTAACTTTTTACAAAATATTAAATGTAATATAAGTAGAAATCAAAATATGATTTTATTATGATATTTTTATATTTAAATTCTACTCATCAAAAGCTTTAAATTAATACCCATATTGACTATTAAATTATTAATAAAAAATATTGAATATTACATGTTAATATATATATTCCATGTGGTACAATATCATTGATTCATTCAAATTTTACACAACAATCTTAAAGTGTACCATTGGAGCATAAATGAGAATGTGCAAAATTAATTTTCATCCTCCAAATGTCTATTTTTTATTGGTCCACATATTTTTACGCGATCAACTTACACTTTTACCATTGGAGATGCTCTAAAAAACCCAAACTTGGATGAATATATAAACAAGCTAAAGAGCTGTGATTAACTACGAACAATCCATAAAAAAACGTAGTTTATTTCTCTTTTTACAAAAGAAAAAAATGGCATTTGAAGAAAAAATTGAATTGGGTTTCTGAATTTCTAGTGAGAGAAACAATCAAGGGCTAGAAATTGGTCTAGGTTGTGGAGATTTTGAGAGAAAGTGTAGGGTTGAAGTGGTGGTAAAGAAAAAGAAAAAGAACGAAAAACCTGAACTTTCAAAAATGTTTTGGGTTTTGAAGGGGGGAGGCGAGGGTTTGTCGTTGTTGGAGGAGGAGAGTTTGCCGGACAAATCTTCACCGGCAACCGGAGATAATGAAGATGGAAGAAAATGGGTTTTTTTTTTGTTGTTTTGGACGAAAATACCTTTGAAGGTGGTCATTGCAGTGCACATGACCAACTTCCATAATTGACTAACAACCCATTTGGACAGAATGAACAAAATGTGAGTGAGGCAAATAAAACTACATAGAATTCGGATTACGGTATTTACTTGGGTCTATTTGAATGCTTGAAAAGGGCAAAGAAGATAAAAAAAAAAATGGGGGACCAAAGCATTTGTGGGTAGGTGTTCAAAAGTTCCGAATTACGAAGTTTCTAAAATCTTATCTAATTTTTTTCGAAGTTGAAATGACATAAGACATTTTCGATTTCCAAATTGTCTGGTTTCCAAATTTTCCAAAATGATATGGAATGGAATTGAAAACTATAACTGAATTTCCAATAGGGGTGTTTTCGGTTTCGGTCGGGGTAGAGATTGGGGTACCCCAAACCCTCCCCAAACTTTATAATTCGGTTTCGGTTCGGTTCGGTTTCGGTTTTGATACCTATGAAACCCAAACTCTCCCCAAATCATTCGGTTTCGGTCCGATTCGGTCGGTTTCGGTTTTTTTTTATATCGTTAAAACTTTAGTTAAAAACTCTTATGCCAAGTCCAAATGTATCCCTCCGCCTATATATAAGAGAGCTGAACAGAATATGCAAAACTTTACACATTTCCCAGAAAGTTCAAGCTCATTTCCATTTAAAAAATTAATAATATCCTCCCCATAATTTGGAGAAATATATGTAAAAGAATTTATTCCACTGAAAAAATACCTGTCCAGGAGGGAATAGAAGTGGAGCTTCAGTGAGCATGGTTCTATTTATCTCCACCTTGGAAGATACCTACATCATTATAGACCTTCATATTAATAATTTAGCACAATGTGAGATTCAGAAAATGGTAATAAGTTAGTCACAGGTACCAAAATCATAAATAAAATAAGTGCTAATTTGGTTCAGAGTGAAATGGTTTCATCTAGGTGGAAAAGTAAAATGGTGAAACGTAATTTCACATATTCAAGAAAATGCATCTAATTTGATCCACATAACTATAAATTAATTATAAACAGGTAGCCTAATTGTAGATGCACCAAACACAAGGGACTTTTGATATTATCTTTCTTGGTATTTCAAAGGCAGAGCATTTGTGTGGGAATGAATAATATTCATCACCTAGAGAACAACATGATTAATTACTGCCAAATCAAACCCCCACTGCACCTTTAATTTAATTTTCTTCTTTGAATTAATATTGATTAGCCGGGGCCGGGTTCAATGAAAGATAGAAGAAAACCCCGTACTTCTACTACTTCCTTGCCATCATCACTCAATACCTACCTTTGTTTCTCCGTCCTTTTCCTCCTCATCTCCGGCATCGCCTTCTCCACTTTAAGACTCTTCCTCTCTCCAGGTAATTACTTTATTAAATAATTTTACCTTCTTTTTTTTTCTCTTTCATAATTATGATTTACTATTTTTAATCCTTAAATCTCCAATTTCAGATGGGTTTCGTCCAAAACTGCTCTCTTTATTAAAAACAACGGCGATTGACGTCATCTCCGCCAACTCTTCTCCACCTTCGGCGTTATCAGTTCGAGAAACCGTTTTATTTCCGGACCAGGTCCTGGTTTTCATAAAACACCCCCAATAAACCCTTTTATTTACAAAAGATGCCATTGACTGCGTTTACTTCAACCGCAATTCGTCCCATCCTCAGCTAAAGCTCTCCCCCATATCCATCGACGATGATGATTACCTTGGTCACCAAATCGTCCGGTGCCCCATTCAGCCACGTGGATAACATATATATATATATATATTCAATGGTTCAAAGACAGCATCAAATGAAAGAGAAACGATTAGACATATTTAGTTCATACCTGACCGTCTAAGGAGTGAGGATGAGAATGCCCTGCGGGGGTGAGCGTGAGCAAGAGAGAGACTTAGAGAGAGAAGGCACTGAGAGTGAGAGACCGGAGACAAGAGAAGAGAGAGAGGGCACTGTAAGAGTGAGAAACGTCGACGAGAGAAGAGAGTTTGTGACTTTGTGCTGTGGCCTGTGTGCTTTCAGCTTTGTGCTGACTATTTGTGAGAGAGAGGTGGCAGTGCGGCATATATCATATAATTAGGTCTTTTGTTTTTTTTTCTTTTTTAAGTTCGGGGCCATTCGGTCTCTTTCGGGTAAACCGAAACCGAACCCGAACCAACCCGAATTATTCGGTTTCGGTTTTTGCTTTCGGTTTCGGTTTTTGCTTTCGGTTTCGGTTTTTCTTTCGGTTCGGAATATTTCGGTTTGTATCGGATCGGTTCGGTTCGTTCGTTCGGTTTTCGGATTTCCGACAACACCCCTAATTTCCAATCCATATTTTCCGAACAATTACATTCCGATTTTTCCTATACAATTTTTGCAATTATATTTTTATTTATTAATATTTGTTATGATATTATAATATATTATTGACGGAGCCCAAAAATTGTATGGTGAGAATTGGGCCAACTAAATCAACTAGTCCACTGCCGAAACATGCCCAGAGCCATGGGCCGTGGAAGATCCAAGTGCAAGACCCATCTTGGACCATTGTCGAGATGGCTATGTTTTAGCTGAGATGGTTGTGCTAACGTCACTCGACATCATGATGGTTGCCTCCACGAGTAAGAATAGGACATATAATAGAAGAATTATGAGTTATGGATGAGTGTTATGATGCCTGTAATGTGTCAGAGTAGTGATAAAGTTTTATTTTTTATAATCATTTTACTGTTTACCCTAATCAAGTATCGTAAATTTAATTTTATGATTATAAATAGAAAAGGAAAAGATCATTACAAATGTCTTGACTTCTAGGTAATTAATTTTAGAGAGAAAGAGCTGGTAGCTTGTAATATTCTCTTTGTTGATTACCTTTGAATTTCATATAGTTACACGCACACACAAATGATGATGTATTTTCGGATTAGCATCAGACCTACCGGAGAAACCTACTTTACAAACAAAAATCGTTGTCTCTACTATTATTTTCTTAGATTTTGCTTAGATTTTATCTTATGGGAGATCCAAATTTTGTGGGACCCACAACCATAAATTAAACGACTTATTTAAGAGTGGGCATAATTGCTATTAATTTATAAATATGTACTAATATTCACAAGTAACAGCCTATATCAACCATTCATTTTTGAAAACCCTAAATTGCTTTTTGAAATTATGCTTCGCTTTAAAATTAAACGTGTAATTTTAGGTCTCGTTGGGTTCACGAATTTGAGTACTAAGAAAAGCAAAGTCTTTCCTTTTCTTTGTTTGATAAGCACAAATTCCGGAAACACTTTCCTGACAGAGGGGAAAATAGGGAGTAAAGTCATTCCTCTCAGAACCCATGTGATTGATTTTTCTAGCATTTATTACAAAAATATTGGATAACGATACTCCTACCTAAATACTTTCCATGCTTTACCTAACACAAGAAAGGAAACTTGACAAGAACTTCAGTTTCCAACATCCATGGAAAAGACAAAGGAGTTGATGTTCATTCCGTGAACCAAATTAACGAGACCTTAAGATATTAGTTGTAAATTGTCTACATTTGTTATTGTATTGAATCTTGGAATTCTGTTTAACTTTAAAATTAAATATGTCATTTAATTTTAAGACTAATAACTACTCATCGTTTATGTTATTATGATATAAAATTATTTGATTTATCTTTCATACAATGTAGTTGAAAAAAAAACCCTTAGAAGTCGTCATTATTTTTTTAAATCATTCCAAAATTATTCTGAATAGTTTAAAAATTCGGGTATACGGATTCCAATTTTGGAATTTTTTTTGGGTTTCCAAAATTTTTGAAATTGGAACCGGATATCTATAATACAAATGAGAGATTTACTATTGCTTGACAATGACTATTAACTTTTTGAATATAAATGTTCAAAATAGTTTGAAGAGAACAAGTGGTCTCTAAAACATAACACCCTTTTGTAAAGAAGAAAAAATACATTTGTTTTTTCTTATGCACATTCTCTCTCACCACATTCATATGTTTTATACATTTGTTCTTTTTTCTCGACAACTCTTACTTCTCTCTCTTAATAAGTTAATTTTTTGTTTTTAGATGAAAAGGAAAGAAAAAATAAAAGAAAAGCGAAATTGAAATTGAAATATATATATATATATATATATATGTAATGGAATTAACCTGGGGGCAAAAATAAATTGTAGTAATTTTTTAGGAGAATTATTGATTGTTGATGGGAAATGCCATCATATCTATTGGCAAAAATTTGTAGGCAAGGAAATGTTAAGGGTCAATAGAATAATTTTAATTTTATTCAACATCTTAAAAAAAATATATTCTTCATATTTTTTTAATTATAATTTAAACTTTTTTCTTATCCACTGCCTGAAGAGTTAAATTTCATATATAAAACAAAAAAATGCCTTAAAAATAAATTATTTTCTCATTTAATTTTGATCGACTTTGCAATAAAAATGCATCATAACTTTATTCCTTTTTTAATTTCACTTTTCCAAAGAATTAAATTCCTTTTTTGTAATAAAAAAATTCAAATACAAAACTAAAGATATCTATATTACAATCCGAGGCATAGATGATGTGACCGGTGTAAAAAAAATTAAGTGTTAAAAATCATCTAAACACATCCAACGGTTATCACTAATTACTATTTTATTGACATTTTTTTTATGGGCATCTTTTTATTTTCTCCCCAAAATGACACTATTATCTTTTTTTCTCTTTCTGGTCATACTTCCACTCCTACCCCCTCTATCTCTATGTTCTTTTCTGTAAATGCGTTTTAATTATTCTGTAACGGTGGTGGGAGAGTTGATTTGATGATTAAATTTTTCAATGCTACCGAGACCCATAATCAATTAAATTGGCTCGGATAAGAGGATTGGTTGATTATTGTGACAAGATTAAGTGGCTCGATGTCATGACGGTTGGGGGTGCAAAAAACAATATTTAGAAATTAAAAACTTAAAGTTTATAAATTCATTTGATTTAAGTTTTTTTCAACTCAAATTAAGAATAGTCCAAAAAAAAGGAACTCAAATTAAGAAATTTTGTTAAAAAAATTATGTCTTCTAAGGCTACAAGAGAAAAGGAAGGAAGGAAGGGACCAGGCGTGGGAGAGTTGGGTAGAGAGTTGGAAATAGAGTTTAATTAACAAATTAAATACTTTTTTGCCCTAAAATAAGCAGTTTCATGTTTTTAACAAATATAGCTTGATTAACAAATACAAAGGTACATATAAAGAAAATAAATATTCACTTGGCCTATAATCAATGTGATACAAAGTAAATTAGATTTTATTTTTTTTGAAAAAAGTAAATTAGATTTATTATAGGTTAATTGTACTCTACAACATTATACTTTATACTAAATTTCATTTTGATAATTACCCTTTTTTCTGTAAAAAAAATTACAACACATCTTTTGTATTCCACTTTAATCATAGTAATTCATATCATTAACAATTTGTTGATGGAATCCTTCATGACTGTTCCAACTAATATTCTCCATTTATATTTTTCACGTTAGCTTTCGTCTCAACACTCTAACTCAGCAATTAACTCATATATTAATGCAAATTCTATTCGCTGAAAGAGATTTTACATACACTGTAGTGAATTTTTTGTTGTGGTTCAACATGAACATGTCACAGTTTGCTACTCATATATATATATATATATATATCTTTATTTATTACAATAAGATTTTATCAGTATTTATATATATTTTTTTTATGGTTTATTCAAATCTTTATTTGTCAAACCAAGTGCAAACAACATATTCATATTCGGTATATTTGGTTAGTTGTATATTCTTAAAATATACAACTAAAGTATATCATTTTAATTCATAAGTATACCATTTCCCTAAAGTATATTAAAGAAATTTTTTTTCCGTCTCAAATTCAATTTTCTATTTGGTCGTATATTTATGATTATAAAAGTTAAATAAATCTGGGCTCTTAACTAGAATTATACGATACACTTAATTAATCAATTTAAAAATAATGTTAAAAGGAAGTTAATTATTAGTGTTGCAATACAGTGCTTAATGACGGCGCATTACTCGATCACCAAGCTTTTTACGTTTTAGATTTTTTTTTGAAAAAACATTATATACATTTTTTTTTGAATTACAAACCATATCTTTTATCATCTTTTTCTTTCTTTCTTTTGATAGTGCCAGATGACACGAACTATCTTATAATGTTAAATGAGAATTAATTATCATTGCTAATTGTTGCAATATAGTATTTAATGATGGCACATTTATCGATCACCATTTTTTTTTTACGGTCTACAGTGTTTGACTCTCTAGAATATGGTAGATTGATTATAAACATTAATACATAAAATATAGCATAAAATAAAACACAAGCAAATAATTAAAAATTATAAAATAAGTTAAATACAACTTAAAAAAAAATTAAAAAATTCTTATACCCTAGTATAAATTACGTGAGGGTTTAACGGATGGGATTCGGGACAATCGTCTCTCTAGGGTTTTGCTTTTGAAACAGAGTGCTTTGATTTCTTCTTGTCCAGAAAATTAGAGGTTTCGAAGAAGAAAAATAGATTGGAGCAAATGTCTTCGGACTATCTACCTGCCGAATTGTTGACCGAAATTCTCACCAGACTACCTGTAAAGACCTTGCTGCGATGCACAAGCCTCTCCAAATCATGGTATTCTTTCATCACTTCCCCCAATTTTATCACCACACACCTCAATCGAACAATCTCAAACACCCAATCTCACCTATTAATCGTTAGGCAGTGCGCAGAAGTGATTAAAGATAAGTGGACAGAACACTACTCTCTACATTGCGATAATGATGCATTTGATGAATTTGCTAAATTGGATTTCCCGTTCGTTTGTAGAAATGGCTGCTTTAATATAATTGGTACTTGTAATGGATTAGTTTGCTTGTCTGACGATCATGGAACTAACACAGACTTAATCTTATGGAACCCCTCTATTAAAAAATCAGTCACCCTCACCGTTCCGAACCCCAGCTTTGTACGCGAGTCCCACGGCCATTTCGGATTTGGAATCAACCCTATAACCAGCGAGTACAAGATTGTGAGGCTTGTGTATCTATATACATATAGACTGCCAAAGGTAGAGCTTTTTGAGCTTTGCACCGGCTCTTGGCAAAATATTAATACCAGAGACTTTTCGTATATTATTTATCCTCATGCTCGACAGGCCTTTTTGAATGGTGTTGTCCACTGGACTGGATATAATCCGAACAAGGCTGGTGGTAGTAGACATATTCTGATCGTGTCTTTTGACATGAGAAATGACTCACTAGGTGTACTAATGGTACCACCTTGTGTACGGCAATACTGGGACCACTGTTTCATGTGTGTCGCAGTATTTGGAGAATGGCTTGCTTTTTTACATCCTGATGGAGATTATTATTGGTGCCTATGGGTGATGAAGGACTATGGCGTAGAAAACTCTTGGACAAAGCAGTTCAATGTTGATGCACGAGTGGGTTTCCTGCGACCAATTTACTTCAGAGAGAATGGTGATATCTTATTGGAGGTAAGAGGTGGGTATTATGGAGGGTGGGATTTGTTTTCCTATGTTCGCAGAAGTAAACTGATCAATAATTTCAACATACCTGGAATGATATGGTCATTCGATGTAGATACTTACAAGGAGAGCCTTGTCTTAACTAAGGGTTTAAATGAAGTCCTGGGTGGGAAGGAAAATTCAGGTGGTGTAGCCACTTGAAAGGAGACATCGGTCCTGCCTCAAGAAGACAATGAGATTGAGGGGAAGAGAAAAAAAATTAAAGCATGAATGAAGGAGGAATCAAAAGAATATGCAAGGTACAAAGATATCATATACCACTTACTGTGGAATATTTATGCTTGGCTCCAATGTTATGTATTTTCTTTCATTGACATTTGGATGTCCAAGTTCAATTGCACATTAATATATTGCATTGAGTGAATTCTTTCGGTGTCGTGAGGGTAAATTTTATGTTTAAGTGAAATATCATGTTAGAGAATTTAATCTTCTATTCATTGAGTGGCTTCTTTGGGTGTATGTAACAGTACTTAGTGTTACACTACTTGATGTCTCGTGTGAGTGGGTGGGATTTTGTTTTTCAAGGTTATGGTGGGATTTGACCAAATTGTGCTAGGCGCTCTATCCGCTAACGAAGTAGTGAAAACAATTAACCTTCATAGTAATGTTTTAGGTAACTGGGAGGTTTAGTTAATTCATAAAGGTGTGAATAATTTGCGGCAGGCATGAATAATACTGTAGCCACGAATAGTTATTTACCAATGTGGATACGATCTAGGCGCAAGTGACATGTATAATAGCATAGGCATGAGTAATTCTCTATAAATGTCAAGAGTTCCATAGGCACGGATTCATTGTAATACAAATAATGCCACATGCATGAGTAGTTTTCAGTAAATTTTTATAGTGCGTAGCCACTGGTTATACATAGTGCTTTGGTATCTGTTATATATTCATAGTCATATTTGGAAGTAGCTGATTGCATTGTTCTATGATGTTATAAATTCCTCACATTACACATTGTATTTAACTATAGATGAGTCACATAACCATTGAAGTTCAGTTCTGATTTAAACTTTTGTGAATTAGAGAAATATCCTTTAATCACCTTTTATTTTCTTATGAATTCGAAAAATTTTCCTTTTAGTTGTTAATCCTAAATATGAGAGGCATTAGACATATCCAGAAGGAAGCAACAAGCTTATAGCTGGTTGATGTTGTGTGTAACTCATTTTTTTTTTATTAGTGTCTAACTGATTAGCTTGTTTATGACTTGGAAGGCTTTAGCAAGTTCGTTAACTTCATTTCATGTGTGTATCGGCTTAGCAAGTTTATTGAAAATTGACAAGCCTCCGGCTTTAGGTTTGACCTTCTTTTATAATTTAATTTTCTAAAATATTTTTTTTTAGGTGCTATTTTGCACCATCTCTAGGGGATTTTTCGTGCCCTGCCACTTAAACGGACCTACTTAAAAATATTATGCATGTACCCAGCCAATATAAGTTATAATTTGAGTTGGGTGCTATAGAATCTGTTCTAATTTGCAAGCTACATGTTGCGGATTCGCCTAAGAAATTTTATTTACGTCTTGAACCAAGGCTACGCTGGTTTTTGTTTGGAGTTGCGATTGACAGTATTTCCACTAGAGAATCAAAAAGCCCTTCATTCATCGGGAAAAAAATCAATTCAAAGATACGGTGAGATGCTCAAGATTGATACGTAAGAGATTTTAATAAAAGATAGAACTGGCCGGACAAAGGAATTTGCTTTATATAATTCAAAAACTAGTGCAGATGTATCTTAACTACTCATCTTGGATGCAGCTCCTCTCCAGTAGAGGTTGTATCTGGTTTCTTCCAGTAGGCTCTTAGATGAATGACACCTGGCATAATTAAATAATGATTTCGACCTCTAAGGCATTAATTAAAACCATTTTCAAATACCTTGGCCGAAATTTCCCCAATATTTGTGTTTGATTTGATCATCCAAAAGTTGCCAATGGTTATTCCTTTTGGCCGCGACCTTAGAATGAATGACTACTTCAGGTTCACTGATCATAACCTTCATCCTATGAAGTTCAGATGTCATTCATTTGGGAATTTCTAAATGTGTTATATTTGTTTTCGTTCTGTAATGTTCGTCAGTTGTATCAGGTGATAAAATAGCATAACTAGGTTTTGCAGTGTTGATACCATTTTTCGAATTTTTAAAGAGTTAGAAGACTTTATCTTTTCAAGCAATTTTATATGTATGTTCTTCCATGCAATCGATCAATTCTTGTATTGTAGTTACTCGCAATACACCTTCTTAAATTCTCCCAGTTTATGTACCAAGAATTCATTCATTCATCATCAACTCCATTGATTTGTTAATTTATTAATATATCTACTTCCTTCAAGGTAAGTTTCTCGTTATTTTTGACTCTTGTGTAAATTCATATAGTTATTTCTTAGTTTCACGCACTACGGGGTTTATAATCCTTCTGCTTATCCATTCTCTTTTGTATTTTAAATTAAGGGGCATATATGTCTCTACAAAAAAAAAAAGAGGAAAAAACACTTAAGTTATTCGGACTTTTATATATAGTATAGAAATAGATAAATTCATGTAAGGATGAGTTGATTTATTGTATCTTGCCTAGGATGCATTTATTACCAGCTTTTGCTTGTGCGAGAATGGTGGAAGGGTAGTATATCCAATATGAAACAGTATGTTATATTATTCCTCATCTTTAGATGTGTATTAGTGGTGATTATTGATCGATATGCATTTATATCAATTAAAGTTACAGGATTGGACTTGTGTGAATTGTGATGCATTGCTTTGACATTTTAGTGTGGAAAATATTATGGTTGCTTTGTAGTTTCTGGATTGGATCTTAATAAATTTACTGTTCGTTTATTCGTCAAACTAATGTGTACCAGTAACCAATGTCTTGGGATGACACATAATATTGTGTTGTCTTAGCACATGATTGGTTCATTGTGTTCAACACTTTCTTAGCTGATTAGAGAGCTTTGCTCTAAAAAAATGAATAGCCTGCCAGTATAATATTATGGGTGATTTAGTAGCTCTAGAATCATTTGCTCGGTCATGGGGTTGCAATCAACTACTCTTAGAGCAGATTGATTTTTTTTTTTAAATAAGCAACCCCGAGTAAGAAACATTTGTAGAGATGAGTGATGCAGCACAATTGCCGACTAGCAGCAAAAACGCCTAAAGAGGCTAAAAATGGGGAATTATTTTTGTGTAGCACGTATCCATTTCAATTACAGTTGTAGCCTTTATTTGCTTTGATCACAAGCTTCTTGCTCTGTACATGAACATGTTTCCAACTTCATCATTGGCCTTTATTTCTTGAGCAATGTAAATAAGTTTTGGATCAGCAAAGTGTATCTGGGTTCACATCTGTGTGTTTTCTTGGTGTCCTTTATATAGGTGTTATTATTGTGGAAACAAAGGGACGGTCACCGGACGAGATTGAGTGCGCTCTTATTAACACAGCAACTTGAACAGAATCAATTTTGAAAAATGCCAAATGGAAATAATAAGGTAGTTTCTTCTGCTCACTCTTTACCTGAGAAATCTCTCTCCTGTGTGACCACCTAAAAATTCATGCTGAGATAAAGTTTTAGGTGGGGCTAGATTGGTTTTGCATTGAACATTTGATTTTGTAATTAGCACCTTATGTGCCCTGATTTGTGACACTTAACTATTCAAGTATTGACTTTAGATATAACAATCAAGAGTTCTCCAATTTTTAGAACTACACGTGCATGCTTTATCTTTGATTTTTAGAGTAAGCTTTTGCTTGTAAGCACATTGTTTACAGCACAGGGTTGGGTTGTGTGAATGCTTGTGATTTTCTTTAATTATGTGTTTCAGTTTGGAAATTCATGTTGGTTGGTGCATAGCTTTCTCTAGATCTATAGTAACCCTAAAAGATTTGGAAGCATATATTATGTATGATAATCTTCTTCAAGATAAGAAATTCAGAACCACTATCTGAATTTCAGTCTTGTAGAAGAAATCCCTGATGGCCGCAGCAATCTGCCAGCCTTACTTTTCGTTGATCTCTGGATTTTTCCGAATCACTTTTCATTCATGGTTACATGACAATCTTCAAGTTCAAGATAAGTACATTCTCAAAAGGGAATAGCCTGATGGCATGTTCTTACAGTAGGATTGGAGGGTCTAAATACACTTTGTGATAACTGAGGTGCTCTCCTCTGGTAATAGGTTTGGATAATATACCTTGAGTTTCTTTTAACCAAGAACAAAACTTAGAAATATTTTTAAAAGATAGAGAAAACTTGTGA
The DNA here is from genome assembly GCA_021464415.1 of Lonicera japonica. Classification (NCBI taxonomy): domain Eukaryota; kingdom Viridiplantae; phylum Streptophyta; class Magnoliopsida; order Dipsacales; family Caprifoliaceae; genus Lonicera; species Lonicera japonica. Next base: position 56,896,942 of record CM038463.1, on the reverse strand, counting down.
CAAAATCTTGAAACGAAAACTAAGCTGGCTACTATTTCTTGGATCTCGTTTGGACAGCATTAAGGTCTTAGTTCAGTTGTTGGATCTGAATAGAGAGATTAGCTGAAATGAGATATGCTCTATGGTCTAATTCAACTCAAATTTCAGACACTCCTTAGCTTCTGTTGATTGAACTTTAATTAGCTAATTTCTGATTACCCTCTAGCCTCCACTCTCAGCTGCTACTTCGTCGAACTTAATGATCTAATCAAATGCAAGCGACTTCGTCAAACTGAATGATCTAATCAAATGCAAGCGCAACTGGAATAGCACTAAATTACTAATCTTTTTGGTAACTACCTTTCGCATAAAACCTAATATTGGATATATATTTACATATGTTGTTCAAACTTTTATTAAGAGAAGCTGTGCAAAGCTCAAAACTTAGCCACCATTCTTGTGTGATTATATCCTCTTAGCTTGGAGCCTAAAGGTACCATGCATTCACTGAAATCTAGTTTAGTCTAATTTTCTCTTTTTTTATATAATTGGAGTGTCAGCCTATTTGATAACGAAATTTGAAACTAAATTGGAAAAATAATTACTTTTTTAAAAAAATTAGAAGATGATATGAGTAATTTAATGCGATGCTCTCTATCTTGTGCGTATTTTTATGACTACATGTTATCCATATATCTTTCCTTTTTTTGGAGGGTAAAGTTTTTCTTCCTCACTATACCAAAAGGTGGGTATTTTTTTTAGGGATCTCCCAAAGAATTTTGTTCAATGGAAAATGAGAGAAAGTGAGAAAATATCTTACCATATTACTCGATTTATTTTTCTACTTCTCACACAAATCAATTATTTTTACTATTATTTGTCAACTTCTCGTCAAACGGTGCTTGCGTCTTTCCAATGTGAATCTAATTAAAAACATGCTTAATAACTTACGTGGAAAAGAATTTAATACCTTTTAGTTATCTTCAAAGAAAATGAACCTAGAACAGAAGTAGCTAATGAATTACAAGAAAAATGAAAAAAAAAAAGTCAAATGAAATTAGTTTGAGTAATTAATTGTGTTCACGAAAATAATATACGTCATCGATCATCCTCCTAATTTTGAAGTAATATTAGCTTCTCTTCTTGTTGACAAATATATATATATATATATATATATGTCATCAAACACTATTAAAGTCGGAAAACATTAAAGTTGACAACGTATTTTATACGAAAAAGAAATGTTATACGTAGGCGATTAAAAATTTAGACCCAACTCACAGTGAGAATTGATAATGAGGAGTCGAGTGGAATTACGATAAATGTGAGAATGGACAATGATTTTTTGTTTAGAGGATGATTCTTCTAGCCAATAAATGGTAGGTCCAAAATACTTTCACCCTTTGTGTGTGTATGTTTGTATTAAGCTCTAAGACTGTTTAACAATAGAGAATACAAGCTACCAGCTTTCTCTTTACATTGAAATATATGCCAACTCCTTCTCCAGAGTTATCCATTTTTTATTTATATGTATAAAATTAGGATTACAAATGTTTTGTAGACCCGGGCTCTGACCCTTGCAGGATATTGTTCGCTTTGGGCTACATGGTCCCACTTACCCTCACGGCTTTATTCTTGGCAGGGCTACATGATCCCACTCACCCCCCAAAACGCGTCCTACCAGTAAGGTTCCCAAGTACACATATATGGGTCTCAAGGTTTTTCCCACTTTCCGATGTGGGATTTACATCATCCCCCCTCAAGGGGACTGACGCTCTCGTCGGCACACCGTACTTTATGGGGTCTGCTCTGATACCATTTGTAACATCCCGAGCTCCGACCCTAGCAGGATATTGTCCGCTTTGGGCTACATGGTCCCACTCACTCTCACAACTATGTTCTTAGCATGGCTACATGATCACACTCATCCCCCAAAACGCGTCCTACCAGTTAGGTTCCCAGGTGCACATATATGGATCTCAAGGTTTTCCCCACTTTCCGATATGGGATTTACATATTCATTAGGGTTAATAGTAAAATGACTAAAGAAGGTATGACTTTGACAACAATCTAGCATTTTTTTCCCTTATCCATAATTAACGAATTTTGACATGGTACAATTGTTATGATGTGGTGGGGACCAACACAATTATGTACAGGTTTGTACAATTTGGCAATATTCTCCTCCGGGTTTCTTTCAATTTCTCTAATGACTATGAACCTTAAAAATTTACTGGAACTAACCTTAAATGCGGATTTCACTGCATTTAATTTCGTTTTATAGTGCCTTAAAATCTGAAATATTTTGTTCAAATCAGAGATGTGATCGGCAACTTTCCTGCTCTTTACCAACATGTCATCCACATACACCTCCATGGATTTTCCTATTTTTTCCTTGAGCATCTTTGTTATTAGTTTTTGATAGGTGGCACTTGCATTCTCAAGGCCGAAAAGCATGACCTTATAATAATGCAGGTTCATTGTTGTGGTGAAAGCCGTTGCTTCTTGATATGGGCCAAACAGAGGGATCTGATGGTAACCATAGTACACATCCAGAAAGCTTATCCGTTCGTGTTCGGCCGCAGAGTCTACCAACTGGTCGATTTTCGGAAGGGGAAAACTATCCTTGGGATAAGCTTTGTTGAGATTGATATAGTCGACACAGACCTTCCATTTTTTGTTCTTTTTCTTGACTACCACTAGGTTAGATATCCATTCTTGAAATTCGGTTTCTCTAATCGCTCCTACTCCCAATAGTTTATATACTTCCTCCTTTATAACTTTAGCTTTTTCGAGTGCGACTGTCCTAGGCTTCTGCTTTATCGGTGTAATTTTTATCAATATGCAACTTATGGCACATGACCTCGGCATCTATTACCAGGCATTTTGTATGGCTACCAGGTGAATTTGTCGACATTTGCCCTCAGAAAATTGACCATTTGATCTTTTTTTTTCGCCCCGTCAGGGAACTTTCAACTAAGGAAAACCTATCTTCAACACTAACACCTTCAACCGCAGGGACTTGGACCATTTCCTCAAACACTTTCTCTTTCAGCAGCTTTCGTGCCCCACCTTCGAAAGCCTTTCTTGATTGTAATTGTTAGCAATTTTTTGAAACCTTATCCCTCTTATTGGAGGTTTCAGGCTTATATGTCTCTTTTCTCTTTCCCGTATTTTTGTTGGCCCTTTCGGCCTTGACATCTCTTGCTATCTCGGTTCTCTTGCCCCCAGTCTAAAGGTTCTCAACCAATTCAATTGGGTACTTAACACTTATGGCTCCTTGCACCGCAAGTCCAAAGTAAAACCTTGCATCTTCCTGCTTTACTCGAACAACCACAATTCCATCACTATAAGGGAATTTAAGTTTTTGATGGAGGGGATAAGCTATGGCCTTTATTTGAGTCAGCCACCCTCTCCCCAAAATTGCATTGTAAAGAGAATCCATATCCATAACGATGAACTTAACCATTTTCTATTTAGGTCCCAGTCGGACTGGTACCTCTACTAGGTGTGTTTTTCATTTTCTTTTAATGGGCTTTTGTTGCAAGGAAAAATTATATTTATATTAAGTATCTAAATTCCCAAATTAATAATCTATTTACTAGGCATAATATTGCTTTAAAAAGTTGTATCGTATATTTTTTGAGTTGTATATGAATAATTCGAAGATTTGCTAACTACATTATTCTCAGTTGTTATGCTTCTTGTTTTTTTAACCTTTTATTTTATAGAAGTGATTCGCTCTGTGAGATTAAGATGGTTTGTGTGAAAGAGTTCAATGACATTGTTTCGAATATCTAGAATTCCATATTTCTAAATGGTTGTCTCAATTTTGTTTTTCTGGTTTAATACAATTTGAGTGGTCTCGTTTGCCTAAAAAATATCAATTATTTTATAAAATCTAAAAAAGAAAAAAAGAAAAAAACCAAAAGAATAGTAATTTCAATTTTTTTGTCTAACATTTATATAATAATTACAATCTGTATCATTACACAGTAATATGATATTAATTTAATTTCTTAAAGCAAAATAAACACATCAAGTGACATTGAATCAAGCAATAATAACAAATATTTTTTTCAAAGTTTAAAGTTAGATTTAATTTAAAAAATGAAAAATAAAAAGAGTTACATGTATAATAAGTCCTAAGGGCGTTTGACGCGAAAGATAAGACTGTGGGATAAGTAACTTTGTCGTATCGCATATTTGGTGTTCGTCTGAATTAAATATCGGAATAGATTATTTATCTAACTAAAACATTTTATCTCAATAATAAATAAATTAATAGTCCGTTTAGATTGAAATGGATGGATGAAAAAGAAATGGTTAATTAAGAATGAAAGGAATGTAATAAAATGGTAAGAAATAAATTTAATTTTATTGTTATTTGAATAGTTAAAGATAGAAACAAAAATAACATAAAAATAAATCTTATTTGAATAAAAAAGAAAAATAAATTAAATAAATATAATTTAATATACTATTAATAAATTAAGGTTAAATTTAGAATAAAATATCCATTACTTTCTAATATTAAAAAAAAAAATTAAAAATTAAAAATAAAGAATGACATTGTTTTCATTTCTTTTTCATTTTCTCTTATAAATCTATTCAAATAACCGAATATGATCCTTTCTCTTTATTTTCCCCCCTGCTTTTCTATTCTCTCGCTTCAAACAAACGTAAAAATTCCTACCGAGATTATTTTATTATATTTAAATAAAATTAAATAATTATAACGGACTTTCTAATTTAGCTTATCATACCCTAATTGTACTAAAAAAAAAGTCGTAAATTGCACAATCTACCAAAACCTTCCCAACGATCTCCAACTGCTTCATATTTTGAAACAATTTAGGGTTTCAAAATCTCGTTGAGGGGGGCGAAATTCAGGAGATATGGTTGACTATCTTCTTCTTCCTTCGGAATTGTTGATCGACATCCTCAATAGACTACCACTGGAGACATTGCTACGATGCACAAGCGTATGCAAAACATGGTACTCTTTCATCACGTCCCCTTCTTTCATCACCACCCACCTCCTCAACAACAACAATGGAAGTTACCTAATCGTTACTCCTTCTAACAACAACCCCAGGAAAATTAACTATTACGTATACCAAGATAATGAATCATTCGACGAATGTGTTAAATTGGAGTTCCCAATTGCTCTCAGCCATTCCAAATTTAAGATATTTGGTAGTATTAATGGATTAGTATTAGGCTTGTATGGCGTCCTCATGTTTTTATGGAACCCATCGACTCGGAAACACTTGATCGTTCCGAACCCGGACATTACTTTCAATTCACATGGATGCCATCGGGATTGTATTGGATTCGGTTTCGACCCTTTAAATAATGACTACAAGATTGTCAGGGTGGTTTATCTGATCAAAAAATCCGGTTGCGTAGTTCCACCAGAGGTAGAGGTTTATGAGCTTAGAAGCCACTCTTGGCGAAGAAGCGTTTGCGCTGGGGAGTTTTCGTATTGTATCAACGAGGATGTTCCACAGGCTTTCATGAACGGTGCGGTACATTGGATTGGGTACAATTCGAAAAGGGTTGGTGGGATTTTTCGCAATTCAATTGTGTCATTCGACATGAAAACTGAGTCTTTTGGTGCTATGATTGTGCCAGATAGAATAGCACAACAACGGACATTGTCTGTTGCAGTAGTTGATGAATCACTTTCTTTGATTCACATGAAGTTAGAATCTTGTAGTGTTTGGATGATGGAGGAGTATGGCATAGTAAATTCTTGGACAAAGAAATTAGAGATAAAACTAAGGAGTTTTTATGGACCATGTCAGAGGCCATTACGGTTTACAAGGAATGGCCATGTGTTAATGGCAGCTAGAAGTGGAGATCTGGTTTCTTATGATCCCGAAAGCAAAACAATCAGGGGTCTTGGGATAAATGGAGGGATAAATGGAGATCAACAGTCATTTTACTTTTACATAGATACATATGTGGAGAGCCTAGTCTTGCTTGAAGACTTAGACAGGGTCTTGGAGAGGAAGGGAACTTCCCTTTTGCCTAACAAGAGGATGAAATATTCTACATATTCTTGATTAAAAATATATATTGGCAAGAAAGATTGGCTAGGTACGATATTCTATTTACTTTGAAGTATTTCTATTTATTGTTTTTAGTTTACGTTTGTTTAGTTTCTTGAAATCTGATCTTGCAATAATGTATTGCTCTTGAAAAATGTAATCTTTTCAGGCTAATTTTACATTTCCGTCGAGTATGATGATAAACAATTTAATAAGATTAACTTTGGTATAATGGAATGTTTCATGCATGTGGATTCCTTTGTGACAGGGTTGTGGCTAGATTGGATAATGGTATTGAGAGAAGAAGGAAATGTCAAGAGCAATGGAGCAATGTAGCACTGTGAGATTATTTGGTTTTTTTAGTCGGTTAGTTACCTTTTACGTTAATGGATATGAGTTACGTTTTTCAAGTGGGGATTTCCATATCTCCCCTATGCTTTAGTTTTATTACACGTGGTGGATACTTCTTGAATTATCATTAGGTTCTGATGTTTGTCAAATGACGATTTTATGTTGTATATTGCATCAAGCACGCGCTTGATTTGGTCGGAACTGTTTTTTTTTTTTTTTCATCTGTGCAGTTTTTAATTAAAATTTGCTTGTTATTTTCCGTTTGGTATTTCATGGCTGATAAAATTCTGTTGCCTTTCATTGATGAGGTTTATGGCTGTGATTTACAATGAATTTGTAATGTGCTATAATTTAGATTTTAGAGCCATATCAACTACTCTTAGTTCATAGCTTGTTCTGTTTATTTTTATACATCTCTGTGAAGCTATGTCTTAGTTAATAATTCCTTTAAATGCATTAAAGTTTCTTTGTGCAAGTATTTTAGAAATACTTAAGGCTGTAAATAAACTTACTCGAGGTGAACATTATGTAGCTTCTGCTTGGACCATAAAACCTTTAAAAATGTGATTTGGGTTGGCTTGGTTCAATCTTGGTTTGTTTATCTAAGAAAATGGAGTTGAATCTAAGCTGAGCTTGAGTACTTCTCTCCTTTTATATTCCTGTGTATTCTCCCTTTGTCCCATATTAAGAGTCATATTTTCCTTTTTGCAACTTCCCAAATTAAGAACGAGGTTTCATTTTTGGGACATAATCGGTGGACTAAATCCCATAACAGCTGACAAATTACTCTTGGCATTTGATGATGTTGATATTATTGATACTTTGTAGTGTCTCATGTATGACTGTTATTCGTTTTTGTTAGGGTTGTATCTGGATTGGATAATCAAATTGAGAAAGGAAACATTTGTCAGTAGCAGTTAAAACTTATTTGAGGACATCGTTGTAGCACGGTGGGGTATTCGGTTTCTACTTTCTAGTTAGTTTCAGTTTACTTTAAAGATGTGTTTGGCGCACTAGATAAGGAGGTATAAGGGCCTTAATCAGGACATAATCAATTGGATAATGAGTATGCAAGATACGATAGGATAGGATAAGAACCATTACTTTGCTTTTGGTGCAGTCCCGGATTAGAAGCCTAGATATGATACAATAAAGTAGTGCAACTTTTGGGAATGGACGAACATTAGCACAAGTCTGGATATGATACAATAACGTAGTGCAACTTTTGGGAATGAACAAACATTAGCACTTTTTGTGCAGTTTTTTGAAAGGTATGTCTTGTGTAATTATTACCAAATATTGGATTTAGATTTACATATCATCTATCTACGAATGGTTCTGTTAGTTATATAGATACATACATGCATTGGTTTATTTCTTGTATATTACCTGTATTGGCAGTAGTATGCATTTATTATCAGCCTGAGAACAGTGGAAGCCTGGAAGGGTATTAGATATAATATGGAGCAGTATGTTATGTATTTCCTCATCTATATAGATGCACAAATATATTTTTTTTTTATGCATAGTGAGTTTTATCTGTTGGATTACTGATTGTACAAATACAAAATAATGTTTCTGTTTTGGTGTATAGCCATGTCTAAAGCCTGGGTGCTGAGTAGCCAAGGCCGGTCTTGAGATATATAGGGTTTTCAACAAAAAATGAAGTATTCTAATGCCGTGTTTAAAATATTGGACTCCCTGTGTAATTTATAAAAACTACTGTTGTAATAAGGTCCCTGTGCTGTCGCCCACCCTACATACCATCAGAGCTGGCACTGTGAGTAAGCTTAGATGGTGGCTTCTGTTTTCAATCCCTTCCCCTGGCTAAATCTCGATTTTGAAGTGGACTGTTTCTCTTAGCACTGGTTATTCTAGTTCCGGTGCAGCCGCGTCATTGAGTGTCATGGCTTGCATTGCTTGGTTTATATGGTTTACTTGTAATTAATTCTTACTATTCCGGAAGATTTGGATTCTGCCCATCCTGAATCCAAGTGTGTCATTATATATGATTGTCTTGAGATTATTTCGTTTAGCTCATCTAATCATAGGAACGGTTCAAAGATTGATTTGTTTCTAAATTTGAATTTGATGTGTAAAATTATGTATTAATACCTATTCATATTTTATCCAAAAAAGAAAAACGACGTAGTTTTCTTTTCTAGTAAATATTTGGCTAACATTAGAAACTTGAATGTCATAAGGTTCTGATTATGTTCTAGAGCTTGGTTGTTGTTCATATTGAATGATCACTTAGGGCATCTCTAACTAGCTCTTCAGATCTTGCATTAAAAGTATTTAAAGAGTACATCAAATTGTAGTCTCTAATTGAATATTCAAATCTCTATTACACTTTCTCAATTTTGAAAAGAGGCTTCTCACTCAAGCTACTCTTTAGCAATTTAGTATTATATATTGGATTATATAAAAAACACGCTGTTAAAAGTGCCTCTTTAAATTATCACGTAAGTCGCCTAGGTCAAATTTTGGAAAAAGAAAAAGATATTGTAGAATGTATTGAAGGTGGTGTTAGTTACAAATTGTTGTATAGTCTTGACTACCATTTATACCATATCGGAGCTTGATGCAGTCCTACCAAACTCTCTGAATGCTCTTCCAACTATCTCTTTGTCTTCTGCTCAGAATATAAAAAATAATATATATGTGCATATATATATATGGGAAGGATCTAGCACGGACCACCTGAACCGGACCCTATATATATTATACACACTTAACATGTCAAAACAAACAATGCAGTGAACTAAGACATTTGTGGTCTGGCAACACAGTCATCTTATAATGAAACTATTTAACTATTTCAAGCGAGTATAAGTAATTCGCCATAAAATTGCGCACACAAACAAGTCATGTGTAAAATGCTGAAGTCATGAATAATGTGAGAAGTATTTGGAGACTATGCATCAAATTCATCTAATCTCCAAATATAGTAACACAAACTCAACAAAGTATTCTTAGGTTTTGTTGGGGAACCTCAATTCGAAGGCTTGCAATTGGCACTTGATATAAAAATTGAGTTTTGTATTGATACCGAATTCTAATCCTATGAATTCCAAAACCAATATTATGTGGAATTGCAGCTCAAATATCCATTATCATGAAGTACTGTGAAAAGTCTTCATGCTAATCACAATTACCTTACAAAGGAAAACAAAATTGACAATTAATAACTTATATTTTAAAGAATATTTTACTTGAAAGCTGAATCGCTTTGAACTGAAACAGAGAGACTGCTTGGGAGTGTTTGTAGAGTTTGTGGAATTTCTTTATCCTTGGAACCAGCAAGAGTTGGGCTACATATTCTTGTGAGTTATTGTGGTGCAGAACATTCTATGATGAATTTTCACTTTACACCGTGGTAGACCATTTATACAATTCTTCTTGTGATGCTTATGTTCAAACTATTAGTTCTCTACAAATTTTTTTTTTGGAAGTCTGTAAATGTTATACACTAGTGGATGACAGATAATGAGAAGGGTGTTGACTCTGACGAGAAAAAGATAAATGGAGAGGATAAAGGGAAAACTTTTAGGCAATGTTTATGTCTCATCACTTTGAGTTTCCACCAAGTAAACCCGAGAATTTTCAGGTAGAACTTGAAAGCACTTAGATTCTAGTCCTGAATTGGTTGCTGAGGAAAGGAGTGGATCATGTGTTACCAAGCATAATGGAAATTGGAATATTAAAGGCTTGACTGATGACTTTACAGGAATTCAACCCTTTGATGATAAGGGTGAGAATTTGTCTAGATAGTGGGACAAAGTTTCATGTTAAATTTGTCAGACAAGGAGCAAATATTATGGAATTTAGTACCTTCAACAGTGAAGTGATCATGGGAGGATCAACCATGGTTGAGGAGAGCAGACTTATTATTCAACCAATTGAACCTTCTGACCAAGGCTTATAATCCTACATGTCGCATTTGTGAGTGAAGATAAGGATTATGGATCTGAGCTTCCTTGTGAAAGTTGGTGAAAGAGGCGAGCTGCTTCTTTCTTTACTCATGCGAAAGAGGCCAGTGCAATGTGGTCTATTTTCATTGTAGCGGCTTTATTAAGCCTTGCGATTCTTGGCCATAAGTGGCAGCAAGAAAAATGGCATGATTTTGCACCTCAAGTGGGAGTTTGGAATCAATGACCAGGTATTAGCAGTTTAAATTTTACTACTAGCAAACTCTGCTACTATACATTCAATTAATCCCATTTCTTATGTTGCATACTAATGTTGAAACTTGCTTCCTTCTAGTGTCGGACGCACATTCGAGTCTGAAGGTGCCATGGTACCCCCTATCCTTTCATAACACCGTTGTATATATGTATAAACTACCATTTTTTGTGTATGGTTATGCACCCCAGTTGAACAGCTCAAATCTCTGCCACAATTTAGTTTGGGTTATTAAACAACTCAATAAAGTTTTAGAAATTATAATTTTAGAAATTTTTATTTTTAATAGAAATCTAACATAGTACTCAGTTATAATAATTTTTTATCTTCAAAATTGTAACTTGTAGTTTTTATCCATAAACATGAATATTACCTAATATTACCTGGTCGGTTCAGTTAACTTTTTGTATGCGTGACGGTATGTAGTATTTGTTAATTGTTAGCACAAGTAATTCATATGAAAAATAAATGGGGTAGTGTGACAAGCACAGATACTATTAGAGACCTCGGCAATCCACAGCAGGCATGCGTAAATCACTGTGTATATAGACTTTCAGCATCGGAAACACAAGTAAATAGTACTTTGCCGGTGTTTATTTGTATATATGTGTGTGCATGTGCGCGCATTTCATGCTTGAAGGCGTTAAAATTATAATTATTTCGTGTTTTTGTCTAATGAATTGCTTTGGCATCCCCTAACTTCAAAACCCGGCTCCACCCTACTTTCTTTTGATTAATTTTTGTTAAAGCAAAAGCTGCTAAGGATAGCTAGGGACCAAAAAGATAGAACCAGTATGTTTCATATAGAAGTTGTTATGCTAACCATTCTAGTAAATAGCATAATCGCGGAGGGGAACCATATAAGCGACCTACCCCAATGGCCAATTCAGTGTAAAAATTTTTGGGAACAAGGATTGGACCATGTAAACTAGGTATCCTTCTTCTTGGATGAAGGACCAGATTACTTGATCCGTTTTTGTATCGCTTATGATATAAATCACAACACGTTTGATATGCATATGCTTATATTTTTGCCCCGTGTCAAGTGCTGAATGCAAGAAATTTGAGATCCCAGTTGATTTGTACTAGGGCCGAATGTCAACTAACCTTGATATTGTTTTTATTGACCGTATCGAAGACAAGCAGGATGGTGGGCTCATTATATTGATTTAATGATTTCATTGTTGGTGGCACTTGATGAGGTTCCTTTATCAATGGCAACTCGTCGACTGAACTTTAATTTGTGCTGATGAGAAGTGTGTGTGGAGAGAGAGAGATGTTGCTACTTTTCTCAGGTATCATGTGACTAAATTGATCAAGTTATATGTTATTATGTGCCTCTGAGAGCTCCGATCTCCAATCTCCAAAGGATTTTGGCCTTTTTTTTTTCCTCTTAAATTCCATTGTATAAACAACAAATCATGCCAAGATCTCGGCATTCCCCTATAATTTCAAATGCACTCCAAATCTTCTTCCCCATATGCCCCGCAAACTTAAAATGAAGCAATAGACGGTCAATTGACTCCCCTTCCTCTTTGCAAAGTATACACCACGATGGAGATAACGCTAGGTAATGCCTTTTAACTTGGAGCAAGTTACAAGTGTTGACCTTATGTCAAGAGGCCAGCCAAGCAAAAAACTTGCACTTTTGGTGGAATACTGATTTTCCAAATGGCTTTATAAGGCACAAAGGTTTCATCGCTCGAGGAATTAATGAGCGAATCAAAGAACGATTTACAAGAAAATAGGGCCGATTTATCCCCTACCCAAACCCTTTTGTCCCTTTTGGTTATAGAAATAGGAACATTTTCCACCAACCCCACGAAAAGAGAGTTTCCAAGAAAATGAATCGGGAAGGTTCCAACAACGTCAAGGAGTTTGTGTCATTGGAAATTCTATAAATAAGCAGGAATATAACAGCTTAGGGGTGGCATTTTTAAACCGGGAACCGAAAACCGACTGAACTGACCAAATTCAGTTGGTAACTAAACCGAATACACTTTAGTAGGTAATCGAACATAATCGGTACCAGTAGTAGTTTACATTAGTCAAATTATCGGTATATACCAACCGACTAACCACATTGTAAAAATATAATGTGTATATATTTATTAAGTTTCTCCCCGTTGTATAATTTGATTAATTTCTAATTGTATGATAGACTAATATAGTAACATATATACATTATAATATATATATATATATATATATATATATTTTAAATTAAGGGAGGTCTAAGTCTCTCCCTTAATCCTACAAATAAAGAAAAACCCTCCCATTCCATGAGTCGAACCCTTGACCTCAAGGCAAGGGTGGAGGTTGCCTACCACTGGGCCAACCCCTCTCCTCTACATTATAATATATATATATATAAATGGTCCGTTTTTTGTATGAACCAATCCTTACGAATTAATCATTTTACAACTGTTTTTGGTCATAAAAATATTTTGGAATGTTTTTTATGATGCAAAACCGTTGTAAAAAGAACTACTTCGTACGGACCGGTCCGTACCTAATCTTGGCCGTGTATATATATATATTACAACTTTACCATTTATTAAGTTCACATTTCACAAATGACAAAACAAAACCAAAACCTTCTCTCAGTTCAGTACTTCACTTCTTGTCTTCTTCTCACTGTCTCAACTCTCACACTCACCCTCAGTGGCGCAGCTTCCGCCTCCGTCGTCCTCTACAGCTCTACTCCTCCCTCGGTCCCTCAATCCTCCGTCTCCCTCACTCTCACAGCTAGGTCACAGTCAACAAGACCTTTGCTCCGTAAGCCCCCCACAAAGCACTGCTACTGTGCACAGCACTGCCTAGCTGGCTGCTGTGCCGCTGACTGCTGCTGCCTAGCTAGCACAATGATACCCCCCCCACCACCAAAAAAAAAAAAATTAAAAAAATAAAGAGAATAAAAAAAAGAAATTTGAGGGTGTAAATATATAACCATGTTGTCAATTGTCATTGAACTAACAATTTTATAGGCTGAGTAAATTTTCTTACATACGTATGCTTTTAAAATAAAAATTAAAAATTGGTTAGCTATTACCCCAATCAATTATAGTTCAAGTAACATCATTACAAAATATTATTTAATATCCAATACCTCATTCAAGTTGCAATATATATAAGAGATTTTTGAGTATATCATTTATTGTATTCTCACATTTTCAAATTTCAATCTGAAAATGATTATTGCTCCCTCCTCGAATAATAACAAGAATTTAGTAGATTTCACTATATATTTGCATAATAATTTTTATTAGTTTGTGTAACATGCCATCATAAAATTATCTTATTTTCTTCTCGAAGCTTTTATATTATTATATATACTTCACGCATGGAGATCAATAAGGCAATAATTAAAGTAACATAAATAAACTTTATGAAGCAATTATTTACTTGTTATATTTTACACATTAAATTAAACTTGATATTTCACACATCACTCTTTCTCAACTTACTTTGCTGCAGGTTGAACTTTATTTCTCAAGAGAAAATATTAGATAGTTTTAGAAAGTATCGTATATGTTGCAGTATTACACCAGCTCTAATTCTTGTACCCTAAGTATGCCAGATGATTCCAACAAAAGTTGTGTCGCCTATGGAACATGTGGAACTTGAATATCTTATACAGAGAGTAATAACTAAGCCGGTAGACGTAATGTCATGTACTTTTCTTAAGGCTATGTAACTCTATTGTGCGTTCCACAACACTTTAATTAGTAATTCCCTTTCTCAATCTTAAAATTAAACCCTTAATTAATTAACATAAGAGGCTTAATGTAGAGGTTCTATTGAAAATATTAGGTGGGATTTGATGCGGTGGATAAGTGAACTTGCAATTAGGGCATGAAGGTGAAGACTTGAACATCATCACTAACATGTGACACTTATTGCACACTGTTGTTACCAACTCTTCTTCCTTATTATCACCCTTTTCAAAATTCAACCATGACGGAGACCGCGCTAGACCGCCAGAATTCTTGCCAGAGTCGTCACCGGAAAATTTTCCAGGGTAGTTGGGGGACCCACATGGTAGGTTGAGCTCAAGGTCTAGGCGACCATGGCTTGGCGGCTTTGATGGGCTTGTTTTTGGGTCCTTTGATGTCGTCTTTTGAGCCCTTGTGTTGTAGAAGAATATTTGGCCTGACTGTAGTAAAGAAACATAATTAAGGTCATATTAGCTACCATATGGACAAAATTGGAATCTATCTTAATAAAAAGTCTGAGGTAATTCAACCCGCAAATGAAGTTCGATCTTATTTTTGAAATGTCTATTTTATTCATATGATTTTTTTTACATAAAAAAATTGCTTGCAACGATAATCAAAACCTTGCCCTTACGTAGTCTACAATCATAAGTAGTTAACCACTATGTCATCTTTCACTTATGTTAAATTTTTCTTTTGAAATTATACATACACAAGTAGCACATACATCGCATGCATAGGTAGCCTAGCATGTATAAAAGCAGGCTCTAAAGTAGATCATTTGTTCGTAGATTGAGCCTTCAAAACGAAAAATCATTGCTAAGTGCGTTATATGCAAGTTGACGCGTGATATATATATAGATATGCAATATGATAAAATGTTGTGCATATAAAGGTACGTACCTTTATATCTAGGCATCTTTGCCTGTTCATAGGGAAGGGAGTGTTGAAAATGGAACTCATATCATCATCGTGGTCATCGTTGTCATGTTTGGATGGAAACATCTTTTTGGAATTAACTTCTTGATCATGAGCTTGCTTTGAGTACTCTAATTTTCTCTTCCTTGATGATGAATTATTCTCAAATTCTTCTTGATACAATAATTTCCCTCTAGTTGGGGAGAGACTTGTATCATCATCCAAGGACACCATGGCAAACTCTCCTCTCTATCTCTCTCTCGGGATGAAATGTTGAAAAAAAATATTTGTTTTTAGGTGTTTATATAGAGGTTGAGAGAGAGGAACATATCGGCGAACACATGAAATCGTATTAAGGGTATTTTTGTATTGTAACATGTAGCGTCTATATAATACTTTTTATATAGTAAAAATGCTATATAGATGCAATATGTTTAATAGACACAAATAGTGCTCTCGTTAGTCATTACCTGTCTTTCGTATTTCTGTTAGTGTGAAAGTACCATGTGTATTGTGCATAATTGGATTCTTATTTATAAGTCATTAATCGTATTAAATTAATTAAGCTATTTTTTATTTTAGGAAAGAGTACCTGATGGATAAGGATCAGATGAAAGTAAGTTTGAGCAGGACCTTAATTGATTATTTTAACTAGTTAAGATGTTTACGTTTGTCTGCTAAAAAAAAGAAGAAAAAAAGATGTTTATATTTGTTAATAAGTAAATATATTAATAGTACAACAATTAATTCATGGTGTGACGTTAGGGAGAGAGAAAATTGAGTGGAATTGCACTCATATTTAATGAGGAGTCTGTTTACGGTTGAAGAAAAGAGTGTTTAATAGCTTCATATATTCGGTGAATGTTCTCTCACAAATTAAGGGTAAGTTTGATTTTCTCAAAAAAAAAAAATTAAAAAAAATGCTGTAATTTCAGTGTATTAATTATCTTCTGAAAAAAATAAAAAATAAATAAACAGACCTCTTAATTTAGAAACCCCCAAAAACCTTTAATTTGAGAAGACATGTTATGTAACTTAACTTAAAAAATTGTAATACTTCCAAACAAATTTAATTCTTTGATACTCCGAAGAGAGAAAGCGGTGAGTAGTTTATTATAAGTTAAAAGAATTTGATTCAATTGGAGAGGGAGAAAACACAATGAGATGCAATTACGCTTATTTTTAAATTGTAATTTTTTAATTATTTATATAATATGTGTTTTCTTGGGTGCATGTATTTTTGTAATTTGGAAATGGAGAATAACTCAATTCCAACTTCCAAAATTGAGACACTAAATGAATTTTATTTTATAAAAATAATAATAACTTTAAAAGCTCTCAACAACACCACCACAAGTCGCATGAGCTATGAAAATTTATTAATTCACCCCTTGAAATTACATACATTAAAGTTCACAACTGCTCGTCGCCTATTTATTGCATTCCCAATTTTATCAGCTATGAATTTATTATCGCTCTTTTTCTTCCTGCCTCTTATCTTTAAGCGGTCTGTCTGATTTTTGATTTTCTACTTCTTGCAAACTTTAATTTCATAAAAATTATATATATAATTTAGCGTACCTAAATAATGCGGTTTAAATTTTGCACTAAAAGAATAACGAAACGTTCAGCTGGAAATGAGGTAAAATATCTTGTATGATAATATTTTTCGTAAAAAAATTAACGAATTACGTTTTTTTTAGAAATAAAGGCATATATATCATTCAGAAATAAGGGTTTGTTTATTAATTGTGTTTAAAAATAAGGGTTTTAACTGAGTGCAAACTTAATTTTGCATAAAATTGTGTTTTGTGCAAACTTAACTTTTCAATCAAAAAAATTTAAGGCAAATTATTTTGCATGATGTGTTTATATTTTTTAACATGTATATTCTTACATTTCATTCATAAAATTTTAAAAAAATATCAAATAAACACAAATACGTAATAATGTTTTAGAAAATAAGGAGTGCAAACTTAACTTTGCATAACTCCAAAAAAGTTATTATGTGCATTTTATTGATAAATATGTTTTGAATATGTAATGTGTTAAAATTATTCTGAAGTATTGTCAATTAAACATATATTTGTAATAATATGCTAAAAAAAATATGTAGTGCAAACTTAATTTTGCAGGATTTCATAAAAAAATACAATATAAATAATTTACTACAAAGTTAACTTTGCACTCCTTTTATATTTTGGTTAAATATAAGTCCTTAATTTACAAAAATATTATTCCCTAATTCTTTTGCATAAAACATTTTCAAACCAACCCTATTTTTCAATATCCCGTATATATATATATTATATTGAACATACATATATATATAATTTATTCATAAATATATTTTTATTTTTATAGAAAATACTTCTAATAATGTTGTAACAATAGAACAAAATATTACAGCGTGTATTCTGTATAACAAAAACTAGTGTTCTAGTAGTCTGTGTATGTATATATATATATATATGTTATGCTCAGGAAGGGGGTTGGGTTTGGAGGAGGGGGGGGGGGGGGAATGGAGAGTAGACTTTGTTTTAAAAAATGAATGAGAATTGAAATTGGAAAATAATATTCCAGTTATGTATAGAATTCAATCTTTTAGACTTGATAATTTTATCAATTTTAATAGAATTTCGAATCTAAACTTTAATGTGGTATCCAACCAATGGAAGTTTAAAAGTATGCCACAATTGTAATTGCATGGCATAGAATTGAGGTTACCAAATACTTTTATTCATTTTACACACGTATTGCGTGTACAAAAAAATTTAGTACACAAAAAAGTTCATACAAGCACAACTCAAAAATATGTGTTGTTTATCAAAAAAAAAAATAATAATTAGGTGCAATTGTATCTTGCTACTCAATCGCATTTTCTCTCTCTTATTACATTGTAGATGTGTGACTCAAATTCATTTAAATTATAACTTTTGAGACATTTTTTGACTGACATAGTATTTTTTTGCATAACACATCCACAAAAAAAATGGTACGTACATAAAGGATGAATATAGAGCTTGATAACTATGTTCATGTAAATTGAAGTCAAGACTTCCTTATTACAAGAACCAAGATGATGTGATTGCAAAGCTTTATTATTGGCTTGTGATGTCAAATTTAATAATGCATAAAAGATTATTATATAAATATACAAAAGTTGTTTTAGTTATATATATCTATCTATATTTGTTTTCAGTATATGCTAATTTCTAATTTTTGTTTATCTTTGCTACTCTTGTTTTTACTTCTTTTTTTTAAAGTCGTTGCAAAGAAATGACAAAATTAAATATTTACATATGACAATAATAATAATTGTTTTATTATTCAACAAATCATATTGTGCATACGAAAAAAAAAGAGTACAAACATAAAATAATTATATATCTTGTTTTTTCGTATGTATATACGTGTGTATATTATATATATATATATATATATATATATTATTTTCTCTTTTAATCAAGTTAAATCAAATTAATGAAAAAAAGGGTGCATTCAAATAAATACTAGACAAAAGAAAGAAATTCAAATAAATGCTAGACAAAAGAAAGAAATTCAAATAAATGCAAAATTGAAGGACGAAAGAGCATTGAAGGAAATAATATCTCTACCTCGCTTTCAAGAAACATATTTTTTCCCCTTAAATGCACCCCCAACCCACCTTAACCACCCATTTATTTGTTGTGCTTTCGACCCATATATTTTTTGACACATTATTTAAATTATTGATTTAATAATTTATTATTATAATATATGTATAATTATAGTTTAATGTACTAACTTAAATAATTAACTTAATTTTTTAAATTATATATTGATTTAATAATTTACTATTATAATATATATTATAGTTATAGCTAGAGTGATGATAGATCATTAATGAGTACACAATGTACTAACTTAAATAATTAAGTTAATTAATAGTTTAGATAATGTAGGTGGCAAATTGCATTAGTTATTTTGTGAGGTTCATTTAAAGCATTGACTAATACACCTTTCGATACATGCATCGCTTGCGCTAGTAACTTGATCATTTAATTGAGTTGGTATTATATCATTATTCTTACTTTTATGTAAGCTAGTATTAAACTAGCCAATATCAAATGGAAGGGACACATTTTTATATTTATGCGATTTTATACCATGTGTTTTTAATTAAATTTTTTTTCTCCTAATCCTATCCGGTCCAATAAATTAGGGATATATGCACCACTTATTTCAAGAAACAATATATTTAGAAAATATCTTTAAATGGTTCAGAACGCAATGGAGGGTATTATTGTCACAACATTCAATGAAAAAACCATTATCAACCTGGAATACCGTAATTTCGGGTCAATAAATCAATCAAGGAATGTGATCCTAATTTGAGATCTTACAAGGGACTAAATCTTTGTCATTCAAAATAACAGGGGCTTAATCCTAATTTTCTATTATTTTTAAGGCTCCAAGCACTTGAGTAATTGAGTTATATCCTCAAAAGGCCTCTATCTATAAAAGGACTAGCTGGTGACCACATTTATTACATATTAGTTTATTACACTCGGTCAACAACGACTATACAACAACTCGATCATCTTCGACAGTAGTAGATGGTTATATAAGTCTCTCTTTTTCGTTTAGACCCCCAATTTATTGATCCCCTACAATAAAAAAATAGAAAATAGAGAAGAGTAGTGTTAAATATACCAAAAATTAAATTGCAAAATCTTTTATACAAGCAATTAGGCATCTATCATATAAGAGCAACGCATGATACATCATAGCCCAAAAAAAAAAAAGCAAAAAACACAATCCAAAAGCAAGTTTAAATATATTTCTCTCTTAGATTCCAATTAATTTGTACAGATGCGTATTTTAAATTTATTACTAAAAATTTCGGGATTTTTTTTAGGCTCCCTAACATTTCTTATATTAAATATTTGACTCTACCAATTTATTGAAATAACACTAGATCAATTTGTACGAAAAATTTACCAAATGTAACTTAACCTGCATTTTGGAAAAGGAAAACATGATTAGATCCACTAAACCATTGATGCATGCATGTGTATTCAGCGGCCATCCTTATTTAATTTGTTGGTTGTATAGGTATAGTACAGAAGTTATGTTGATTTTTCTCAATCAATTTACATTTAAAGATTTGTCTGAATTAAAGTAAACTTTTAGGCTACTTTGATAGTAAAATAACAAAAATATAGAAATATACAGAAAAATAGTTAATTTGTATGAAAAGTTAAAAAATAAGTTGAAGTGCGTATGGTAAGAATAACTCTTACTTTTTGGCTTACTTTCCATTGAACGAAGGCAAAAAGAAAGAGATAGAAGAAGACGGTTTTTCAGCTGTTTTTTCTCTTGAAATTTTTTCTTTAGGGAGCGAGGAAGAATTATTTTTTTTCCATGAAAAATGAGATGAAGAGAATCCCACATCACATGTTTCAACTTATTTTCGAAGTTATCACACAAATCAAAATTTTTTCTTATAATTTATTTTTATCATATATATTTCATGTTACTATCAAACGGAGTTGTTTATCTC
This sequence comes from Lonicera japonica, assembly GCA_021464415.1. Classification (NCBI taxonomy): domain Eukaryota; kingdom Viridiplantae; phylum Streptophyta; class Magnoliopsida; order Dipsacales; family Caprifoliaceae; genus Lonicera; species Lonicera japonica. The sequence goes on along the minus strand of CM038463.1, from coordinate 56,876,192 downwards.
TCTTTTAACTACAAATAACGAAAACCCCGTTTTCATCTCCCACCCCATGTAAGGATTTGAATCTGGGACCTCCCGAAATTCAAATGAGAGCCTTTATACTAAACTACCCACTCCTCCCCTATCAAACGGAGTTAATTTCCATTTGTTTCTTTCATTTACAATTGGATATATTAGAAAGTCTTCATCATTTTTTAAAATGCAATGTTCCTTGGTTTTAAAGAGTATATATATATATATCCTTTACAAGTTCAACCCTTATTTATGTTCATACTTATTTCAAACAACAAACACTCCTTGATCACATGCTTGCCAATTTCAAAGATTAAATGCTCTGCAAATATTTAGTACTCTAATCTCATATGAGCTAACCTTGTGCAGCATATTAATACTAGAGATATTTTTTGAATGCAAAAGAATCTAGGAAGAAAAGAAAGAATTAAGGTTCAAAACTCAATGAAGTATAATTGTTTAAATGATATATTTTGTACTTGTTTGGCTAATACATATATATATATATACACTTCCTAAGAGCGTCTACACACATCCCACATACAGTCATACACGTGGCAAGTTCAAAACTTTCGTAAGCTCAAAGCAAAGTTTAAAAATGGAGTTTCATTAATAATACAAATATAAAATTAAAATTCTCTTAACCGAAATTACTCATTGTTTATAACGACAAATTTACTTTCAGAAAAACAGATCTTGAATGAAAATTAAAATCATAAAAAATATCAAAGTTGCAACAAAATAAGAAATATTTAGTTTCAATTGATAGATGCATTTGCTGGATTAGAATCAATGAATGTAATTATGTTGAATATGAATTTTAGTCAAAGTTGATTGCAAAGAGAAAGTGAATCCGTGACTCTGCTTGCAGCTTGCTCCTCGAAAATGAGATTTGGCTTTATTTTATTTTGTTTTGCAAATCTGGTGTCACTAAATTTGAGTAGTTGAAGTAATGATGTTTGGGTTTTTAACAAGCTAATGGATTTTTTTTTTTATAATTTTTTTGTGTATAAAGATTTGACTTTTTTAATACATAAATAAGTTTTTATATATACTAGTTGACAACTCCTTGTGATGCACGGGCTATTTAATAAAATAAATGGTAAAATACTACATTGAGTTATAATGAAATAATTAAGAAAATATAAAATAAAATAAAAGAATTTCAAACAGCTTGTTGAATAATAGATAGTTAGTTGTTAATACAAAATCTAAAAAAAAAAACCTAATTGTCCAATTGCAGCCATACAAAAGATAATAAATGAAACTCAACCAACATTAATGAAGAATAATAGGAAATGAATATTATAAAACCTCAATACGTACAATACACGTTTGCATCTAGAGATAAAAAAAATTCATAGAATAGTTATACATTTATGAGAAAATAAGACGTTTGTATCTAGAGATAAAAAAATTCATAGAATAGTTATACATCTATGAGAAAATAAGAGTGATGTATCTATCTGTACCTGAATTAGAATTTAGAAAACTATCTTTAAGAACATAACTGAAAATGTGAGATGGTGATTTTTGTTCGATGGTACACTAAGTGAGACGAGGATTTAATAGAGATAAATAATAAATAAAATTTATGAAAGAAAATATAAATGGTTTTTAACGTGAAAGAGTATTTGAGAAAGGATAATAATGCGTATATAAAATTTATATAGAAATTTGATTGGTCTTAACGAAAAGAGAAAAGTGAGATGATAGATAAAGACATTTATTAAGAAAAGAGAAGGTGAAGAGTCGTGTGATATAGAGATAAAAAAACCTTAATTAAGTGAGAAAATTAAAGAAATTGAGAAAATAAATACATAATTAAAGACCAAAAGGAATGAAATAATTAGTACATTAACTTACAATAAGACTAATTGAATGCATATAGTAATTATGCACACCCATCTTTCTTTTTAAATCTAATATGCATTTTAACAAACTAACTTATATGCATTCAACTTTCCAATGAGAAAGTGGGAAACAATTTAATATGTACCTTGAAGATTTAGCGCGATCTATTTTTTTTAGCAGCAATAGTACATGAAAAAAACAATACAACCACAGTTAGAGCAAGATTAAGCTTATTTAAGTAGCATATATAAGGAAAAATTGAAAAGTATTACGTCAAAGGTGAAAATTGAATGCATATAGTAATTATGCACACCCGTCTTTTTTTTTAAATCTAATATGCATTTTAACAAACAACTTATATGCATTCAACTTTCCAATGAGAAAGTGGGAAACAATTTAATATGTACCTTGAAGATTTAGCGCGATCTATTTTTTTAGCAGCAATAGTACATGAAAAAAACAATACAACCACAGTTAGAGCAAGATTAAGCTTATTTAAGTAGCATATATAAGGAAAAATTGAAAAGTATTACGTCAAAGGTGAAAATTGGGAAGAAAATTGACGTGCGTAATGCGTCTGCTCCATCCTATGGGATTTAAAGGTTCAGAGAGCGGCTTGATTTCTGTGCAAAACGAATGGATAGATTTGAGAGGTTAAGCAAGAGGTACATGAATCTAGCTATACTGGAATTTTAAGTAGAGGGAGAAAATGAGCCTGGTGAGATTAGGGAGACTGAGAAATGAAAAAAGGGCTCTATAATTAAGCGAAAATTAATTAGGAGAGAGAAGAATTATTATGGAGTACTTCCTCCGTAATACTATAAGGGTGCGTTTGTCGTGTTGGATTAGAGGAGGCAAGATAGGATAAGATAAAGGCCGGATAGGATAAGAGTCGAAATTAGTCCAATAAGAATTATGCGGTATATGATATGAAAAGAATCAGTCGAATAAGGATTAAGTGGGATCGGACAAGATAAGGATTAGTCGGATAAAGATTTAATAAATCCTTTCTCACATTTGATGCAACACGGGACTGTATTGCACTCAGGATTAATTATCATTTTAGTCCCTTTAGAATCGGATAAATATATAATACCCCTATATGTTGCTTTTCTTTTATCCCAAGTTGCCGGAAACAAAATGAATATGTAAAAATTTTAATTGTTGTCCATAATTTTTTTTAACTAATGCGATTTTTCGATTTATAAATTAGTTTCGTAGATAATCAAATTCTTTCGGAAGAAAAGTTTTCTAATCACCCAAAATCACATACTCAACTAATAAAATTCATGAATTAGGCATTTATAATATGGTACAATTTCAAATTCTAATGTTTCCATTTTTTCTACAATTAAAGTTGAAGATATTTATAAAAAAAACTTTATTTAATACAAAAATTGGTAACATAAAAATTTGAAACTATACTTATATGCCTAGTTTGCAAATAAATTTTATTAGTTGAGTTACTATAATTTTGGGTGGTCACCCGAAAGAGTTTTCATTAACAAATTTAATTTATCTAAAAAAGTGTAAAGAAAAAGATTAAAATAAAAAAAAATTATATTCATTTTGTTATCCAGCAATCAGGAATAGGATTAAAATATCATATCCACCTTTGCGTCAAACGCGGGATAAGATTTATTTATCCTATCCTTTTCGACATCAAACACCGGATAGGATTAAATTAAAATTACATATATTTTTAAAAGAAAAGTAAAAAATGAAAAAATTATTAAATTTTTATCCAACTAGTTCTTATTATATCCGATACCGCTTAATCCTTATCCTAGTGATTCATTTCTTATCATATTTCAGCCCGCTTAATCCTTATCCTACTGATTCATTTCATCTTTCCTATCATATCCCACTAACTCTTATCATATCTAGCATTTATCCTATCATATCATACCTTCTTTATTTGATGCGCCAAATGCACCCGCCAAACGCACCCTAATAATACTAGATTTCATATATGAATTTTTTGACTTATCCTCTTATTCTTATTTTATTAATTTGACTTATCCTCTTATTTTAATAAAAAAATTCTGACTTAACTTCTAAAATTTTGATAGATCATCAACACCATCTAAATTTTATACAAGTTGAACTAAAATAACCTTCGCGTGCCATTCTCCTTTCATCCGTACACCAAAGAACCCTAATCTTTCCCCATCTATCTAAACATAAACCCAAACTTAAATTAAAAGGTAGATCCAACAAATCTCAATAAAATTTATACAAACCTCACATTCTCTCCTCACTCTCTCTTTAACCTCAAGATTTATCTACACATGTTTACATAAATTTATAAATATATACCAAACACATTAAACCCCCCAATTCCATAGATCAATTTGTTCTATAAGGCAGTGGGAAGGAGCTTGGATTCCGGAGGCGACAAAACTGTCGACCAGTAGATTGGGGGTTGAAAAGTGGGTGGCGAACCCATCATCCAATTGCCCCAAATCCACCTTCAAATCCTCAAAATTTTCAATCAAATTGGATAGAAGTGCAAGCCTCCTCTAACGTCCGAACAATCCCCTCTTGAATTGCCCCAAAAACTACCACCAGAAATCCGCCCAATTTCATATGCAAGTTGGAGAAAGCTGTGATTACAGCGACGGTAGTTTCTCCGCCGGCCATGGGCAGTGGGGGTCTTTAAAGAAGATCCATCTTCTTGTGAAGAGAATTTTAGCCTTTGTTTCAAGGGATCGAGGTGTGAAATAACTCTTCCATGGATTATAGATAGAGAAAGTTGTTTGTTTTCGTTTTGGCGATCTTCAATGATCATTTCTTTGAAGTCCGTTTAGGCAATCTTCAATGATTATTTTTATAAAGTCAATTAGACAAAATATGCTTCAATGGTATTTTCTATAATCATGTCTATGTGACGGATTATAGATAGAGAAAGTTGTTTGTTTTCTGTTTAGAGGATCTCCAATGATTATTTCTATAAAGTCAAATAGAAAAAATATGTTCCAATGGTATTTTTTATATTCATATCTATGTGATGTAAAAGGTGAGTTACATTGGTAATTTTTATCACCATTTCTATATGACATAGCACATTCTCATTGGATATTATAAAACCCAATAATTCTCTCTCTTCTAAAATAAGTGGCTAAGTAAGGAAAAAAATAAAAAATCAAAATTACCATTGGAGATTAGCATTTCCATCCTTTTATGCTCATGTAAATATATTGCCAATTAAATATAGAAATATTATAAATTAACATTGACACATAAAATAGAAATTATCATCGGAGATGGCTTTAGAGAGAGAGAAAAAAAAGAAAAAGCGCCAGTAGAAGGACCTTAAAAATCAATTCTAACGTCCTATTTAAAGAGAGAATAATATTAACTATATTGACAACTTTTTTTAAAGCACTCATATTTAAAATAAAATTTTCTTCTTCCAAATCATCCTTTCAACACCCTAATACGTTACCATTTTGTAGTCAATAAACTCTTATGTGTTGAGAATAAATGATTAATTATTCATTTGTTTGGATTTTTGAGAATGAATGATTAATTATTCATTTGTTTGGATTTAAGCAATTCAAATATACCATCGGAAATTGATCTTTCTCTTGTCATATCCAAGCCTGTTTCAATCCTTAGGTGACTCTTTGTTCAGGCTTTATATATTTTTCTTCTATGAGTTCTATCTTCACATAGGCTAAGAAAGTTATTTGATGGTGTTTTTTCTTAAGAGTGCCCTTGTTATTAAAGATGTTTTTATTGAAATTAATACTTGTATGTGTATGAATACCTTCAGAAAATGGTGTAGTTAAAATTAATTAGCTTTTTAGGTCGTATTGACATCCTTTAATTAACTCGAAACCTTAATTAAAGCAACATTATAATCAATGGTTAGGATAAAAGTTTGATAATTGCATACTAACAAAAACTATAATTCACACAAAAGATGTTTGAGTAGTGTAGTGATAATATTTATTCATCTTGTCGTGGTTAAAAAGTGAAGAAGACAAGTTAAATACTATATGACAGCTGTAAACATGTTTTTATTTGGGTGATTTAATTAATAAGGGTGCTTAAAAAAATTAAAAACTAAACAAAGGTGCCTAAAAAATGGGTGTTTAAATTAGTTTTTAAAAGTGCTTTTACCAACACTTAAAAAAGAAATTAGGGTTCAGGATTAAAGAACCAATCGTTAAATGAGGAAGATAGGGGCATTTTAGTTCACTTAACATAAAGTTTGACGATGTTAGAGTATCTCCAAGGCTGCGTTTGACGTGTCGGATAAGAATGTCGGATTGGATAAAATAAAGGTGCGTTTGGCGCGCTGGATAAGGAGGTAGAATATGATAGGATAAAGGCCGGATAGGATAAGATTCAGAATTAGTTAGATAGAAATTACGTAGGATAGAATAGTAATTGAATCAGTCAGATAAGGATTAAGCGGGATCGGACAGGATAATGACTAGTCGGATAAAAATTTAATAAACTTTGCATTTGATGGAGTTCCAGATTACAAGTCCAGATATTATATAATACAACTTGCTTTTCTTTTAAAAATATATGTAATTTTAATTGTTGTCCACAATTTTTTTTAACTAATGCGATTTTTCGATTTATAAATTAGTTTCGTAAAAAACTCTTTCGGAAGAAAAGTTCTATATCACATACAATATTTACGAATTAGACATTAAGTGCAATTTCAAATTCTAATGTTACCATTTTTTCTACAATTAAAGTTGTTTATAAATACCTTTATTTAGTAAAAAAATAAAATAAAATTACTATATTATAAAAGAAATAAATTTTATTAGTTAAGTTACTGTGATTGTGACTTTGGGTGGTTGAAAATTTTCATTAATAAATTTAATTATCTAAAAAAGTATAAAGAAAAAGATTAAAATAAAAAAATATATATTCATTTTGTTATCCAGCAATCATGGGATAAAATAATACCACCTATAGGGGTGGTATATATTTATCCGGTTCTAAAGGGATAAAATGATAATTAATCCCGAGTGCAATCCAGTCCCGAGTTGCGCCAAACGCAGGATAGGATTAAAATATCCTATCCACCCTTGCGCAAAACGCGGGATATGATTTATTTATCCTATCCTTTTCGACACCAAACACCGGATAGTATTAATTAATCCTATCATGTTTCTAATCCTGCACAACAAACACACCCTAAAGGTCGGATATGATAGGATAAAAATCAATTGGATAACACTTATTCTAGTCTTGCATTTGATATAGGTCCGGATTAAATGACCGGATAAGATATTATAATCCAATCTAGTGTTTGAAATGTGCCGGAGAGGATTATTGTTTTACTAGTTTTACTGAAATACCCTTATTCTGCATTTAACAAGTTGAAGTATAACAATTTCTTCTTTAACTTTGGTATACTAGAACACAAATCTCCTTTAGTTATACTTATTTGCTTTTTAGTTTGTAATATATTACATACTGTAATATATTAAATTCTTCTTTATTAAATTCTGTTTACATTTGATTTTCTGAAGAAAAAAAAAGCATGAGAATTTACCCAAAAAGATACAAACGTAATTATATATATTTCGAGATTTAGTTATAGAAATCAATTTGTTGAATCAATATATATGTATATATCTATATTATAAAACACCAAGTTTGACTAAATTTATTTTCAAAAAGTATAAAAATCTAATGGTTAAAAATATACATATTATGGTGTGCATTAACTTTACACAATTGATGAGTTTTAACACATCAAGTTAATCAAAGTTAAAACTCACACCAATAATATACACATAATAAATTCATACCAATATTTTTTCTATATTAAAAATTAATTAATAAAAAATTCAAAATTTAATAAAAAAATAATATTTAAAATCTATAGAATTATGTAAAAAAAATAAAAAATTATTAAGTAACATTTAACACTAATAATATACACAAAAGTAAACTCTCACACACCAAAAAATATTTTTACATTAAAAATGAAACTTAAAATAAAAATAATTCAAAATAAATTACTAATCAAGAAATTTAATAAAAAATTAATATTTAAATATAATAATCATCAATTAAACAAGTATCTTATAAAAAAATTTAATATTTAATATTTAAAATATACTTATCAACAAATTTCATAAAAAATTATATTTAAATCTACTAATCAAGTATTATAAGTTCACGCATAGAATTATCAATGAAAAATATTGAAACATTACATCAACATAAATTCTCACACATCAATTATTTTTTCTACATTAAAATGTTACATAAAAAATTCAATTTAATATTTAAAATCTACTAATTAAAATCAATTAAACGTATATTTATTAGTAAAAAAATAAAAAATTAATAATAACACTAATAATATACACAAAATTAAACTCTCACACACCAAAAAATATTTTTACATTAAAAATGAAACTTAAAATAAAAATAATTCAAAATTTAATATTTAAACTCTACTAATCAAGATTTAATAAAAATTTAATATTTAAATATAATAATCAAGATATACATAATAAAAAAATTAATATTTAATATTTAAAATATACAACACATAAAAAAAATAATATTTAGATCACACAAAATTAATTAAACATATATATATATAAAAAAAAATAAAAAATATATATAACACTAATAATAAACAAAAGTATACTCTCACACACCAATAAATATTTTTACATTAAAAATGAAACAAAATAAAAATAATTCAAAATTTAATATTTAAACTCTACTAATCAAGAAATTTAATAAAAATTTAATATTTAAATATAATAATCAGATTAATTAAACAATTTTTTAAAAAAATTTAATATTTAATATTTAAAATATACTAAGCAACAAATTTCATAAAAAATAATATTTAAATCTACTAATCAAGTTTAAACAAGGTCTTATAGAATTATCTAAAAAAAATAAGCAAACACCAATAATATACACATAATAAACTCTCACATATCAATCATTGTTTCTACATTAAAATGAAATTAAAATAAAAAATTCAAAATTTAATATTTAAAATCTACTAATTAAGTCAATTAAACGCTGTAGTGTAAAAAAAATAATAAAAATTATTGAATAACATTTAAAGCATTTTACGACATTATTGATCATCTTAGTAAATTGTTTTTAGGAGTGTTTACAATATAGCAGTAAATTTTTGAACATTTTCAAATTTGCAACAGAGGTATTGAATTATTTTCACATATGGCCTAGTTTAATTTGTTAAAAACTTTTGGTGGCTGAGAGAATAAATTAGTGTAGGGTTTTTACTAATTTTTAGGATAAATTTGTCTTTTTTTGACTTAATCCTTTATCCCCCAAATAACTAGATAACACAATCCCACTTCCAAGGTGGGATTGTGTTATCCGGTTATTCGAGGGATAAAGGAGCAAGTCCGGATTAATAATCCCTCAACGTATCCCATCCGGTAAAACACCAAACAAAGGATAGGATTATTTAATCATATCCCCTCTCTTAATCCGGTCAATCAAACACGCCCCAATGGTACAATTAAAATAACAATTATAATTAATTTTAACAATATTGGCTGAAAAACATTACCCTAATGGTATAATCAAATGTTAGCAATCTTTTAACTAATAACCAAATCTACTCTCTTTATAATCAAAGTTAACATCGTTCTTTAATAATCAAAATGAGGGACTCATTAATTTTATTGAGTAAAAGAGAATCTTTTTAAATTTAAATCACATTTTCCTCCTCTTTTTTTTGAAACAAAATTCATATTGATTAATTTGTGGCCGATCAATATAATGAACCCCACAAGTTTGGATATTGAAAAAAAATAATCATTGGGGAGGCTTACATTGTTAACTTTAATAACTTACTAAATGCATAATTAAAAGTCATTTTGATTATTACTTCGGAGATGCTCTTAGCACTTTGCTAAATTATGTGGTTTATGTAAAATGATTATGTATTAAGAATAATGAGGTAACTCAAAAAAGCCCTTTCATATATAACACTATATATATATGGTTTATTTCTTGTACGCACGAATGCGTATGCATTTGTGCTAAAGCTTTTCGGAGGGCCCCACATTTGAGAGAGAGAACAATTTGTCCTTGACTGCTTTTGTGCCTTGGTTGAAAGAGAAACAAAACACAACAGACAACAGCACAAATCTCATATCTCTTCTCAACTCTCTCTCTCTCTCTCTCTCTCTCTCTCTCTCTAAGACCCATTCTTCCTTTCAACCTCTACAACCAAGCAGCAGCAATACAACTTAACACCTTTTCGGAGCTTTCTCTTTCTATTGCACAACATTTGCATAAAATTCATCAAACTAATCCTTCACGCAAAAACATGAAAACCCTACAATAATCAGTAGTATGATACAACGTGAATTCCAAACAAGGTTGATTCTGTTCATCAAAGAAGATGGGGTTTAGCTTGATTTTCTATTGACATCTGTTCATTAAAGAACATGGGTTTTATCTTGATTTTCTGTTGACATCTGTTCATTAAAGGGAGGGAATTTATGGTCAAACAATAGATTTTTGTCAATTGATGACAAAATGAGAGTTGGATTCAAACATAATTTTTGGATTTTGAAAATTATATCATTTTTATCAAGATTTTAAATTTCCATAACTTGTTTCAATTTTTAACTTAAATCATTTTGAGGAAACCATTATACACAATTTGTCCTCAAATAAGCAAAAACAATTGGTAGATACAATTATGTTTTGCAGTGCCGAAAATAAGGTCAAATACTAAATAAATTGTGCCAATTTGTGCCATATCTCAATTCTTCTACTTGAATCACAATCACTGAAGACCATTAACAACACAACGTCTAAATAATCCACTTTTAGACAGATCCATTCTTAAGCATTTAACAGCACAAAGCTGTCCATTTTCAATCTTCCTCTCAAACCCATTTTCAATTCAACCAACGCTAATTTTCAGTTCAGCATCAACTCGAAATAAGAAAGAAGTGCTTTATTTCAATGAGACCCAAAATTTGGACACGGGCAAAACTCAAAATTTTAATGAACCAAATCTCTAATTTTAAACCCATTTTCGATCAAAGCTCCACGCTCTGCCACCGGTAGAGAGAGAAAGCTCCGAAAGGGTGCTGGGTCGTATTGCTACTGCTAGGTCATAGTGGTTGAGAGGAAGAATGGGTCTTAGAGAGAGAAACAGTGGAGAAGATATATGAGATTTGTGCTGCTGTCCATTGTGTTTTATTTCTCTTTCAACCAAGGCACAAAAGTAGTCAAGGAAAAATTGCTCTCTCTCAAATGTGGGGCCCTTCGGAAACCTTTAGCACAAATGCGTACGCATTTGTGTGTACAGGAAATAAACTGTATATATATATACATGGACATAAAAATTTAAAGGCCCTTAAAATGTTAAAAAATTTGGGGGCCAACCTTAGGCCGAGCCTAAGTATAGACTAAGTTAGTAATTTGTAAAGTATTAATTTGTTACCTAAAAAATATAAAATAAATATAGGTCGCGTTAACGTATATTCTAACGGCACATGTTAAGCACTTATAAAAAGAAAGAATAAAGTTCCAACATGCATTAAATTAAATACAAATTTTCATGTATGGTGGTATTATTTTTATTCATAATATGCTTAACATGTGCTTTAAGGGCACATGTTAACATTTTCTAATAAATAAACTTAGTAAATTTGCCGGAGCGAAGTTTATTTACAATTTTTTGCTTCAAGTGATCAAATGAGGTAAAAGGTACATGAATGGGGAATTATTTTAGCGGGTAAATGACAAAAATATCCATATACGCGATGCTTACGTGGTCTCTAATGGCTTAAATATAGACGGAATAGATTGGTTGAAACAAATTAAAAATTTCAGTGGTTAATTAAATTGACACTTTCTAATAGTTTAGTGGGGATATTTATAGTTTACTCTACTTTTTGATGTGAATAATCTATTACTATATTATAATAGTATAAGAATAAGTAATGAATTTGTTGAGTATGTATAGTATATTTAAGATGCGGTTTTATTTGATTAATCATAGTTTATTTGCTTCCCTTAATCCATTTTTAATTATATCTTTTCAACTTGCCTTTAAAAAACAAATTGCATTTATTCCTCTTTTAAGAAATGTTCATTCGACATTTTTTATTACTAAAACTTCCGTTTGGTAGTAACATAGAAAAATGAAAAGAAAAATAATTAATTTAGGTGAGAAAGTGAAAAATATGTTAAGACATATTGTGAGATGCTATCTTTCTCATATTTATTTTTGTGAGTATATGTCCTCTATTTTCATTTCATGATTTGTGGAAAATTTTTCTCTTACCATCACCCAAAGAAATTTTTTCCATGAAAAAAGGTAAAAAATAAGAGTTAATATCACCACATCTTTCAACTTATTTTTCATCTTCTCACTTCGAATTAATTATTTTTCTTTTAATTTTTCATGGTTGCTATCAAATGGAACCTAAACATTCTAACACATGTAAGGTGTGTTTAACGTGATAGATACTAGACCATATGATTTGTAGCAGTAAAACCATATTTAATCTTTTTCCCTATAAGATAAGAACACTTTGTAGGATAGTTTTTACCGTGATATTTAATCATGATTAACAATAAACATGAGATATGATAATTTTATTTTATCTTAGTTTATTATCTTGCACATCAGACAAGGCCGTAGAGCGACGCGAATCATTTTAAAATGAAGTAATAATTTTTTTATACATATTGACAAAGTAATTATTCATTTGTCAAAATATAATATTGCTTTTAAAAAATACAATATACTTCTAAAATTATACATTATTTTAATAATAAATAGAATTGGTTTGCGTGTTTTATGTTTGAGTGGATATATCATATTTTAACATTAAATTTTTATTCTAAATTAGACTTGTCAACGGATCAAATTTGGATTAGATCATAATGTATCTATATTTGAAATTTTTTTCGGATCAGATCTTGAAATAGATTATCAAAATATTGATCTATATCTAAATTTGTTTGGATTTGAATAGTCTGATCCGTTTAAAATCTTAATTATATAATAATTAGTTTGTAAATATATATAAAGTAATGAAACCCTCGTAGAAGTTAAACCTAACAAAAATCAAATTTATGATCTGACTAAACAAAACAGATTCAAATTGAATTCGGGTATAAATTCGATCTACTTGACAGACTTATTTGAAATAAAAGTAATGATATTAGCACTTTTAGAAAAGTATTATTACCATTGCAAAATCACATGTTAACTAGAAAATATCTCAAAAAATTTATATAAGTATCACTAAAAATAATTTTAAAATTTTAAAATAGTTTTGCGAAATACTACTTATAATTCTTCTTAAATGTTTTAGGTGATACTAATTACATCATCGTCATATATTTTAAGTGATACTAATTACATACACCACTCATCTCATTTACTCGATTTTATTACACTGAGTATGTGCCCATTATTTCTGTGCTATAAAATTGAGCTATAGCTGAAAATAACAAAATACACTGACTAAACACTATAAAACATGCACATACTTATTTTCATATAACTGAGTATACGCATGTTATCTCGATTGTCTATATTATAAAATACTTTAATGTATAGAATTGCGACGACCCATATTTTATTTTAAACGAGCCTACTCTTTAGTATTCAGTATTCACTATCACTACTCAGTGCAGTAAACTACTGACTGTCGTCTTCTCTGCCCTAAAAGCCCTAGGACGAAGCCTTTGCCTTCTCGCTTCCTCTTTCTCTTCACTCACTCTCTTTCTAATAATGTCGGATTACCTACCTCCCACAGTTCTCAAGGACATTCTTTCCAGACTAGAGGTAAAAACCCTAGTTCGATTCAGGTGCGTATGCAAATCGTGGTGCTCCCTCATTTCAAGCCCTAATTTCATCAACAAACACCTCAGTCTCACCCTCAATAACCCTCCTCACCTCCTCTTGAAATACCTCTCACGAAGCCCCAAAAGAGAACACTATTCCCTTCGTTTAACCAACGAATCCTTCGATGAATTCGCCCAGATCCAATGCCCTTTTAAGACCGCTTCAGGTAATTTCTTCCGCGTTATCGGCTCATGCAACGGATTAATTTGTCTCTCTGATGAATGTTTTGGATTCACCTACACGATCATCATTTGGAACCCTGCAATTAAAAAGTATGTGTCCCTTCCTATGCCTAGGGTTTGCTTTGATTCCTACGGGCCGTACACGTTTGCTCTAGGGTTTGGTTCTGACCCGAGTAAGATGGATTATAAGGTTGTTAGGATTGCATATGTTTTCGATGCTGATCACAAGTACCTGCTTCCTCCAGAGGTTGAGGTTTATGCTCTTAGTACAGGGGAGTGGAGAACTGTGAGTGCTCACTGTGTTACTTGTAAAATTATTGAATTCTTTTGGTCTAGTGCTTTTGTTAATGGGGCTGTTCATTGGATAGCGTATAATGGGGAGGAGGAAGGTGAGTTCTCGAATAGAATTTTGGTGTTTGATATGGGCAATGAGCTGTTTAGAGAGATAGAATTACCAAATCAGCTAGTTCATGATTACCCGTTGGATTTGGCTATATCGGCTTGTGGGGATAGTATTGTTGTGTTTTTGTATCGAGGTCGAATGACGGGACAGTTCTGCAATGGTTGTACTGTGTGGGTGATGGAAGAATATGGTAATGTGGGGTCTTGGAGTAAGCGCTTTTTTGTTGAGTTGGATGGAGGGATATCGAATGTGCTAGGGTTTGGGAATAGTGGGGAATTGCTGCTTGAAAAGTGTATTGGGAGCCTGGTTTCGTATCAGCCCGAGAGAGATGGGTTTAAGAGTCTTGGGATTTGTGGCTTTAAGGACTCATTCTACGTGGGTAATTATGTTGAGAGCCTTCTTCTGATGGATGCGAAAGGGGGAGTTTTGGGGGACCAGGTGAAGTCTGTTGATGCAGCCAATTCAGAGGATGAACCCGAGTTGAGTAAACTGGAGCAGATGTTTGAAGAGCTTAATATTTTAAGGAGGTGGGTTGCTCATATGATTTTCGCAAAAGATGCTCTGAAATATTAGAATTAGATGCTATGAATCTCTAAGGCTCAAGGGTGTGTCTTTAACTATTTTTTTTTTAATGCTGATTTCTTAAAATGGGCTTATCTGTTAGACTGAGTTTAATTACTATATAATATCTATTAACTACTTCATGTGGGTAGAACATTGTGGGTTGCTTTTGTTGTAATTGATACACTGCTTTCAATTGAAATTACTCACCTCTAGTATTTATGATGACTAAGTTGTTTTTGACAAATCTAACTTGGTTGGATCACGTTTGTAGACCCTGACCCTAGCATTACGGCGAACCAATAATGCTTTGTTATGATTTCTTTATATTGTTTCATGATCTGTCCTTGAAATATTGGCTTTAATTCTTGGTGGTTGTTTATTCATTGGGGTTATTGTTTAGTAACACTTTTTCAGTGTGTTAAATACTTAAATCTAAGAAGCACGGGCACTTCTTAGGAACTGTAGTTCCTGTGTTTGACACTCCTCAGGCACTTTTGTGGGTACGACACGCCATGGAAAGGTCACCACGTGGTGTGTCTGACTTGTTAATTGTTATGCATTAGAGTTCGTCAAACATGGAGATGTGTTGAACATGGTCCAGGCAAGAAAAAGTGTTTTTTTTTTTTTTTATATGATTATTATTAATGTTGCATAATCATTTTTTCTAGAAAACCATGTTGTCTGTATACAAGTCATCAGCTAACATTGTAAGGAGTTTCGCTCACTTGACTTTAGCTACAACTATATATAAGCTCTGGTTCTATCTAGTTGAATATTCTGCGGATCACAATTTTTCTCTCAAACTTCCAAATAAATCACAATATTTTTACTCAGTTTCTTGTCAGCTTATAGATGTTGGTCTTTGATTTGAATGTCCATTGATCCTAGTTTTTTTAGCATTCGTCGAGAATCCTATAGGACTCTTCCAGAATCTGACAAGATTCCATTATTATCTTTTGATAAAAAATTTGGATATGCTGTTGGTGCAAATTGCTGGTTCGGCACGGGTGTGTTAATCCTTTTAAAGAATCTTGTTTCATATGGTAGTAGGAAGATGTGCCTCGCAGGGTTGTAGGAACTGATTATTAGAAATGACAAACAATGGAGTACTTCCATAGCCCATTGGAGTTGAAGTTCTTTTGTTCCTTTTACTTTTGGCTTTTATAGGCATATAATGCTTTGCATAGACTTATGATCACTTTTCCATCTCAAGTCTCATCTGATGAACCCCAAAAAAGAAAAAATATTATACAAAATTTAGTAATTTATTTATCGCTGTACCCCAACTCTGTCGTGTCCTATTTTTTGAGATTTTTGTTCGACAATCTTACATTTGTCCGTGCTTCATAGGTTAAAATACTTCCGTATGAAGTATATTTAATTAGATATTTAAATTCAAGATACGCGTAGGACTCTAGATAACTATCAGAGGGGAAGGTATAATTGGAGATGTTCAGACTTCAGTATGACTGTAAGTTGTTTCTTCGTTGTTATGCCTTAGTTTTCTTCTTGTCAGGGAATTGGCGTGGTTGTGTACTCGTGTATAATTTCTATTAGGTTATTGTTCTATGAAGTACTTACACACAAAACAAGGATCGCGTCTTGGTTGGGTGAAGGGCTGCGCAAGAAACATGCAATCCAAACCACTGCTGTATTTCCTAAATAAAGGCAACTGGGTTGGCTTCATTCTTCTGAATAATTCAGTGTCCTTGCGAATTTTTTAACCCTAGGATGTTATGGTTTAACACAAAGCATCTGTGTTCTTTAGTTTGCCGTGTTGATTTCTTAATATGCTTTGACTGTGGTTCCAAATAGATGATTGTATCCGGTCGTTCAAACTTGTCTGCAGATTTTAAATGTTTGATTATTATGATAAAATGATTTATAAGTACTTTCCAGTCCCAGAATTTCTCAGTAGATTGATTACCCTTTAATTTAGTGATGTGAAGTGCATGACACAATTCATATGTTCCCAGTTGAGATACTTTTGAACCAACTCTGCCATGAGAAATTAAACTGAACTACCAGTAAGAATTTTCTCTGTCCTCGGAAATGATTGCTTTGTTCTTTGTTGTTTGCTTCAACCTACTTTAAATCAAGAGAGAGAAAGATGAACTTGTGATGTACTCAACTATACTTTTTTCTCTTTTTCAGTTAGTATACGAGTGTGTGTAATTAAAAAATGCGGGTGTTTGTATTTGTAATTCCATAGAAAAGTGATTATTTTTCTAATATTATATTAAATAATGAGATACTATATTCCTTTGGAAACACAGGTATTATCAGGTATTTGCAATTACATAGGTGAGTGTTGACTTTGGAATTAGAATTGGAGCAAAGATTAGCCTATGCAATTTAGAATGTCGTAATTGCATAAAGCTAATTTTGCTCCAATTCAAATTCCCAAGCTGGAATTGGGTTCTAAACAAACGTTCCCTAATTTTAACTATGTTTACTCGCATTCATCCCATTTGTTACTTTCAATTATGAGTTAATTAGTGTTCCCTAATTTTAACTTGGTGTCCAATTTAACTCAATAGACGCCGAGAAAACATTGAACGCCAACATTATCTTAGTTGGGGTTCTCGGAAACCCAAGCAAGAAATGGGTCATTGATGTTCATGGCTTTGTATTAATCACTCTTTCTTATGTTGCTCGACGTAAGTGCTCTTATGCACTATTTCTTACACTGCTAGACGTAAAATCATTGCACCAGCCAATTGATGCAAAAGAGCGCTTAGCGTCGAGCAACACAAGAAAGAGTGACCACTAGGCTATATACATATATCAATGTTACTCATTTTTTTACTTGGGTTTTATAGTATCCAAACCGAGCTAATGTTAACGTTTAACATTTTTGTCAACATCCATTGACAATTGAATCAAATTGAATCCCAAGTTAATATTAAGGAAATCTGAATCAAATAAAATTGAAAGCAACAAATAACGTGAATGCGAGTATGCAAAATAACTGGTGACAACGGTTGCAACTACAGGACAGCAAATAATCAGCCTATTGGTTCTCTCCAGTAATATCTTTGCACAACAATGGTAGACAATTGTCTAGGTTGATAAAATGACTACATATATTAACTTCCTCCGAACTGCAAGCTGCATTTGTCGCCAACGGTTGCTATTTTAGTCGGATCTTAACGTGCAGAAGGTTTGCGACCATAGTTGGATCTTGAGCATGCTATATAGATGGGATATATATATATATATACAAGATTTAGAGAGAGATATGGTGAATCAAATTGTTTAGGTGTAGAAAGAAGAAGAACAGAGAATGAGAAAAGAAAAGGAAAGGCTTGAGGGAGGATAGTGTTGCAATGCATTCATGCATGTTTCAAGTTGTACATAGAGCTGGACAGACTAGCAATTTCCTTTCGACCAAAAATAATTAAATAGAGGAGGAGCAATGTTAAATAGAAAAAGATTACCAAAAAGACAATTTAAACGTAAGTGAAAATGCGTTTCAACCATTCATTATTTTTTCTTTTCAGATCTCAGTGCAAATGTGCGATTCAAAATTATTCGGCCTATTATTTTTGGGACTCTATGTTAGGGAAGAATTGCTATGGAACTCAAAAAAATTATTCCAAAAGTCATAATTCAATTGAATTTTTAACTATGCATCTAATGGTACTTATCCAAAAAATAAAAAAACCCAAAAGAAATTATCAACCATTCTGTAGCATTCACACTTTCTCCTTCCTAGATTTCAATTAATGGAAATGAGTGGGTTCAATGATTACAACTTTTGAAATATTTGTTGGGACAAGACTATATTTTTTAACTGGAAGATAAAAAATAATGATTAGTCAAGGACTCAAGGTGTTATTTACTCTATTTTTTTACGTTTTAGACATGTTTTTTAGCAATTTGCGCGCAGATTGACCAAATCGTGCCATGAATTATCGAGAGTAACAAAAATTACTATTTTTGTTTTAAATTGATAAGACTTATTTTTCCTTTAAATTTAACTTCATCATTAGTTAAGATTTATAGTGAGATTCAAAATAAAAAAAAATGAAAGAATTAACATGAGTCAGAAATTAAAAAGTTAAAACTTTCAATGGGAGATAAAAAAATAAAACTACTAATTTGAGATGGTTTTGTTTTATAGGGACAATTAAAAAAAAGGTCTTATTAAAGAAAGATTTTCACACTAAAGCTAAGGAATAATTTTTTTGTAAATAAAGGGCCTATTTTTTATTTTATTGATAATATGACATGTGTCTTTTTTTTTATTGTAAAATGACATCCCAACCCTTAAAATAAAATAAAAAATACTAATATGCATTAAAATATGGACTGCAATATGAATTTTGCAGTCTATATTTCACTGCAATATGAACTTTGCAGTTCATATTTTTGGTGCAAAGTTCATATTGCAGTCCATATTTTACTGCAATGTGAACTTTGCAGTCCATATTTCTAGTGCAAAGTTCATATTGCAGTCCATATTTCATTGCAATATGAACTTTGCAGTCCATATTTTTCGTGCAAATTTCATAAAGAGGGGGTAATTTAGGTAATATATAACATGTTTTTATTAATTAAATGATATTTAAATTTATTTAAATACATTAGGCCTCTTACACTAATTACCAATTAAAAATAGGCCTTTCATTCAAAAAAACATTATTCATTGAATTTTTAGTAAAAATCAATGTGTAATAAGACCTTCTACCTAATTTCTAGTTTTTTATAAATATACATACGTGCTTATTTTGCACACTTTTTGCATAACTAGGGGAGTGGTGTGAACACCACCGAGAGTTTTTCAAGAGTTCGAATTTAAGCTATGAGCAAGGACAATAACCTTCCTTAACACTAGGCCACAACCCACAATAGGAGCACAAGTCAATTTCAACAAAATAATTAAGAGTAATAAAATTGGTTAGTCATACTATCAAAATAATGTTTTATTTGTTTTTTTTTTTGAAAACAGAAAATAGAATGTATTAGTTCAAATCATCAAGCAGAACATCGGAAATTAAGTGGGGAGACACACCCTTCCACACTAACTGACCAGACATAGAAGACGATGCTCTGGCTAAGCAATGAGCAACCGAATTCGCTGATCGAAAAACAAAAATAACCTGACATTGATCTAAGCTCCCAAGAAGATAGTATTGTTTTGAGAAGTTGTATTATATATTTCTAAAATTATACATTATTTTGTGAACATAAATAATTATTTTGATAATAATTTCATCCATAAATTATGACCCAAAATACTCCGAACCAGCTAGACTAACTCTGATTACATTTCACTCGTAAAGATTTGGCATCGAATTTCACCTCTTCAGGAAATTTCGAATTTCATTGCCCTTCCTATAGAATTTCTAGTATTTTTTTTTTTTAGAAAAAAGAGCTTTCTTTTTCAAAACAATATTTTCCTTTTTACAAATGGGATGCTTTGTTTCTTCCACTAAAAAAGTACCATCACCATCAACTAACGTCCCATCCCCTTTTATACGTCTTCCAGCTATTTCCACTTCCACTTTCCATTTCCATTATACACGCCTCCCGGCGTGGAACCGGGGGATAATGCGGACTTTAATACAGGATAAAATTTTAAAAAACTTATTAGTAGTAGTGAAATCATAATAATAATAATAATAATAATAATGTAAGTCTCATTCTTTTGTTAAATTTTAGTTCACCCTTTTAACTCAATTTAAATATTATAAGTCCATTAATTTATATAACTTCTTTTAAATATATACTATAAAAAAAAGGAAAAAAAGGAAGAAAACCTGTGCTTTGCAAATTGTGTGGCTCAATGTTCAACATGCTCCAAAGTCTTCAACACACTATTACGGCATTACTCCAACCACTCATGTAGTCATGTCACATTCCTATCAATCCATCATTTAAATATATAACTTTTTCTTTATTCTCTTTGCATTCTCACTTTCTCAGGCTCTCGGCTCTCAGTAGTCTCTTCACTTTCTCTTCATTCTTTTTAGCTCCTTCCATTAGTGATTGTTTGGCCATTGTTTATTGAAAAAAAAAATCGAAAGCTTTACTTCTATTTAATTAGAGAATTGTCTCTTTATTCTCTAACAAGTAAGTTCATTCTTTAGCCTTTATTTATATTATTGTATTTAATTCTCTCCCTATTTTAGACTTTTAGTATTTTTTTTTTAAGTTTTTAGTTTTTTTAATTAATAAATTGTATTATTCTTTGTGAAATGGTCCAGGATTGTGAAAGCTTTTGGAACTTGGAAGATTTAGTAATTTTATTTAGAAAGTTTTACTCCTACTTTGAGGTAAATATAAACTCTCTAAATATGGATTTAAATTTTAAAGTATTTATTTGCTAGATTATTGATGTTATTTAATAATTAGTAAAGTTAATGTTATTACTAAAGTATTTATTTACTAGAATATTGATGTGGGTTTAATAATTTTGTATGTTAATCTAGGTTAAGCTAGTTAATATGATAATATTAATAATGTTAATGTTATTATTAAATATTTATTTACTTGAATATTGATTTGGAATTTTGGGTTAAAGTATTATTATTATTATTATTATTATTATTGTTATTTTATGTTATAAACAATGAAACATCAACCACTAAATAAAAAAGGAAAACTATTTTATCATTTTTTGAGAAAAAGAAGAAAGTGAATAACGAACAATATAATGTTGATAGCCCCGATCTTCAAGCTCCTTCTATGTCCCATGTAGTCGAGCTAATGGAATTAGATATTGAATTGGATCTGGGGTTACGTAAACAAATTTGTGAATATCCTGTTAATCAACATGATGAGGTTCGACGAGCATATATGAATTATGGCCCATATCAACCTAAATTAGCCGAGTATCCAATTGCATGCTGTTGAACATCGAGCGAGGCCTCGATTTGAAAATTGATTTAGAGTCTGTAATAGATGAATTTGAATCATTAAAAACTCGTCGAGCTCAACTTTGTTAAATATTTTTCGTTATGTATAAACTAAAATATTTAAATTATGCTATTAAATTTTCTTTTCACTATATGGTTATACTTTTGACTTTTTTTTATTCTATCACTATTAGCCCACCCCTCTCGGAAGAATCCTAGGTTCGCCTCTGCACACCTCATCATCCATCTTTGATCTAATCTTCTCCCAACATTACAAAAAGGTCTTGTTTGATTCATAGGATCTAAGTACACAGGAAAAAAAAAGTCATTCTTTTCCTTTGTTTCTTAAGCACAAATTCTGAAAAAAAAATTCTGACAGAAGAAAAAGTAAGAGGTAAAGTCATTCATCTCAAAACTTATGGAATTCAGTTTTCCTTGTGATTTCCTAGCATTTATTACAAAATTTTTAGGACAATAATATCCATACCTAAATACTTTTCATACTTTACCAAACACAAGAAAGAAATCTTAACAGGAACTTTTAGTTTTCCACTTTCATGAGAAAGACAAAGGAGTTGATTTTCCTCCTGTGAACCAAACGAAGCCAAAGAGTAAATTACACCAATGTCCCCTAAACTAATACACGATTTCAATTTGTGCCCTAAACAATATACTCCCAAAACAACGAATTTATTTCAAACAATTCTAATTAACCCTTACAGGAGAAAAAAACTCATCGACAACGAGCACAAACATCTCACGTTGTACCCTTTTGAGGGTAAAAGCCCAATAAATCTTAAATGCATATATATAGATATAAATTTTAGCTAATTATTTTTCAATATATAGTCCTCCTATTCGCGGGCACTAATACTCATTACTCTCTCTTCTTTTAGAAGTCAATAAATAATAAACTCAATTTAAAAGAATGAAAACAAAATTACTTTATGCTTTTAAGCTATCATTATTTTTATTTTTACCTTTTTGATTTCTCACAAAATGTCTCTATAATGCATTTTTTTTTAAGGGAAAATGTTAAAAAGTAAGAAAGCATTTTACCAAATAGCTCAGCTTATTTTTCATAAAACTTATCATAAAAAACAATAATTATTTTTTTGTATAATTTTCCATTTTGTTATATCAAATGAATCCATGAAAATCTTAAATTTAAGTTTTCCTTTTCTTTTATCTGAAATTTTTTAAAAAAAAAAAACGAGGAGAAAATCCTGAAAATTTCCCATTCTACAGTTCCTCTCAAATATGTTTTTGTCGCCCAATAAAAAAGAACGTCATTTTCCCGTTGTGAATTATTGCAGAATTGCAGAGTGAAAGTAATCCATATCTAAATTATGCACATCATTTTGCCATAAAAGGGTTATACAATAACCTTTCAGCCAAACCAATAATAATGGTGAAGAAAATGAAAAAGTGCCCACTTCATCAGCACCATGTGGTTTGGTTCTTTACATCGTGGCCTCATGGGATACCCATAATATTGTGGTCCCCATTTATTAACATCATCATCAACATTACGCCGTTACGAGAATTCAAAAACCGAATGATCGAATTGGACCAAACCGAATTGATTTGTTAAAAATCGAACTAAAAAGATTGAAACTGTAACAAGGGAAACTGAATTTAACCAAACTGAAATTGAATATGTTAAGTTCGGGGGTGTGCGCGCTAATGCAAAACCAAACCGAAATGAACTGAAACAAACCAAATCATGATATATCTGACTCAAAAATACTAATACTTTCTACTATCTAAAATTTTATTTACAAATCTCCAGTAAAAATTTGACTCTTTAGGTTAAAATGAATATTGAAGCTATATTATAAATGTAAAAAGTTAATATTTTTTTTTGTCCAAAATGAATAAGAGCAAGTATAAAGTTAATATTTTTCAGAGCAAAATAAGTGTTGCCTTACAATTTTTTTTGATTTTTTTTAAATACGAAAACCGAACGAAAAAGTTTGTTATTATTGTCATGGACGACATAATTATAGTTTTTTTTGCTATTATATAGAATTTGTTGACAAAGAGAAGTTCGTTTGTTCGATCCGTCACATTCCCCTCAATCAAGTAATCGAAAATTATATTGTTTTGTTTAGACTCTTGCGCGCATTGCATCAACATAAGTAAATGCAAAAGCAAGTAGGTTCAAGAGGATAATTTACAAAGCCTCCAGTGTCATTACATTCAATACCGTAGACATGTTTGTGCTTCTTCTTGCAAGCTCTTATGCAACTTTAATTAGTCGGCTTCGGTCCCCCCAGTACATGTAACATCATACCAAGTTTCTATGCCGGTACCATTTTCGCAAACCCCTCCAGCGACAACGTTAACAGGAATCTCTACGCACAATCCATAAAAACTCCGAAGTGTTATAACATGCTCACCTTTTTTATACGTAGTTTTTGTGCGAGTGTAAACTATATCTAATGGTCTGTGTATGTGTACGTATTGACTTCAAAGCTTATAAGACTAGACGGAGTACCTAAATATTTTGGAAAAAATTTCAGAAATGGCGACCTAGCCGGAACTAGCTAGCTTTCTTATAATACTAGTTGAACCAAACACGCAAAAGTTGTGAAAGTGATAAAAACTGCATGCATTAGATAGGCTACAAGTAGCAATTACCCGGCCAATTACCCTAACCCTAAACCCATTATAGATGAGGGATGTTACGAAATTCAACATATACATACTAAAATATTAAACTGTCACTCTTACTTAGAGATCGAGCGCGAGTGCATATCAACGTAACTTGTCAATGGTCACAAATGTTGTACAGTTATATGCAAGATCTATGATTAAGATTGATAATTTGATACCTGAGATTAGAACTACGTAAAACGTTAAAAGATATAAATGTAATACCAAGAAATTTGCCATACCAGCCGCACAAAATTTATTCAACTAATCAAACCAATTTGGAGGTTTTTTTCTTGTATCGGATTCAATTAAGAATTTTCATATTCTTATAAGCCTATTCAACACATTATTATGCATTTAAGATTTCTTCAATGACATAACATACTTAAGACAAATTAAGTGAACGAGAATCATAAATAATAGTAACTGTTGTCTTAATTGCTAAAGATTTTCCGAGCACAGGAATTTTAAATTACAAAGATGGAATGTGTTAGGCACCCTTTCCGTTTCTTGTTGTGATAAACTTTAACACTCGCAACTGCACAAGGATATTTATTAATATAGTATATATGCAAGTGAAGTCGATATATATAACAGAGATTTAAATAATATGTTCTATTCGTACGTCTTGCAAATTTTCACTATATATCCCAAATCTAGTTTGAAAAATTGTTGAAGTTTGATATCTAACGACTAACTAGCAAAGAAATAATATAATAGATCGAATCATTAATATAAAATAACCATGACATTGGAATCCCTTACACACATCAAATTATTATTCACAATAACAATGGTCGCTCAAGAATAGTAATTATTGATGACAGCAATTAAACCACTCAACAAAATAATTTTCTTAAAATGTTCCCTGTCAAAGAAGTTAAACATTCATTGAATCATCATTTTAGAATATTGATAAATTGTGCATTAGCATCCATGACCATTTAGTTTTAAAGTACAAATTGACTCGAAATTAGATGATTAAGGGTTAAGTTTTTGCTCCTTCAGACTGCACATGATGAACAACAGTATCAGCCTATCAGGATAGTCTTCATTTTAGAAAATTGAGAAATTTTGAAAAGACTAAATATGTGGTAAGTTTTGTAGGTAAGAAAAACATAAATATCATGTTTGTTTTAATTTTGTGCTTATTTCATTTTTATGTAAAGAAAAGCATGCATCTCCTATATATAGTGTTATCCATTAGATTAGTGGAGGATCCAAAAATTCGTTTAAGAAGGGATACTTTTAGACATTTACGACTTGGGATTACTAAAATTTATTACTCCGTCTGCTATCTTAATTAGATTGATAGTCTACTTTGACCTTAATACTTTTTAACTAAATAATAGTTTCAATTTAATTAATGGTTACGAATATATGTTATTTTTTAATTGTGAGATTTGTTGAATTAGTTATGTCTTAAAAAGAAATGAAATTATCATTTTGAGACCTCGATCCTGAAGAGGAAAGTGAGACTATAATTTGAGATGGATTACATATAAACAAAATTCAAAATTCATTTCATTAGATAAATCTAATTAAATTCTTTAAGCTTGTTAAATTAAAGGATTAAATTATTGGAATATTTGAGACCTTGTGAAAAAAAAAAGAAGAAAAGCAGGTGGACAAAAAAGATGATGTGGCATTAATTAATACATTGTATGTCTAAGGCATCTAAAAAGTAGAGGATCACCTTGTGACTGTTGCCATTTTGTTGTAGTGATCGACGGCAAAATTTTCTTTTAGGTACATGCGTTTGACAAAAAAGTCAAAAAATGGTTCGAAACATATATAACTAATTTTTATGATAAGTTGGGGAAAAATATAAGATATTTGTTGAGTTACTTAAGAATAAGAGGGAAAAATTGTATTTCTGATATGATATGATATAATACAAAGGAGAACCCTATTTATGGGGTCATTTACATAATGAGAATAAGGAAACTACACATATAAGGAAATACACAATTGTGTAATATATTCTGACACCCCCTCTTAAGTTGGTGCATATATATTGAACATGCCCAACTTGCTAATTAACTTGGAGAATGTCCTGTTGGGAGTACATCAACCAGTTGATTTTTCGAATGCACATGAGGTACTACGAATACGTTTTCTTCCAATTTCTTTTTAATAAAAAATCTATCCACTTCCACATATTTTGTTTAATCATGTTGAACTGAATTTTTTGCAACGTCACATGCTGTCAAGTTGTTATAATATAGCATCATAGGTTCTCTCAACGGATAACCTAGATAGTCAACAACAGCTTCAACCACAATAATTCCTAGACCCCAACTACAATTCTCCAAATTCTCCTTTAGCGCTTTTCGAGAAACAACATTTTGTTGTTTACTTTTCCATGTGACAAGATTCCTATCAACAAACGTAAAATATGCTAATGTAAACCATAGGTTGCCAACATTTCCAGCTAAAATAGCATTATTGTACTTTTCAACTTTCAAAAAATCACCGTTATTTGTAAATAAAATATCTTTTCCAGGAGTTGCCTTCAAATAACTAATAATCTTCATATCTGTCTGCATATATATGCTTATATCCAGGATTATGTATGAAATGACAAACTGGACTTAATGCATAGGAAATTCTAGTCTCACTTAGGAAATTTAATGCACACTTTCTTTAAGATAGGAAGATGCCCTTTGATGATCTGGACACTTCTATTTCCAAAAAAATACTATAATTTGCCAAAATCTTTTTCATCTCGAATTCCTGAGAGAGATACTTCTTTAATGCTTTTTGTTCACATGGGTCATTTCTGATAATCAGCATGTCATCAACATAAATAATGAGTGTTGTAATCTTCCCATGACATTTATTTATGTACAATATATGATTAGAATTGCACTACTTGTAACCAACCCTTTTCATTGATTTATCAAATCTCCAGAACCAAGTTCTAGGAAACTATTTGAAACCGTACAAGGATTTCTTCAATTTACACACTTTGTTTCTATGCTCCACAGGAACACTGTATCATGATAGGAGTTTCATGTATACCTTTTTTTCAAAATCGCCATGCAAGAATGCATTCTTTTTATTGAATTATTGTAGTGGTTAATCTAGATTTGCCTCCAAAGATAGTAAGACCCGCATAGTATTATAATTTTTGGCATTAGTAAAAATGTTTCAAAATAATCAATCCCGTGTGTTTGTGTGTAGCCTTTCGCCATTAGTCTAACTTCAATCTTTCGATAGTTCCGTTTGCCTTGTATTTCACAATTTACACCCATTTGCAACCAAAATGTTTCTTCCCTGTTGGCTGTAATGCCCCGTAATTTAATTTATGTAAGTAGTTAATTAAGTAGTTAATTAATTATTGGCATGCATCACTTAAGTGGAAATTGCGGATATAGAGCAATAATTAGTAATTAAAGTTCCAGGAGCAATGATCGATAATGGCCAAAGCATGCATGATCATAGATATTAAGGCCACGGGAGTTTGGATTTTAGCTGGCCATCATGGTCAAGGCATGATTGATCATGGGCCTATGTAAAATAGAGTTTGAACATATTTTAAAGAGTTGATCTTAAATATTTATATATTTTTCAATTATTTGGTTTGAAAAAGTTCATTATTTTTCTACAACACTTAAGAAGCTCTTATAGAGCTAGAGAGAATTAGCAGAGAAATTGGAGATTTGGTTGAAATCTTGATAGAATTGACAAATCAAGTAAGACCAAGTATCTGGGTAAGGTGTTGAATTGGGGTTTGATGAGAAACTACTTATAAAGTGGATTAGAGATATTATAGTTTAATTATTTTGTTTGAGGTGAAAATGTTAAAATATAAACTTTATAAAAATGAGGGGTTAAAATGATATTTCATCAAACTATATGAAAGATTATTGTATTTTATCCAAGCCTAGGATTCTTTTGGGCAAACAAGACCAATTGTATGGGTAAATTGTTGAATTGGGGTTTGATGAGAAACTAGTTGTAAAGTGGATTTTGGAGATATTATAATTTAATTATTTCGTTTGAGGGGAAAAAAGGGTCCAAATGTAAACTTTATAAAAATGAGGGGTTAAAAATTATATTTCACAAAACTATAGGATTGATTATTTTATTTTATCCAAACCTTGCATTCTTTTAGACAAAGCACTAAGTTACTTTTGTTTTAACATTGTTCCATTCCTTTTCCATTTTTAGTGGGTAGGGAGAGATTAAGGAGACTATTTTTGCGGTTTTCAAGCTTTCCCTTTCTAGATTTCATCTATAAAACTTTGTCGAATCGTGTCAGGCCTTTAGGAAATTGTTTTACTCGTTGAGGACTAACTAGGTGTATAAGAATTTCGGAGTTTCATCACCGAATTTTGGTTCATCATCATCCCTTGTTCCATTTTTCAAGACTTTGAGGTAAGCTTTATAGTTGTCTTTGATTTTAGATAAATTCTTTTAAACTTGTAACTAGTTTTATTAATTGGTTTGAGTTTGGTAATTTTTGTATTAGGTTTTAAATCAACACTTGTAGAAGTATATGTATATTCTACATGTAGAAGTATGGATTTAGAATATATATGAAATTATGCACGCCATGTATTTGTTAAAATGTCTAAACAAACAAATATATTTTAGTCACTGTTTTAGTAAAGCATGAGCAGGTTTCTAATTCATAAAGTCAAGTATTTTAAAGTATGGTTCAATACCTAACATATGGCTGTGGAATTGCCCAAAAAGAATAAGAAATGAATTTATGGTGAATTTTATAAGATGGATGGATGAGGCTGATTTTGTGCGTGAGAATCTTGAAATTTTTTCATCATTTCTTAAATATCTCATATTTTACTCCATATTTTGAATTGATTCTTTTGGTTAGTAAATTAGACTTGCATGTTAAGATTTGAGAAATTTTGGGGGATATATAGTACATGTGGAGGGATATATTGTAATTGCTTTAATTGATAGGGATGAGTAACTTTTGGGGTAAATACTTGTGAAATTGAATTGTTTGGAGGCAAAGAGAATATGGAGACATCATAAGGAGAATTATGGATGGTTCTAAACTATGTTTTCAAAAGGATTTGTAAATTAATTATATGATTTACAAATTGTTAACGATATTTATTATACATTTATTAATTATCAAGAAAGTGTTTTAAAGTATAAAAAAATATCATGCCCACGTTGTATGCATTTTAATTAGCATGTTGTATGGGAACTAAAAGTTAAAATGGCAATTGAAAAGTAACATAGATGAATAAAAAAAAATTAGTTTTGCATGTCACTATATGGATTTATACCAAGAAGTTTCTAAAATTATACCTGAGTTTTTTATATATTATAAAATATTTTCAAAAAGGAATATTTATTTTAAATATTAGTGCTAACGGATAATTAAGGAACTTCTCAGGAGTCCTATTGACTTGGCTTGGCCACGGATTCAAATGATGGGCTAGTGACCTTATTGAATGTTCTCGATACTAGTGTGTCAGGAACACTCAAGAAGTGTCATTGAGTCAAATTCATGATAATTAAGTTAGTATTTGATATTTATATTCTTGTGGCCAAGTTATGTCTTGTGGATTACATGTGTTGTATAATATATTAGAAATTGAAGATAAGGTTGCATGGCACGATAGCCTTGGTGTGTGTGCATGCATGGCATAGCATTTTGCAGGTACTCCAAGAAATGATTAAAATGTGGAAATGAAGAGGTTTATGAGGTGTGGTTTAGACGTGTGGTGCTTGATGGTTTGAAAATAAGCAGGATTTAGTGTCCTTGTGTTGAAAATTCCTAAATTTTCAGATAGTAATAACGAGGGCAGTCTAGAGCTAATGGTGAGTAACCCAGAATTCTAGACATCAGCAAAGCACAAAAGGTATTATTAAGGTACACTTTAGTCCTAGATCTCGAGGATAGTTGCTCTTACCTAACTTGAGATTATCGGATTCATTGAACGACACTTGTATGGTTGCATGCACAAAAACATGAAATCATAGCACGTGTTAACTCGGCATGCCACGCATACTACTTGATTGTGGAAATTGATATAAAAGGTGAAGAAATGGCTTCATAAATACAATTCGCATTTATTAATTTTATGTTAATAAAGGAAATGGTTTTCCTTATTAATGTTTTTATGAAAAAAGAAAATTCCATTCCCAAGCCTACTGGGAATTGTGAGCTCACCCTTTATTAAATAAAAAAATTCAGGTTCATATACTTTGGAATTAGAAGGCAATTAGTACATGGGAGCTAGGCATCATCTCAAGTTGGCACTTAAAAATGTTGATGTGCATTGAAAGGCCATAGGTGATTGTTTATTAATTAGATTATACAAATTCGGGATGATGCATAGTTTTGTAGATTATATGTTTATTTATAATTCTTAGTAAAAATTGTGGAATTTTTAAAATGACGATTATTATTATTATATGGTTTGATAGAAAAATTACCTTATTATAAGAACTTTTTTGACAAGGCACTAAATGGGTAATGTACTTTGACCCTCGGTCTTTTAGATTTAGCTTGATTATGTGAAAATATTTTGGAATTTTTCTTATAAATCTTATTTATAAGAATAGGGTGTTACACTGGCAATTCAACCATTTCCCATGTACTGTTCTTCTTGAAGGAATTCATCTCGTTATCCATTATTGCTCTCAATTTTGGATCAACCAACACTTCTTGAACACTATTAGGAATAGATACAAAAGATAATTAATTCATAAATGACTTGTCCGATTCATGCATTTTATCATAAGGTACATAGTTACTTATGGGATACTTGACCTTACTAGTGAGATCAGGTTCATATGTTAGTTTAGGCACACTTCGACTTGAATTGTCTTATGTTCATTACTAGAATTAAAATCAAGAGCTTGAACTTCGCTGTAATGCTCTCCCTCGAAATTTAGTCAGAGCACTTTATTTTTCATGGCCATCACATCCATTATGACATATATTTTTCGAGTATGAGAGTATCTCGCAAACACACATCGTAGAGCACGAGATTCTATCTTGTTCCGTTGTTCATTTGGGCAAGTAAATAAATGCAACACAACTAAATACGCGCGCACGGGGGGGGGGGGGCGCAAATTTGGAACTGTAAAAGTCAAAACAGCTTTATTTGAGACATTAAATGGTGTTTGGAAATCAAGAACTAGATGGGGCTAGCGCCCTAATAAGACACTGTAGTGTTAGCCCCAAGTACTGATGCACATATTACTTTTAATAAATGTATATTCTTCATTTTTGCAACACTATTTTATTGAGTGTATGTGGGCATGTTGTTTGATGAACAATTTCATGATATTTGAAATACGCTAGCAATTCTGTACCAATATGCTCACTTTCATTATTACTTCGGAGCATTTGAAT
Organism: Lonicera japonica; assembly: GCA_021464415.1. Classification (NCBI taxonomy): domain Eukaryota; kingdom Viridiplantae; phylum Streptophyta; class Magnoliopsida; order Dipsacales; family Caprifoliaceae; genus Lonicera; species Lonicera japonica. Next base: position 56,844,445 of record CM038463.1, on the reverse strand, counting down.
GGTAAAGTTATACTATGCATGTATTGACTTGTTTATGAAATATTTGAAATAAAGAACTTACTTCACTCTTGTACTTCATAGGACATATCTATGTCATTCTAGTGCAATCGTTGATAGAAGTAACAAACTAGTGGACACTAATTAAAAAACGATTAGGGGAAGGGCCCTAGAGATAAGAACGAATTATCATAAAAGAAATTCATTGATGGTGCAAAGGAAGAATAATGGCTATTTACTAATTGACAAATTTCACAATGAAAAACAGAAAGTTCAACATATAAAACTTAAAAATTAAATAACTTATTTAAATAACTAAAAGACATTTTACCTAAACGACGATCACATAACCAAATTGCATATTTAATTTTTTGTTTTAGAATAACACTAGTTTATAGGGCTTGATGTAATTTATTCGTGCTTTTTAACAGTAAGTCAAAGTAGTATAATTTGCTTAGCCTAACACCATAACCAATTACCCTCCTCATCTAAATATCCTTAATGACACAATAAGAAGGACATAAAATAACAATAAAATTTGAAGCATTAGTAATTGAGAAACAAAAAATAAATTATAATATATTGAAGGAACTATTAGCACATAGTCTAAATTTAGTGTATCTGATAGAGGGATCGGCCATTTCCCAACAAAGGAACTAGATCACCATTGGCTGTTGAAACAAACTTAATTTTAGGATGATAGGGGTAAGAGGGGTAACTTGTCTAGAATCGAATGTCATAAGATTTATATCACCATAATCAATTGTCCACGTATTATTCAAAGCATAAACATAATTTAAAGCCATACTAAGTTTACTAGCAATTGTAACTAGTCCCAAAGCCTTTTTTCATGACTTTTGTTCTTTCGATTTAAATGATAATTCTGAGAATGGTCCCATTCTAAATAGCCAATGACTTCATATATAGCAGCATCATTTCTTCGAGTGCCCAATTTGTCCACATACAGAAAAAAGGAGAATACTATGAATTGTTCCTACGATCTTTAAATTGTGAGTTACAAGTTCGGTTCCAAGATCCCATTCAATTATCTTCATTCTGCCTATTTGAGATCCTTCGAGATTGATCTTGTCATTTTAGTTGGATCAATTCGGTGTGACGTGGTTGTGAGCCACCATAGCTGCCACATCAATATTTTCATATTCATTAGTTATTTTTTTTCCTAAAGATGTACTATAAATAAACGAGAATTTTTGCTTCTCAGTTATATGCATCTCCATGAGTTAAGATCATATATCATGGTTGATCTTGTCGGCGTGACTAGGGATGGCAATAAAACCCAACCTGGCAAGTTTTTGACTTGACCCAACCCGAATGGGGCAGATTCGAGTACGTTTTAATGTAAAAACTCGATGCGGGTTCGGGTTTGCACAAATTAACCAGTTTAACTTGACCCGCCCCGAATATACCATTTTTTCCTTAAATAGCCTTATAATATAGTATAATTACTACGAGTCAAGGTGGGGTGGGTATGGGTTTATGTATATACTATTCGGGGTGGGTTTGGGTTGGCCGGATTTATATGCAGGTCGGGTTTGGGTTTGGCCAAACTCGACCCGTTGCCATCCCTAAGCGTGACAATGATGTTGAATGGAGAGCCATTGGTATGTATGATGATAGGATATAAAAGGTCATTCGATGACGATTCATTGACGGCTACTGGATCAGAGATCATTGCAAGGTTTTATAATTGAAACGGTGAAATAAAGTCTGATTCTAGAACTATATGGGTAGGCGTTCTGGTGTAGACTTTTTAAAGTTTAAATCGGTACACCAGACCGATTTTGGAACTTTATTGATAGGCGTACCGGTATAAGCTTTTAAGGGTTATACTAGAATGGCATTGGCAAGTAGATGCAGATGAAAGTGCATGAAACGGCAGAACATAAGTGAAATCACACTCGATGCGCCTGAGGGCATGTGTGTGATCCGTTTAGAGTGATATTTAGCTAGACAAAATCTTATGGAAGAGACGGTCTCTTTAGTGTTGAGTTTGGGATTAGATATAATTGCTATGATTTGACATTTAGTGTGCAAATGGGTTTTTGGATTAAATCTAAGATTGAGATTGGTTCTGAGATGATTTGAGATGGGTAATTTTATTTGCACCCACATAAACATGTAGTTCACCCCACTTAAATTTTTAAGTTTAATTCATAATCCATTTATTTATCTACCAAACAAACCCTAACCACTTTAGTCTTTTCACCCCTTTGTTTCTCCCCCATGCTTATATCCTCTTCTCTCTCACTAAAGACTAATAGACTATTAATCATATTGGCTTTCAGCAATGCAAATTCATACACACACACACACACATATATATATATATATATTATGTAATCAACAGTCTTTAAATTCATTTGCAACTCTACACTTACAACAACGTTTTATAGTAAACAAGATAACCAAAACAAATCCTTTAATGGCTCCCATTTTTTAGGTTGATTCATTGATGAAGTGCAGCTTAAATTATCACAGTAAAACGGGTGTAAATTTGATTGGTGGGGTTGGTTGTTTGGTTAGGGAACATTGCAATTTTGTGATTAGATTTTTTTCTAGGATTTAGGGTTTCCAAAATATCATCGATGCAAAAAAGAACAGAGAAACCAAAAACATTATATAGTAAAATAGAGCAAGAATGGCAGCAATGTCTATGATAACAAATCCTTGAGGATTGAAAATGGCAGAAGAAAGTGGTGGCATTCATAACATGCAAGAAAAAAAGGGTTCGATAATTCCATGGACCTTTTGCTTTAGTTTTGAAAGAGGATGCAATGAGCTGGAGAATAAATCACTGGTGCTTAATTTGACAGTTGCTGGGCATACATTGAAAGTTTGGAGAGATGTTAAAAAACTTCCCAAGGAGTTGTTTGGCTTTTGCAAGATAGATGGGGTGAGAAGAAAGGAATTTCAAATTTTTGGTGGGGTGAGTTTCAAGTGGGGTGAGAAGATTGTTTATGTGGGTGTATTTAAAAACTCCCTTTGAGATAAGGATGGTTTCGGATCTGATAATGCTTTTGAAAATTTGATTAGTGATAGTGGTGGCAAGGGTTTCGGATCTAATGATACTTTTGAAAGTTTGATTTGTGATAGTGGTGACTAGAATTTTCGTACGGAGGATTTGTGGTTGCTAGGGTTTTCGTATAGAGGATTTGGAACTTGCGCGCTCTGATACCAACTTAAGAATACGATAGAAGAATTGTATTTCTAGTATGATACAATACTATACGAAGGAGAACCCTATTTATAAGGTTTTGTACATGATGAAATAAGGAAACTACTCATATAAGAAAATATACAACGGTGCCAACTACGCACAATATATTATAATAGAGTTACTTTACTATTTTGATTTTTTTTCATATAATGCAACTCTTTGTTCGATGTGTCAACAAATTTTTTTATTAAAAAGTGAGAGATAAAAAAATGTCTCATCAAATCATTAGTTTGTTTTTCTAACTTCTTTGATAGTAAAACTTAGTTTTCGAATAATTCTCCACATTTTTACGGACCCTTTTGGTGGGTGTTTTTTTTAAAATTTTAAAAACTCAACTTAAAATCGACTTTACTTTTACACTTTCCAAAATTTATTTCACTTTACTTTCTCTCACTAATTTTTTTTTAAAACACCATAACTTTAAATCCAAAAATCAAAATTAGATAAAAATATATATTTGAAACATATTCGTCGAGATTTATAAAATAAGATCTATAGTTGCTATTTTTTGAAATATTTTATGAAATTTTTAGCTGGTTGAAAAAAACTTAAACTTAAACTCAAACAAAAACCAAATTCACTTTTCAACAGACTTCCAAATTCATAAACTCAACTTAAAATCTCAACTCAAAATCTCAACCAAATATCACCTTAATCTTGATTTTGGCATATAGTCATACAATAATGTAAGCTCAACCCACTTATTGGGAGAATTAAAAGTATATATATTGATATATATTTGATAAGCTCAACCTTGTACTTTGTGCTTTGTGAGGCGGTGAATTAATTGCAAGTATATATTTGATAAAAAAAAAATGTAATATATAGCGGAAATTCGGTCTGAGAATACAATTAAAATTGATGGGGCATTCTTTATGTTACGAGCACAATTTTAACGCGCTAATTATATATTTTGAATAATTAAAATTGAATTACGTAATTTTTTATAATATATTTTACAATTTTTTTGAAATTTTTTTTAGATTATATAGCATTTCTTTATATTCTTAGTGCAATAGATCAGCTTATGTTATCTTGACATAAAGTTAAAAAACAATTCCTCAGGGATGTACATTTAAACTTGCTTCAAATAAGCAAGAGTAAATTGCACTACGCTCCCTTAACTAACACTTTCGCATTTTATCGATGCCAGACCTTCTTTGTTCGTAGGATTCAAAGGTTATGGTGTTAATGAGATCAACGCAATATCAAATATATCATTCTTCTAGAACTTGAAGTAGCACCACTGCCATCTCTCTTTATTCTCTGTAACCAATGTTTTCATATATAATAAGATTTCTCGAAGAGGCCAGCTTATTGTAAGTAATATATTGTGATTTAGATATTTTTGCAATGTAAGTTATCAAAGTAATATTTTGATTTTATCATTACTTTACTACTTCAAAAATTCTGAAAACCTCTAAAACTCTTTCTTTGACTCGAATTCTTGAGTATGCCACTGCCACCGATTCCTCGTATTATAACTATGTAGGAGGTGATTATGATATATAACTACCCTATTTATGAGATCCTCTTTATGTTAGGTTGTCGTGTATTTACCCTACATGCACCAAATCATATTCCTCACACTGCTCTAAAACATGCAGGTTAAATTTTCTCTCTTTCTCTCATTACTCTAATCATTTCTCTCTCTTAGCTTCAACTTCCTGTTGTTCTACATACAAAGCAAACCTCCCTTCTTCCATTTACAATCACTTAAGGTAAGATCTAAGCTTCCCTTCTTCAAAATTAATCTCCAAAACTGAATATTTCTTAACATTTACATATTTATCTTCAAAAATAGTGTTGTAATTTGTTTATTGAAAACAAGAAAAAGAAAGAATAATGCTGTAATTTTTGCATTATCGGGATCATGAGATGTGATGAAGCAAACAACAATGCACCATTTTTTTTTTCTCTACAACATGTTTCTTGACACTTTTAACTTAATTGGGACGAAACACAAGAGGATATACATACGTACAACAGCACCGATTGGAAAAGAAAAGAAACGAAATCATCTGAAGCTGGCTAGCTTGTGCTACTTTCTTACTAATTTTGCTTTTCTTTGTTCCATATCTTCATGGTATAATAATATGTTTCTTCTTAATCACCTTTTTCTCATCTCGATGATCATAAATTAGTTAGTTCATCGTCGAAAATGGTGAAGGCTATTACGTGGTTCTACTTTCTTGTTTGTCTTCTTCTTGTCTTGCTAAAAGCACAAGGTTCCTTTGTGGATCTCACTCGTGTGTACACTGCAGTCGCAAAAGGAGCAGGTGATAATTTCAACTATTTATATATTTACCTCTTTAATCTAATTTCACTCATATTCAAAGTTTATAATATGGTTTATTATATCATATTTCGCAGTGTGTCTCGACGGAAGTCCTCCGGCATACCACTTCGATAGGGGAACTGGAGAAGGAATCAACAATTGGTTGGTTTACTTAGAAGTGCGTACACATACATATATACATATACGCTTGTGTATTTCTATTTTCAAGTATTAACCATTTCAAATGTGAAATTTATGGTACATATATACGCGTCAATATATATTTTTTCTACTTATATTATTTTGATACGTGGGACATATTTCAGGGAGGAGGATGGTGTAACTCAGCTGAAGATTGCTCAAATCGTGCACAAACCCATTTTGGATCTTCCCATAAAATGGAAAAGGCGTATTTCAGTGGAATTTTAGACAAAGGACGTGAATCTAATCCAAGTAGGGATACGCTTGATATTATAATATTTATGCTTTCCTTTCCTTTTCATAATTTATATATATATATGTATTCTCTCAATATGTATCTTCTTACTAATTAGTTATTTGCAATTTAATTTGATCAGACTTCTATCATTGGAATAGAATTGTCATTCGATATTGTGATGGGTCTTCTTTTACTGGCGATGTGGAGCAAGTTGACCCGGTAATTAGAAGTTTTAATTGTCTAGAGAGTAGCTTAATCTCGAATTATACGTAGTGTTGAGTTTTAATTAATGAGTAAATATCACTGGTCATTTCAGGTATACCATGTTCACTTTAGAGGAGCAAGGGTCTTTCATGCCATTATGGAAGACCTTCTTGAAAGAGGAATGAAGAATGCATCAAATGTATTCCCCTCCGCCCCCCCCCCCCCCCCCCCCCCCCCACCCGCAAAAAAAAAAACCCCCAAAAATCTCCCAACTCCAAAACCCAATTAGGACTAATAATAATTATATATGCAGGCTCTTCTTACGGGATGCTCAGCTGGTGGTTTGGCATCTATATTAAACTGCGATAAATTTCGAGCATTGCTACCCACCAAAGCTAGAGTCAAATGCATGTCCGACGGCGGGTTTTTTCTCTATGCGTAAATTTTCAAAAGACCTCGCACAATAAGTCACTAACCTCATTTCATAGTTTTTGCAAGATATTATTATCAGGTTTTGTGACTAACACGTACTACTTTTGTAACAGGAGAGATTTTTTTGGAGGATATCACTTTGAAACACATATCTTTGATGAAGTTGTTAGCATACATGTACTCTCTCGCTCTCTATTAAGTCCTTTTTTAACCCTTTCTAGCTACCTCCTTAATTTTGAAAGACGATATGTGTATATACATATAATGTGGAATCTGATTATGCATTTTTACTTCAATTCTCGGCTACAGGGATCTGCAAAGAATTTGCCTCGGTCATGTACTTCAACGTTGAAACCTGGTTTGGTTAGAACAATTTTCTGATGCTACTTTTTGCCTTACAATGTATGTTTTGCGAGCTAGAATAACACTCAGTTTCATTTCAGTGTTTTTACCCCCAAAACGTGGTGCCGTATATTCAAACCCCACTGTTTATTTTAAATTCGGTTTTTGATACATGGCAGGTTAGATACAATTAATTCCAACAAGTACTATGAGCTGTTTATTTTCTTCTATTATTTTGAATTAGAAAAACTTGTACATTAATTTCTTGTGTTTTGTTTTAATTCATAAGTCTTTGATTTAATCTTTGCTCAGCTTCAATACGTTTTCGCATTAACGTATCTACCAGAGGGCCAATCCTGGGTCAAATGCCAATATAATGTTAGTTACTGCTCATCTTCCCAAATCAAGAAATTGCAAGGTTGATCACTACTCTTTAACTCTTTACATGCATGATCTACTTTACTGCGTGCCCTTTGTAATAAATCTTGTTTTGCAAATTTAATATATTGATAATGTACAGTCCACTTCAAGTTTTGGATTGGAAAAGGAAGAAAACATGTATTTTATAGTTTGGATGAAAGATCAAATTATACTATTATAGTTTAGCATCTCTCCATCATATATGCTTGCATCTATATCTTTTGTAGTCAAAAAATTAGGGTTAGTTTTGGAATAATAGAACTAAAACAAGTGAGGTGTTAACAATTGTTTCATATATTCTTAAGAAAGATCCGAACCTTAAATTTCTGGTATTATTTTGTTTTAGTAATATTTCTAAATTACTTTTCACAATTACAAATATTCATGAGCCGGCCGGGAAAGGGCACAACAATGTTGATTATTGAATATTGGCCAACTTGATCGAAGACCTGAAAAGAATGAACAAAAAGACGTTCGCAGATGCATGGCCCATGAAAACCCTATTTTGTTATAGTGTTACCTAATTATACCTTATAAAGGTTCATGAAATATGAATGTTACATAAATATTTATTCCTTCTCAGCTATATATAGCTCTAGTAGAATTGGTTTGTGAAATCCTTATTTATACTATTTGTGGGTATAATTTCAGGTTTAAGATCAGAATTCTTGCATACAATCTTGAATGGATTGGATAATCATTCCTCTAGAGGATTGTTTATGGACTCTTGCTATGCTCATTGCCAAACTTTATTTGGGCCCAAATGGCAAGGAACTAATGTAAAATTGAATGATAAGGTACGTAACTAATTAAGACAATGCGTGCGCTATTAATTTTCCTTGCCAAAAATTCCAAAATCATATCCGATCTATTCATTTTTTCCCTCTACATACAGACAATATCAGACGCTGTTGGCGATTGGTTTTACGACAAAGGAGTGGTGCAATTGGTAGATTACAAAAGTGATCTGCCACGTTGGTGTGTGTATGACCCAGGAGAGCCCAATCCTAACAACAATTATACATGGCCTTCGTAATAACGTAACTTTGTATTATTTTTGGTGTCTCTTATGTAATTCGCATTGTATTGTGGTTCGAAACATTAACATTTTTGGTTTTTATATGTTTTTGTAAAATTAGTTTGAATTATGAGTTATACAGGTAGAAGTTTGAAAAAATTGTGATACCATCTGTTTCTTAAGTGCTTTGTCAGTTGAAAGTAGTCCCTTATATATACTTCTCTTTACCTAATGTTTCTTTTGTCTATTCCAGGAAACCTGCTTTCATGAGTTTTTCATGCACCTAGCTAGGGATTTGAAACTAAATTCAATTCCCCCTAACATTGGACACCTCGATTGTTAATTTTGTAAATTAACTCAGGGGTTGTTCAATATCTAAGGGTTCTTATTAGTTATTGTTGTCCACCTCATACCATGCTATCAACTTGTTTATAATGTTGAAAGAAAAAAGATGTCCGCGTATATTTGTTATGAGATACAATTACTACATAAAAATCTTAGTAAATCTTGTAAAATGGTTGGAAAAGACGCATTTTCTAAAGGGCGCCTTGTCTTTTCATGCAAATGTTTAAAGGATGCGATTCATTATATTGTAAAATTTAAGGGATATGATGTTTATATAGATATTGCTTTACAGTAGCCACCTCAGAGTAACTATCTCTTCTAAACTGTCTATCATGACGGCATAATTATATTTTTTATATATGTATATATCTGAGGAAGACTGGACTTTCATATTTTTGTGTGTGTGTTTAATATAGATAAGAGAAATGAGAAACTTTGACTTACCGGCCATTTCAATAAAGAACATCTTGAAGAGGGAGGGAGAGGTACGTGAATGAACTGGCAAAGTTGGACACGATTTTCTTAGTTGCGTTTGATTAGGGCCAAGTTCCTTAAAAGCCTCGTCGTTCCTTAAAATACCCTCAACAATTCCTGTAGGCTGAGCAACTTTTTCAATGAAATAGAAAATAGCATGAACGTTTAAATAAGTTTGATTCTTTATTGGATCATAAAAACCCACTTTTCAAATAGATATTCCCTCTTTTTCGCATGGGTGGACTATTATTGGGATCGAGTCACTGAGTGGACACAATAAGACACGGTTAATAACAAATCGTATTCGGGTTTGCTAGTCAAATCCGTTAAGATTCGTTAGACCTTTTAAGACCCAGTAGGATCTATTAAAAACCTGTTGAAACATATTTATGTTATTTTCAGGTAAATAGTGTCAGGTTATTGTGTTTAGAAGGATTAACTTGTTAGCTTAACGGGTGAAACCGGTCGTGTCATGTTACCAGATAAGATAATTTATCGTGTTTGTGTATGATTTTTCCACCCTTTATGTTAACTGGCCATGTATTTTTCACCCTAACTCGATAACACCTGACACGAAACCAAACGGAGACAACTCATTGCCAATTCTAGTTTGAGGTAGTGGAACACATTTTCAAGTCTTAGGTGGGTGTATTCAATACATAATATGTAGATTTTTTTTGGATTTGTAAAGTTTAAGTGTATTCAATTGGGATTTTAAAATGTCTTTTAAAATCTTATGGTATTCAAAACTAAATAAACTTTGATGGATTTTATATATAAATTGATGGATATGAGAGTATTTTTAGGAATAACAAATCCACCAACAAATTTTCTCTTCAAGTAGAAGATTTCATATGGATTTCTCTTCCATCTTTCTCATAAACCTTATGTATTATTTCTTCTTCCTCTCTATAATCTTATTAAACCCTTCCCTTCAACTCTTCTTCTTCCAAACCCCTTCTTCTCCTATCAAACCCCTTATTCTTCCGAACCCTATGTATTATTTGTTTTTCGTAATCATTTTTTTTATTTTTGTTTATTCTTTGATTTTTTATTGTAATTAGAAGAATTAATAAATTTATTAAACTATATATAAATACTAAAGAGTTTATACCTTAAAATAATAAGAGTTTTGTCTTTTCCAGAAAATATATTTTTGTTATTGGAAAATTAAAGATAAAATACCTAAAGAGGAGAGTGTATGAAGCTGGACATATAATGTTAGTTGGGCCTTTTTTTTTTCTAGTATTGCTAACTTATGGGCCCTTTGCTTATGAGATTGTTAAAAATATGGTCTTTCTAATTAAAAACAGGCTAGTCATCAGCACACCCACAATAGCCAGGCGTGCAATTAGCTATATAGAGATTGCCTTCAAAAAATAAAAACCATACATTTTAATTAGATTGGATTGCAAACGATTATAATCCCAGCGTTCAAATGGATTAGATTATATTATAAATAGTTTGGTTTGGACTGGATGTTAAATGTTTAAAATCTAAGGCGACAAACACCCACATTTATTGAGACAAATATCATACACTTTTACGCCTTCTAATTCTCTAGAGTGAAAGTGACAAAAATCACTACAGGTTGAATATAAATAGGCGTTTAGTTAAAGGGGCGATGAACGATTGTCCTTGTACAATACAACTCTAACCAATTTGCTATTTTTTGAATTGTTATTTGATCGTTAGTATGACTACTATTCATTACACCAAAACATGAAATTAGTAGTGGGCGATTTTTTTGATTAGTAACGCACTAAGTCCGTTACTAGCCCGCAACGAGGAAAGACCGTTACAGACTTAAAAATGCCCATTACTGAATCGATTTAATAAATTCTCCTTGTATATTTAGTCCAATAACATAAATTAAAATACACAGTAATACTAAAAAACCGTTGCTGAGCGTTTAATATTATTATTTAAAATTAAATAATTATTTATCTTTATTGATAAATCCCATAAAATTAAACTTTCCCCAAAATTTTCATTCCAATTTCGTTCCCTCTTCGATCTCAGACCCGCGCTCTCTCTTTTCCTTCCCTTTTCAGACCACGCCACCATCTCCAACACAACACCACACCACACCACCATCTCCACGCCATCATCTCCAACACAACACCACACTACCATCTCCAACTAACACAACCCCGATCCACCATCTTTAGCACACCATCGCTCCATCTCCACCATGCCACCGCTATTCCTCGCCAGCACACCTTCGCTCCATCTCCACCATGCCACCGTCTCTACTACTATGAGGTATGTCTTTTTTCCCCTTTTTTTACTTTGCCCTAATTTCGAAAAGCTATGTATTTTGCCTTAATTTCAAAAAATTTTGCTAGCTTCTTCCCCAAATTAGTCCTCCCTTTTTTAGAGAAGGTAAAAGTCTTTCTATATTACAACTAAAAGCAAAAATGAGAGGAGAAACTAAATCTTTGGCTTACCTTGATAAGGTTTAAATTTTTGTGTTCTTTAAAGTCATAAGAATTAAAGTGGGAGTGTAGGACTCAATTTAAAATTGAGAGTTTGGCAGTAATGAGAGCCGGCCAAACAGAGGGAGCCCATCCTAACAAAGAAAAAATACTAGTAGTATTGATATTAATATAAAATAAAATAAAACGTTTAACATATCTACCTATTTCAGCCCACTTAGCTTTCCTTTATAAAATTGGGGCAGAATTAGCAGGAATATTTATCTTTGACAAACAAAATTAGAAGGAGTATTTATATTAGTTACACTTTGTATGTATATTATACACTAAAAATTGAAACATTTTATAAAGTGCATCTATCATCGACGTAACTTGACAAAGACTAAGGCAAACATATTAATTGTTATTACTAGTTTTTACTAGTTTTTACATAACAATTATACTCTCACAAATATTATTTTTTTCTTATAATTTATTATGGACGTTAGGCCTCTCTAACTTTTACCACTAGAGATATGTTTATGATTACTCTTGTCATGTGCACTAACATATAAATTCCCCCTTTTGTCATATTAATCTCTAATGTTGTTATAATGGGCCACTTTAATGTTTATGATAGGAGTGCTAATGACAGAAGCCATCATTTTGCTCTAGTACCTCTTTTGGAGACTTTCACGAATTCAAAGAAGAATGTCAAGTTTGGAAAATCACTAAGCGAGCCACCGGCGTCAAGATTAAGAAGCAGGTAGCTATCCTTCCCCTTCCATTTCTCCCTAAATACTAATGATACGGAACCCAAAACTTCTAATTAATAGAGAGTGCGCCAACTTGGGCTATAAATCTCCAACAAGCTCTCTTTTTATATTAATAGAGAGTATTTTTTGAATTAAAGAATCTTGTTATTTTATTTTTTTGCTATTTGCTGATACTATATCATATATGTTTGCACAATAAGGCATTTAATTCTCTTTACCCCATTCCCTCAAGTTGAACTTGGTCTATCAGATGATGAGCAACAATGAAAGCCACAGTTTTCATTCCTATTGCTCAAATTCAATTTAAATAGACCAAAAATTACGAGACATTGACTTAATTTTCTATGTACATCTGCACAAATATATATTAATTTCCCCTTTTGTCATGTTAATCTCTAATCTTGTTCTAATGGGCCACTTTAATTTTTATGATATGAGTGCTAATGACAATAGCCATCATTTTGCTCTAGTATCCCATTGGAGACTTTCACGAATTCAAAGAAGTATGTCAAGTTTGAAAAATCACTAAGCGAGCCACCGGCGTCAAGATTAAGAAGCAGGTAGCTATCCCTCCCCTTTCATTTCCCCCTACATCTTTCATTATAGATTGTGATAGTGTAATTTAGGAAATCCTCTTGATATTGGTTGATGGTATTGGGTTGTATATGTGAAAAAGGTAGTTAGAAAATATGAAATTGTATGTGTTTTGGCAGATTCGTGTTGTTGCACAAAAATTGCGATAAATAATTGTAGAAAACTCTGTTTGATGCACCGTAAAGTCTGTTACAAAGTAGACACGTAGACCTTTTTGGAAAAGTATGGTAGAAATTCTAGTTGTATGCCAAATAATACAGTTTTTCATTAAAGTTGGTATGTATTCAGGATGAAGTTTTTGGACAGCATACACTGTTTTGGTCGTAATTATTAGAATACTTAAAATTTTCTGTCGAAACCGCTTCCAAATGAAAGTAGACTTTCATATCTTTCTATGCATGGGTCATGAGTTTACTTTGAATCTCATATGGTGAACTTACGCGTCTTTAAATATTGGCCTTAATTTTTGAAAATTATAAAGTAATGTGAAACAGTTATGAAATGTCCCTAGCTTTCTCATGTATATATATATATATATTACTAAATACTAATGATACGGAACCCATAACTTCTAATTAATAGAGAGTGTGCCAACTTGGGCTATAAATCTCCAACAAGCTCTCTTTTTATATTAATGGAGAGTATTTTTTGAATTAAAGAATCTTATTATTTTATTGTTTTGCTAGTTGCTGATACTATATCATATATGTTTGCACAATAAGGCATTTAATTCTCCTTACCCCATTCCCTCAAATTGAACTTGGTCTATCAGATGATGAGCAACAATGAAAGCCACAGTTTTCATTCCTATTGCTCAAATTCAGTTTAAATAGACCAAAAATTGCGAGAAATTGACTTTATTTTCTATGTACATCTGCATAAATATATAAATTTGCCCTTTTGTCATGTTAATCTCTAATCTTGTTCTAATGGGCCACTTTAATTTGTATGATAAGGGTGCTAATGACAATAGCCATCATTTTGCTCTAATATCCCATTTGGAGACTTTCACGAATTCAAAGAAGTATGTCATGTTTGAAAAATCACTAAGCAAGCCATCGGCTTCAAGATTAAGAAGCAGGTAGCTATCCCTCCCCTTCCATTTCCCCTTGATCTTTCATTATAGATTGTGATTGTATAATTTAGGAAATCCTCTTGATATTGGTTGATGGTATTAGGTTATATATGTGGAAAAAGTAGTTAGAAAATATGAAATTGTATGTGTTCTGGCAGATTCGTATTGCTGCACAAAAATTGCAATAAATAATTGTAGAAAGCCCTGTTTGATGCACCGTAAAGTGCGTTACAAAGTAAACACGTAAACCTTTTTGGAAATGTATGGTAGAAATTCTTGTTGTATGTCAATTAATACAGTTTCTTCATTAAAGTTGGTACATGTTCAGGATGAAGTTTCTGGACAGTATACACTGTTTTGGTCGTAATTCTTAGAATACTTAGAATTTTCTGTCGAAACCACTTCCAAATGAAAGTAGACTTCCATATATTTCTATCCATGGGTCATGAGTTTAATTTGGATCTCATATGGTGAACTTACGCGTCTTTAAATGTTGGCCTTAATTTTTGAAAATTATGAAGTAATGTAAAATAGTTATGAAATGTCCCTAGATTTCTCATGTATATATATATATATATATTACTAAATATTAATGATACGGAACCCATAACTTCTAATTAATAGAGAGTGCCAACTTGGGCTATAAATCTCCAACAAGCTCTCTTTTTATATTAATAGAGTGTATTTTTTGAATTAAAGAGTCTTATTTAAAAATATGTTGCAACAAACTTTCTTTTTATATTAGAGCGGAAGAAGGATCTCTACTCATTTTCCTTATTTTAATTACATTGTCAGGCCTTTAATTTTTAATGTATATTAACTATAATGAAGAGAATTAGTGAAAGAGGGCGCATTGGAGAAATTGTGTATATATGTGTTGGAACTGCTAAAAGTGATCTAGTTATTGGGAAATTGTGTATATATGTGCTTGGATTGCTGAAAGTTGACTAGAATTTGCTTAAATCTTGTGTATATGTACTGGAAATGCTGAAACTAAACTAGACAATGCTGAAACTATGTATGTATGTGTTGGAATTGCTGAAACTAAATTAGAATATGTTGAAATTAGATATATATATATATATATATATGCTAGAAAAACTGAAATTGGAATGGAAAATTATGTAATTATGTATATATTTGTTGGAAATGCTGAGACTAAACTAGAAAATATTGAAACTATGTATACATGTGCTAGACTAAACTATGAAATTAATTTATTTGTTTGATTGTGCACACCCATCAATTTCTTAAGTATACCACGCATAAGTATTTTATGCGACTTTATTCATGCACACTCCCTCTAAAAAAAGAAGAGAGAAAACATACTGTAACATCCCCGCCTTAATCTACAGTACAACACCTATAATTAAGACCTGGAGTGCTACTAACCCATCTTAAATTGACTAAAATGGGTATATATGTAAATGCATAAAGAAATACAACCAGTAATAACATGAGTGTCAAACAACAAATTCATAATCATATTGATGATGTTTGTACTGCACATAAACATACATGCATATACATATTCATGTTACATAACTAACTAAGTAACCCAAATTAATATACTACATTTCGGGCTAGTCGTGGCTTCCCAAGAGAACATATACATGACAAAAATGAGTTCGTATCAGAGCTACTAACACGTACCCGATCCCGTTGCGTCCATGCCCTCTTTGGGCTCTTGAATACCTATATAGTTTTAAAAAAACAGGATGAGCATATCGCCCAGCAGGGGGAGTAAAAGGGAACGACTTTGAAAACGTTTATTGATTCGTTACTTTAAACAAAGTAAACATTTTCATAATACAATTCAAACATAATTTGTAACTTATCATAATTTCACAAAACCATGCATGCTCATGCTTATGCAGGTTACCTCCGTTGTGTTAACCGTTACGTCGAATCACCATAATATAAATGAGCCGAGATAGCAAATGATATGAGTCTGCCTATCCAAGACCATAGCCGATCCTTATCAGGAATTATAACTGTAACAATAATCGTGGGCCTGACCGCCCCGCCAGAAGATCAATCAATGAACATTCATAACATGGGCCTGACCGTCCTCAAGAGACATAAAATTGAGATCATAATATGGCCTCTCCGTCTCGGGTGAATATCAATAGATAATAACAATTTGGACCACAGTCCACCATATCACGTCAACAGCTCATTTTCATGTCAACCAGAATATTAGTGCCTTACCGTTGTCTAGATTTTTGGACTGCTCACCGCTGGCTCTAGACAGCCGATGCCTTGCTGACCCCCCGGAGGTTTAGGGCTTTTCAACCCAAGGGCATCAGGCCCTGCCTATTTTCCATACCGACAAGCACTAACCACAATTATTCCCCTTCACCGACGGAAGGCCCAAACATAGATATTGATCACTGTGGGCAACACCCCACCATACAACATAGCCGAAAATATATCCCCATACAAATAAGAACTCCCGAAGAGAGATAATCACACATTCAAGAATGCCTCAAGAGCATAGAAAGCCATCCATAATATGGATACAAGATATAGTTCTCCCAAGAGATTATTTTCACATCATATGTCATAAGGAGGCTTCGAACTTGCCAAGATATCCTCGAGATGTCGGGTTGACACAATAATTGTGCAAACGTGCACAACATGCTCTAAATGCAAGCTAGAAACAACATATGCCATATAAACCTCATCGAACCTTATACTTGTCCCTTGGTGCATACCAAAACCATTTACTAGTTCAATCATATCAACTAAACACGTATACACCCGAGGGACATCCCGTAGAGATCAAATACTACGTGAAAATCGAGTTTATTTGGCATATATCGCTTCGTATCATTGAATCATAGCTTAATCATGCATGATTTATGAATATCAACTAATCATGGTTTTCATAGTAAGCATACATGTATATATCATCTGAGTATAATCAATAACAAAGCAGTATGTGCTTCATATCAAATATAACCCCTACTTCAAGTTTGTAGACCAAAAGAAAGAAGAAAGATGTAAACCGAAGCCCCGTTCGGTGAAATACTCAACCTCTCGTGTCAACACATTCCTAGCATAACAAAATCCCCAAATCAATGATGTATAAACCCAACCCAAGTAGCCAAAGCTCACACTTGAGCTTTTATAGAAGAAAATCAAGATGATGAATAGTACCTTAGAGGTGGTTTTGGATGATATCAAGCTTGAATCCTCGATTCAAATGGATAGATGCATAGAAATCTTCCTCTTTCTCTCTCTAGAACCCTTTAGAACTCTCTAGAGGAGTGTCAAAATGTTTGGCACGAAATTTGGATGAAAATGACCAAAAATGGCTTAAAAACGTGCGTAAGTCGGTGGGAATAGTTAACTGGTGGACCGGTATGCCAAATACCGAATACCGGTCAGCGGAGCACAAATTTTCCAAAAATTTGGTGCCGGACCGGTATACCAAAAATGCCATACCGGTCCGCGCTATAAATTTTGGAATTTAAATTACTGTTTTTATTTTAGCTATAACTTTTCGCTCGGAACTTCGATTGAGGCGTTCTTTATATCCACGGAAAGGTATTTCAAAGGTCTACAATTTTCTAAAAGGAATTTTTCCCAAATTATGGATATATTTTTTCTAAAAATTCAACGAAGTCAGCGCTCTGCCAAAGCGCTACCGAATGACCAGAATTTTGCAATGGGCCTACCCGAAAGTTGTAAAATGGTACAAATACTAGACACTCATGTGAACAAAATCTCAGTAGGATAAATAACGAAGAAATTATGATAGCTCGAAGATAGCTAGAATTAAGGAATCACGAAGAATCAAAACTTCATATTTACCAGCCGAAATCGATTTGGACCACCCGAATCATCAAACGATCACTCACATGAGTATAAATAAGCTAATATAATTCAATTTAAAATACGGGGTATTACACATACAACCTTCATCATTATTAAATGTATTGTATGATATTGCAGAATGTCTAAAGTAACTAACAAAGAGTGGATGAACGAAAGGAATAGAATAAGGGAAGTGTATAGACAATTAGACATGGTGTTGAAGATTTTATAAATTTTACGGTCACAAATGATGTTGAAAAGTTGTCAACGATTATTTGCCCATGTGTGAAGTGTCAAAATAAGTTGCGTTTTCCTGCTATAGAAGTCCAAAACCATTTGTTTATTAATGGCATAAATAAGACATACACTAAGTGGCTTTTACATGGTGAAAGGCCCTTATCGACTCAACACTCATTAGTAAAACATGTTGAAATTGAAGGTAGCATCTGCGAAGAATATGTAGGGAATGTGGGGGCAGAGATGGGGAACCTTGTTGGTGCATGTTATGGAGTGCAAAATGAATATAATGTTGCTGTTGAGGTTGGTGAAACGGAAGCTTCTGAAGCACGTGATGTTCTAGATGCAAAGTACAATGAATACAAGAGATTGGTGATGGAGAAGTTGTACCCTTCGTGTGAGGGTCCAGACACAACTCTTTCTATAATTGTGGAGTTACACAACCTAAAGAAATAATTTGGTTGGTCAGGCAATAGCGTGACGACACTTTTGTCTATCTTGAAAAGGTGGCTCCTGAAAGGAAATAATTTGCCAAACAAATATCCACGCATGAAGATTATGATGAAAGACTTAGGAATGATGGCCACTTTCATCCATGCTTGTGTCAACAATTATGTTTTATATTAGAAAGATAATAAAGAAAAGTAAGAATGTCCTCAATGCGGAGAGAGGCAATATGCCATATCCAAGAAGAAAGGGGGGAGAACTCGTAAAGAATCTTTGAAAGTATTGAGACATTTTCCTCTAATTCCAAGACTAGTGAGGTTATACTCTATAGAATGGATAGCACGAGAGATGACATGGCACGGGTGAGCTTCTAGCTCATAGGAGTATCAAAGATATCCATCTAATTCGTCTCAGTGGAGAATAGTAAAGGAAAAGTGGTCCGATTTTGCTAAAAAGGAGCGTAATGTTTGGCTTGCAATAGCAACTGATGGGTTTAATCCGCGTGGTATTCAATCCGCTAGTTATAGTTGTAGGCACGTGATCACGGTTCCGTATAATCTTCCACCGTCATTATGCATGAAAAGAGAGTTCCAATTTTTGTCTTTGTTAATACCTGGTCCAAAGGCTCTTGGTCAAGACATTGATGTTTTTCTCCAGCCACTAATTGAAGAGTTGAAGATATTATGGCAAGAAGGTGTACGTTTTGGCTTATGACATGTTTAAAAAACAACATTTTACTTTGAGAGCCATAGTCTTGGGTTAGTGAATTGCATCCCTTTTATGTTAAATTAGTTACACTGATTAATTGAAGTTATAATCTTGTTTTTTAGTATATATAATGTTATTTTTTTCTCTGGTAGGCATATTCAATTATGTCAAGTGCAGGTAATTCGCAGCAGCCATCACGCTCTTCAGCACCACCACCCTCGCCTCAATCATCGGGAACGGCAAAAGAAAAGGCAAAATTGCCTATTATTATCGGACCGACTGGGTTGTGGTTAGGGCAAATTCTAGGAAATGGAGTAACCGAGTTGGAGATTATGTAAGGTCTTGTATACCAGTGAAGTACTCGGATTTTAAACAAGTGCCTCAAAACTTTAAAGATGATGTTTGGCTCAACTTAATGGTAATCATTATCCTTTTTGTAGTTTAAGTATACTAAATTTTATGTTATAATTTAATCAAAACTTTTATTATTACAGAATAAATTTGAACTTCTAATTCCCGATGAGGTGGCTCGTCCTCAGTTGGAGAAATGATGGTCCCAGAAATTTAGGACATATAAATCCACATTACGTAAAAGTTTGCAAATTGAGATAGAGGAAGCTCCAAGAAGAATTGATCCAAATCATTGGAAAGAATTTACAGAAAATGAAAGCAAGCCCAAAAAGATAGAACAAAAGAAAAAAATGCTGAAAATCGAGGGAAGCTGGAGTATTCTCATTGTCTCGGTTGTTATTCTTACGCGGCGAAAACACACATGATGGTATTTTTATATGGTTATGTTAAATTTCATACTTTGTCATTATTGGTTCTTATGAAATTTATAATTGTAAGAAGAAGCCCAGCCTGAAAATCCAATTGATCGAGTTGATGCATGGTTGGCGGGTCATCAGAAAGAAGATGGGACCGTGTTACCTAGTGCTAAGCCATTATATGTAAGCATTACTCAATATTCTTTTAACTTTTAATAACAAAAATACCTATTAACCCTTGTATTTATTCGTAGGATCAAGTAAAAGAAATTAAGACTAAAAGAAAAAGTGTAGAGGATGGCTCCTGTAGCACAATTGAAAATGATGGGTTGACCCAAGTTTTTGAAAAGGACATTAATGAACGACTTTGTGGGGTTGGATCTTACATCTTGAAGAAGCAAATGGTGATTGTAGAGATTGAAAAAGCAAAGGGAGTGGCAAAGAATAAGGAAAACACAAAAGATGATACCTTTAAGGATGAAGTGATGGCGTCCGTGCAATCACAAATACAAAAGATTAATGCAGATTTCAAGAGTGATCTCATGCTGTCAATGCAAAATTTACTTCAATCTTTCATGAATGGTGTAAAGGAAAGTTCTCCACCGGTGGTGGTGACTCCTAGAAGCGACTTAGGCTCCAATTCAGTCCATCGCCCACCTAATATAATTCAAAACTTGGATAACATTTTTGCTGGTGCATCTCGCCCCTTGTCGAGTCTTAATCCTTCTGACAAACCTTTCACTATCTTACTTGATAAATACTACAAAGAATTGCCGGTCGGGCATGTCGTGACAGATGCATCGGCTAGGATATGTCACGGAAAAGAGGTTAGTCCTTGTATATAAAAAGAAAGTTTGGGTAGGGGAGGTAATTGAGCCCGACGCACTTTTGTGGGATGCTCCTCAAGATGGTTATCACACTTTGTCCGCTTATGTCTCCAGGGGCTATTTAGTTTGGTTGGACAATTTATTAAAGTATGTTTAGTGCGGATTTTTTGAAAAGTGTGTTTAGTTTTACTTGGTGGTACTTTTATGTTATTTATATATTTTAACATTAAGTTTGTGCTTGGATATTTTGGTAGTTAGTATTTGCTCTTGATGTATTGGACTTTATATGTATGCTTGGATATTTTGGTACTTAGTATTTGGACATTTTAATGGTTTATATAGTGTGATTTGATTTTAGAGTGTATGGTTTTGTGATTGTTTGAGATTTCGTACATTTTGATACATAGTATTTAGTTTTATAACTGATTTCAGGTACAGGGTCAGGATTTGGGATGAATATATATATTAAATTTTATGTTAATAGTAACGGTAAAAAACCGTTACTAGTATTAGTAACGGTCACCATTGTTGATGTGTTATTGGTGTTAGTAACCTTAAAAAGCGTTACAATGATAAATTTAAATAAAAATAGTAACAGTCTTTTTATTGTAGTAATGGGTAAAAAGCGTGATTAAAATAAGGTCTATAACGGTTTTTATCCGTTACAGAAATAATTATAGTAACGGGTAATCTATAATTTCAGTAACGCTTATTAACCGTTACTAGTCTAACTGCCACGCTTAATAGTAATGGATTTTTTATGTTACTGAAATTTTTAGTAACACAGAAATATGTTACAAAACACATGTTTTGGTGTAGTGACTGTTGCTTGAATATGTTTAGAAGGACCAATTTGCTATTTTTTTTGTCAGTTTTTACTTCTAACTCTTTGAAGCAACCAACTTATCAGATGAAAAATTAATGTAACAATATTGACAAATTAACTCATTTTTTCAAAAGACTTTGGGTTTTTTCCTTCTTAAAAGGGTTGTCACTTTTTTTTTTGCATGCATGCAAGCATATATTAATTTGGTGAGATTAGATAAAGTACTTGGAGAGACTATAAACCACATGATAACACATGCATGCAGTATAATATGAATTGACATAATATTCTAAACTAATGAATTCAGTATAACTTAATGCATGGTCAAATTATATCAGTAATAACCTAATAACACACAATATTGATAAATTAATAACAATTAATATTCGTTAGCCAGTCATATTTGAACATAATGTTTTTCAACTAATGAAAAGTTACTTATTTCAAGTAGAATCAATAGTACCCAAAATACACGATATAAAAAAAATTAAAACTCGAATCCACTGATCGTGATGAGAAGAGGCGAAGGAAGAATCTCCTTGAAATCCTCCATTAACTCCTCTCGTATTTATTCATACAAGAGCCTTTGACCACCTTTATTAATATATATTTATTAGGGGCGTAAACGGATGAAATACGAATTGAATATCAAGTACTCTATCCATTATTCGTATCTTTTTAAAAATATACTATCAAAATCTTTATCCATATTTTTTTTGATAATACGCTCAATTACTTTTATCTTTATCCTAATGGAATTTTCAGATTTATATAATATCCATATTAATCTTTTTATGCAACTATAGACACAGTGTCCTATATTTTGTTAATCTAAAAACTAGTTAAATTTTAAAAATAAATTTGACAACATAATGTTTCAATTAAAACAATACATTATACAAGTTATAACTCAAGAAAATGAAACATTATATTGGTTATAACTAGAGAACCAAAACGAAGCATTACAAAATGTATTAAAATAAAGAATAACATTTTATATCAAACTTTGATCTCCAATAATGAATTTCTCCTGAATAACTCAATGAGATTCACGTTAAAATTATAACATATATTTCAAAATGACAAATCAAAGTTGAAAATCATTACCACATAAATACAACTGGAGCTTTTATTTTTTAATCTTTTTAGGGCTTTTTTTTCGTACTTAGTTGAAAAGATTTTAATAAATTGGCCCCATTCTGCATTCGAGATTAAACCATGTACAATTGTTTTGAAGGGAGAAAATATATGTGTATATGTATATACCAGATTATAGCGTATATATACGGATATTTGCAAATATTAATTCACTTCGGATATATATTATCTTGGTCGAATACTATCATTATTCACATCCTTATCAATTTCTTTAGATATTTAAAAAACACTATTCAAATCAATCTTCTTTTTCGAATATCTATTCGAATAAATATCTACAAGCCATAGTTTTTATAAGTAAATTAGTAGGTGCATTAAAGATAACTCAAAAATAATAAGCGGCAATTTTTTATTAAGTAATAAATGGGCGCGAGACAAAAGGATTTTATCTTATTTTTTAAATTCCTTTAATTTGGACTTTAAGTTTTATGAGGGTGAGAAGAATAATAATGTGAGTGTATCTAACAAAACCCAAAAAGAGACGTCGACATGAATTGCATTTATATTTTGCACTACAAGAAAAATGGGCTTATGTGACACCCGTAAGTCATCACAAAAATGGTCAATTTCGTCACATTTGAATATATATGACGAATTTTCGGCGTCACGGAGGGCGTCACCTATAGTAAGTCACTAATTGTATTAAGTGACGAAAATTTAGAGGCGCCACGCATTCCTATGATATGTGACAACTACTTTGTCACTTATTAAGGAGATAAGATATCTATTTTGTTAACATTTGTGACAATATGTGCCTCACTTTTTGTTAACATTTGTGACAACATGTTCCTCACTTTTTTGCGTGAAATGTGACGCTTTACGCTATCACACTATGTTCTTTTTTGTAACGAAATTTTCCTCACTTTATCCTTCTTATCGTGAAGACTTTTTCCTCACAAATATAAATTTTTGTGATACTTTTGGCGCCACATACGATCTTCATATTGTGACGACTTATTCCTCATATATGAGTATTATTTGTGATGATGAATTTCTCACTAATGCATTATTTTTGAGATGTCGCGGCGTCACATATTGTAGAGATTTGTGAGGTAATTTTTCTCACATTTTACATCATTTAGTTGTGGTTGGTCAATTTGAGCAATAATCATGGAAGTAAGAGGCCACCGGTCAATTTTGGCTATATAGCTAGTTTTGTGGGGGGAAAATATAATAATTATAAAAACCAAAAATATGGAGGAAGGGGAATTAGTTTGCACATTTGACTCCCATTAATCTAATATTATAAAATTGTTCAACATGGATTTTAATAATCATAAAATTGTGTCATATATTTTTATTCTTGTGAATTTTTTTTTATTGTTTTTAGTAATCTAATATTATAAAGTAGAGACGAAAAATATTTGTCATGAAATCGTGTCATATTTTCAAAATCTCAATTTTGCTAATGCAATTAATTTTCACTTTTGTATAAAAATATATGAGGTGGCAAAAAATTTGGCCGAGCCCATGGGAGTGAAGTTCTTTGCAAGTATAGATGCACCGTACGTTAATAATAAGAGAGAGAGAGAGAGAGAGAGAGAGAATGTTGTTTTTGTTTATAGGTAAGTTCCTTCAATGATTTTTACATCTACTGACAATACGTCCTCCTTTTTGCGTGTGTGAGTTTTATTGCTTTTATGGATGGAGTTAAGTACAAGAAGACAAGCTACCATCTTTTTCTCTCTTTCTCTCCATTTTCTCTAGATTCTTAAGTTCTAGGATCCGATCCCTTTTTAGAACTATCCCTTTCTATTTATATCTGTATAGAATTAGGATTACAATGCTCTATTAGGACAAATGATCAAAAGACAGCTGGGGTAAGGCATGGGTACGGTCCCTCTACTACATTAACTGTGGAATGATTTCCTTAATTTTAAAACTAGTCACTTTTACATCACACAAATGTCAGGGTTTGCTGGCTGCGTTTTGCACGAGTGGGTAAAATACAGCGTGAGCAAGTGATTTCCATCACAAGTTGGTGGCTTTGCACGTATGCTTCATGATGAGTATGGTTCCATCACACCCCTCCACACGTTCTCTATTCCTCTTTGCGTGTTGTTTATGCGATGTGGACGACACCAAGGTATGCTGAGTTCTCACCCTCCTTGGCATGGCGTTTGCTTCAGCTCCTAAGTGGCTTGCCGTGTTGACCTTTTGACTATTATACCGCCGAATCCCATTTGACTTGCTAGCCCAAAAGCGTTGCACCAATCCGATATGCTTTGATAATAATTTTATGTATCCTCAATATACATGCAATAAGAAAAAAGGTGACAACACTACAAAACAAGATAAACTTGAACTTAACCACTAGTTGGATCAGTAATTACTTTTGTTCAACTCATTTAATGAAATTAAATATGTAGAAGTTGTAGATGAAACGCATATACATGCAAGATAAGCTAGCCAAAATGTCATATTGCAATCTTGCCCTTTATAAAAAATCTAGCCACCAAATTTTAAAATATCTGTTAATATTTATTACTATGCTTTAGAGTAATTTTGTAAAAACTAGTCTCAGTTCC
The DNA here is from genome assembly GCA_021464415.1 of Lonicera japonica. Lineage (NCBI taxonomy): Eukaryota > Viridiplantae > Streptophyta > Magnoliopsida > Dipsacales > Caprifoliaceae > Lonicera > Lonicera japonica. Next base: position 56,819,076 of record CM038463.1, on the reverse strand, counting down.
AAAAAAAGGAGAGAAGGAGCTAACACTAGAAGTGTGGCAAGCCCACGTGAAACAAATGGTTCTAACTAACTCGAACAATAAAATTTATAAAAAGATTAATTTATCTACTGCCATATATAGTTCGAATACTGCCCCCACTCCCCGGGGAAAGTTGCCGGTTGATAATTAAGAGCACTCATAACTTTTATTCCAAAAATCAAATACATAGGACAAAAAGTGTTGTTTTAATTTTAATAAAAATTTTCATTTAACGAGTGGTGTTAGAAATATAAAAACACACAACTATGTGGTATTCCAAAACTCGTGTCGATCATATAATGTCAGAAAAATACACTATTTCAGCAACATGTCGTCGAGTGTGTGAATACAATCTTTAAGTTGTGGCCGAATGAGTTGCCAATTGTCAATATTTTCCTCTTTGCCAATATGTTGTTGAGATTTTGTCTATCTCTCAGTCACACGTCACCCACAATATTACACAAAATCAACAAGATCTATATCTATAATCTATAATATATATATAAGTACGAATAACATAAGTGTTTTTCCTCTTTTTTTGTGAAGACAATATGCCCCTTAATTTTAAATAAAAGATTTTAAAATTTACATTAAATATATAAAACTTTACAACTCCATATATTTTTATATTATTATTAGTGTTTCAAATAAATTCAAACTCTACTTTATTTGGCTAAAATAATTAAACAAAGATTTTAAGATACATTTACATTAACTATAATAGTATAAGTGTATAACTCCTTATATTTTTATATTAGTATTATTATTCCAAATAAATTCAAACTCTACTTAATTGGCTAAAATAATTAAACAATTTAGAGTTTGTGTTGAATCATGTGTTTTGTATAAAACTTCCCAAGAAGAAGGCTATTTAATAGATAATATTAAAATAACAAAACTTTTAGCGTGAATTATAATTTCGTTCCAAACTCACCATAAATGTATGTATATTAAACTCTACTTTGCTTGATTGCTTTTAACATTAAAATAAATCAAATTTATATTAATTTGTACATTTTAAAATTTATTTGTTATTTATAATTATGTTTACTATTTAAATAAAAAAATATGAATATATTGTAGTTGTGACTCGATAAAACATTTATGTTAAATTTGTTTTTTTTTCCAATTTTAATATTTTCACTGTTATATAATCTATTATTTATATGTGTGTTATATTATTGTTTGGCATAATAATCCACATACGTTTAATATAATTAACTATCTACCAATTTTAAAAATTTAGTAAAAATATATTACTCTCTTAAATATCTTATGAAGAGTCTACTTGGCGACCTATGTACTAAAAAAATTCAATATGCATTTACAATATTTTTCTATAGTTGAGCGATTATATGATTTTCTTATAAATATTAATTGAATTTTACATTTGATGCTATGTTTTGTTTATACGTTATTATTTTTATTTCATACTAATTATTCAATTCTTAGTATATATATACTCATTGATAGACTTAATGGCATTTGTCAAATACTAAAACCACGTACACAAAAACTAGTAACATAAAAAAACGCAAAACAATTTGGATAACCTGCAGTACACATATATAAGTAACTCGATAAAATTTATGATGTTAAGAATAATTGTGGTTTTGGGATAAAAGCAAAAGATGTTCTTATCAAATCCCTTTTACAATTTCTAAAGTTGTAATTCAAGAAGAATATAGCGTTACAAATGGAACAATGAAAGCAACTGTTACTGCGCATACATATGGCATCCCAGGTTCAATTTTTCTTTTGTTTTTTTAATAAAAAAGAGAAGGTTTATATTTCTTCCCTTTAAAACAATAATAAAGAAAAACTTCCCTTTAAATAAGATTCAAACTTAAGACCTCTCTTAAATTAGGGTGGGTGCCTTACCAACTATGTTAGCCCGCTCAAAACTTCTCCTTAATTTCGGATTCAAGTCTCAGCAGTTGCTGCAAGTGCAGCATTAGTCCCTCCTCCTCGGTGTAACAGTGTAGGTCTGTTCAAACTTCAAAGTATCCTACAAATGGACTCCAAGCAACATATACGCTTCTTTAGCAAATGACAAATAACAAGAAATAAAAGCCCATAACAAAATTCATATAATGGGTGCTAATAGCACAGTATCTGATTACACGTGAAAAGGGAGTACAAAAAGACTATAAGGATAATTGAATTACAGATATTGGGTACATGGGAATTGAAAAAGACCACAAAAATTATGCCCTCATTGACTCATGCTGACTAATCCCAAACACCTTCTTAGGTATCACGTCCTGTGGAAACTGTTTAATGATCTTGGGGATCCCTCAAAGAAATCCGAAAGGAAAATCTCGAGATCCTCAGCTGTGTACTTAATGTGCCGCTTGCTAACATGGAAGCTATGCCTTCCCACAAAAGTCTGGTAAGCATGAATTACCTTGACCAATGTTGAGATTCTTAGGTCTTCTCGAAGCTGAATATCTGGTACTAACCACAATGTTTGGTTCTTGTAAACCTCTTCAAACGCGATATAAAATCTCTGCAGCCTCTCTTTGAGAAGAGTTTTCGACACGGTGTTTGAGCCCAGATTCCAAATACCCTCGTCTTTAAGCAATGAGAGGATCGAACTCCAAGTAGCTCTCTCATAGTTCATTGCGTGCTGTTGGAAACTCCAATTATGCTTGCGAATCCACCCATCCCCAAAGATAGTTCTTAGCTCCGAATCTTTCACCTTTTCAGCCATGTAATGTATGTTGTTCATCAAGAAAAAGTGCCTTAAAGAATCCTTACTGTATAATAATGACTTATCATCAAGTTTACGTTCAAGAATCGAGGCTAGTGACCGAAATTGTAGAGCCATGGGTGAAAAACAGCTGGAAGAGTCTCCACTATGGTCATCACTTTCAGCAACTGGGCTTATATCGGGGGACAAGGAGATCGAATGTTCAAGGTCATGGTCCTTGAGGAGCAAATCAAGGGTCTCACTGTAAATCGTGAGGGTCTTGATGTAGTTCATTACATATCTGGTAAGATGGTGGATTCCACCGCCAGCAAAAGGTTCGGTAGAAATATTTGAAGCAACTGTGTTTTTGAATTTGAGAAATGTCGACTTTACATAATCGCCCAATTGCCTCAAAACGTCCAGGCTCTCGAATCTAATGCAAGAACCAGTCTCATCTGCATATAAAGTATCAATATCCGGGATAAGATTGGCTAGCACCTCATACATATCAAGAATCCTCAGCAACTTCTCAGGCTGGTGTGGACCGATGACTATGGCTTCACCAAAATTCAAAAGCTGCAATATAGAAGCCTTGGATGCCTCCGCTAAACAAACTGGACTAACCGATTCGAGCTCCCCAAAAATCTGATCACATAGCCTTTTTTCACTCGCGAGATAGACCCTCACAAAAATCTTCATAGCCGATATCCATCTCCTAACCTTGAACTTCAAGGTGCTCCACTCCATCTTTAGTACGTCCTCGATGCTCGATTTATCCGCTCCAAGAATGAAGAGGCAATCGTCCAAGGCATTTTTTCTTACACTGATATATGCTTGAGAGCACTCTTGGCCGTAATTTGAATCGAACATCACATTCGCAATGCATTTGAGATTAGGAATCACATCTTGTTGGACCAAATTAATGAGGTATTCCTCAGCTCCTCTGTTTATACTATCTCTCTGTATCACCTCCTCCTCAAACGAGTTGTCCCCAAACGAAATGCTTGAAGAAACCTGGTCCACAATGTCCTCTTCGCTAGAACGAAAGGAAACGTGCTCGGGCTCAAAGGATTGCCTGTTATTAACAAGCATGTGCCTAAACTCCTCCTCAACTCTAGCCATTGCAGTCCGAAGAACATCATAAGCTCGCCGGAGAAGTATGTTTTCCTCACTATATTTAGTGAGATTCAAGCCCTCTAAGCTCTCGATTAATTTTCGAGCCTCATCAATGGCCTTTAAATACTCACTAGCTTCTTCAGGACCAGAGTCCCATATCATGGACTGATCCATCTCCCAATTCATGACCTTATCGTGAACCAAATTAAGCCGATGCTCGATCTCACCTCTCAATAACTCATCTTTGTTATCAGTGATTATGGCCATGGAGGACAATTGGGAGCCTAAATCAGCCAAGATTTTCCTTGCATCATTCGTTAAGTTCTTGTTTGTCTCTAATGCCTTCACAATGCGCTGGGCTGCAGCAATCAAGCTCTCTTCCCCTTCCAATGTTGGAATAGGTTTACAGTCTCCCATGAGATAAATTGGTTTGAACCTAAAATTGGGAGAATCCCAATTCTTAATACACACAAACACACAAAACCTACCACTGCAACTGAATCTGAAAAGCTAATCAGGATTCATGAATACGTGCCCCATGAGGTAAAATTGGGATAACCCAATAAAGATTTTAAGCAGGTGCTCACACAGACAAAATTCTCACGAATTGCAACAATTAGAAGTGTGGGGAACAGGAACAGAGAATATGGTAAAATCAAACAACCTCAATTGATCCAAAACTAAATTACAATAAAAAGACAAAAATACTCAAGACCCAACTCATCAATCCCAATCTTTTGGATGGTATAGCAGAGAAAGAAAAAAAGAAAGAAAGAAAACAACACAGTAAAGATTTATAATACAATAGCTGATACTTATCTGTGGAAGTATAGACGAGGGGGATGAAATAGGGGAGAAAAGAACTGACCCTTTTGGAGTTTTGATCTGAAGATAGTGTTAATGGGAACTCTTAAGCTGAAAGATTCCTTCTTCTTTTTTTCAAGGGCCGATCTCTGCAAACTTTTATTATCTTGTTTTCATTTTCTATTTATATTTTACAAGATTTGGACGGACGACTTTGAAGGTTTGACCTTTTAAGTCTTTGCGGAAAGACAACCGTTAAAAAATTACAAGCAAGCGATGTTTACCATAAACGGTAATAGAGAAAGTACGGTTGAATCACAGATTAAGTTGTTTATATTTTGTGTTTTGTTCGATATTGGGGCTAATAGTTTGAATTGATCACGTTATTTTTAGGATACGACAAGCCCATTTTCTTTCTGTCTTAATTTTTCTTGTACAGTGAAAAATCAAAAAATTAACTCCCTAATAACTTGGTCAAAACATATAAATTATTCTTGTCCGACACATAAAAAAATATCTAAAGAATTTTTTTTCGAAGCTTTTGAGGTAGATCATCAATCGGAATTTTTTTCTGTGCGGTATATTTTATGAAGAAGACGAACTTTTTAATAGAAAAAAAAATCCTTTTGATAGTGGGAGAGAAAATCGTATTGTGGGAGCTATGATCTACACAACGGCTGAAGAGACTGAGTCACATTTTAATTTCCAATTCAAAAAAAAAGTAATTTTATCTTAATAAAATTTTTAAATGATTTTTATCTAAAAATATAATATTTTACACCAAGCAAGCTTGAGCCACGTCAGTTGGTGTGTGTGTGAACTATGTTATTCAAAAGTCCTCACTCAATAGTACAAAAGTATAATGCTCAAAAGATTCAAACCCTTAGCCATATTTTTTCTTATAAAAATCTATAAAAGTTTTTATTTCTCTCTTACGAGAGACTTAAAAATACAAACAAAACACTTACTTTGATTTTTCTTCTTCCATTTTTTTTCAAATACATAATAACTCCAACAAGAACATTGGATTGTCAAATATGGAGCTCCTTGGTAAGACACTCTTCTAGGTCATGGTCCTTTGTGTTGGTCAATGTTCTCCCTCTTGCATAAAGGGATTCAACACTTTTGCTTTTTTTTCTTTTGCATTTTGAGTGGACTCTCTGAGTGCCATATTTCGGCTTACAAAGTTTGGACATTATCGAGTCAAATATTCTTTGTGTTTAGGTCAAAATACACACCAGTTTAGAGAGCTGAAAGAGTGGTGGAGCATGGGTAAAGCTATAACGCAGGCGTCTATGCATGTATAATTTATTGCTCTATGGTTATGTAGGAAAAATACAAGTATGCGTACAAGTATGCGCAGCGGAAATAATATTGGATCTTGTGAAATTGGCCTTACGATACTCATGTTTGTGTAGTATTACTCGAATAGCTACCACTATGCCCACAGCTTTAAGTGCTCTCTACGAGGAGTACTAAAATGTGGTTGAGAAGATATGACGGTTGCTTCTAATTATGTTGTATATTGTGTAAAAATTATTTAGATCTAAAGACCTAAATATATATCATTAGGCTTAAAGGGATTTGAAACCCTAAGGCCCACTATGAGTGTCCCTATTGGGCTAAACTAACAGGCCCAAAAACCAACATCTCACACTCGCACATAGTGAGCAAATAATCACATTATCCCTTGACCATTCTAGATTCCCCGTTCATACTTAGTAAATGAGTTGTACGACCGCGAGCCACCTGAAAAAGAAATTTTGGAGTACTATGCCAAATTCCCAAAGAACCAGCATAGAACATCCCCCATAGTGTCTCGTTCTACCCCTGACCTATTTAGCCACATTCAGATTAAGCATCTCTAATCCCTCGGAGTCACATCTCGGATCAATGCTTAAACCTCCTCCGTTTTATTCTCACAGCTACGTCGCTACTCTTAGAAAGTGACATAACTTGATACCAGTGGTCATAAAACTTGAATGTGCTACCAAACACTCATCCTTTCGCCCTTATATCATTTAGATTATATTCAATTGCTTTCCCAACGATGTCTCTTTAGGCCGCATCAGTCTTAGCCATAGGATACACACATTAAAGTACTATACACTGAACTTACTCTTCATGATACAGTCAAAAGTCACATAAGGCCAAAAAAAAGTATAGGATCATACACAGTTAAAAAGCAGGGATCATTCTTTCGGTTCCTTATATAGGTCACCAAGCACATGTAATATGACTTACATGTTACGGTGAAGTTCTCTTTCAATAAAGAGCGTATGTCACTACTAAAACACTGTACATATCTTAGTCCAGTCGCTGTCAAGCGCCTGACCCAAAAATTCACTTATTCGCTTATCTTAGCGCTTAGTTGGAATTTCGTATCTGGCTATCTACAGGTTATTTATGGATAGTGGGGTATCCATATTTAGTCTCCAAAATACTTAATCTTAGCCATTTCCAAGCCGACACTTCAATCAATGTCAGCTTAGCTCACCATCGCCACAAGCTTGACGCGTTTCATCTTTGCTCGCCCTTCAGGCACCAAAGGCGATCACTCATGTGAGATAGTCGATCAATACATGTTGACATACTCATACCATGATATCCCAATCATGGGTAATGTATGTGCTAGCAATTAAATTAAAACAATAACATAAGAGCAATAAATTTTTAGAAATTTATTAATAATAATATCAATAATATCAAACATCCTACATGGTCAAAAACAATCACAACTTACATAACCTAGACTCCTAACATGAGCCTGATAAACGTCTCTAACTATAGGCTTAGTCAAGGGGTCTTCAACCATGCGACTAGTAGAAATATGCTTAAGGACCACCTTCTTTTGCGCAACCATGTCACGAAGAAAATGGTTGGGTTCCCTTGGAACCTACTGACAAGACTAACTGCATAACAAATGTCTGGTCGTGTACACATTATTGCGTACATCAGGCTAGCAATAGCGTTAGCATACGGAACACGAGCCATCTTCTCCTTCTCATCAGGAGTTTTAAGACACATATCTAGACTTAAAGTATTACCCTTCTCAACAGGAGTGTCAATGAGTTTACAAAATTGCATCTGAAAACATTCAAGTATATTTCTTATGCAAGTCTCTTGAGACAAAACAAGAAGTTTTCTTAATCGATCTCTTAGGATCTTAACTCCGAGCACATAACTTGCCTCGCCCATATATTTCATTTTAAAATTTGAAGACAACCACGTTTGTGAGGCGACAATCATCTCATTGTTATTTTCAGCTAATAGTATGTCGTCTACATATAAAGAGAGGATCAATAAATTATTCCCAAAACATTTAACGTACACACAGTGGTCCTCCTCAATCATCGTAAACCCATTTGAATAAATGGCTCGATAGAATCTTAGGTACCATTGTTTAGATGACTGCTTCAACCCATAAATGGATCTTTGAGCTTGCAAACTTTGCGCTCTTTTTCACTAGCTACAAAACCAACAGTTGATCCATATAGATTTCCTCATCTAGTTCTCCATTGAGAAATGCAGTTTTAACATCCATCTGAAAATGTTCTAAACCATATGAACGACAATAGCTAGAATGAAGCGGATTGAGGCAAACCTTACTACTAGTGATAAGGTTTTCTTATAGTCAACGTTTTCCTTTTAGGTGTAGCCGTTCGCCACAAGGCGAGCTTTATACCTATCAATGGAACCATCTGCCTTACGTTTAACTTTTAGAACCCATTTGTTTTCAATAGTCTTTCACCCTGGTGGAAGATCTACCAAGTCCCAAACATTGTTCTTCCTCATAAACTCTATCTCATCAATCATTGCAACTTTCCATTCAGCTGAAGTAGGGGATATGATAGCCTCTTGATAATTTTTAGGTCCATCTACATTATGCGGAGTACACATGAAAGCTGCCCTCTCAATCTCAAAATGACGACGTGGGATGCTCTCACGATTGCTCCTGCGCAAATGTGGACTTTGGGAATCAGTCTCTAATAGAGGGATATTCCGACTAGGAGGTTGCACGCTCTCACTAGGAACGAAGTCATTCTCAACATCCATATTTGGATTTGAAATGCCTTCATTCGATTCTACCATTTCAAGCAACTCAATATTTCTGTCCACATCCCCTCTCTTGGGGAATTCCTTCTCTAAGAAATCCACATCTCGTGACTCAATTTCAGAAACATTTCCATCTTCTTGTTCACCAAGCATTATATATCCTTTAAATTCTTTATAATATTTAATGAATATGCATTTATGTGCCCTAGGGCCTAGTTTTCCATGTGAATGAGAACTAGTGTGAACATACCCTGCCGCCCCCATTGGCGCAAATGGCTTAAGTCGGGCTTCCTACCCATCCAAAGCTCATAAGGCGTTGATGAAACAGATTTGGAAGGCACACGGTTGAGGATGTAGGTTGCAGCTAAAATAACATCCCCCCAGAAATATATTGGAAGGTTAGCTTGCGCCATCATTGATATAACCATATTCAAAAAGGTTCTATTCATTCTTTTCGCTACACTATTTTTTTGCGGAGTATATGGGATAATTAACTGCTTCTAGATTCCTTTTTCATAACAGAGCTGCTTAAATAACTCAGATAAGTACTCACATCCACGATCAGTACGAAGAGCCTTAATGGTCTTCCCACTTTGATTCTCAACCAAACTCATAAATCACTTAAAGCAATCCAATGCCTCAAACTTATGGGAGATCAAATATACATAACCTTAACGTGTATAATCATCTATAAATGTGATGAAATAGTTAGCACCATGCCTTACCTTTACACTGAGTGGGCCACAAATGTCTAAATGAACTAATTGTAAAGGAAAAGATGCTCTAGTGGCTTTTTCAAACAGTTTCTTAGTTGACTTTCCTACTAAGCAATGCTCACAATTAGGAAAATTCACTTTAGCGAGCTGACCTAACAAGCCCTCTCTAGTCAATCGATTCATTCTGTTCTAGCCAATATGACCAATTCTAGCATGCCAAATTGCAGAATTATCAACAGTAGTCAAGAAAAAAATAGAATTATTATTACTGGAATAATAAATATCCAAAACAAATAATCCATCTGAAATAAAACCACTACCATAAAACATTGTTCTATTGAAAATGCTAACATTATTGTTCTCAAAATCCTAGCCTAAGCAAAGCAGAAACTGATAGAAGGTTCCGTCAAATATCAGGAGCAAACAATACATCATGGATCAATAGGTCGCGTTCACCGCGCATGCTCAGCTTGTTGGTTACCTAACACTTGAACAACTTCTCCATTTCCCATATAAACTTCTTTGCTTTCTACTGGTATCCAGCGGTACTCTACATATCCAACTCGATCCCTCACGACATGTTCAGCTGCTCCTGAATCCACAATCCAATCATAGGAAGGATGAGCTACCATAACATGACTTGTTACATAAACAAGAGGATAATTATAATTTAAGAGTACCTTCTTCGGCTCAGTGCATTCACGAGCGAAGTGACCTTCCTTACCATAGTTGAAGCATGCTTTGCCAGCATTGCCCTTCTTGCCACCATGCTTGCCCCGCTTGCGTTTGGCAGAGTTTGCCTTCTTAGGCACAGGCTTATCATCGTTCTTCTTCCCATTATTCTGGTTCTTGCGCTTAGCCCTAACTATCTTGTGTGAACCAGAATGAACCATATAAGAGGAGTTATTTGCTTTAGCAGTTTCTAAGCGCTCAGCTTTTAACTCCAAATGACGCGTTAGATCATCAAAAGTTTTAATGTTCTCATTGTTCGTCATATTGACTTTTATATGTTCCCATGAATCAGGTAAAGAACGAATCACAGCTTGAACCTGCTGTTCATCGCTCAAGTTGTTCCCAACCGCCTTGAGCTCGCGTATTATAATTGACATATGTCTAAGATGCTGCTTCATCGGAGTGTTTAAGCACATCTTATATGAGTCAAACTTCAAGGTCAACACACGCAATCGAGTAACTGAAGTGGAACTAAACTTAGCTTTCTGGGCATCCCACATTTCTTGAGCAGTCTTACAATCCTCAAATGTGCTGATCAAGTTGTTGTACATGCTGCTAAGCACAACAAAGCGCGCACAACGATCTTTCTCGACCCACTCTTTGTAGGCATCTTGATCTCGCCGATGTTGGGAACCATTGCCATCCTCCGGTGGTGGAGTCAAGGACTGTGTCAAGGTTTTCAAAACATCATGCTCATCAGGGAGATATTGGATCTTACGGTGCAAAATATCATAATTGTCACCATCCAATTTATGTCCTTTGTTCAAGTCAGCAACAATACTCTTAGAAGCCATCTAATTATGCACAAAAAATAAGGATATTTAATAAGGACATTATTATTAGCACAACACATCAAATTTTTGCAGCACAGATCTTAAATAAAATTTAATAGTTCACACATGAGACGAGATCGAAAGATCTCTACGCTCAAAATCATCTCCTCCATCATGTGATATTATTAAATTTAAATTTAAATTACGCGCAAAATTGCATAGGAGGTCTAAGCTACTACTATACTCCCACTATACTACAATACTGAATATATGCATAGTTATATATATATATATATCAGGTAAAACAGGCAACATATTGATATATAACAATGAATTATATCAAAAAAAAATTGCATGGTACCATAATAACAAAAAAAACACACCAGACAGTGCAAAAAAAAAATACATTGCTCAAAAAACTGCTTAAAAAACAGAAAACACCAATAGATTTTGTTTCTTTTTCCAAAAAACATAAACCCTTGTTTTTTATTTTTTTTAAAGCAAAAAATCTTTTTATTTTTAAAAAACAGAAACTGAATTATTTTTTGTCTTTTGAAAAACCGTGCCCTAAACAAAAACAGCGGCCATAGTATGTATTCTCTTTCTTTTCCTTTTTTTTCGTGCTAACACTGGCACCGTCGTATGGAAAAATACCAAGAAGAGAATAAACACGTGTACTATGAAATCAAAGAACAAAATATACACATATATATGTAGATCTATTCAAGCAAAAACTAGATTTATGTATACGAAAATAACAGATCTATTCATACACAGCAGATCAGTATATACATATGTGTGATTTATGTATGAAGACCAATACGTTCGCTCTGATACAAATGTAGGAAAAATACAAGTATGCGTACCTGTATGCGCAGCGAAAATAATATTGGATTTTGTGAAATTGGCCTTATGATACTCACATTTGTGTAATGTTACTTGAACAGCTACCACTATGCCCACAGCTTCAAGTGCTCTCTACGAGGAACCCTAGAATGTGCTTGAGAAGAGATGACGGTTGCATCTAATTGTGTGTGAAAATTATTTAGATCTAAAAACCTAAATATATATTATTAGGCTTAAAGGGTTTTGAAACTCTAAGGCCCACTATGGGTGTCCCTGTTGGAATTTTTAAGAATTTCAGATAAGTAAAATTGATAATACTTATATCTAATTCAGTCTTTGAATACTGAATAAGGGCATGTTATTCGCTAAGTAATACGCTTATGTTCGGCCCTCAAGGACCGAATAACATGCCTTTATTCAGTATTTAATGATCAAACAAAAAATAAAAGTGAAACCAAGTATTATTGGAGTTAAAAATATAATTACCCTTTATTAACCTTTAGAACTTTTTTGAAAACTAAGCTATTTTTTGTGCCTGCACTTTATGATTCTTTGATTTTTTTTTTTTACTTCTGATCTGAACCTTGTGTGTGCCGCCTTATTTTCTTCATTCTCTGTGTGCTCATTCTATACAGAACACAAGTTCTTATTGCGATTGTACTTTATATTCTTGTTTAGATTTATGTTGTGCACTATAATCTTCATTCTAAGATAGATTATTAGTTGTATTGTAAGATTGGTGCAAATTGCAAATTTGAGGAAGAATCTGCAAATTTGAAATTGAAGGAGAATCTGCACTGGTTTGATAGCTAAGTGAAATTGGATTTGGTACTGCATACTCGTTAAAGTATTCATTGCATGCTCATCTTAATTGGCACATTCTTTCTGATCTTTATCTCATTTTTACTTGATTTTGAATGTGTGTGATTTCGTGATTTAAAGATAATTGTTGTTTTTAGTTTTTGTATTGAAAATTTTCTTGAGATTTTGTTAGTGTTAGATTTTGCTTATTTTTTGATATTATATCTGATCTTTTGAAGTTTTCGAAATTGAATTTTCATATATCGTACGTGTTGGATCTTAGTTGGATATATATATACATTTTTGTTCTTGTGTTTTGATTGATTATTTTGTCACAAAGCTTATATTAAAATAAAACTAAAGGATATTTAGAAAAACTCTGGATTCTTAAAAGTTGCTCTGTAATTGGATTTACTGAGGAGATTCTCATGATTGGTATATCTTGCTTTAGAGTTTGCTGTAAAGAATGTATAGATTATGTGTGGTAGGCACTAGAATGTACATAAGATCTTTGCATTTTTCCTTCTATGTATTGTAGTTTGTAAAAGAAAATTTATAGTGGATTTTTTTGAGGTAGGGATCCTCTATGGATGTTTCTCACAATTATTAGTTTTACCGTGTAAAAAATACTTTGTATTCTTCTCTGAATGTTCCTTATATTTCTATAATTGGTTTAGATATAAACTGCACCACCAATTTAGTTATATTCCAACTGGTTTTTATTTTAAAGCAAGTGACATTAATTTTTGCGCATAAACCACTTGTTTTTTTAAGAACATTGAACCAACTATTTTTCATTGTAAAAGTGACTTGGGAATTTCAGACTCTTTTGACTGAAACTCAATGCATGCAAACTATTTTGAATGCATGCAAATTATTTTGATTATAGTTTTCAATTTTATTTCATTACTTACTAGATACGAGAGCGTATGTAAAATTATATCTTTAATTTTTATATCACATAACTGCTTTCAGTTGATAATAATATAGATTTATTCTAGAAAAATAAATAAATAATATTTCTTTTCAAATTTTTTTGAGAATCATTATGTCACAACAATTTAAATAGTACATTTTAACAAAAATTTCCATTAATGTCGTGGATCTACGTTATATGTTAATGGTAACAAATCTAATTTTTTTAAAATTTTGAAAAGGTAGATAATGATCTAAACTAAAATAATTATTGATATGTAAGATGGATGATACCCCCCCCCCCTCCCCCTCTCTTTTTTTGAACTTTTTAATAATACCTCATTAAATGGCCCCAAAAAAACCCCTCATAGAAAGATGGTGATGATACTTTTAATACATTTTTATTTAACGAATAGGAAGACAATAGTTATAACTAATAATTTTACTTGAATTGTCAAAAAAATTTAATGTTAAGTTATATGGGAGTTTAATGTATTAATTATATTAAATAAGAAACTATTAATATAAGTTATTCTAAAAAGATAATAAAATATACATTAATTCGGAGGGGAAACTGTTATTTGATTGGGGTTGTTAGGATATATCTCTGTTAAAACAAAATTGAGTAAATTATACCTGATGTCACTAAACTATTGAGTTTTTTCAATTTACCTATTAAACTATTAATTGTTTCAATTTATCCACTTAACTAGCAGTTGTTTCTGTTAGAGTGATATACTAAAAGCCATAATTTTGTTGTTGATTTGGATATGTTATAAACTCGGTTTTGCTATTTTAATGAGAATCTTTATGGGCAATTGTTATATTATATTATTTATTTAAATATTGTGCATGTGTGTATCTTTTATTCCATATAATAGATAATTTGGTGTGTAGAGTATAGCTTACACACAGAAGATCATATCATCGGTTCTTGTGGAATATAAGTTTAATGGTTCACAGTCTTAGATGGAATTGGACACCCATCGGTAGAATTGTAGCACAAGTTTTAGTAGTTTATCTTAACTACAAGAAACAGTATAGTTTTAACTCGTTGTGCTAGTACACTTTGTGTGTATTGAATAGGACTAGTTTGGGTTAATTGTTTTTATCCTTACTATATAAAATAATTTAAAATCTCATGGTTATTATGATTACTTATGCTCTTAATCTTGAAATAATTAATAGACATATATATATATATATGTAGTGTTTGTTGTTTTGACTCATTAAGAGTGAGATTCATTTATGAATCAATAAATTTCGCGAATTGGATGACGACACTATATGTATGATGAATATTAATTATTGACGGAATTCAAGTCCTGGTACAGGGATTGATGATAGCTCCTTGAGAAACTTGTAAGTTTTGATCATGTCAAACCCTACAGATGGATTATGTTAATCCGACATGTCAAATAAGTTAAGTGGTAGGCTCAAGGATTAAGAAGTCATTTAAATATAATTGTCAGTAATTTAATTTAAATGGCAGTTATCTGTAATCTTAACGTGGGGAGAATAATAAGTATTTAATAACAAGGAGCTCGAAATTAAATTTTGAGATAAGGACGGGAGTGCAATTATAATTCTTTAGTGGTGCGAATTATAATTTATGAAATGAACTAATTCATAGTGGAATTAAGATTCCAACTTTCTATAGGAAGCCCAAACACTTATTTCTCCTTAAGGTCCCTATCGTAGCCTTATATATACGCTAGCCTTGTCTATTCTTATCAAAACAATAATTCTCATGAGTTAGGGTTTGTTTTATTAAGAGAGGGGAAAATCTTGGTGATACCGTAGCCCACACTCGGTGCAAGATTTGATGGCGGAAGGAATACGATAGAAGATCTTTAGGTTTTCGATACTGCAGTTGTAAATCAGTCGTAACTTTTTATCGCACCATTGGATCGGACTGATTATTGGTTCGGAACGCAAAGTTACTATTATGGCGCAAAAAATTAGGACAATCAGTAGTCGTTTCGGTGGCGAAAATAATAGATTTTCGCAGCCCAGCGAGAATTAAAAAATTCTGACCAAATCACAATCTGATGCTTTCAAACCCTAGTCTCCTTATATGGATCCTCTACATGATCCACAAAGTTGAAATCCCTTTATTATTATAAGGTTTTAGCAAAAGTTTTTTGTTCAATCTATACGCAATATCAAACGATCCTGTATTTATGTCTCCATCAATTGGTATCAGAGTGATTGGTTTTCTTTGATACTGCGTATGTATTGAACTTGCCATATTGTCCAGTTAAATATATTCATGCATGTTGTTGTTGGATAGAACGTAGAACTCACTAACCCTTCTTTTGTAGTGTTCTTGTTCTGCTATTATGGTCACGTAATTATGTTTTATGTGATTGGATCCCACGATGTTTTTATTAGTGGTTAATTTTAATGTGCATGATGATTTGTGTTTTATTTATTATTGTAAATTAAATTTAGATCAGATTTGTGAACTCCTTAAAAGGAGGCATATGATCTATGTAATTTTATTTACAGTTTAGATATAATAGTTTATATGTGAACTCCTTAAATGGAGGTATATGACCTTTGTATCTAATATTGTAGTTTCTTTAACAAAGAAAGTTAAGGAAGGCGTTTCCACCAAAGTTGATTCCCGACATAGTCAGTGAAGTGGCGACATAGGTCGTGACAGGTTTCTAACGGATTAGGGATGATGAAGCTTGTACCATAATACTAGGGATTTAATTATTCTTATTATTGAATGGTTTAATGCTTTATGTGATTGTGTGTTGGTCATATATGTTTAATTATTATGTTTTCTTATAATTTTGGATAACATGGATACATGACCATGCCTAAATCATATTTTATTTTATGTTTAGTTCTTGTCAAATTAAAAAAGGATATATAAATATAAATTTTGCGTAATTGAAAAATATAAGTTTTTTTAAAAAGAAAAGCAACAAAATAATTTTATTGCACATATCTTTTATATTTCATACCCTTGTATTTTAGTTGACTAGAATTTAAGATAAATTTTTCATAACCCTTAGAAAATATTGTTTTAAATACTAAGTGGGTGAGGGATTTTTTCACATAAAAATCCCACGGTCTCCATCATTGGTTTGTAGATGATGTAATTTATTCTTCGTGTGTGTTATAGTGCTCACCTCTATATCAAAAAGAATAGATTGCGGAATCATTGTACAAATTTCATTGACTGATAATTTTAAATGATGTGATTTATTTTCGTGTGGATTTTAGTGCTCACCTCCATATCGAAAAGAATAAATTGCAGAATCATTGGACTAAATTAAATGATGGTATACACTTAGATATAAATAATAACATGCTCTCCAACTGAGTTTATACTATTATTTGTAGGACCAAAAAAAATCAGCTATTTAAATTTTACTTAACAATATATGATTGTCTAGATAGTATATATTGCTTGACAATAAAGCATTGTCAAGATAGTAAAATTTAATAGGTTTACATTTGTCTAAAAATAATGAATAATAGACGACCTCACTAACGGGGCATATTATTCAAAGTCTTAGGCTGCTGGCAAGCGCTTTTTGAAATGGTAGAGTGTACCATATTTAAAATATATGTTGAAAGTTATTATTGTCCATCATAATTTGTATGTGATTCTCAACTTTTAAAATGACAAACTCTTTCGATCCATTTCTAATCATTCTCAACTAAAACAAATTGATTGGACCTAATTATATTGACTGAAAAAGGGAACTTGAACATTGTACTTACTATTAAATATTACAAGTTTGTGATCACTGAGTCTTGTCCAGCAGAACTTGGTAAGGGGCGACCGATGAGGAAACCCAGGGTTGCCGGAGGTGAAAAAAGGCTAATGAGATGACGTGGTTTTATATTCTGGCATTTTTGTCAAATGTGCTATAATATTAGCATTAGTATTTTGCCACCGCCTAAGACATAATGCTGAACCTCAAGGATATTTTTGGGGATCAGGATCATGCCGCAAGACAGGTTTCAATGAAAGGCCTCATGAACACGACTATTGCTGAAGGAACCCGAGTTAAGGATCTTGTTTTGAAGATGATCAGTCTTCTGAATGAACTAAGAGATCTTTGGAGCTGAAATCGATGGGGAAACTCAGGTCGATATCGTTCTCCAATCGCTGATGGACTTATTTAAGGGATTCCGACAGAATTACAACATGAATAAGCTTTATTCATTGTTAGAGCTTCTTAAAGAATTCCAAGCAGCTGAGGAACTTTTTGGTAAGCTGGCTAGTACTCTAGTGGCTGAGAAAGCTTCAACTTCTATGCCCAAAAGCAAAAAAAGGAAGAAGAAGAATGTATAAGTTGCAGTCCCAAAAGGAGCAGTGCGTGCAGCAGTCGCTGAACCTCTAGGAGGAGTGAAAAAGCCTATGGGCCAATGTTTTCACTATTAGTAGAAAGTGCATTTGAAGAAAGATTGTCCATGTTTCCTAAACCGTTATAACAATATATGTAAATTTCATCTATTTGTTGTTGTATCTTATTTAGTGGTACGATCTACCAGTGCCTGGTGTGTAAATTCGGGAGCCACTAATCATGTCTATAATACTTTGCAGGGGTTCCAAGAAGCCAGACAACTTAAAAATAGAGAAAATTTATATATGGGCAGCTACGAATGTGGCAACAGTTGCAGTATAAGATATTTATCTCCAGTCTAGTCAGAATAGGATATTAATGATTAAGGAATGTCTATATGTATCTTCAATTAGAAAGAATTGGATTTCTATTTCTAGATTAGTTGAGGACAAATATTTTGTTTATTTTAATGATAAATTAGTTATCATTAGAAAAAATAAATAGTTTGTTTGTTCTGGTACATTAGTGATTGATCTTTAAATTATTAATCCTGACTTATCAGTACTACAACTAAGTGAATTGAATAACATTAATAGTTTACCAATTAAGAGAAAGGAACCTTCAAAATGAACCAAATGTATTTTTGCCACTTACGCCTTGGTCATATTAATCTAAAAGGAATTCAAAAACTGGTCAAAAATGGACCATTAAGTTCATTGGAAGTGAAGGCACTTCCAGTTTGTGAATCTTGTTTAGAAGGTAAAAATGACTAAGAGATCATTCTCGGTAAAATGCTATAGCACTAAAGAACAGTTAAAACTGGTTCACTCTGATTTGTATGGTCACATGAATGTCCAGACTAAAGGAGGCTTTGAGTATTTCATCATATTTGTAGATGATTATTTAAAGTATAAATACATTTACTTCATGCGACGTAAGTCTGAAGTCTTTGAGAAATTCAAAGAATTCAAGGCAAAAACGGAGAAGCGTCTAGAAAAATGTATTAAATCACTACAATCAGATCGTGGTGGTGAATACCTCTTGGCAGAGTTCAAGGAATACTTATTAGAGAATGGAATTATTTCAGTTGTCTGCACCGAGGACGCCACAGCATGATGGTGTAGCAGAAAGAAAGAATATGACTTTTATAGAAATAGTAAGATCTATGATGAGTTATTCAAATCTACCTTATTCTTTTTGGGGATATGCTTTAGAAATAACTGAACATATTCTGAACTTGGTGCCATTAAAGTGAGAACCTACGACACCCACAGAATTGTAGACCAGGCATAAGCCCAGTTTGTGGCATATTCAGGTATGAGGTAGTTAAGCACACGTGCTGAAAGGTAATGCGAATTTGTTGGAATCAATAATAGAAGTATACTTCTTTGTTGTGTATCCAAAAGGAACCAAGGGTGGTTTATTTTATAATCCTCGAGAATGTAAGGTTATTGTTATCAATGCCAAATTCTTAGAAGATGATTATATTATGGACCATAAGCCTAGGAGTAGTGTTGTTGTAGTGGAAATGAAAGGAGAGAAAAACATGGCACAATTGGTCTATATCCTTAGTATAAAAGAAAATACCACAGTAAATGAATATCGACATTCCATTACCTCGTCGTAGTGAGAGGATTGCTGATACTTGTGCACATCTTGAACAAATCACTAATACATAGGTTCTTGAACCAACACAACTTGTGGATAGTGAGTTAGTAAGTTCAATATTTGCGCAATGTACACAAACACAAGTAGTGCCTCGTCGTAGTGGAAGGGTTGTTCGTCAACCTGGTCGTTTTATATTCTTGGGAGAGTCTTATAACAAGGTCCCTGATGAACAAGAAACGAACCCTTTTTAACTACAATGAAGTACTTCAAGATAAAGATACAAAAAAATGGCAAAGGATTATGAAATCTGAAATGGAGTCCATGTACTCTAACAAAGTCTAGGATCTTGTAAAACTACCCAAAGGGATAAAACCTATCGGATGCAAGTAGGTATATAAGAGATAGAGAGGATTGGACGGGCTTTAAATCAAGGCTTGTTGCTAAAAGGGTTCAGTCAGAAAGAAGGGGATCGATTATAATGAAACCTTTTCGCCAGTAGCCATGCCAAAGTCTATTCGGATTCTCTTATCCATTGCGGCTCATCTTGATTACGAGATTTGGCAAGTGAATGTCAAGACAGATTTTCTTAATGGAAGTCTTGATAAAATCATCTACATGATGCAACTAGAAGGATTCATAGTAAAGGGCTAAGAGCACATGTTGTACAAGCTCAAGAAGCCCATTTATGGGCTTAAGCAAGTGTCTAGATCTTGGAACATCTGTTTTGACCATGCAATCAAATATTTTGGTTTTGATCAATATTTGGATGAGTCTTTTGTGTACAAAAGGAGCAACGGAAGCGTGGTGGTATTCCAGGTATTGTATATGGATAATATCTTACTTATTAGAAGCGATATGTGAATATTATCTTCAGTGAGGGTATGGTTATCAAGTCAGCTCGATATGAAGGACTTGAGAAAAGTCAGTCACATTCTTGGTATTAAGCTTATACAAGATCGGAAAAATAGGATGTTGGGCTTATCGCAAGGTACTTATATCGATACAATTCTTACCAGATTTAGTATACAAGATTCCAAGAAAGGGTTTCTCCCTTTTAGGAATGAAATCACTCTATCCAAGAACAGTGTCATAAGACACATGATGAGATAGAGATGATAAGGGCAGTTCCTTATGCTTTGGCAGTAAAAAACCTCATGTATGCTATATTGTTTACTAGACGAGACATCTGCTTTGCCGTTGATATTGTTAGCAGATATCAGTTTAATCCAGGGAAAGAACACTGAACTGCGGTAAAACATATACTTAAGTACCTTAAAAGGATTCGAGATTTTATATTAGTTTACCAGGCAAACAGTCGTACCTATTGGATACACATACCATAATTTTTAGTCAAATGTTAAGATTCCAAAAAGTTAACTTTAGGTTATGTGTTTACTCTAAGAGGTGGAGTCATTGGTAAGAGGAGTGTCAATCAGTCATGCATTGCTGACTCCACCATGAAAGTTGAATATGTGGCTGCTTCTAGAAGCAGCTAAGGCAGCAGTTTGGCTCAGAAACTTTCATATGAATCTAGATGTGGCACCTTCAGTGTTAGCAACTATTTCACTTTATTTTGATAATAGTGAAATGGTTGCGAACTCGAAAGAGCCGATGATTCATAAGAAGGGAAAACACATAAAGTGTTCACGTTGAGAAAATGGGAGTGAGATGCATGCATGGCTTTGAGTCTAAGTAGGAGATTGTTAGAGTGATATACTAAAAGCCATAATTTTGTTGTTGATTTGGATATGTTATAAACTCGGTTTTGCTATTTTAATGAGAATCTTTATGGGCAATGGTTTCATTATATTATTTATTTAAATATTGTGCATGTGTGTGTCTTTTATTCCATATAGTAGATGATTTGGTGTGTAGAGTATAGCTTACACACAGAAGATTATATCATCGGTTTTTGTGGAATATAAATTTAATGGTTCATAGTCTTAGATGGAATTAGACACCCATCGGTAAGATTGTAGCACGAGTTTTAGTAGTTTATCTTAACTACAGGAAACGGTATAGTTTTAACTCATTGTGTTAGTACATTTTGTGTGTATTGAAAAGGACTAGTTTGAGTTAATTGTTTTTATACTGACTATATAAAACAATTTAAAATCCCATGGTTATTATGATTACTTATGCTCTTAATCTTGAAATAATTAATAGACATATATATGTAGTGTTTGTTGTTTTGACTCATTAAGAGTGAGATTCATTTATGGATCAATAATTTTCGTGAATTGGATGACGACACTATATGTATGATGAATATTAATTATTGACGGAATTCACGTCCCGGTATAAGAATTGATGATAGCTCCTTGTGAAGCTTATAAGTTTTAATCATGTCAAACCCTGCAGGTGGATTATGTTCATCCAACATGTCAAATAAGTTAAGTGGTAGGCTCAAGGATTAAGAAGTCATTTAAATATAATTGTCAGTAATTTAATTTAAATGACGGTTATCTGTAATCTTAACGTGGGGAGAATAATAAGTATTTAATAACAAGGAGCTCGAAATTAAATTTTGAGATAAAGACGGGAGTGCAATTATAATTCTTTACTGGTACGAATTATAATTTATTGAAGGAACTAATTCATAGTGGAATTAGGATTCCAACTTTCCATAAGAAGCCCAAACACTTATTTGTCCTTAAAGTCCCTATCGTAGCCTTATATATACGCCGGCCTTGTTTCTTCTTATCATAACAATAATTCTCATGAAGTTAGGGTTTGTTCTATTGAGAGAGGATAAAATCTTGGTGATATCGTAGCCCATACTCGGTGCAAGATTTGATAGACGGAAGGAATACGATAGAAGATCTTTATGGTTTTCGATACTGCAGTTGTAAATCAGTCGTAACTTTTGATCGCACCGTTAGATCGGGCTTGATTCTTGGATATGTTGTTCGGAATGCAAAGTTACTATTACAACGCAAAAAATCAGGACAATCAGAAGTCGTTTCGGTGGCGAAAACAATAGATTTTCGCAGCCCAGCGAGAATTAAAAAAATCAGACCATACCACAATCTGATGCTTTTAAACCCTAGTCTCCTCATATGGATCCTCTACATGATCCACAAAGGTGAAATCCCTTTATTATTATATAGGGTTTTAGCAAAAAAAATTTGTTCAATCTATATGCAATATCAAACGATCATGTATTTACGTTTCCATCAGTTTCAATTTACCCATTAACTATTAATTGTTTCGATTTATCAACTAAATTATTCAGTTGTTTTACTTTACCCACTAAATTAATCATTCCAATTTACCTGCTCATCTATTTATTTGTTTAAAATTACCAAATAATTTCGTCAGAATATGTTTAAAATGTTGATAGAATTCGACATGTGCAGTTCACATTTACAATGCTGGAAGACCAATTTTCCCTCCCATGTGAACCACACGTTAAATTGATAGATTAAAACATTTGAAATGTTTACACTTGAATCCCGTTAAAATGTTAAAATTACCAATTTTGTCATCATTTGAAACGAATTATGACAGAATTATTGGTAAATTGAAACAAAAGTAAACAACCCAAATGTGTGACACCTTGAATCCCGTTAAAATGTTTACACTTTAGGGATCTAGTTAATCATAGTGCTGTGTGCAGACAGCGGGTGATAAGTTACTACAAATTAAAACATTATTAAAAACATGCCATATAATAAAGTCTCAGTTTTGAAAAGTCCACAATGTGAAGTTTGTATAATTGATAAATCAACCTGTGAGAACTAAAACCGTTTTGTACAAATCATATTCACATCCAATCTTATAATAACATAACTCCACATTTAAAACATTTTATACATCTTTACTTGAAATGCAGTTCATACATTAAAACCAAAGTCCGGTTCTTAAACGAAGAGTTATTCTAAATACATAATACTCTGGGAATACAACATAATTATACAATCATAGTCATTATAATAAAGGACTATAAAATGAGTCATGGACATCAAAGGCTTCTAGAAGAATGTACCACACGCAACACACCAAGCCTAACCTGTAAGAACAGGTGAAAAAAGAATTAGCCAAATCCGGGCTCAATGGGAACTAATACAAGTTTACATAAGAAAATACAACTATCAGTTACACTACAAGAAAAAAGGCCTATTATGTCATTTTTAAAGTGACATTTATCGTTATTTATGTCATTTTTTACGACTCAGAAAGCTACATAATTGCGGGTGTCATATATGTTCGAAAAACTGACATAAATGTAATCTTAAGTATGACAATCCCACACAAAAGCGTCATATTTTTTTAAAATATTATTATATTATATATTATACTTTTACACAAAATAAAAAAATATTTTATTATTTCTTAATTTCTTTTTCGTTGTTTTTCTTTCTTCTTTTTTGTGTTCTACCAGCTAGGCTAAGACTACTTATATGATAAAATTCTTTTGTTAAAGTATAAGATGTATTATTCCGTTATGTAATTTAACAAATATATATCCGCCGTTATTTATGAACATATAAAACCAAACATTTATATTCTCAACGTCCACAAACGAATTAATATCACATCTAACTACAAAAAATCTATTTAATTTCAACAAAAAGCACTAAAAATCACCAAACCAAGTATAATATTGCATATGTTTGCGAAAATAAAATGTCTTCCATGTATAGTAATTGTGTGTTGTATTTAAGGTTTTTGGTTTTGTTATGGTTTTAGAAAAATTCTAAAACGTTTAGGATTTCAAAAGGTTGCACACGCATTTCAGATTTTGTATAGGAATTAAAAATAAGTTTTATTATGTCGCTTTTTTAAATGATCATCATATATTGTTATAAGTAAGTAAGTCCTTTAAAAATCGATATATTTAATCCGTATTAATGTCGATTGTTGTAAAACTGACATAATAACTACATACTTCTAAAAAATGTCCATAAGGTACATGAATTATAATGAGCTTATTGTGTCGCTTTATATAATAATTTTTATATATTGTCATAAATAAATGTCACTTAAAAACTGTCATAATTATTTATTATTTAACCTTTTATATCATTCTTGACTTGACCGACATGTTTTAAATAATAAAAGCGACATATTAAGCTCTTTTTCTTGTAGTGTAAATGCACGTGCAATTTTTATAAAAAGTAAGCAGCATAGTATAGTACGGTAGTATGAAAATAGTGCAATGCAATCCACGCATATGCATACCGAACCTTGTTAGGATTCTCATCCTAAACACCGGAAGCTGTCTAACTCTGCTAGTCATCCTTGCCCCTAACTGTGCTAGGGGATAATGATCTAGAATCGCCTCTTCTTAGTCATTAGTTTCTAGTGATTCGTCATACTAAGGTGGACTCCATTCTCATAATATGTGAATCAACATCGTGTAGCCTACAATAATGATATCCACTGTTAACTCAGGTATTCACAAGGAGAAGTAGATAACTCTAAGCCAAGTATTTATAATTTCCACTTTGTTAATAGGTCATTGTGAATTCCATAATTGGCTAGCTAAAAAGGCATTCGCCCACATACTACATTTAAGGCCAATGATTATCTAATCCTAAGTATTATATTGAGATATACAGATACCTAGCCATTCTCTTGAATGTAATTTCACTTTAATTATTAATCTATTATATTAATTATGATCTGTTTATAACGTCTATCCACGAGTAAATAAGTGTATGTAATTCATCTTATTATAATCCAACACAATAATACGGCATTCAATATAGCAAACGAGACTAGAGATTTGATAAGGTAATGTAACGGTTACCCCTCATCTTTTGCCAACTGCCTCAAATAGATTACTCCTTTTAATGCCAACTGTGCCATCAATATGCTGTGACCAAGATTGTAGTACTAGAAAAAAGGGTATTCTGGTCCTTTGATCACGGTCAACAAATACATGCATACATACAAACAAATCATATAATAAATGTACTGTAATTTTTTTTATTATTTTGAAGTTCTGCTACGCTTTATTTTAACCATTAATTAAATGTTTATGCATGTTTTTCTTTCTTAATTTTTTTTTAAAAGTGTAATAGCAAGGACGTAATAATTCTTAATTGTTTATTTTTCTTCTATTTTAAATTATTTATATTAAAATCGTATGTTCAAGGGCCTCCCTTTGTAACTCTAATTCTTAAATTATGAGTTAGGGTTACATTAAGAAACTTAATTTAAATTTTTGAATATGTTGACATTTTTAAACAAAAAGTATTTACAATTTAAATTCATAAACACCCCTTTGTATTTATAATTTAAATTCACTTTTCAATATTCATTGAATCTTGATTGTCGGTGCTTTTCAAGTTTTATACATTGTGTGATATGATCATATGAAGCAAACAACTTGTTTGATATCCTTTATTCAACCTTCAGTTAACCAGATTTAACATGCAGAACATTGATCGACAAGTACATTTTTCTCCTTCCTATTCTTTTCAGTTTTTTCCGGCAAACTCGTTTTATTGTGCAACATATCTATTGTGTTTATATTCATTGCAATTTTAAAGTAGTTAACTGTGTCATACATAACTATCACTGTTCCATTACAATGTTTTTTATTTTTCAATTCGTTATAAGTACACAATACAAAATTTTTATAAACAGATATATTTGTTATACGTGAGTATATTTGTTTACTAACAAATAATTATTTTAAAATGTCTTGTTACTATGTGGTGATAGATCAATGGTTTAAGTTAAACAATTCTCAACACACCAGGAAGGATATACTGCCGGATTGAGAATTAGAGCCTCCGGAGGAACCTACCCATAAACAAATACGGTCTTGCTTCTATCTTCTGTTCATTGTTCTATTTTTGATTAATATTGTTCATCTTCATCAATCATACTTTTTGGTTGCCAATCAAGCTAACTGGGCCGATTCTCTTCAAATTGGGTTTAATTAACTTTTAGCCACCCATACATAATAATCGAAAAGGAGTAGTTGAATTAATTTGAATTACACATTGGTATTGAGATTTGAAAGTGATAAGTATTTGAGATACTTTCACACTTAATAAAAAACTTTATTTTGGGACTCTAATTAAATTCGGCTAGTTTTACCCAAGTTTGGGAAGACAGTTAAAAAAGTGTTTTAGAACAAATTTGGAACTCCTTGATCTTTGGGGAAAAAAATAACTCTTTAGCATGTGACATGTTTCCAATTTATCATCAATTAATTGAATCATTTATGTCATTATTTTTTTGGTTCTACATTTCATGCAGTCTTGAGTTGCCAGCAATACGTTTTGGAGCCAAAAACCGAAACTAAATTTATATTCATGGTTCCAAATTCAGTTTGCTTACTATATACAAGAGCATTTCCAATAAAAAAATAAAAGGAATATTTCTTAATCATAGGGTATGTTCTTGGGTAAATTAAATGACCTTTTACCCTCTAAAGTGCGTACCTGTTGTCTCACTTTATTTTCCTTTATTTTTGTACTTTGAGTTGAATTGTACTTTCATCTATAAATAGATATCCCGCCAATTATTTGGACAAAAGATCCATGTGGAACATTGATGGATTTTCCATCCGGAAAATAGACGAGGTGTCCATTTTTGATGGAAGTGCAACTCGACTCAATTAAATTTTGAAGAAAAGGAAAATGAAACATTAAGGACTAAAGTGAGATGACAGATGAACTTTAAGGGTGCAAAATGTCAATTACCCATGGTTTTCCTAGAGCAACCACAATGGTGAACTAGTGTTATATATGGTAATTAAGTTGGGTGAGCGAGCTAGTGGGCTAGCCTAGATGGTACTGCACGTACCCAAATTTAATTGGGGGAGGTCTAGAGTTCAAGTCTCCCCTTATTTAGATTAGAAAACTAGGATTTAGTTCCGTGAGGAATATAGGAGATTGAAAATTTGTGGAGCACCCCTCTTCAAATATAGCTACCATAAATAATTATTATTTGAAAATCCTGCAGCTGTATATTTCACTTAAATGGACAATATTTAAATTCCTGGTGATTATGTACCGGGTGATTATGATATATAACTACCCTATTTATGAAATCCTCCATCTATAGATTAGGTTGTTCTATATATATACCCTACATGCACCAAATCATATTCCTCACACTTCTCTCTCTTAGCTTCCACTTTCTGTCGTTCCACATACAAAGCAAACCTCCCTTCTTCTATTTACAATCGTTTAAGGTAAGATCTAACTTCCCTTCATCAAAATTAATCTCCAAATTAAACTGAATATTTCTAACATTTACACATATAACTTCAAAATTAGTGTTGTAATTTGTTTATCACAAAAAAAAAAAAAGAAAAGAAAAAAAGAATAGTGTTGTAATTTTTTGCATTAGCCGGATGAGATGTGATGAAGCAAACAACAGTGTAAAATGCAGAATTTTACAATTTTTACCCTCTGATTAGTTTCCAATTTCACCATTTTTTTCTCTACTAGACGTACTGCAACATATTTCTTGACTTTTAACTTGGGACAAACACGAGAGGATATACTCTTATTAATCTTGCTTGTCTTTATTCCATTCAAACAATAACAATGTGTTTTTTCTTTAACATCTTTTGGTCATCTCTCGATGATCATAAATTAGTTTGTTCATGGTCGAAAATGGTGAAGGCTATTACGTGGTGTTACTTTCTTGTTTGTCTTCTTGTTTTGCTAAAAGCACAAGGTTCCCACGTGGATCTCACTCGTGTATACACTGCCGTTGCAAAAGGAGCAGGTGATCAAATATTTCAACTAAATTATATTTATCTTAAAAAAAAATGAAACCCTTTTCTAATCTAATCTTCAGTCATATATTCGAAGCTTGTAACGTGGTTTATATATACATATATGTTCTGCAGTGTGTCTTGACGGGAGTCCTCCGGCGTACCACTTTGATAAGGGAACTGGAGAAGGAATCAACAACTGGTTGGTTCATTTAGAAGTGCGCATACACATATATTTGCATGTTTTTATTATCAACCATTTCAAATTTGAAATATATATGGACACAAGGGCGGAGCCAAGAGTCGGCTAGGGTGGGCTTCAGCCCGTCCAAAAAAAAAATTAATAATAAAATTATATGTATAATAGTATAGTGGTTTTTGTGTGAAAAATTAAAGTTTAAGGTTTATTAAAGTAATAAATTAAAATCTTTAGGAAGTAAGTGTGGGTTGACAATGTTTGCTGAAGACATTGATTTGGATTTGCTCATAAATGATTTTGATTCACGAAAGGATCGTAGGGTTCAACTTCATTAGTTTATATAATATATTTTTTTTGTGTTACATGTGTCCAAATATAGCAAAAAACATGTCTTATCTATTTTAAATATCTAATTATGATATTATATTATATAAGTGTTTAGTATTTGCATTCGTTTCATTCAAATAAGTTCTTATTTTTTATTATTTTTAAATCAATATTTGGTAAATACTTTAAAATAACCCCTAAAATTTTTTTGGGGGGGACTACCGCCCCCAAACCCCCGCATATTTCTTTTTAGCCTAGCCCACCCTGCGGAGAAATCCTGGCTACGCCACTGTATGGACATATTTCAGGGAGGAGGATGGTGCAACTCAGCTGGAAGTTGCTCAAATCGTACACATACGAGTTTGGGATCTTCCCGTAAAATGAAAAAAGGCATAATTCAGTGGGATTTTAGACAAAAGACATGAATCTAATCCAAGTAGGGATAGACTTGATGTTATATTTATGCTTTCCTTTTTCTTTTTATAATTTATATATGTTCTCTCAATATGTATTTTCTTTCTAATTAATTACTTGAAATTTAATTTTATCAGACTTCTATCATTGGAATAGAATTCTTGTTCGATATTGTGATGGATCTTCTTTTACTGGAGATGTGGAGCAAGTTGAACCGGTAATTAAAAGTTTTAATTGTCTAGAAAGTAGTTTAATCTCGAATTATATATAGTGTTGGGTTTTAATTAATGAGTAAATATCACTGGTCTTTTCAGGTATACCATGTTCTTTAGAGGAGCAAGGTCTTTGATGCCATTATGGAAGACCTTCTTGAAAGAGGAATGAAGAATGCATCAAATGTATTAATCATTATATAAGAAAAAATGTGCCCCCCCCCCGCGGGGGTCAACCACCAAATTAATTAGGTCTAATAATAATTATATGCCCAGGCTCTTCTTTCAGGATGCTCAGCTGGTGGTTTGGCATCTATACTACACTGCTATAAATTTCGAGCACTGCTACCCACCAAAGCCAGAGTTAAATGCATGTCCGATGGCGGGTTTTTTCTCTATGTGTAAGTTTTCCCAAAGATAGTCTTTGTAAGATATTTACAGGTTTTGTTTCAGTTTTGTGACTAATTAACACGTACTACTTTCGTAACAGGAAAGATTTTTTTGGAGGATATCACTTCGAAGCACATACCTTTGATGAAGTTGTTAGCGTACATGTACTCTCTCTCTAAAAAGTTCTTTTTTAACCATTTCTCCTTAATTTTGAAAGGCTATCTGTGTATATACATATAGCACGGATTGTGATTATGCATTTTTGCTTCTCGCTACAGGGATCGGCAAAGAGTTTGCCTCAGTCATGTACTTAAACGTTGAAACCTGGTTTGGTTAGAACAATTTTCTAATGTCACTTTTTGCTTTACAACATATATTTTTTGAGCTAGAATAACACTCAATTTCATTTCAGTGTTTTTACCCACAAAACGTGGTGCCGTATATTCAAACTCCAGTGTTTATTTTAAATTCGGTCTATGATACATGGCAGGTTAGATACAATTCCCACAAGTACTACAAACTTTTTATTTTTTCTATTATCTTGAATTACAAATTTCTTGTCTTTTGTTTTAGTTCATAAGCCTTTGATTTAATCTTTGTTCAGCTTAGAAACGTCTTCGCGTTAACGTATCTACCAGATGGCCACTCATGGGTCAAATGCCAATATAATGTTAGTTACTGCTCATCTTGCCAAATCAAGAAATTGCAAGGTTGATCACTTCTCTAAACTCTTTACATTTTGATAAATCTCGTTTCACAAATTTAATCTTTTGATAATGTACACTCCTCCTTCAAGTTTTGGATTAATGAAAAAGGAAGAAAACATTTATTTTATAGTTTGGATGAAAGATCAAATTATACTATATTTAGTTTAGCATCTCTCCATTATATATATGCTTGCCTCTACATTTTTTGTAGTAGCAAAAATAGGGTTAATTTTGGCTGGTAATGGAATTATAGAACTAAAATAAGTGGGAGGGTAACAATTATTTCATATATATTCTTAAGAAAGATCCAAACCTTAAATTTCTGGTATGATTTTGTTTTAACAATATTTCTAAATTACTTTTCGCTAATAGAAATATTCATGGGCAGGCCGGGAAAGGGCTCAACAATGTTGATTATTGAATACAGGCCAACTCCAAGACCTGAAAAAGATGAACAAAAAAACATTTGCGGATGCGTGGCCCATGGAAACCCTAATTTTGTTATAGTGTTACCTAATTATATCTTATAAAGGTTCATGATATATGAATGTTACACAAATATTTATTCCTTCTCAACTATATTTATATATAGCTCTAGTAGAATTGGTTTGTGAAATCCTTATTTATACTACTTTTTGGAGTAATTTCAGGTTCAAGGTCAGAATTCTTGCAGACAATCTTGAATAGATTGGATTATCACTCCTCTGGAGGATTGTTTATCAACTCTTGCTATGCTCATTGCCAAACTTTATTTGGGTGCAAATGGCAAGGGACTAATTTAAAATTGAATGATAAGGTACATACCTAATTAAGACAATGCATGCGCTTTTTATTTTCCTTGCCATAATGTTTTCATTTCTACTAACAAAAATCCCGAAATCATATCCGATCCATTCAATTTTTTCTCTGCGTACAGACAATATCAGATGCAGTTGGCGATTGGCTTTACAACAAAGGAGTGGTGCAATTGGTAGATTACGAAAATGATATGCCACGTTGGTGTGTGTATGACCCAGGAGAGCCCAATCCTAACAATAATTATACATGGCCTTCGTGATAATGTAACTTTGTATTGTTTTTGGTGTCTCTTTTGTAACTGCTGGTGTACTGTGGTTGGAAACATTAACATTTATTTATTTATTTATTTTTGTAAAATTAGTTTGAATGATGAGTTATACAGTTAGAAGTTTGTAAAAATTGTGATACCATCTCTTTCTTAAGTGCTTTGTCAGTTGAAAGTAGTCCCTAATTAATTACTTCTCTTTACCTAGTGTTTCTTTTGTCTGGTCCAGGAAACCTGCTTTCATGAGTTTTTCATGCACCTAGCTAGGGATTTGAAACTAAATTCCCTCCAAAATTGGACACCTTAATACAACCTAGATTGTTAATTTTGTAAATTAACTCAGGGGTTGTTCAATATCTAAGGGTTCTTATTAGTTTATATAGTTGTCCACGTACCTCATACCACGCTATCAACTTGTTTTTAATGTTGAAGGAAAAAAAGATGTCCACATGTATATGTTATGAGATACAATTACTACGTACATAAAAAGCTTGTAAATCTTGTAAAATGGTTTGAAAAGATACAATTTTCAAAAAAGTCTTTTTGGTCTCTAGTCGCTTCATGCAAATGTTTAAAGGATGCAATTCATTATATTGTAAAATTTAAAGAATGTGGTTCTTACATAGATATTGCTTCACAGTATCCACATCAGAGTAATTGTCTCTTCCACATGCAGTATTTATCACGACGTCATATATATAATTATTATATATGTATATCTGTGAGGAGGACTGAACTTTATAGCTCCGTTTGATAACAATATGAAAAATGCAAAGAAAAACACTTGATTTGTGTGAGACGTTGAAAAATAAGTTGAAGCATGTAATGAAATGATCTCCATTTCATTGTCATTTTTATGAGTACATGCCCACCATTCTTCATTAAGGTGAAATTTTTTTCTTCCTCAACCATTAAAGAAAAATTTTCCATAGAAAAGTCACAACATATGCTTAAACTTAATCTTTCAACCTTTCATAAAAATCAACTATTTTTGTTATTATTTTTCATATTTTTATCAAACAGACTCTAATTTTTATTTTATTTTTAATAAAAGAGAAGAGAAATGTGAAACTTTGATTCAACATTTCAAAAAAGAACATTTATTGAAGAGAGAGGGAGAGGAAAGTGAGGAGTATATAAGTGTATAACTGTGATACCACGTCAATTTATTGACATGGTATTACCACTCAATAAAATAGTGACAACTGTATTTCACTTTCTTCGGAGACTTCATCCATTTTGACGTATCTTCTCTCTCAACTCTTCTTTTTTACAACTTCTCTCTCGTCTCCTTGATTGTAAATAGATTGGTGTAGACAGACCAAAAATTTTAAAAACAGTGTTAGTTTGAATTTGACAATCTCACCTTCCATAACCCTAACTTTCTGTCTATCTTCTCCCTAATCAATTGATTCTATCATATTAGTTTGCCTCAATTTCAATTTAATTAAGAGATCTAACCAAATTGGTTCTGAAGATTCAAGAACAAATAAGTTCAATTTACCGAAATCAAGATTCGCAAATCCGAATAAATTGTCTATGAAGATTCAAAATTAGCATTATATTTTATTTTATTTTTAGTTTAATCAATTTTATTTTTTTTGGGTGAAATGATGATCCATAGTTTTATTTAGCAATTCCAATCGTTAAAAAAAAAAAAATAAAGAAACAAGAGGAACAAATCAAATATTAGAAGAATGAACACAAAAAGCTTTAGGGGCTATAGATGTAGTAGAGAATGTATAGAAGATTAAGGTTTCAACCTTATTGATAAAGTGAGAGAAAGTGGAAGTTCAAGAAAAGAAAGAAAAAAAGGGTAAAACTAAGCATCTATTTATAGTGAAGGAGATGAGAGAGAGGAAGTTAGAAAAAGGAAAGAGATAAGAGAGAAGAAAAGACGTCAAGGTCAATGCATTTTTAAATTAGTGAATTTCAGCTGACACTATTCTATTAGATGGTGATATTATATCAGTAAAATGACATTGTATCATGGTTATACTTATTATGTTCTTAGAAGTGAGGCAATGGAACACATTTTACATTTTTCAAGTCTTGGAGTTTGTCGTACACCAAAAAACAAAAACAAAAAAATAGTCTTGTCTTTTCCAAAAAAATGCTTTTTGTATTGGGAAAATTATAAGAAAAATAGCCAAAGAGGGGAGTGTGTGTATGAAGATGGACATATAATTTTAGTTGGACTTTTTTTCTAGTATTGCTAACTTATGGGCCCTTTGCTTGTCAGATTGTTAAAAATCTGGGGTATTCTAATAACAGGCTCTTACAGGATGGTGGGCTAGTCAGCACACCCACAATGGCCAAGTGTGCAATTAGCCACATAGAGATTGAAATTACCTTTAATTGCTTTCAAAAATTTAAAACCATACATTTCAATTGGATCGGATTGGATTGTAAACCATTCCAATCCCAACCTTCATCTAGATTAAATTGGGTAATAAATGGTTTGATCTAGATTGGTGTGTACACGACCTAGGAGAGCTCAATCCTAACAATAATTATACATGGGCTTCATTATAACGTAACTTTGTGTTATTTTTGGTGTCTCTTTCGTAACCGGTGTTGTATTGTGGTTGGAAACATTAACATTTTTGGTTTTTATTTTTGTAAAATTAGTTTGAATGATGAGTTATTCAGTTAGAAGTTTGTAAAAATTATGATACGATCTCTTTCTTAAGTGCTTTCTCAGTTGAAAGTAGTCTAGGAAACCTGCTTTCATGACTTTTTTATGCACCTAGGGATTTGAGACTAAATTGAATTCCCCCCAAAATTGGACACCCTTGATACAAACTAGATTGTTAATTCAGTAAATTAACTAAGGGGTTTTTCAATATCTAAGGGTTCACACCTCATACCATGCTATCAACTTGTTTTTAATGTTGATGAAAGAAAAAGGAAGTTCACATATATCTATATATATATATGTATGTTAAGAGATACAATTACTACATAAAAAGCTTCTAAATCTTGTAAAATGATTGGAAAAGATACAATTTTCAAAATGGTCTTTTTGGTTTCTAGTCGCTTCATGCAAATGTTTAAAGGATGCGATTCATTATATTGTAAAATTTAAAGGATGTGGTTCTTACATAATATTGCTTCACAGTATCCACATCAGAGCAATTGTCTCTTCCACATGTAGTATCGATCACGATGTCATAAATATAATTATTATATATGTATATCTATGAGGAAGACTGGACTTTAAGGCTCCGTTTGATAAAAATATAAAAAATGTAAAGAAAAACACTTGATTTGTATGAGAATTTGAAAAATAAGTTGAGGCATGTAGTGAGATGATCTCCATTTCATTGTCATTTTTATTAGTACATGCCCATCATTCTTCATTAAGGTGATTTTTTTTTCTTCCTTAACCACTAAAGAAATTTTTTCCATACAAAAGTTACACCACATGTCTTAAATTATCTTTCAACCTTTTATAAAATCAACTATTTTTGTTATTATTTTTCATATTTTTATCAAACGGACTCTAATTTTTTTTTTATATACAAGAGAAGAGAAATGTGAAACTTTGATTAACCATTTCAAAAAATCGACCTTTGATTATATCATATTAGTTTGCCTCAATTTCAATTTAATTAAGAGATCTAACCAAATTGGTTCTGAAGATTCAAGAACAAATACGTTCAATTTATTGAAATCAAGATTCGTAAATCCAAACAAATTGTTTATGAAGATTCAAAATTAGAATTAAATTTTATTTTTTCTTAGTTTAATAAAAAAAAATTGGTGAAGTGATGATCCATAGTTTTATTTAGTGATCCCAATCGTTAAACAAAATAAATAAAGAAACAAGAGGAACAAATCAAATATTAGAAGAATGAACAAAACAAACTTTAGGAGGGGGTTATAGATGTAGTAGAGAATGTATAGAAGATTAAAGTTTCGACCTCGTTGGGAAAGTGAAAGAGAAATTAAGTTGAAGAATGGCATTTCAAAAAAAGAAAAGAAAAAGGGTAAAGCTAAACATCTATCTATAGTGAAGGAGATGAGAGAGAAGAAGTTAGAAAAAGGAAATAGATGAAACGTTAGGTCAATACATGCCCTTAAATTAGTGGCTTTCAGCTGACACTATTTTATGGGAAAGTGAAAGAGAAATTAAGTTGAAGAATGGCATTTCAAAAAAAGAAAGGAAAAAGGGTAAAGCTAAACATACGTCAAGTCAATACATGCCCTTAAATTAGTGGCTTTCAGCTGACACTAATTTATTACATAATGATACTATGTCAGCAAAATGACATTGCATTATCGTTATACTTATTATTTTCTCGGAAGTGAGGTAGCAGGAACACATTTTTCAAGTCTTGGAGTTTCGTCGTACACCAAAAAATAAAATAAAAGTAGAGTCTTGTCTTTTCTAGAAACATGCATTTTGTATCGGGAAAATTAAAGAAAAAGAGCAAAAGAGGAGAGAGTGTATAAAGCTGGACATATAATATTAGTTTGGCTTTTTTTTCTATTATTGCTAACTTATGGGCCCTTTGCTTATCAGATTGTTAATAATCTGGGTTGGTCTAATAACAGGCTTATAGGATGGTGGGCTAGCCAGTACACCCACAATGGCCAGGTGTGCAATTAGCCATTTAGAGATTGAAATTACCTTTAATTGCTTTCAAAAAATTAAAATCATACATTTCAGGTGGATTGGATTGCAAACCATTCCAATCCCATTAAATTGGATTGGATTGGACTAAATTGGGTTATAAATGGTTTGATCTAGATGGATTGAATCAAATTGGATGTTGAATTTTTAAAATTTACTATATCAAAGCGCCTAACACTTATAAGTGAGATTGAAATTATACAATTTTACGCCTTTTAATTTTTTAGAGCGACAAAAATCACTATAAGTTGAATATATAAAAACGTGTTTAAAGGGGATAGAGGAGAGGGGAGGAGATGAACAGTTGTCCTTGTACAATACAACTAAAGAAAGCTAACGTTTTCATGTACTCTCCTATTATATTAATTCAAAATTTTATTACTTTATCATTTGTGTGTTTTCTCATTTCTTTTTTTTTAGTATCAGTCATATATAAATGTATGTCTGTAGTGTTCAACCTTATCGAAACTGTAAAAGATAATGTGCCAAAAATGGAACCATGGTTGCTTGCCCAAGACATTTCCTCATTCCTCTAGCCTAATAATCAGATCTTCATCATTAATCAAAGACTCTTTTTAACAAAATCTATTTGTACAATGCGTATGCATGTTCTTCTATAACGCGAAAAGTATATTTTAGGCATGAGTCATTCTTACAAATATGGATAATGTCAAGTTTTACCCATGTAGGATGGTAAAGTATGCAGAAGTTATACTTAGTTCTTAAAATAAATCAGAATTGTTGCACGCTAGATATGTGTACAACATAAATCATTGTCTAATAAAGATGTTGTCTTGCCTAAGAGCTTTATTTCAAGTGGGATTGACTATAACCTCACTTTAAATGTTGTAGGTTTTATTCCCAATGTTTTCAAAAAAATAGAATTTAAGCCTTTTTTTTAAATAACATTTTTTTAGTTATTAAGATTGTCTTATTTGCAACAAGTTTTGTACTTTCGCATATTGTTTTGCATCTTAAAAATATATTTATTAAACCCTTATAGTTTGCATTGTGATTTGTTTATTATTTGATTTTTGTGAAAGATCAATCTATTTAACGGTGATCTCATATTTAAATTCTTACAAATGTAAATTGTCTTAGGCTAATTGCATGCTCAATTTCGCGAACAGAGATTAATTTCGTATTTAGTACAGACAACTAGTGAAAAATGAAAAGAAGAATGTATATTAGTTGTGGAGTATATAAAATATTTTAAGAAGAGTTCCGAATTTTAAGAAGAGTGAGTGAACTTCTGACAAAATGCAGGGGCCCAATTGTAATTTACTCAACAGAAGCATCAAAACGATGCCGTATGAAACCTTTATAGTTTGGACAAAGAGCACCCGTTACTCACTTTTCCGTCTTTCACTCTTCAGTGTCGTACGGTTTTTCTTCACACTCCACTCCTTCACTTTTTCAGTCGATCACTTCTTCTCTCAAACCCTAATCCTTCCACCATTTTCTCTCACTAAAACCCATCACTTTCTCTCTCTAAAAATGTCGGATTACCTACCTTCCACAGTTCTTACGAACATTCTCTCCAGACTACAGGTAAAAACCCTAGGTCGATTCAGGTGCGTATGCAAATCATGGTGTTCCATCATTTCAAGCCCTAATTTCATCAACAAACACCTCACTCACAATATCAGTAACACTCACCTCCTCTTGAGGTATCTTTCATTATGCCCTAAAAAAGAACACTACTCACTTCGTTCGGATTATTCATTTCTCGAATTAGCCCGAATCAAATGCCCTTTTAAGACCGCCTCCGGTAATTTCTTCCGTATAATCGGCTGTTGCAATGGTTTAATCTGTCTGTCAGATGATTATTTTGGATATAGGTATAATACAATCATTTGGAACCCTGCGATTCGTATCTATGTATCTCTTCCTACGCCTAGGGTTTGTTATGATTCTTACGGGCCTTATACATATGCTTTAGGGTTTGGATTTAACCCTAATACTGTGGATTACAAGGTTGTTAGGATAGCGTATGTTTATGTTGATGATGAATCTGGTTCTGGTTATGGCCGTTACGCGGTCCCCCCTGAGGTTGAGGTGTATGAGGTTAGCACAGGTGTTTGGAGAAATGTGAGTGCTAATGGTGTTATGTATAAAGTTGTTGAGTTTATTTGGTCGAGCGCATTTGTGAATGGGGCTGTTCATTGGGTTGTGTATGACAGGAATGAGGAGGGTGGGGGTGAAGAGGGGCAGTTTTCAAATAGAATATTGGTGTTTGATATGGGGAGTGATGTGTTTAGCTACTTAGAGTTACCAAATCAGCTAACTAATGTTTACCCGTTGGACTTGTCTATTACGGCTTTTGGGGATACCGTTGTTGTGTATTGGTGTCAAGCTCGAGTTTTGGGTCGGTTGTGTGGTCGATGTGCTGTGTGGGTGATGCAAGAGTATGGTAATGTGGGATCTTGGAGTGAGAGTTTTTTGGTTGATTTGGAGGGAGGGATATCGAATGTGGTAGGATTTAGGAAGAGTGGGGAGCTACTGCTGGAAAAGTGGATAGGAAGTTTAGTTTCATATGACCCCGAGAGTGATAGGATTAGGAGTGCTGGGATTCATGGTGGGAAAGACTCTTTTTTCGTGGGTAATTATGTTAAGAGCCTAGCTCTGCTCGATGCCCAAAAGGAAGTTTTGGGGGAGCATCTCAAGTTTGTCGACGGAGCTGATGTGGAGGAAGAACCTGCGTCGAGCGAAAGGGAGCGGGCAAATGAAGAGACTGATCTGTTAATGAGCTTGGTAACTCGTATGTTTTTGGCAAGTGCTCCTCTCCACCTCTAGTATGTGTTTCCCTTTATTAATATAACTAATGAAGTGTTTGTTTACCCTTTTTTGGAACAGATATGTTGGATTTGGATAATTTATTGACCTTGGTTTAATTTATAATTTTAAATGATGGTTGTTCAGTGTGTTACTAGAATGTAATGAAGATGCTTACCTTTTCTGGAACAAATATGTGGAAATTGTTAACCTTGGTTCAACTAATATCGTTGTTCAGTGTTTTGTATGGCACTATGGCTACAATGAATATTATGAGTCATTTTCAGTTTAATTCCTGTCTTCCTGCATTGCTTTCAGTTATCATATTTACATCGTTATTTATTAGTGCTTTCCATGATTGAACCTTTAGCTAGTTTAGCTTGGTTGGGTCAATTTGGTTGGCCTTGAGTTTACCTTTTAGGGATCTTGGCTACATAAGCATCAATATCTGTCTTGGAGATATTTGCTTTGATTGTCTTTGGTTTTCTAGGGAACGGTTGTGGACAAGGTAAAAAAATGCCTCTACAAAATTTTACCCTACTTAAGTAGTTAAAAGTACAAATTCTCTTTTTCATACAAATGGTTTCTTTTTGGCTTGGACGACTTCTTTTCTGTGGTTCTGGGCTTGGGCGAATTCTTTTCCGGGGGTAGTTTGGCCTTAATTTTATCTTCATATTCAAAGATGACTTTGATTGCAGTGCCCATGGACCCGATTATTTTGTCTCCTTCAGTCCATTAAGATGACCCAAAAAGAAGTTATATTTTTGCTATTTGATTGCAGATATGGCGTGTGGCCGTGTGCTTTAGCTTCAAAATATTAACTTCATGTTAAACCAAACTGGTATCTTTTGACAGCTTGTTGAATAATTTCTTTCAATAAATATCAGACTATCATTGTAGGGTCTCCGTTCTCCTCTATTTTGCTGATGAAGCTGATTTTCTTGAATGATATGTTGATAATGTAATAGGTGGAGTTTTTTTTTCCCTTAAACGCACTGTTTTGGTTGCACGTTGGTGTTGTGCTAGTTATTAACATTGTTATGATTGTGTTATTATTATTAGTAGATAGCGTAGAAGTATCTGCTAATGCTTTTTAAAGTTACTTGAAATTCTTATATGCTAATTCTGAGTTACAACCTGGAAATACATGCTTTGATTCTATGAAATGGTGGTATGTGGTTTGTATTGGAAGAGATCAAGGAACTCTTGTTGGAAGATATCATGCATCGAATTCACTTGGTGTTTGCACCTGATAGACACATGCAGTAGTTTATGTTGACTATGTGTTGTCTACAATGTTGTATGGGACTGAGTGTTGGGCGGTCAAAAGCCAACACGAGAATAAACTAAGTGTAGCTGAGATGAGAATGTTGAGATGGATGAGTGGCAAGACTAGGAAAGATAAGATCAGGAATGTTACCATCAGAGAGGGAGTTGGGGTGGCACCTATTACAGAAAAGATGGTTGAATCTCGACTTAGATGGTTTGGGCATGTATGGAGGAGACCTGCAGATGCCATGGTTAGGAGAATTGATCATATGGAGGGAAGCCTAGTTGTTAGAGGCAGAGGAAGACCTAGAAAAACTATAGGTGAAACTATTAAGAAGGATTTAGAGGCGAATGGTTTCACTAGAGATATGATTCACGACAGACCACTATGGCGTCGTTTGATCCATGTAGCCGACCCCACCTAGTGGGATAAAGGCTTGTTGTTGTTGTTGTTGTTGATGTGTTGTCTACTACTATGTTATAAAGCCAGGAGCAGTTTCTATGGATTGAAACTCTATCAATATGTTGTTTTCCGAATTTGTCCTTTGAGTTTCCTTTTTTGCTTTCAACAAAAGGCTACCCATATAGGTTAAGCAATGGGGTTTAAACCCTTGCACTAGCAAGGGTAGTGCTCTAGATGAAACCACTGAGCTAATTAAAGTTTGAAACCTTTACCTTACCTATAATATGAACAATGAACCCAAAATAGAACTAGTAGAAAGATTGAAAGCAAAACAATATTAGATAAGTAACATGTTACCTGATGCGAATATGCGAGAGTGATTTGTTCCCAGCAACTGGAAATTATAGTGTGCGTTTGGTGTTGTTTGGGGGTTGGGGGGAAGGGGTTAAGTACTTGAGTCCAAAATTGCGGGTTCTGAGTAAAGATAACTAGTATAAAGATTCAAGGCAAAACAATATTAGATAAGTAACATGTTACCTGATGCGAGCGTGTACAAGAGTGATTTGTTTCCAGTGGCCGGAAATGCCTGTTTGGTTGGGGGGAGAGGATTGTTATGGCCAAAATTGCAGGCTTTTTTAATGGTGAAATATGATTCATGGGACATGGCTTATTGACTTCGACCAAAAGTTTTCCCAACTTTAGTTTGGACTATCTGTTCTTGTTTGTTCTAATACTATTCTTCCTTGCTAGATTTGCATGCTTTCTTTTTGAAGTATTATTATTGAATATATTCGAACTCTTAATTTGAGACAAATATCGTATTAATTACTTCCGCTCCATAATCCAGTCGAGCTGGTAGATTCTT
Organism: Lonicera japonica; assembly: GCA_021464415.1. Taxonomy (NCBI): domain Eukaryota; kingdom Viridiplantae; phylum Streptophyta; class Magnoliopsida; order Dipsacales; family Caprifoliaceae; genus Lonicera; species Lonicera japonica. Next base: position 56,777,734 of record CM038463.1, on the reverse strand, counting down.
ATTGTATTTTGTACATCCCTTTTTCGGCTGGCTTTTATGTGCAACCTTTAGGGTTCATTTGGTTCAAGTTTTAAATCAGTCCTAAAATGCTATATTCCATTCTAGAAAAATTCAGATATTTGGTTCGGGTTTTGGGATAGGATTACACTATTCTAATGATGGGAGTATTTCTTCAAAGTTTTCCCTCTAAAATGAATGGGAATAAAGGATTCCTCTATGTATTTCCGCATTGATTTTCTCCTAAGATTTCTTTTTTAAGACCAAAATATCTTTTTCACTTACCGTTACAATATTTTTTTTTCCATCTCTGTTCTCTTTATAATTTTTTTAACCTTCTTTTCATTATTTTTTTTTCTTTTTATTATTAAATACATACAATTACTTTTTACACTTCTTAACTATAATAACTTGAAGTTTTATCTTTATAAAATTATTAGGACTTGTCTTTTAGTTTTATAAAAATGAAGAACATTTTGGTAATTCATACGTATTTTATTTATTGGCTTAATTCCATCCAAATTATATCGTCAAATTAGATGGAATGGTCAAAGTGGCACTCGTTGTAACATTGGATGGCTAAAGGGGTTCATTTTAAAATTTAATGGTTAAAGTGATATTAAATTAAAAGTTTAGTTTTCATTTACTTAAAAAACATTTCACTCGATCTCTCTTTAACACTCTATAAGTACATTTTTCCTTTTTCTAGTACTCGTAACACTATATTTAATTTTAAGATTAATTAATATTAATCTAAAATTCACTTTACTTGCAAGTTGCACCGCTCCACTCTCTTTCTCTTTACAATTCAAGAAAACAAATTAAATCACTCCCTCCAACCCACAAATCTCATCTTCCAATTCTTCCCCAAATCCACCATTCTGCTTTCTACAATTCAAACAAACCCACAAATCTTCGTCATGAGTGATGATGATGAAGAAGAAGAAATATTTTTTAATTAATGAGGTTAATTTGGAAGCAAGTGATTTGAAGTTATTAATTATTATTAATTTGAGTTTGATATTTTAACCATTAATTAACAATAAAAAAAATGTGGTGTGCATCAATAGTGATGTTAACTATTTTTTTTTTAAAGGGAGTGTTAAAGAGTGAAATGGCATGCGTCAATAACAACTCCTTAATAAAATGATTTTATGACTAAATAAATTGTAAAGTCCTCAGGTGTTAAGTAGGAGTAAAGTGTCCTAACATAATAATTTGGGGGATCCCTTTTAGTCTATTTCCTGATTTATTTAAATATGTTCCTTCTCTTTTTGTTTCTCGATTATATTATTGGCAGGTGTTTCAAATTCATCTAGACCTATATACTGAGACGTAATAATTTAGGAGTAGTTAGTTTTGAGTTAAGGGAAATGTGTTTCATTAAAATTCTCATCCTTTCAGTTTCCTATTTTAGACAAGTTGTCAACTGCAAAACACAATCTTTTGTGAGAATTAAGTTATAGTTGTTGGTGGTTGTGTGATACAGCATATTGTGTGTGCCCATTTCAGTTCCAAAATGCACAATTCTTAAACCACACATATCATTTGTTTAAATTAAACCTATTCTAAGACTCGTACGCTAAAGAAAGTAGGCCCCCAAATCCTAGAAAAATGAGAAGATATATATGTTGTATTTGTAGTTGCTAAGATTTAAATGGGGATTTTACACCACTCGAATAAACCCACACGCTTTGCGCAGTTAACTTTCATGTAAGAGTAAGAATAATTGAAGGTCAATATTATTAATTTTCTATCGATTTCCGGAAAAATCTGTTTTTCTCAGTTGAATTGTAGACGTTTACTTTGATAATCTTAACAGACTTGAACGTTGAAAACTCGAAAAGTCCAAATTCCAGACATGTAAAAGTGAGTGCCAAGCCCATGATCAATCTTCAAGTATTTTACTTTCTTTCATTCCTACTGCTAGTACTGAATCAAGAAAGTATTTGTTGTAACATAAGTATTGACATAATGTGTGTATTTCTTTTCAAGAACGAAGCCGGGATTTTTTTTTTTTGCGGGACCACATAGGGCTGGTTCTGAAAGTGCTAAAAAATTAAAGAGGCCTGAGGCGAATTTGTAAAAAGAGTTGTCTTTAAATGTAGAGGTAATTAAGATCGTAAGTTGTGTCATGTATATATCAAAAACACGTCTAGAAGATATAAATTGTAATATCTAATTAATATACAAATACCATTTTCTACCAACTTTTGTGAAACTTCTAATACTTTTGTTACAGTTTTCAAAGCAATCAAGTTCAAAATTGGAGTGCATTTAAAAGTATTATAAAAGATAATGTTAGAGTTTTTTATTTTTTTTTAAATGGATTGAATCTTTGTTATTATAAAATTAGAGTAAATATTGAACTAAGAACACTTATACTTCAAATAAACAATTAATTTAGTGGTCCTTCAAAAGGGCTTTTGCTTTTAGATTAAGGGTAGTGTTAACATGTGGTAGGGCACATGTTAATTATGTTATAAATAAAAAAAAAAAAAAAAAAAAGTTGTGCTTGAGAATTTGTGCATTATTGAATGCATGTTGTGCTTTTGGTATTTCTATATTTAAGTTTTTATCACGTATCGTTATGGCACACGTTAAGCCTACCCTCAGATTAAAAAACATGAATCTTTTGGGTTGAGGGTTGGGGGGAGGGGGGGGGGGGGGGGGGGTCAATGATTGATTGATGACAAAATATGTATATGTATATATATTTTTTATTTTTTTTATTTTTTTGTAACATGGAAAAAGCAACAACTAGAAGCCTCTTGAAAATGCAATTCCTGTCATATCCGCCGTCAAGGCGTCCATAATGTTAGTTGGAGGGACCACTATCTTCATTGTATGTTCTCCTTAGTTTATACCCATCTTAGATAAAATATCCTCACATCGATTTCCTTCACAAAAAGCACAGATAATGTCTGCATCCAGCTCTTTCATCATTTTTCTACTATCCGTAATCAATATCTTATCAGGATGATTATCTACTATGGATAATTTTTCTTTTCAATAACTATGCAGTGAGGGATTGAAACTTGGGAGGGGCCATGGCCCTGATGTATAAAGTGTAGTTTCGTCACTGTTTCTTTCATATTGCCACGATATATAACAGCCACATGATGGGAGAGAAACACATGTTATAAATGAAACAGCCACAATGAATGTCATTTCCACCAAATCCTCTTTGGTATCATCTAGAGAAAAAACAGAAAAATAAGGAAAGAAAGGGCTTAAAAGAGGAGCAAGTGGGTTAGCGTGGTTGGGAAATATCTAATCAGAAAGATCCCGGTTCGAGTATCATTAGGGAGATTAAGGTGGGTTTTAGTTATTTGTAATTAAAATTACTTAGACTTCCCCTTTTTCAAAGAGAAAACTTAGTTATGCTTAAACATGTCATACTTATTCAAGTAGGATTTGAACCCAAAAAAAAAATATATGCTCAAACAATGTATTAGATGGTTGGACTTGTTGAAATTTGCCTTAATTTTGTATTCTTATTTAATTGGATAAGTTCGCAAAAGTAGAAAAAAATGGTTGTATTGGAAAATGGGACTTCCTTGAAAAATTCTGCAAAATAACTAGAAAATAATATTTTTATAAATTAAGGGCCTATTTTCAACTAAACTCTAAAAGGAATGTAACGTTAACTTTGTAGTAGATTTTCGAATTGTAATATTTTATGCTAACATGCAAAATTAAGTTTGTATTGCATGTTTTGTTTTAGTAGATTATTATGTTCAAGTGTTAATTGACTTACCTTTAGAGTTATTTTAACAAGTTACAAATTTAAACTCCTTCACTAATAAAACACACATGATAGTTTTTTTTGGTTTGTGCAAAGTCAAATTTGCACTCCTTGTTTTCTATGACATTACTATATGTTGAGATTTATTTGATGCTGATTTAGAGTTAACCGAATGACACATAAAAATGCACTACTTAAAAAATATAAACAATTCATGCAAAACAAATTTGCATCAATTTTTTTGAATTGATAAACAAACCCTTAGTTCATAATTTTTATTGTAGGTGGTGTTTTATCAAACCGGCCCAAGCTGGAAGAATGATCTTCTCTCTTTTCCTCTCCTTCCTTTTTTTTCTTTTTGCCCCCCCTGTTTTTGTGGACATCCTTTTCTATTTATACTCTTACATTTCGTTCATAATTTTTATAATCTGGGGCAAACACTACCTTCTCTCTCCCTCTGAAGGAAATAGCTGTTATAACTTTCCTTCATTTAATGTGTTGGTCAATTCGTTGGTAAAATATACGACGCCAGTATTATTCTTTATCTTTTTACCCAAGGTTACTCATAAATATATCATCTTTGCAACCCTCTCATGTTCGGCAATCTGTCTTTTTGTTCGGCATATTGTCCCTTGTGCTTATGATTTCATCCGGCCTTTTTCCTTGGGACCCCATTTTTAGGAAAAAAAATGTTCAATAAATGATGTATGCACAAATGTAAAATACAACAATTGGTTTGTTGGGGTTTCCTGTAACGCATTTAAATTAATTCGCCAACAACACTGGGTTTTTTTTTTTAAAAGAACCAACGACATTGATGTTGGATCATATTTATACTACCGTAATTTATTTAATTTTTGATCATATACACTATTGTTCCTTGAATGTTCATTTCATTTTAATTTTTATTTGTTCCTCAAATTTAAAATAATAATTTTACATAAAAAAAATTCAATCTCATCAACTAATAATTTAACATCTTCGCAAGAACTAGAACAAACTCATAATGTAAATTTATTAATTTACAAATCTAACAATGAACAAAAATTCGAATCTTGAACCAAATAAGTACCGAAAGACTTAAGTTGTGTGTACTTTATTCCAAATGTTAGCATTTTCCTATTATACTTGTATGATAGACAGGGAGAGGGGGAGACAGAGAGGGAGAAAGACAGAAAGAGGGTAAAAAGAAAGGGAAGAAAATTTGGCTAACATTAATAACAATAATGTTAATAATGCATACCTACAAAAAAATAATATACAATATGATGTTAGTTATTAGATTGGTTAACAATTGATTGATTTCAACTATTTTTTGACAAAATCCCAATTCTTGATCGACTAAATGCATTTCGTTTCACAGTTTTTTGGCGGATTGCTCTCTTAATCCTCCCTTGACGGTATCTATCGAAGTTTCCAAGTTAGAAGAAGAATTACTTGATTTCATGGATTACGTACAAATTTTATTATATTAGATATCATCAATCTCTTTGGGGTGAGAGTAAGAGATAGGGATGTCATCGTGTCGAGTGTGGTCAAACCCAAACCGCCTAAAAATACACCCAACCCGGGATGTGTTTTACATTGGAAAACCTGAACCTCGCCCGCTTGGATCCAAACACGCCTTGTCTCTCATTGACCCGACGTAATTATAGGGTATTGTTATAAGGTAGTTATAGTTCAGAAATATTATACTTGGATCAGGTCAGGTCATATGGGTTTACTTACATAAACCCGAACCTGACCTGGCACAGGTTTTACTTTGGAAAACTTGACCCGATTCAAAAAAAGACCTGCCACAAACCCGTCCCATTTGGGTTGGGACAAGTTAGAAACCAGACAAGTTGGGTCATTTTGCCATCCCCAGAAAGAAAGGAGATGAACATGCAACAAATACACAAGTCCAGGAAACCATTTACATAATTATACATAGAAACTACACATTAGCCATAATTACCCATGCTTACACCATTTTTCAAAAGTGCCCATCATAAATAGACAAAGATAAGGTTATGGTAATTGAACACCCAGCATTCATACAGGCACAAACCCAATGCAAATGCATGTTCATACCTTCAGCAAGCCTTCTCCTTTTAATTGCTTCCCCTTCTTGATTCATTGCCAAACCAATAAATAACATTCCCAAGTATATGAATTGACTTAAACCAAAATTAAACAACCAATGTCAGCACAAAGCATCTAAATTCAGTAGATAAACACAAATATCTTACAGCCAAGTCAGATCTGCTTACTGTTTACAGACATCGATAGCGCATAAAAACTGAATTAACATTTTAGCACAGCGACAGTTTTACAACAGAAACAACATTCTTCATAATCCCGTAAAAAAACATCCTTACGCTTAATCAACACAAGCATCAGTCTTATGCCAAATCAAACTTACGAACAAAGAAAGGATCAGGACGCACCTCACACAGATTGGTCTCTTCAGCGTTCTTCCCTCCCCTAATCGGAAGTAGGCTTTCCATGTGATTAAAAACCTCCGAAAAACAAGCTATATTTTGATCCCCAAGCTCCTTCATTGTTTGAGTAGCGGTATCAAACGACACCACCTTAGAGGTATCCATCTCTATCAGAATCTTACCATCTTCCCCACACCCCAAAGTCCTATCGATCCTTGTATTCAATCTAAAAGACATATACTTTGTCCAAGAACCCGCCACTCCATATTCATTCATCACCCATACATCAAACTTCTTGTTCGGTCCATTTCCGCCACAAGCAACAACGGCTAGAGATTCATTCAAAACCATGGACGTCCACCTGACTTTAACAACATCCTCGTAGTTGTCATCATCACCTAACCCAAAATTAGGCGGCATTATGTATCGAAAATTCTCATCACCCATATCAAAAGACACAATCAGTTTGCGCCCATTCATCGTCCCAAACCCAATCGCACTCCAGTGAAACCTCCCCTTCAAATACACATTACACCCGGATTCGAAAATCAGAAACTGAACCGTTCTTTTGATCTCCCTCCACGTATTTGACCTCAGAGAGTAAACCTCAACCTGGTTAAGGGGATAACAGTAATACACAATCCTCAACACCTTATAATCATCAGCAACAGGATCAAACCCGAAGCCTAAAGCAACCTTAATCGGGCCTTGCTTCGGGCGGGGAATCTTAGCAATTGGGAGATCCTTAAACTCCCTAGTAGCCGGGTTCCACAACAAAATTATCGACCCGAGAGGCAAAATACTGAGGCAAACTAATCCATTGCAAGTACCCGAAACCCTCAAGGGCTTCGATTTCCTAAGAAATGGAATTTCTAACTTTATCGGAACATTGATTGCTTTGTCGTTAGATAGAAATGTAATACCATTAATGATATTGTCGTCTGAGTAATTACGAGTGAAGAGGAAACATCCGTCTTCGTGGCGATTGTTGAGAATTGTTCGATTTTTGAAGTGCTTGGAAGTGAAATTAGGGTTAGAGAGGATAACGTACCATGATCTGCAGACGGATTTGAAACGGAGAACTGATCGGACGGGGAGTCTAGTGAGGATGTCGATTATTATGTCTCTGGGAAGATCTCTAACTATTGATTCTATCTCATCGGTAGTGGTGGTAGACATTTGATTTGATTTCTTTTCTGTTTTTCAAAACCCTAGTTTCTGAAAGAGGAAGTTGAGAATTTTACAGTGAGAGTGTACTTACCACCCTAGTTTCAGAAGGTGGAAGTTTACGGTGAGTGTGTACATAGATTAGGGTTGTTTTTGTTTTTCGTTGGGATAAAAATTAAGATACTCAAAATTTATCAATTTAATTTCGATTTTTAAATCTTCCAAATCTAAATTTGAATTAAAATTTTTAATTTTATTTTATTAAGATTTCATATATTTTTTTAAAAAATATATAAATTATAAGTTAATAAAGTATTTTTAAATACACCCGTCAAATTATTATTTTAATCCCATTTGTAACTCACTACACTAAAAAAGTTTATTTTCTTTCTTCGCACTCTTGCTAATGTGCAAATGCCAAACAAATCCTTATTATAAAACAAAATTATTCATCAGATGTGTAGCAATCTTTTATCGTTCGATCTCTATCCACCATTGTCATCTTCTTCAATCCATTGCTCAAATTCGTAGGAATTCTCAACCACCATTTTCGGAATTTAAGGTATACAAACATTATTCAAGAAATTAGTGGACAATCTTTGATTTACTCCCCAAAATCATAAAAAACTAAATAGAAGATTTACAATAATAAGTTGTACGGAGCAGTGTTACAAAAAATATATATCACCTTCTCAAGCAACTATGCCCTACTTTTGCATCGACCTTGGCTAAAATCAAGTTAGTAGGGAGTACAGTAAACCCATAAAGGCATCGATCAACAATATCACATAAATTTTGAAAAAATATAAATGTGGTGAGAAGAATAATTTGGCGAGTGTATTTAAAATCACCCCAATTACTTTGGTCAAAAAATAATAACTCTATATTTTAGATATAAAAATTATTAACTCTTATATTTATTATATAATTCTAATATTTATCATAGTTTAAAAAATAATTTCCCCCTAAACCTCAAATATTTTAGGAATATAAAATTTTAAATTGTAAAATAATATTATTTTCGAATCACATATGTAATAATTCGATTTGATTTGGTTTAGTTCATTTTTGCAATATCACGCCCCAAACCTAAACCAAATATATTCGATTTCTTTGTTTTGATTTTGATTTTTTACAAATCAGTTTGCCTCAATATAGTTCGGTCATTCGATTTTCGGGTTCACTTCAACACCATAATATAAATATTAGAGATAGTGGTAAACCAAGTGAGATTATTATAACCACCAAGTGGCGTATGCTAAACGCATGGATTTGCTTTTCATTGCAAAAATAAAAGGCAAGGGAAAGTAAAGTAAAGTTATTATTATATTTTCGACTGCTAATCTTTTTAATGCAATTATTTTATTGCCATAGTAATTTACGATTTTAAGTGTCGATTTACTAATAAGATAAAAGAAAAAAAAGATTGTGAGAAATTGAAAATAAGTTGAGTAATTTGGTTACATATTATCTATCTTATTGACCTAAGATCTTAATCTTATTTTTAAAATAACAATAAATTAATCATGTGTAATTTAACATGTTTTTTGATATAAGTATACAGTTCATTTACTTGGAAAATTCAAGAAAAACATGACAATGATCAATCTTTCACTATTCGATCATTGGACAAGACAAGGAAGATCAAATCTCTCAATGCAAATCATGAAGTACAAATGATCAAAAGACTATACGAAAAGCTTCAAGGAAAAAACTTCAAGTGAAGATCAATTCGAAGAAACAAATCAAAGCATTCGAAGACTCGTTAATTTAGTAATTGAGTGAGTGTTTAAGATTTATGTAAAGTTACATTATCGATCAAATCCTTATAGCTCAAACATATTCATGCATCTTTTAAAAGATTGATTCAAACAAGCTTGAAATTGAATTTATTTGAAAAACATCATTTTACAAAGACCGAGTTTCAAAATAAATTCACGTTAATTTTAAATGATCATATTTTAAGCTCTAATAAAAATAGGTATCTTAGAAACATATCTTTGAGATTCAAAAATCATTAGAATTTTATTTGAAACTAAATTGCTAAATTGCAAAAATATTTTTATTTTACATATAATATTCGCTCAATTTTTGCCCAGTTTTGATCTAACGGTGAGATGGAGGCCTTCCCGGACTCCGATCATTTTGAAATTTTTACAACAGTTAGACAACATCGCTTGGCAATTTTGACTAAAATGTGAGCATGATCCAACGGTCAAATTGGGAGAAATTAACAAAAAAAATTTGATTTTTTTATCAAAACTAGCTGTTGGAAAGTTTGAAAATGTACACCTTAGAGCCAAAACCTCTCTTAATCATCCCCAACGGCCATATGATTTTGCAAGCTATAAATATGAGGTCCTAGACATGTTTTAACACACCTTGAATCATTCTAATACTCTATTATTCATATATTCAAATATACAAAGATTCAAGAACACATTTTGATCAATCTTTCATTTTTGAGCTATATACTTTGATCAATTTTGATATCTCTTAGTGTGAGCTTCATTTGTATTTTGTCATATACAAGAGAGATATTGTACATTGGCGTTTGTCACCAAAACTCATTTTGAATCATAATTGTGAGACGTGTATCTCATAGATTAGCAAGAGAGATTTCTTGTGAAAATATTGAAGGTGTTTTCAATACTTGTGAGAGTGTGTGATAAGAATACACTTGTAGATGTTTGATCTTCACCCGGAAGAAAATCGATTATAGTGGAAATTCTCGGAAAACTAACCGAGCGCGGAGTAGGGGAACAAGCCGAACCGTGTGGATAAAAAATCTTCGACTTCGATCGGTTCAATCTTTCTATCTCTTGCTCTATTATATTGTGCTATTTATTCATTGTGTTTGGAATTAACTTTGTTCTTGATTGCTTGATAAATATAGACATCGAATATTTTTAAATCATTTTAAAAAATCTGATTAAGTTTTTTAAAAACCCTATTCCCCCCCCCCCCCCCCCCCCCACTTTAGGGTATTTTCCGACCTACACATCTCATACTTGTTTTTTCAAGTAACTGGCCTTCATCATATTTTGTGAAATTTTTTCTCCATCACTATCTAAAGAAAAAAATTCAAGGGAAAAAATAAAAAAGTTGGAGAAGATTTCCCCTATCTTTCAACTTATTTTCTAGTTTTTCACAAAAATCAATAAGTTTTGCTATTATTTCTATGTTGTTATAACACGATGTCTTAAAAATATACATTATTACTTTTCAAATATTTATTATTCTTTAGCAAAAAGATAATTGTTTTGATAATATGAATACTCACATTTTTTTTTCTAAAAGCAAGAGAAAGGAAGTTCAAATTGGTATTTTCTTCCTAGAAGAAAAGAGAATAATTTAATTGTTTTTTTAAAGGATATTTAATTTAAGTTTAGAAATAGTAGTATATAATCTTCTTATCATGCACTCTTCTTATTTACCATTTATGTCGTCTAATAGAGCAACACACATAATGTGTGTATTTCTTTTCAAGAACGAAGCCGGGATTTTTTTTTTGCGGGACCACATAGGGCTGGTTCTGAAAGTGCTAAAAAAATAAAGAGGCCTAAGGCGAATTTGTAAAAAGAGTTGTCTTTAAATGTAGAGGTAATTAAGATCGTAAGTTGTGTCATGTATATATCAAAAACACGTCTAGAAGATATAAATTGTAATATCTAATTAATATACAAATACCATTTTCTACTAACTTTTGTGAAACTTCTAATACTTTTGTTACAGTTTTTAAAGCAATCAAGTTCAAAATTGGAGTGCATTTAAAAGTATTATAAAAGATAATGTTAGAGTTTTTAATTTTTTTTTAAATGGATTGAATCTTTGTTATAATAAAATTAGAGTAAATATTGAACTAAGAACACTTATACTTCAAATAAACAATTAATTTAGTGGTCCTTCAAAAGGGCTTTTGCTTTTAGATTAAGGGTAGTGTTAACATGTGGTAGGGCACATGTTAATTAAGTATGTTATAAATCACAAAAAAAAAAAAAAAGTTGTGCTTGAGAATTTGTGCATTATTGAATGCATGTTGTGCTTTTGGTATTTCTATATTTAAGTTTTTATCACGTATCGTTATGGCACACGTTAATCCTATCCTTAAATTAAAAAACATGAATCTTTTGGGTTGGGGGTTGGGGGGAGGGGGGGTGAATGATTGATTGATGACAAAATATGTATATGTATATGTATTTTTTATTTTTTTGTAACATGGAAAAAGCAACAACTAGAGCCTCTTGGAAATGCAATTCATGTCATATCCGCCTTCAACGCGTCCATAATGTTAGTTGGAGGGACCACTATCTTCATTGTATGTTCTCCTTGGTTTATCTTAGATAAAATATCCTCACATTGATTTCCTTCACAAAAAGCACAGATAATGTCGACATCCAGCTCTTCCATCATTTTTCTACTATCCGTAATCAATATCTTATCAGGATGATTATCTACTATGGATAATTTTTCTTTTCAATAACTATGCAGTGAGGGATTGAAACTTGGGAGGGGCCATGGCCCTAATGTATAAAGTGTAGTTTCGTCACTGTTTCTTTCATATTGCCACGATATATAACAGCCACATGACGGGAGAGAAACACATGTTATAAATGAAACAGCCACAATGAATGTCATTTCCACCAAATCCTCTTTGGTATCATCTAGAGAAAAAACAGAAAAATAAGGAAAGAAAGGGCTTAAAAGAGGAGCAAGTGGGTTAGCGTGGTTGGGAAATATCTAATCAGAAAGATCCCGGTTCGAGTATCATTAGAGAGATTAAGGTGGGTTTTAGTTATTTGTAATTAAAATTACTTAGACTTCCCCTTTTTCAAAGAGAAAACTTAGTTATGCTTAAACATGTCATAGTTATCCAAGTAGGATTTGAACCCAAAAAAAAATATATGCTCAAACAATGTATTAGATGGTTGGACTTGTTGAAATTTGCCTTAATTTTGTATTCTTATTTAATTGGATAAGTTCGCAAAAGTAGAAAAAAATGGTTGTATTGAAAAATGGGACTTCTTTGAAAAATTCTGCAAAATAACCAGAGAATAATATTTTTATAAATTAAGGGCATATTTTCAACTAAACTCTAAAAGGAATGTAACGTTAACATTGTAGTAGATTTTCGAATTGTAATATTTTTTGCTATCATGCAAAATTAAGTTTGTATTGCATGTTTTGTTTTAGTAGATTATTATGTTCAAGTGTTTAATTGACTTACCTTTAGAGTTATTTTAACAAGTTACAAATTTAAACTCCTTCACTAATAAAACACACATGATAGCATTTTTTGGTTTGTGCAAAGTCAAATTTGCACTCCTTGTTTTCTATGACATTACTATATATTGAGATTTATTTGATGCAGATTTAGAGTTAACTGAATGACACATAAAAATGCACTACTTAAAAAAAATAAATAATTCATGCAAAACAAATTTGCATTAATTTTTTTGGATTGATAAACAAACCCTTAGTTCATAATTTTAAAAAAAAACACTCTTATTTAAAAAAAATATATATTATTCTTTATCTTTTTTGCAAAAAAATATTGTCATGAGGCCTTTTACCCCATTTTTAGGAAAAAAAATGTTCAATAAATGATGTATGCACAAATGTAAAATACAAAAATTGGTTTGTTAGGGTTTCCTGTAACGCATTCAAATTAATTCGCCAACAACACTGGGTTTTTTTATTTTTTTTAAAAGAACCAACGACATTGATGTTGGATCATATTTATACTACCGTAATTTATTTATTTTTTGATCATATACACTATTGTTCCTTGAGTGTTCATTTCATTTTAATTTTTATTTGTTCCTCAAATTTAAAATAATAATTTTACATAAAAAAAAATCAATCTCATCAACTAATAATTTAACATCTTTGCAAGAACTAGAACAAACTCATAATGTAAATTTATTAATTTACAAATCTAATAATGAACAAAAATTCGAATCTTGAACCAAATAAGTACCGAAAGACTTAAGTTGTGTGTACTTTATTCCAAATGTTAGCATTTTCCTATTATACTTGTATGATAGACAGGGAGAGGGGGAGACAGAGAGGGAGAAAGACAGAAAGAGGGTAAAAAGAAAGGGAAGAAAATTTGGCTGTTTTAATAACAATAATGTTAATAATGCATACCTATAAAAAAATAATATACAATATGATGTTAGTTATTAGATTGGTTAACAATTGATTGATTTCAACTATTTTTTGACAAAGTCCCAATTCTTGATCGACTAAATGCATTTCGTGTCACAGTTTTTTGTAGGATTTACTCATCGTAATCCTCCCTTGACGGTATCTATCTAAGTTTCCGAGTTAGAAGAAGAATTACTTGATTTCATGGATTACGTACAAATTTTATTATATTAGATATCGTCAATCTCTTTGGGGTGAGAGTAAGAGATAGGGATGTCATCGTGTCGGGTGTGGTCAAACCCAAACCGCCTAAAAATACACCCAACCCGGGATGTGTTTTACATTGGAAAACGTGACCCGATTCAAAAAAAGACCCACCACAAACCCGTCCCATTTGGGTCGGGACGAGTTAGAAACCAGACAAGTTGGGCCATTTTGCCACCCCAGATGGAAAGGAGATGAACATGCAACAAATACACAAGTCCAGGAAACCATTTACATAATTATACATAGAAACTACACATTAGCCATAATCACCCATGCTTACACCATTTTTCAAAAGTGGCCATCATAAATAGACAAAGATAAGGTTATGGTAATTGAAAACCCAGCATTCATACAGGCACAAACCCAATGCAAATGCATGTTTATGCCTCCAGCAAGCCTTCTCCTTTTAATTGCTTCCCCCTCTTGATTCATTGCCAAACCAATAAATAACATTCTCAAGTATATGAATTGACTTAAACCAAAATTAAACAACAAATGTCAGGACAAAGCATCTAAATTCAGTAGATAAACACAAATATCTTACAGCCAAGTCAGATCTGCTTACTGTTTACAGACATCGATAGCGCATAAAAACTGAATTAACATTTTAGCACAGCGACAGTGTTACAACAGAAACAACATTCTTCATAATCCCGTAAAAAAACATCCTTAAGCTTAATCAACACAAGCATCAGTCTTATGCCAAATCAAACTTCCGAACAAAGAAAGGATCAGGACGCACCTCACACAGATTGGTCTCTTCAGCGTTCTTCCCTCCCCTAATCGGAAGTAGGCTTTCCATGTGATTAAAAACCTCCGAAAAACAAGCTATATTTTGATCCCCAAGCTCCTTCATTGTTTGAGTAGCGGTATCAAACGACACCACCTTAGAGGTATCCATCTCTATCAGAATCTTACCATCTTCCCCACACCCCAAAGTCCTATCGATCCTTGTATTCAATCTAAAAGACATGTACTTTGTCCAAGAACCCGCCACTCCATATTCATTCATCACCCATACATCAAACTTCTTGTTCGGTCCATTTCCGCCACAATCAACAACGGCTAGAGATTCATTCAAAACCATGGACGTCCACCTGACTTTAAAAACATCCTCGTAGTTGTCATCATCACCTAACCCAAAGTTAGGCGGCATTATGTATCGAAAATTCTCATCACCCATATCAAAAGACACAATCAGTTTGCGCCAATTCATCGTCCCAAACCCAATCGCACTCCAGTGAAACCTCCCCTTCAAATACACATTACACCCGGATTCGAAAATCAGAAACTGATCCGTTCTTTTGATCTCCCTCCACGTATTTGACCTCAGAGAGTAAACCTCAACCTGGTTAAGGGTATAACAGTAATACACAATCCTCAACACCTTATAATCATCAGCAACAGGATCAAACCCGAAGCCTAAAGCAACCTTAATCGGTCCTTGCTTCGGGCGGGGAATCTTAGCAATTGGGAGATCCTTAAACTCCCTAGTAGCCGGGTTCCACAACAAAATTATCGACCCGAGAGGCAAAATACTGAGGCAAACTAATCCATTGCAAGTACCCGAAACCCTCAAGGGCTTCGATTTCCTAAGAAATGGAATTTCTAACTTTATCGGAACATTGATTGCTTTGTCGTTAGATAGAAATGTAATACCATTAATGATATTGTCGTCTGAGTAATTACGAGTGAAGAGGAAACATCGGTCTTCGTGGCGATTGTTGAGAATTGTTCGATTTTTGAAGTGCTTGGAAGTGAAATTAAGGTTAGAGAGGATAACGTACCATGATCTGCAGACGGATTTGAAACGGAGAACTGATCGGACGGGGAGTCTAGTGAGGATGTCGATTATTATGTCTCTGGGAAGATCTCTCACTATTGATTCTATCTCATCGGTAGTGGTGGTAGGCATTTGATTTGATTTCTTTTCTGTTTTTCAAAACCCTAGTTTCTGAAAGAGGAAATTGAGAATTTTACAGTGAGAGTGTACTTACCACCCTAGTTTCAGAAGGTGGAAGTTTACGGTGAGTGTGTACATAGATTAGGGTTGTTTTTGTTTTTCGTTGGGATAAAAATTAAGATACTCAAAATTTATCGATTTAATTTCGATTTTTAAATCTTCCTAATCTAAATTTGAATTAAAATTTTTAATTTTATTTTATTAAGATTTCATATATTTTTTTAAAAATATATAAATTATAAGTTAATAAAGTGTTTTTAAATACACCCGTCAAATTATTATTTTAATCCTATTTGTAACTCACTACACTAAAAAAGTTTATTTTCTTTCTTCTCGCTCCTGCTAATGTGCAAATGCCAAACAAATCCTTATTATAAAACAAAATTCTTCATCAGATGTGTAGCAATCTTTTATCGTTCGATCTCTATCCACCATTGTCATCTTCTTCGATCCATTGCTCAAATTTGTAGGAATTCTCAACCACCATTTCCGGAATTTAAGGTATACAAACATTATTCAAGAAATTAGTGGACAATCTTTGATTTACTCCCCAAAATCATAAATAACTAAATAGAAGATTTACAATAATAAGTTGTACGGAGCAGTGTTACAAAAAATATATATCACCTTCTCGAGCAACTATGCCCTACTTTTGCATCGACCTTGGCTAAAATCAAGTTAGTAGGGAGTACAGTAAACCCATAAAGGCATTGATCAACAATATCACATAAATTTTGAAAAAAGATAAATGTGGTGAGAAGAATAATTTGACGAGTGTATTTAAAATCACCCCAATTATTTTGGTCAAAAAATAATAACTCTATATTTTAGATATAAAAATTATTAACTCTTATATTTATTATATAATTCTAATATTTATCATAGTTTAAAAAATAATTTCCCCCTAAACCTCAAATATTTTAGGAATATAAAATTTTAAATTGTAAAATAATATTATTTTCGAATCACATATGTAATAATTCGATTTGATTTGGTTTAGTTCATTTTTGCAATATCACGCCCCAAACCTAAACCAAATATATTCGATTTCTTTGTTTTGATTTTGATTTTTTACAAATCAGTTTGCCTTAATATAGTTCGGTCATTCGATTTTCGGGTTCACTTCAACACCATAATATAAATATTAGAGATAATGGTAAACCAAGTGAGATTATTATAACCACCAAGTGGCGTATGCTAAACGCATGGATTTGCTTTTCATTGCAAAAATAAAAGGCAAGGGAAAGTAAAGTAAAGTTATTATTATATTTTCGAGTGCTAATCTTTTTAAAGCAATTATTTTATTGCCATAGTAATTTACGATTTTAAGTGTCAATTTACTAATAAGATAAAAGAAAAAAAAGATTGTGAGAAATTGAAAATAAGTTGAGTAATTTGGTTACATATTATCCATCTTGTTGACCTAAGGTCTTAATCTTATTTTTAAAATAACAATAAATTAATCATGTGTATTTTAACATGTTTTTTGATATAAGTATACAGTTTATTTACTTGGAAAATTCAAGAAAAACATGACAATGATCAATCTTTCACTATTCGATCATTGGACAAAACAAGGAAGATCAAATCTCTCAATGCAAATCATGAAGTACAAAGGATCAAAAGATTATACGAAAAGTTTCAAGAAAAAAGCTTAAAGTGAAGATCAATTCGAAGAAACAAATCAAAGCATTCGAAAACTCGTTAATTTAGTAATTGAGTGAGTGCTTAAGATTTATGTAAAGTTACATTATTGATCAAATCCTTATAGCTCAAACATATTCATGCATCTTTTAAAAGATTGATTCAAACAAGCTTGAAATTGAATTTATTTGAAAAACATCATTTTACAAAGATCGAGTTTCAAAATAAATTCACATTAATTTTAAATGATCATATTTTAAGCTCTAATAAAAATAAGTATCTTAGAAACATATCTTTGAGATTCAAAAATCATTAGAATTTTATTTGGAACTAAATTGCTAAATTGCAAAAATATTTTTATTTTACATATAAAATTCGCTCAATTTTTGCCCAGTTTTGATCTAACGGTGAGATGGAGGCCTTCCCGGACTTCGATCATTTTGAAATTTTTACAGTAGTTAGACAATATCTCCTGGA
Organism: Lonicera japonica; assembly: GCA_021464415.1. NCBI lineage: Eukaryota > Viridiplantae > Streptophyta > Magnoliopsida > Dipsacales > Caprifoliaceae > Lonicera > Lonicera japonica. The sequence goes on along the minus strand of CM038463.1, from coordinate 56,759,898 downwards.
AATTTTGACTACAATTTGAGTATGATCCAACGGTCAAATTGGGAGAAATTAACAAAACAAATTTGAATTTTTTATCAAAACTAGCTGTTGGAAAGTTTGAAAATGTACACCTTGGAGCCAAAACCTCTCTTAATCATCCCCAACGGCCATATGATTTTGCAAGCTATAAATATGAGGTCTTGGATATGTTTTAACACACCTTGAATCATTCTAATACTCTATTATTCATATATTCAAATATACAAAGATTCAAGAGCACATTTTGATCAATCTTTCATTTTTGAGCTATATACTTTGATCAATTTTGATATCTCTTAGTGTGAGCTTCATTTGTATTTTGTCATATACAAGAGAGATATTGTACATTGGTGTTTATCACCAAAACTCATTTTGAATCATAATTGTGAGAGGTGTATCTCATAGATTAGCAAAAGGGATTTCTTGTGAAAGTATTGAAGGTGTTTTCAATACTTGTGAGAGTGTTTGATAAGAATACACTTGTAGAGGTTTGATCTTCACCCGGAAGGAGATCGGTTATAGTGGAAATTCTCGAGAAACTAACCGAGCGCGAAGTAGAGGAACAAGTCGAACCGTGTGGATAAAAAATCTTCGACTTCGATCGGTTCAATCTTTCTATCTCTTGCTCTATTATATTGTGCTATTTATTCATTGTGTTTGGAATTTAGTTTGTTCTTGATTGCTTGATAAATATAGACATCGAATATTTTTAAATCATTTTTAAAAATCCGATTAAGTTTTTTAAAAACCCTATTCACCCCCCACCCTTTAGGGTATTTTCCGACCTACACATCTCATACTTGTTTTTTCAAGTAACTGGCCTTCATCATATTTTGTGAAATTTTTTCTCCATCACTATCTAAAGAAAAAAATTCAAGGGAAAAAATCAAAAAGTTGGAGAAGATTTCCCCTATCTTTCAACTTATTTTCTAGTTTTTCACAAAAATCAATAGGTTTTGCTATTATTTCTATGTTGTTATAACACGATGTCTTAAAAATATACATTATTACTTTTCAAATATTTATTATTCTTTAGCAAAAAGATAATTGTTTTGATAATATGAATACTCACATTTTTTTTTCTAAAAGCAAGAGAAAGGAAGTTCAAATTGGTATTTTCTTCCTAGAAGAAAAGAGAATAATTTAATTGTTTTTTTAAAGGATATTTAATTTAAGTTTAGAAATAGTAGTATATAATCTTCTTATCATGCACTCTTCTTATTTACCATTTATGTCGTCTAATAGAGCAACACACAGAAAAATAATTAAAAAACAAAATTATAATGGTTAAATATATTTGATACGCTTATCTCACACTTGGAGTCCGTTTGGCAAAAAGTTAAAAATAATGAACCACGACATTAATAATTATTATTAGAATTTAGAAAGAAAAAAATACATAGTGATGTGATGAGATGTTTTCTATTTTTTTCTCATTTCTCATAAAATCTTTTTTAACCAACATCCAAATAATATTATTACATACAAAACCCAAAAAGTAGTATAAAGTTTCAAAAAAATCACTAAATGCATCTTCTAATTTCTCATAAAAAATTAACCGGTAGGTGTTTCTTACAATCACCTTTTTACTTGATTCCACTCCATACTTAGCATGGGCGGACTTACATGGTGCCGGGATTAGTTTCCTGGAATTTTGGAATTTTTTTTACCTATATATGATACTAGATTAATTGTACATCCAATGTGTTTACTACTACTCATATATAATTTTAAAGAGAAAATCTTGATAACAATGGATGATAGTTTAGTGGTTATGCAAAGTTGTAAAATGAGTTTTTTGCCGAGATTCATTCCCGCTAGAAGCATTTTTTTTAGTATCTTAAAAAAATTTGGCAATTTTAATCTTCAAGCGTCTTAGATTGAAATCTTGGGTTCGCTTATGTATGATAAATAGTAACATTCTACTAAACCATCTTTTTATTTGGTAACACTTCCAATGAGTGCCTCCGGTTACTTTCCCTCCCTTTCGTCTTGCTCCTCCACCACCACCCCTCCTTTGCCCCCTCCACCCTACCACCGTTCTCCACGCCTTTGGCTACTCACAACCTTAACTGATAATAGCCGGCTTTCCCTCTTCACGGATTCGTTGGCAATTTGTGTGCTTAATTTTAATGTGGAATTGTAATATAATATATCATTGTCTTATCCTGCAAATTAAGAGCACCGTTCACAGAATGATCCCCAATTTGAGGCAAATTCGACATTCAAACGAAAGAATCCGTCGACCCGAACGGCAAACTTGTCTGCAAATCTATAGATATATTCCTGATTATTTACAGTCCATAAATATTCGAAGATCTGTTATTTTCCATTAATTGTAAAGAATGGGAAACTGCAGCATTACCTTGCGAATTAAAAGAGAAATCAAGTTCTATGAAGAATATATACATAGAGCACATGGGCCATGGCTGTGGCAAATTACAGGAGGCAAAGGCGTAGTGTGTATATTATTCATTTTTTCTCAAGTTTCTAAGTGTTAAAAAGTGTGGGAAGCTGAATGGTGGCTTATGGTGGACAACATTGCTTTGTTTTTCAATGTTGGATGATAAATGGCATGGTGTTAACAAGTGGGATATGATGGCGTAAGATAGTAAATTACCCATTAATTACGTATACATGTGGTAACAAGTGTGCCACGTCTGATAAAGGAGCTCTAGCAAAGCCAAACTTCGCCCAATCTTCACATGGGTCCTATCCGAAAAGAGGGTGCCCTATCCTAAGATCTGATCCCTTCAAACCTGCACTAATGAGCTAATGCAGCCCTGAGCAAGCCTGTGTCGATCAGATTAAGAAGAAGAAGCATGGGCAACTGACGAAAGCTACATGAGTTGGTGGGTAGACTAACATGATTGCATTAAATGCATACCAACTACATTTAATGCTCCGAATTAAATGGAGAAGCGAGAGTAGTTGATTGACAAGCCTAATCAACCTCTAATGATAAAAGATTAGCTAAAAGCTAAGAACTCCAGTTCTATAGACATGCTATCTCCCATATAAATGAAGTATTTACTCCTTCACAATGACAGAAGTTCTTAACATTGAGTACACTTGATCAAGTTGGAATAAGAGAGATTCCTCACTTAGGATATACATTATTTTATATTAACTGGTTGGCTAAACTCACTAGAGCTTGCAAACTTTGTTGGTATTAGATAAATTGTGTAGAGAGAATACGTCCCTTGTATATCCATTATAATGATTAGACTAGCTGAGAGTTACACTATACTTATAATCAGAGTATGCTCTATGTTTTTATTGTTTTATAAAGGTTTTCTGAGCTAGCCCTGAGCTCATTCACAGAGGTAGATTAGGTCTTATCGCAAATAGCTGAACCTCCTCTATAATTCCCTTGTCATAATTACGCATATTACAACTGCATATATTATATCATTGCTGACGTGTCACATACATGACTAGCTCATCACATGAAATTCCTTTTTATCAAAGTAATCAACACTAACTGAGTGGTTAATCATTTCTTCTAGATTTGTACACCAACAAACCACAGAGTTTTACAATAAAAAGAAAAACTTTGCAAAAGCGAAAAGACACTAATTATAATAACACATAAGGCACACCTCGAAACCTAAAACAATGATACAAAAAAAGGTCATCCAAATAAAATTTACATCAACGCTAGAGTAAGGACATAAAAAATATAATAACAAAATAAATACCCAAACGAACAAATATATATCTTCGTAGTCTTAAGTTAGAACGCCAGTCGAAAAAGTGTATCCAATCGCATCCACTCCAACCCATGGTGCTAGAAATTTTTTTATGTCCTAGAGGAAGGTGAAGAAAATCTCTCACAAATGAGAGATGAAATCATCACGAAAGGGGGAATGAATTATATATAGGTACCCATAATGATTGACTAACGGTAAAATAATTTTTCTTTCCAGTAGCTATTTAATAAGTGAGAGTTTGAAAATTGGGAAAGGCCATGTCCCCATTTATAAAGTGTACTCTCGTCACTATTTCTTTCATATTGCCATGATATATAGCAGCCACACGATTAGAGAGAACCACATGTTATAAATAAAACTGCCACAATGAATATCATTTCTACCAAATCCTCTTTGGTATCATCTAGTCTAGAGAAAAAAACAGAAAAAATAAGGAAAGAAAGGCTTGCGAGAAGAGCAAGTGGGTCAATGTAGTTCGAGAGTATTTATTCGGAAAGATCACAGGTTCGAGTATCACCAGAAAGTTTGAAGTGGGTTTTAGTTGTTTGTAATTAAAGAGACTTAAACTTTTTCTTTTTTTAGTGAGAAAATAAAATGAAAGTAATTTGTAAAACATGTCATACTTATGCCAAGTAGGATTTGAACCAAAATAAAAATAAAAATATAAGCTCAAACAATGTATTAGATGGAATTGTTGAAATTCACCCTAAGTTCGTTTTCTTATTTAATTGGATAAGTTAGTAAAAGTTGAAAAAAATGTCCAACAAATTGATGCATGCACAAATGCGAAACACAACAATTGGGTTGTTAGGACATCCTGTGAAGCATTTAAATTAATACACAAACACTGGTGTGTTTTTCTTTGAAAAGAACCATCGACATTGATGTTGGACCATATTTATACCATTGGAGATTGAGTGTTCATTTTATTTGTTCTAAAATCTAAAATAATAATTTCACATAAAAATTTTGAGTATGTTTTAACATTTTCACATGAACTATAACAAACTCATAATATCAATTGATTAATTATAAATTTAATACCCAAAAAATACTCGAACCTCAACTCAAACCAAATGATTATCGAAAGTAGTCTTAAGTTGTGTGCCTTTTATTCCAAATGGTAACATTTTCCTATTATACTTGTATGATAGACAGGGAGAGGGGAAACATAGAGGGAGAATAACATAAAATGGAAAAGAAAAAAAGAAAAAAGTGGCTGTTTTAATAACAATAATGTTAATAATGTATGCCCGCAAAAATTAACATATGTTATGATATCATGTTAGTTACGTGATTGGTCCTATTTTTTGACACTTGATTTCATGAATTACGTGAATAATAGTGTTTTATTTAGCGTCGTAAGAAATTGGATTCCAATTTTTACTAGTTGTCAGGATATTCGAACTCGCAATCGCTATGCTACATATTAGTTTTCTTATCAATTTTTTTTTAAAACTAATTATATCTAGATTGAATGCGTATTACGTGTTCACAAAACTCTAGTTTTATTATATTAGATATCATCAATTTCTTTGGGGTGAGAGACACAGATAGGGATGGCATTATGTGGTATGGTCAAACTCAAACGGCCTAAAAATACATCAACCTGGGATGTGTTTTACATAGGAAAACTTGAAAACCTCGCCCACTTGGATCTGAACACGCGTTGTCTCTCATTGACCTAGTGTACTTTTATAGGGTATTTTATAGGGTATTGTTATAAGGTATTCAAAGGGCAGATACATTATACTTGGATCAACTCAGGTCATATGGGTTTAAATACATAAACTCAAACCTGACCTAGTGTACGTTTTAAGTTGGAAAATTACACCCAATTCAAAAAACGACCCACCACAAACCCATCCCATTAGGGTCAGGCCAGGTTAGAAACTTGACAAGTTGGTTCTTTTTGCCATCCCCAAAAACAAAGGAGATGAACGTGCAACAAAAGCAAAACTCCAAAATACCATTTACATAATTATCAATATTTTAAAAGGCAAAGGTGTAAACCTAAGCGTTTGTTTGACCAAAAGTGAGGCATGAGTCTTGATGCGATGAGCATTTTTATATTAAAAAAGTTAAGAAATAATTAATATAGTCATAAAACTAGATTTTTTATGTCATCTCACTGTCAAATATTTTAGTTTAAGGTGTAAAGTGGTAAATGAAAATAACCAAAGGGGTGTTCCGTAATTTATTAAAATTAAATAATAAAAGAAAAAGGCAACATCGTTCTCTCTCAATCTATCTTCGTCCCCCCCCCCTCTCTCCGGAAATCTCTCCCTTCCCAGAGACTTGTGCTCCACGTTTTTCGATCAAGGAAAACAGGTGCTCCATGTTTTTCAATTTCAACTCTGTGTAAATCTATCTCTCTTCCTACAAATGGCGGATTGGAGCCAACTTTTCAGATTGAGCTGTACGTGATCTCACCAACGAACCGCTGATTCTTTTTCTTCTTCTTCTTCTTCTTCTTCTTCTTCTTCTTCTTCTTCTTCTTCTTTGTCTTCATTCTTCAATAAAGCCCTATTTATTATCCCAAATCTGTAAACCTAAACCCTAATTTCTTCCTCAAATCAGTCACTTGCAACTTCAAAAAAAAGCAGAAAAAGTGTAAGCCTTTAACACCTAGGCATAAAAGGCGTACGCCTCCAAAAAAAAAGCAAGAGCTTAGACCTAAAGGCGTAAGTCTAAAGTGCAGATCGCACTTCATAATGCGCTTGAAGCCTTCAAGGCATTTTTTGTTGAAGGCACCCCGGTGCTGCCCCGATGCTCGCACTCAGATGCCCTCTAAAACATTGATAATTATACATAGAAACTATACATTAGCTATTTATCACCCATGCTTACGCCATTTTTCAAAGTGCCCGTCATAAATAGACAATGATAAGGTTATGGTAATTGAACACCCAGCATTCATACAGGCACAAATTCAATGCAAATGCATGTTTATACATTAATTGCTTCCCTTTCTTGACTCATTGCCAAACCAATAAATAACATTCCCAAGTATTTGAATTTGACTTAAACCAAAACTAAACAATAAATGTCAGTGCAAGTATTTGAATTTGACTTAAACCAAAACTAAACAATAAATGTCAGCGCATAGCATCTAAATTCAGTAGATAAACACAATTATCTTACAGGCAAGTCAGGTCTGTTTACTATTTACAGATTGATAGCGCATAAAAACTGAATTAACATCCTACCTGAGCCACAAATATTACAACAGAAACAACATTCATCACAATCCCATAAAAAAAACATCCTTAAGCTTAATCAACACAAGCATCAATCTTATGCCAAATCAAACTTACGAACAAAGAAAGGATCGGGGAGCACCTCGCGCAGATTGATGTCTTCAGCGTACTTCCCTCCCCTAATCGGAAGTAGGCTTTCCATGTGATTAAAAACATCTGAAAAACAAGCTACATTTTGATCCCCAAGCTCCTTCATCGTTTGAGTAGCAGTATCAAATGATACCACCCTAGAGTCATCCTTCTCTAACAGAATCTTACCATCTTCCCCACATCCCAAAGTCCTACTGATCCTAGTATTCAATCCAAAAGACAGATACTTTGTCCAAGAACCCACCACTCCATATTCATTCATCACCCATACATCAAACTTCTTGTCCGGAACAATTCCGTCACAAGCAACAACGGCTAGAGATTCATTCAAAACCATTGACGTCCACCTGACTTTAACATCTAAGTCGTGGTCATCATCACGTAACCCAAAATTAGGCGGCATAATGTATCGAAAATTCTCGTCACCCATATCAAAAGACACAATCAGCTTGCGGCCATTCATCGTTCCAAACCCAACCGCACTCCAGTGAAACCTCCCCTTCAAAAACACCTTACACCCGGATTCGAAAATCAGAAACTGAACCGTTCTTTTAATCTCCCTCCACGTATTCGACCTCAGAGAGTAAACCTCAACCTGGTTAAGGGGATGACAGTAATACACAATCCTCAATACCTTATAATCATCAGCAACCGGATCAAACCCGAACCCTATAGCAACGGTAATCGGGACCGCTTGCGGGCGGGGAATCATAGCAATTGGGAGATCCTTAAACTCCCTAGTAGCCGGGTTCCACAACAAAATTATCGACCCGATAGGCAAAATACTGAGGCAAACTAATCCATTGCAAGTACCCGAAACCCTCAAGGGCTTCGACATCCAAAGAAATGGAATTTTTAACTTTATCGGAACATTGATTGCTTTGTCGTTGGATAGAAATGTAATACCATTAATGATATTGTCGTCGGGGTAATTACGAGTGAAGAGGAAACATCGGTCTTCGTGGCGATTGTTGAGTATTGTTCGATTTTTAAAGTGCTTGGAAGTGAAATTAGGGTTAGAGAGGATAAAGTACCATGATCTGCAGACAGATTTGAAACGGAGAACTGATCGGACTGGGAGTCTACTGAGGATGTCGATTATTATGTCTCTGGGAAGATCTCTCACTATTGATTCTGTTTCATCGGCGGCGGCGGTAGTGGTGGTGGTGATGAAGGCGGACATTTGATTTGATTTCTTCTCCCTGTTTTTCAAAACCCTAGTTTCTGAAAGAGGAAATTGGGGAAGAAGTTTACAGTGAGGACTCGATTGGTTGACGGAATCAAAATTAATTCTCATATTTTTTATAGGGGTAAAAAATTAAATTTTTTTGTTAAGTTTTTTATTTTTTGTTTGATAAAATATAGAAAATATTTAGTTAAAGTTATTATTGTTTAAATTTTTTATAATAGATGCTTGAATATTACATAGGAAAATCAATCTAATGTGTTTTGAGAGGAATAATTTTACCCATCTTTTAAAAAAGTGTTTTCAAAATTTGTGCTTGCTAAACAAAGGAAAGGGGAGACTTTCCTTTTTCGGTACTAAAATATGTGTGCCAAACGAGACCTGAGAGTGTATATACTCATATAGATTGGGTTTTTTTTTTGTTCGGTTAAAAATTAAGACACCTAAAATTTAAATTGTATTTAAAATTTTGATTTTGGTTCAGTTTTATTTTAGTTTTTAAATATTTTTAACTTAAATTTGAATTAATTTTTTTTGATTTTTATATATATTTTTAATAAATAAATAAATTATAATTTAACACTTATTTTAGTTAAAAATATAATAATAATTCTATACTTGTTTTTACTTATTTTAGATATAAAAATTATTAACTCTTACATTTATAATATAATTATAATACTCATGATAATTCAAAAAGTGATTTTTATGTTAACCTTGTCTATTTTAGGAAAAATTTTAAATAGTAAAATAATATTATTATTTTCGAGTCACATATATAATGATTCGGTTTGGTTTTGCAATGTCATACCTCAAACTCGAACCAAACATACTCGGTTTTTGTTCGATTATTTTGTTTCAATTTCAATATTTTTTTACAAAATCAATTAAACTTGGTAGAATTTGTTTGCTCAATTTTCATGTTCAGCACAACACCCTTAATATAGATATACAGACTGAGATTGTTCTAACCACTAGGGCTCGTTTGGTTCGAGTTTTAGGAATAGAATTGGCATTCTAGATGCCGGGAAACCTTTATTCCTGGCATCCTTTATTGGATTCCATTAATGCTCGTTTGGTTGGAGTTTTAGGAATGAACTCGGCAAATTATTTTTTGTAATTTTCTGGATTTTTTTTTTCATTTACTGGGAATTTTTTTTTTCATTTTTTGGGGAAAAATAATTTTTTTCATTTTTTGGGAATTTTTTTTTAATTTTCTGGGGGAAAAAAAAATTTTAATTTTCTGGGAATTTTTTTTTTTTTTCATTTTCTGGGAAAAAATAATTTTTTTCACTTTCTGGGGAAAAATAATATTTTTAATTTTTTGGGAATTTTTTTTTTTCATTTTCTGGAAAAAAAAAATTTCACTTTCTGGGAAAAAAATATTTTTGAAAATTTTCTGGAATTTTTTTTTATTTTCTGGAAAAAAATATTTTTTTTTCATTTTCTAGAAAAAAAAAACAGTTCTTGGACAAAAAAAAAAGGATTCCTCAAATTGGGAATCCAAGATTCCTCCCAATTTATAAGGGAATAGATTTTGGCAAAATGGGGGAATTTAGGATTCCTAGCTAAAACTCCAACCAAACAAAATAATCCTCATGGAATGGAATTTAGGATTTCAGGAATCCTCAAAAACTCCAACCAAACGAGCCCTAAGTGGCAAATGCTAAACGCATGGATTTTTTTCACTGCAAAAATAAAAGTCAAGAGAAATTAAAGTTAAGTTATTATTATATTTTTTAGCGCCAATCTTGTTAAAGCAACTATTTTATTGCTATAGTTTTGTTAAAAAAAATGAGTAAATTATTTTTAAGTGTCTATTAAAAGATCACCTCCATCATTCTTTATTTTTTGTGAATTTTTTTTTTCCATCACTACCTAGAGAATAAATTTCAAAGAAAAAAAACCAAAAAGTTAGATAATATCTCCCCATCCTTCAATTTATTTTCTAACTTTTTACAAAAATTCATAAGTTTTGCTATTATTTATGTATTATTATCAAACGACGTTTTAAAAATATACATTACTACTTTTCAAATAAGTATTGTTCTTTAGCATATAGATAATTATTTTGGTAATATTAGGAGTGCAAACGGATCAGATACGAATCGGATACCACATTATTCATTATTCGTATTCCTTTTTAAATTTACTATCCAAATCATTATTCGTATCCCTTCGGATAGTATATTAAAGTATTCTTATCCTATCGGATATCTCGAATTCGGATAATATCCCTATCCATTTTTCTATGCATATCTCAATCTTAAAAATATATTTAACTACATAATATTTCAATTAAAATGACACATTATATAAGTTGTAACTCAAGAAGTATCACGAAATATTGCAAAAAGTATTAAAATAATAACTAACATTTTATATCAAACTTTTAACTCAAATAATGAATTTCTTTTATTTCTTTTGTATAATCCAATAAGATCTACAATAAAATTATAATATAACCACACAGATGAAGATGACAAATCAAATTGAAAATCATTACGATTTCTGAAAATGGGGTAAAAGGTCATGTATGGCAATGTTTTTCACAAAAAATCAGACGAATAATATTTTTTGGAAATAAGGTCCTAGTTTTTATTATTTTTATGAAATAAGGGCCTATTTATTAATTTTGTTTCAAAATGGGGACTTTGATCAAAATCGTATTTTGAGCAAACTTAACTTTGCAATCCAAAAAATTTAATGCAAAATTGTTTTGCATGATATGTTTATATTTTTTAACAAGAATTTTTTTATGTTCTATTTATAAAACTCTAAAACACATCAAATAAACCAAAATATATAGTAATGTTTTAAAAACAAAGAATGCAAACTTAACTTTGCATTACCCCGAGACTATTATCATATTTATTTTATTAATAAATGAGTTTTACTATGTAATTTGTTAAAATTATTCCAAAGCATTACCAATTAAACACTTATTTATAATAATATGGTAAAAAAAAACATGTACTGCAAGCTTGCTTTTGATCGACTCCATAAAAAAATACAATTCAAAAATATACTGCAAAGTTAACTTTGCACTCCTTTTGAAGTTTGATTAAATATAGGTCCTTAATTAATTTACAAAAATATTATTTGTTGGTTTTTTTTGCAATTTTTTTTTAAATAAGCCCCATTTTTCAATATTCCGTTACAATTTCAAAATTGTTATAGTCTCGAACCTTTCATATTAGAATCACTTTTGTTGTAAACACTCTTTCTCTTTCCTTTCCTTTTTTATAAGCTTTTTTTTCTTTTTTGGTTTGGTTATTTTTTTTGGTAAATTGAATTAGCTTCTGAACACTAGATTAAATTTTGACCCTTTTTTTTAAATAGGGAGATATATATACACTAAATTATAGCGGATACGAATATCCGCAAATATGGATAATCCACCTTATATACGGATTATCCAAGTCGAATGACTATCATTATTCATATCCATATACATTTTCTCAATATTTATAAACACTATCCAAATCCTCTTTTTCGATTATCCATATGGATAAATATCCACAAAATACGAATTCGGATTTTCGAATATCTATTTACGCCCTTAGGCAACATAGATACTCAAATTATTTTATTATTTTTCTGAAAGCAGCACAAGAAAGGAAGTTCATATTCGTAGATTTTTTCTTCCTAGAAAGAAGAAAAGAGAATGGTTTTTTTTAAAGGGATATTAAATTTAAGTTTAGAAATAGTAGTATATAACATTCTTATAATGCGGTCCTCTAATTTACCATTTATATCTTCTAATAGAACAACACATAAAAAAACAAAATTATATTGGTTAAATATATTTGGTACGCTGATTTCACACTGGAGTTCATTTGGCAAAAAGTTAAAAATAATTCCCAAAATCAATAATTTCTATTAGAATTTGTGAGGAAAAAATAATAAGTGATCTGATAAGATGTTCTCTATTATTTTTTTAAAAAAATTTAATCAACATCCTAAAAATGTTATTCTATACAAAACTCAAAAAGTAATAGGATATTTCAAAAAATCACTAACGTCATCTTCTAATTTCTCATAAAAAATTAATGGTAGTGTGTTATTTACGACCACTTTTTCACTTGGTTTCACTCCATACTTAGCAAGGGCTGACTAATATGGGGCCTGGATCGCCCCTTGGAATTTCGAAATTTTTGTTTTACCTATATGTAATACTAAATTAATTGTACATTCAATTTGTTTACTACTCATATATAATTTAAAGAAAAAACATTAAGAATAATGAATGATGGTCTAGTGGTTATGCAAAATTGTAAATTGAGTTTTTCTTTTTTGCATATATTCAATCCGGCTAAAAGCATTTTTCTTCTTTTTGAAAATTCTAATTTTCACACCTCCTAGATTGAAATCCTGGATTCTCCTATACATAAAACTTGGTAAGACTCTACTAATCCATGTTTCTATTTAGTAACACTCCCGATAAGCACCTCCACGTACCTACTTTCCCTCCCTTTCGTCTCACTCCTCCAACACCATCCCTCCTTTGCCCCCTCCGCCCTACCACCCTTCTCCACGCCTTGGCTACCCCCATTTTCTCCTCCACCACACCACCTCGTACTCTCCACCTCTCCCAACCCCCCCCCCCCCCCGGCGCTCTTTGTCAGTGCCACCACCCTCCTCTCCTCTGGCTACTCCCTCTTTACCTTCAATCTCATACATGTAACCTTCCACTATTTCCTCTGCTTCCTCCACCACCATCCCCCCTCCTCCACCCTCTACTCTTCCGTCTACTCTTTCTTCGCCTCCACATTAATGACTGTGCCTGTAAAACAACATTGCTTTTATTACTGGTTAGTTTAAACCTAATTTAGAAGTCTAGTTATAGTATAAAATTGATCCATAGCACTGTCTTACGACCCTAACTTATGATTGCATTTTCGCTCGCTACATCGTTATTGATTTTGACTCTCATCTCTTCTTGGTGATGGGTCAAATATAATTGTTAATTTGAATTTGTTTTACCCTACACGCTGAGTCTCTTGCTATTGATGCGGCCTACATGCATGCGTCGAGTACAGTTGTTTCATATTTTTCTCTCTAAATACAAACCCAAAATCTGTCTAAAATTATTTTGGAAACATATATTTGAGAAACCTTGTGAGTATATATTGTAGTGTTCATCTTCTAATCCAACCGATTATGCAACAACCTTAACTAATAATAGCCAGCTTTCCCTCTTCACGGATTCGTTGGCAACTTCAAGGTGCAGAGCGTCAGTTTCAATATGTTATGTTTCTCTTCCATAGTAGAAGCTCATATTTGTGTGCTAAGTTTTGACGTGGAAGTGATATATAATATATCACCATCTTATCCTGCAAATTAATAGCACCATCCACAGAATGATCCCCCAATTTGAGGCAAATTCAACATTCAAATGGAAGAATCCGTCGACCCGAATAACAAACTCGTCTCCAAATCCATAGATTCACTGCTTATTTGCAGTCCATAAATTTCTGAAGATTTGTTATGGTCCATTAATTGTAAAGAGTAGGAAACTGCAGTATTATCTTGTGAATTAAAAGAAAAATCAAGTTCTATGAAAAATACATAAAGCACATGGGCCATGGCTATGGAAAATTACAGGAGGCAAAGGTTTAGTGTGTAAATTCTTCATTTTTCTCAAGTCTCGAGGTGCTAAAAGGTGTGGGAAGCAGGGTGGTGGCTTATGGTGGATGACACTACTTTGTTTTTCAATGCTAGATGATAAATGGCATGGTGTTAACAAGTGGACCATGATGGGGTAATATATAGTAAATTATCTCATTAATTACGTATACATGTGGCAGTAAGTGGGCCACGTCTAATATAGGAGCTCTAGCAGAGCCCGACTTCATCTAAGGTTCTATCCAAGTAGAGAGTGCCATATCTTAAGACCTGGTCCCTCCAAACATGCACTACTGAGCTAATGTAGCTCTCAGTAAGCCTGTGTTAGAGTAGGAGGAAGAAGCGTGGGCAACTAATGAAAGGTACAACAGTTGGTGGGTAGACTACTACGATCACATTAAATGCATACCAACTGTATTTAACGCTCCGGATTTAGGGGAGAAGCAAGATCAATTGATTGACAAGCCTAATCTGCCACTGTAATGATGAAAGAGCAGCTAAAAGCTAACCACTCCCTCTCTATAAACATGCTATCTGCCGCACTATATATATGAAGCATTTACTCCTTCACAATGACTGAAATTCTTAACATTGAGTACACTTAATCATGTTGGAATAAGAGAGATTCCACACTTAGGATACGATATCTATTACTTTCTATTAACAGGTCGGCTAAACACACTAGAGCTTGTAGACTTTGTTGGTATTAGATAAATTTTGTAGAGAGAATATCTTGTGTATCCTTTAAAATAATTAGACTAGCTGAGAGTTACAATATACTCGTAATCAGAGTCTGCTCTACGTTATTATTGTTTTATAAAGGTTCTCTGAGCCTTGACTTATTCACAGAGATGGATTAGGTTCTATCACAAAGAGCTGAACTTCAACTATAATTCCCTTGTCATAATTACGTATCTTGTAACTGTCTTATATCTTTAATGACGTGTCACATACATAACCAGCTCATCACATCAAATTCATTTTTATTAAAATAATCAACAATGACCGAGTCGTTAATCATCTCTTCTAGATTTTTACACCAACAAAGCACATTAAAAGTTTTACAATGAAAAGAAAAACCTTGTAAAAGCGAGAAGACATCAAATATAATTACACATGTTTACTCGATTAATACAATAATATTTGAGACATATATTCAACGGTCTCGTATTAAAAGTCTCACTTTTCTTTTTTGGTACGTTTCAAATGAAGAGTTCAATTTCTTTTTGAGACATAATCAAGTAAAAAGAGAACTATTAATTTAAAAGAGAGGGAGTATAACGTTTGGTCAACACCGTACAACCTGTATTAGCTCCTTATTACTAACAAAGGAAGTGCTGAATGAACCCACTAAAACTTTCACGTTACCTCGAATGTGGACAACTTGCAACTTACTTCGCTACATTTTTCAATTGTTTTCACCCCACCATGCCAAACAAAAAATTGAAAAGGCCTTTTACATCATACTCCCTCCCTTCCTCTCTCTTCGCGCACCCACAATCATATTTTCATTCCTGCTGCATACCCTTGGCTAAAGCTTAGGGTGTATTTGATTACGAGTTGGAGAATGATTAAAAAAACAACTAATTTTCGTAAGAAGTTGAAAGAGAGAGGAGCAATTTGGTGAATGGTGAAGTGTTCTATTACTTTTTCAATTTTTCATGGAATCCAGTTCCGTGGACAGTAGGTAAGAAATAAATTTCATGAAAAACAAGGAAAAGTTGGAGAAATCTCACCAAGGCACTCTCTTTTGCTAACATCTCATAAAAATTAATCGTTTTTTTTTATTCATTTTCCGACTTTGTAATCAATCAGACCCTCAGAGTTCTTTTCTTTTACACTCACTTTACCTAGAGATGCCGAGGTATTCAGGGTATAGATTTCCTAATATCGGGCTATACTGAAGCGAACAAAGACAGGAGAAAAGCAAGTTAAATGACAATGACTGGCATTTACTAAAATTTTTGCTTCTCTCTCCCTCCCTTCCTATCTATCTATCTAAAATTGAGTTCTCTTTTTTGACAGTCAAGAGTGTTTCTGGACTACATCTATAGGCACATCATATATGCTTTCTTTTCCTAAATAGCCCTCCTTGATGCAAGAATAAACTTGCTTTACTCAATAAAAGCCAGACGATTTGAGTTACAGACGAAACCCTTACAATGTTGTCCATGAGTTTCTGTTTTCTTTGGCAACTACTCTGCCCACTCTCCTGCAAAACCCAAAGCAACCTCAACCAAAATGCTAAAGATATGGCTGGTACAAAGTTAATGAGAGCGAGCGGGAGAGGAAGAGGAGGGAGTGAATGGGCAGAGCCGAACGGGTAAAGAAGTAGGATTGAAAAGTTGGATGGGTAACTGAAAGGTAAAATATATGAGAGAATAATTGTAGTTGAAAATCTATATTTTGTACTATCACTTGTAATTTATTCTTCAGCAGTTGCATTGTTAATGTAAATTTTTTAGTTCCTGAAATTGTATGCTGTTCTCTATTCTTGCAGTTTCTGTCCTAATAATTGACATGTATGATTAGTGCCTTAGTTACGTCGTCTCCCCAATAGATTCTGAGGTGCATGTTCACTGCGTGTATTTCAAACATATAGATAGCTGCACAGATAATTGGGGTTACTCGCCTGTATGAAGATTCATATATAATATACTATTCTCCTCCTAGGCTTGATGGTGTAAATAACTTTTGTCTCTCCCACATTTCAAATGAATACGAATTGATACAGTGGGTCAATTAAATGGTTTTCCCATGGCTTCTACTGTATTGAATGGAACCGATCGAAGGACCATTATGAAAGGTCAAAAATTCCTCCATACGATACAATAGCTTGAGCAACTATAACGATGGCACATGTTCTTGACACCAGACCACCTTCAATATTTGGTGATTATGTGCTTCTTAGAATTATGGTTGAAACTCACCCAAGCTGATCTCGGTATTGTGTACAGACAAAAAAATATAGCACACAACAGAAAAATTCGAAAAACAGTGGCATCAAAATAACCTAATATCTTAAGCATAATATTTAGCATCCATGTAACACACACAACACTTACAATTTTGAGAAGTATTAGCTTGACAATAGGACAACTATACAAATCTTCCCACAAGAAATATATACCTAGATATATATAGGGTTAAAGCAAAAGGTAATTACTGAAAGGACAAATGCTTTGCTACATCTGCTCTTCGACCTTCTCTTGACATCTGGTTTTGTCGATTTCATTGTGCAATCTAGCCACAACCCTGACAAACAAAATCCCACTCACATGAAAGCTGAAACACTACATAATATCAAGGTAAAGTATATATAATACGCAATTAATATGAAACATTAATGTGTCCAAACATATATTTGATTGAATACATGATTCACCCTAATATACAATCAAATAATCCACCCAAAGCAATGGATTAATGCAATATTTGAACTTTGACATTCGTATGCCCATAAAAGATGACACTTGAACAAAATAGGAAAAAGGATTACGGAGATTTAAGAATAAGTGGAATGTCTTACGTTGCATGTTCCTGTGATTCCTCCCTCATTATCTTTTCATTCTTTTGTTTCCTTGACCTTCATCATCTTCTTTTCGCAAAAAGGATGCCCCTTCTAAAGCAACTGCATCACAAGAACTTTGCTGCCTCCCCAAGACGTCACTTAAGCCCCTAAGTAAGACTAGGCTCTCCACATAAGTATCTTTATTAAAAGCATATGGTTGTCCACGTATTCCAAGATTCTTCATTTGTTTGCTTTTTGGATCATAAGAAACCAAATCTCCAAGGCCATTTTCATTTACCGTTGCAAGTAAAGCATTGCCATTCCCTCTAATGCCGAAGGGTGCCTTCAAAAACCCCTTATTTAGATCAATTATGAACTGTTTTGTCCAAGATTTGGCTATGCCATACTCCTGCATCACCCATGTGCAACAATGACGATCATTGCCAGAAAAAATAAGTTGCATCAAAGAAAGCGAATCTCCAAATACTGCTACTCGCGGGGGAAACCCGTGCTGTAAACTATGCGGCACCATCATAGAACCAAGCGCCTCATTTTCCATGTTGAATGACACGATCAAATAAGGAACACCATCGTTTTTGATACCGGTCCAATGGATCACACCATTCAAAAACGCTTGAGGGTCACGCACGCTGACAATATACTTAAAGTCCCCAGCATTAATATTTCGCCAGCAGCCTGTGCTAAGCTGATAAAGCTCTACTTTTGGCCCGGTCAGTATTTCAAAATGATCCGGTATGTGATAAACAACCCTAACAACCTTGTAGTCATTCGTTGCAGAGTGGAATCCAAATCCTAAAGTATGATGAAAAGGGCCATTTGAGTCCAAGGTAACACTTGGCCTTGGAAGAGTCACATATTTTCGAATGGATGGATTCCAAAGAATCACAGTTTCCGTAGTATCAACATCGTAACTAGACAAGCATATCAATCCATTACAACTACCTATGATCCTAAAATACCCAGGTAATGGAAACTCCAGAGTTGAAAGCTTATCAAATGTTTCATTATCTCTGTATACAGAGTAATCAAACGAGTTGACGAAATTCCTAATAAGTAAATGATTATTGCTATTGTTATTGCGATTGAGGTGAGTGGTGATGAATTTGGGGGAAGCGATGAGAGAGTACCATGATTTGCACACACTCGTACATCTCAGCAGAGACTTCACCGGTAGCCTAGTGATGATTTCGTTAAGCACTTCTGGAGGAAGATAGTCTGACATTTCTCTTCTCCTTCTTCGCTATGCTCACAACAATGGATTCAAAACCCTAGATTGTCTCCCATTGCTCAAACTCACTTTGACGCGCGTGTTCAGTGGATTTTCTTCGGCGTACATTTGTTTTCGGTCCCACACCCAAACCGAATTTAAACTTTTTGTTTGGTTCGATTCTGCTTTGAGTTTTCAGATCTTCCTAAATCTTAACCCGAATCAAATTTAATAGAAAAAATATTAACTTTTATATTTATAATATAACTATAATATTTATGATAGTTTAAAAAGTGATTTTTTATTAGATCTTATAAATTTTAAAAATATAAAATTTTAGATAACTAAATAATATTATTTTCGAGTCATATATACAATAATTTGGTTTGGTTCAGTTCGGTTTAGTTTTGTAATGTCATGCCTTAAACCTAAATTAAACATATTTGGTTTTAGCTTGATTTCTTTGTTTTTGTTTCAATTTTTTTTGGTTCTTGTTTTTAGGGATTAGTTCAGCTATGTAAGATTCGGTCATTCAGTTTTCGAGTTCACCAAAACACCCCTACTTCTTTCGTCAAACTTTAAATAAGAATATAATTTCAGGTATGAATTCAAAATAAAAAAAAAAAAAAAAAAAAAACAAAATTACATGGCACATATGGTATTGAATTTTTTCTAGGATTGAGATTTTTATTTTGAATTCTTCTTTGTGTTACAAAATATTGTTCAATTCGCTCATTAACAAAAGAGATTTTATTGTTGTATAGTTTAGCTAATACAATTATAATTGTAGAATTTATATTTTAATTGATCAAACTATCTGCTAAGTTGATATATAGTGTTTCTAATAAAAAAATTAAAACATTCCTTACGAAAATTCAAAAATAAATTAACACGGATGTAAATTTTTATTAAAAATCAAAATACAATTATAAATTAATTTTAATAAGTGGATATACTTCTCAATTTATAGTTTAAATTTTTCACAAATTAAGTTTGTATTAATTACATATTTCGGGAATAGAAACAAAAATCTACTTTATTTGTACTTTGTTGTAGAGAAGGAAAGAAAATAATCAAAAGATATGATAATGTGAGTGAAAGGGGTAAGAACTGGTTATTTTTTTCGGTTTCAGAAAACTCGTTTGGTTTGGTTTAACTTCTTCTTTCTTTTTAAGAGAAATTAATCATTTTCCATTATTATCTCACAATTCATAGTCTCATTTTGATTTCAATTATTATTAAGAAAACACTCATTCGAGAAAATAGAATATATCTCAAAAAGGAAGATGCGATTATCAATATAATCGAGGATATTTTAAAAAGAGAAGTGGGACTAATAATTTGATACAAAAAGAGTACAAAATTTGCTCTTAGTCAAAGGAATGAGATTTGTGTCTCTACCTCTCCGGCAAATTATATCTCAATTTTTAGTATTTTAAGTTTCATCTAAGCTAAAAGACGAATAAAATAGGAAACAAATAGCATATTTTCACAAATCACTACAAGAACTAATAAAAAACTAGAATCCATCCTAATAGTTAAAAAAAAAAAAAAAAAAAAAAAAAAAAAAGAGCATGATAAAACTGAATACCAACAGCTACACATTTTTACCAATTATTTTACTCCCGTCTCAAAAGTAAAAACACTCCTCTCCATTTTATGGGCTGATCACCAAATATTAACACAAAAATGGAAAAATCTTGGAAAGAAATAATGGTAAACATTGAATCACAGCTAAAATTTAAAAATGGTAAATGTATTAGAAATGAAAGAATTGTACACTATGAATCACAATAAAAACTTAAAAATTTAGCCCCCAGAGATTCCATTCTTGCACCTGTCTTTCTGTTGTCTTCATCATTATACTAACTAAACACGTAAATAGAAAAATCAACTCTCAAAAGAACGAAGATAAATGCACATTTTTTGTTTCGATGGCTAGGCCACAAGCAATGTCATGAAACAATTGGTTCTATGCAATTTTAGACGAGTTTAGAAAAGAACCACAAAGCTGAAGAGGGTAAGACCTATTATACGTAGGATTTACGCATAAATTGTGCACAAGCATTAGAGATGCTTTTAGTTAGCAAAAGTTGAGAATGAACTCGGTTTTCCTTTTAAAGCAATCCAGCTATGGCAAAGTTATTAGCTTTCCTATGATTGCAGAGGTTTTTGCACCACAATACTGCAACCGCAGAATATAAAAATCCATCCAAAATGGTGAAGGAAAAAATAAAGAGGATGAAACTCAATGACCAATAACTGCAATTTCACCAATTATTGAACCCCTCCCAAGGCATAAAAATAGGCCTCTCAAATTATTGCAGTTGATCACTAAACATTGACAGCAAAATGGAAAAAATTAGCCTTATATGAAGCTAATATTCACAAAACTTTGAACATGCAACATTGAATCAAAAGAAATGAAAGAATCATAAACATTGAATCACAATAAAACTTCAAAGTTTAATCCCCAATGAGAAGAAACACAGATTGCATTGTAATAATTATTGCCTTCTTGGTATCAAATAGAATAGAAATGGAACAACAAACAATTACGATGGCAGCATTATATCAACACTTGGTAGCCAAGTCAGATACATGCATTTCTCAATTGCAAACATTTCTCAATTGCAAGAAACAAACATCACTCTTTTCTTTAGGCACTTGGACTTATTTACGAATTTTACTAGATTCAGAGGCAAGCTGTGATTTCGAATCTTGGCTACGTACGCCTAAGCACCAGTAATTGGTTTGGGTGAATTAGGACTCTTCAGTGGGTCCTTAGGCATTTCAGCTTCCCTGTGTGATGGGGATTAGTCGGACTAAAGTCTGCAGATACCCAAAGGCGATAAAAAATAATGAAGAGTAAAAGAGCCAAAAAAAATAAAATAGAGTGCAAGTGCAAGCCCAAGGGGGATTTGAATCATTTTCCAGAATAAGGCTGTCATCTGAAGAAGAAAAGGTCACTTGCACTATTAATGCAGTTCAGGCCATTCAATATCATTCAGTACATTATGCGACACGTGTACATATTTCTACTGTCAAAAATTACTAATAATGCAAGTATATTATATATGGAATACAAGGCAACGTATAACCCCGTCCCTAGGGCACTATATATCTATATCTATAGAAACTTGATTGTGCTTACAGCACTATTTGTGTTCAAAGAATTAATCCTGCATAAGTCACTATTTGGTGATTATGTAATTCTTCAAGTTTGGGTTGAAACTCAAAACCCCCGAACATGGCACACGCAAGCTGCACTCAGTAATGTATATTCATAAAAAACTATAGCACGCAACAAAGAAAAATCGAAAAACAGTGGCATCAAAATAACCTAATATCTTAAGCACAATATTTAGCATCCATTTAACACACACAACACTTTTCTTTACAATTTTGAGAAGTATTAGCTTGATAATAAGACAACAATGCAAATCTTCCCTCTAGAAATATACTAGCTTGATATATAGGCTTAAAGCAAAAGGTAAATACTGAAAGGACAAATGCTTTACTCTGCTACACCTGCTCTTTGACCTTCTCTTTACATTTGGTTTCTCGATTTCATTGTGCAACCTAGCCACAACCCTAACAAACAGAATCTCACTCACATGAAAGTTGAAATATTACATAATATTAAGGTTTAGTTAGTAGTCAATCAATACGAAGACATGAACGTGAAAGTTTTTGCATGGTTGGCCTCTTGGAATAGAGTCAACACGCGATATTCTCCAAAAAAGCACACCTAATTTAGCTATTTCCCCTTTTTTTATCATATTCTCTTGCATTGCAATTGGAATAAAGTGGGGGAGGAATTTGGTACAATTGGAGCTAAGCCTAGCTCATGGTATGATTTGTGGGGAATGGAATGGCAATTCGTAGGGAATAAAAAGAAGTCTAAATTGCTGTGGAGATGTTGTTGTTTAGCATTACCATGGTGCATTTGGCAGAAGAGAAACACTAGGCACTAGGATATTTGAAGACAAATCCAATGAACCTGCTGAAGTTTGGAGTAGAATCAAGCTTTTATCATCTATATGGGCTAGCTCTTTTAATCTGTTTGGCAATCTTTCCATCTCTGATTTATGTTTGAATTGGGGTGCAGCTATCCAGTGATGGAGCTGTTTTATGAGTCTGTTTTCTGTTGTAGTTTGTTAGTTTTCGTACAGTATGTTTGTAAATCTTTAGGGGATTTGGTGGACTGATGGTTCACCAAAACGCTTGGATTATTTGATTTTAATAGAAGCGTTTTGTTTTGGATAAAAAAAAATCAAACAACAATATATACGATTGAATATATAATTCACCCTAAAATACAATCATACAATCCACCCAAAGCAATGGATTAATGAAAGATTGAACTTTGACATTCATATGCAAATAAGAGATGACACTTGAACAAAATACAAAATAGACTACAGATATTTGGAACGTCTTACCCTGCATGTTCTTGCGATTCCTCCTTCATTATATTTCAATTCTTTTGTTTCCTTGACCTTCATCATCTTCTTTTCGCAAAAAGGACACCCCCTCTAAAGCAACTGCATCACAAGAACCTTTCCGCCTCCCCAAGACGTCACTTAAACCCCTAAGTAGGACTAGGCTCTCCACATAAGTATCTTTGTCAAAAGCATGCATGCGTCCGCTTATCCCAAGATTCTTCATTTGTTTGCTTTTGGGATCATAAGAAACCATATCTCCTCCAAGGCCATTTTCATGTGGTTTTGCAAGTAAAGCATCACCTCTCTCTCCAAAGCTGAATGGCCCCCTCAAAAACCGCCTATTTAGATCAATTGTGAATTGTTTTCTCCAAGATTTGGCTATGCCATACTCCTGCATCACCCATACGCAACAATGACAATCGTTGCTAGAAAGTTTATGTTCCATCAAAGAAAGCGAATCTCCATATACTGCTACACGCAGGGGAAACCCCTGCTGTAAACTATGTGGCACCATCATAGCACCAAGCACCTCATTTTCTATGTTGAATGACACAATCAAATTACGAATACCATCTCTTTCATAGCCTGTCCAATGGATCACACCATTCAAGAACGCTTGAGGGTCACCCTCATTGACAATATACTTAAAGTCCCCAACATTAATCCTCCGCCAGCAGCCGGTGCTAAGCTCATAAAGCTCTACCTTTGGCCCCGGCAGTGTTTCAATACGAGTCATGAGATGAACAACCCTGACAACCTTGTAGTCATTCGTTGCAGAGTGGAATCCAAATCCTAAAGTATGCTGATAATGACCATGTGAGTCAAAGGTAACACTTGGCCTCGGAAGAGTCGCGTATTTTCGAATGGATGGGTTCCACAGAATCGTAGTTCTCATATGATCAACAGCAACAACCTCATCATTAGACAAGCACATCAATCCATTAGAACTACCTATGATCCTAAAAAACCCAGGTAACGGAAATTCTAGGGTTGAAACCTTATCAAATGTTTCATTATCTCTGTGTACAGAGTACTCAAACGAGTCGACGAAATTCCTAATAAGTATATGATTATTTCTATTGTTATTGCGATGATTGAGGTGAGTGGTGATGAATTTGGGGGAAGTAATGAGAGAGTACCATGATTTGCACACACTTGTGCATCTCAGCAGAGACTTCACCGGTAGCCTCGTAATGATTTCTTTAAGCACTTCTGGAGGAAGATAATCTGACATTTCTCTTCTTCTTCTTCTTCTTTTAGCTGACAATAATTGATTCCTAACCCTAGATTGTCACCCACTGCTCAAACTCTTCTTTCTATTTTGACCAAGTGTGTCAACGTTGTCTGAGTAAATGTTTAATCTGAATTGAACGTTGAAAGTTGAAAATTGTTTTGGGGGGGGGGGGGGGGGGGGGGGGGGGGGGGGGGGGGGGGGGGGGGGGGGGGGGGGGGGGGGGGGGGGGGGGGGGGGGGGGGGA